>JBBGZY010001338.1:0-647500 GCA_037952925.1 Lithobates clamitans | reverse complement strand
TTTCTTTTGGTGGTATTTGATCACCTCTGCAGTTTTTATTTTTTGCGCTATAAACAAAAGAAGAGCGACAATTTTGAAAAAAGCACAAAATCTTTCACTTTTTGCTAGAATAAATTTCCCACATTTTTTAAAAAAAAAACACATTTTTTCTCAGTTTAGGCTGATATGTATTCTTCTACATATTCTTGTTAAAAAAAAATCACAATAAGCGTATATTGATTGGTTTGCGCAAAAGTTATAGCGTCTACAAAATAGGGGATAGATTTATGGCATTTTTTTAATTATTTTTTTTTTATTAGTAATGGTGGCGATTTGCGATTGTTATCGGGACTGCGATATTGCGGCAGACAAATTGGACACTTTTGACACATTTGTGGGTCCATTGACAATTATACATCGATCAGTGCTATAAAAATGCACTGATTACTCTATAAATGTCACTGGCAGGGAAGGGGTTAACACTACCGGGCAATCAAAGGGTTAACTGTGTTCCCTGGGTGTGTTCTAACTGTAGGGGGGATGGGACTGTCTAGGAGGAGAGAGAGATAAGTGTTTATATTTAGTATGAATACACAATCCGTCTCTACTTCCCTGAAAGAACCGGGATTTATGTGTTTACACACACAGATCCCGGTTCTCGCTCTGTCACGAGGGATCGCGGGAGCCCGGCTGGTCATCACGCCAGCCAGGCACTCGCATCGGCTCCGGGCACACGTTGCGGGCGTGTGCGGGCTCGCCTCCAGTGGCGCGCTTGCCCCTAGTGGCCAAAAGGCGAAGCGACGTAAGGTGACGTAGTTTCGCCCAGCCGTGCCATTCTGCCGCAGTAAAACTGTGGTGGCTGGTCGGCAAGAAGTTAAATTGAACCTGGTAACTCTGCAATTAACACACTTCCTGTCCTGAGGTGACAAAAGTACCGAGCAATGTCGGCACCCCAGGGCAAAGAGGGGTAAGTTACTAAAACTGGAGAGTGCAAATCTGGTGCAGCTCTGGATAGAAATCAATCTGCTTCCAGTTTTTTTGGTCAAAGCTTAAAGAAGTTGTAAAGTCTTGTGGTCTTTCACCTTAATACATTCTATGGATTAAGGTGAAAAACCTTCTGTGCTGCAGCTGCCCCCCAGAGCCTCCCTTTTTCTTACCTGAACCCGATCGTTCCAGCGACGAGCACGAGCTCAGAAGCTCCAGCCGCTGTCTCGGGTCCTCATTGGATAAATTGATAGCAGCGGGAGCCATTGGCTCCCGCTGCTGTCAATCAAATCCTGTGACATGGGAGCCAGGGGCGGGGCCGAGTCCTGCTGTCTGTGATAATGGATGCAGCAGTAGGACTCGGGAGCGTGCCGGCACGGGTGCCCCCCTGGTGCCTCCGTGGGGGGCACTCAATGAAGAGGAGGAGCCAGGAGCGCCACCGGGGGACCCCAGAAAAGGAGGATCGGGGCCGCTCTGTGCAAAACACACAGAGCAGGTAAGTCTAGGCATGTTTGTTATTTATTTTTTATTTTTTTTTAAGAACTTTTACAATCACTTTAACTGAACAAGCCAACGTTAGAAGCTGATTGGCTACCATGCACAGCACTTTAGTAAATTAGGTAAATAATAGTAAATAAGTTAGGACCAAATACCACCTCCCTCTCCCCTCCATAACAGGGGGAAGTGTTTTGTAGGCCACGGAGATAGCAGGGAACAATGCTAACTAATGACAGTCCAGGGGAAGGGAACACAGGATGTTATTAGCTCACAGGATTTTTGGCTTGATGAACAGATAAAATAAAATGCTTTTAATGGTTTATTTAACAGACCAAATGGAAGCGAATCAGAAGTTTATTTTTAGGGTTTATATACACTTTACCACCTTCCTGGCCTATAGCAGAAGGCTTTATTGTTCTGGCTGGACGTCAAATAGTACACCTAAGGAATGCTAATACTCATGCAATTATATTAATATGCAAAGTGTTACAAACATATTGTGCAAAAAATCATGCAAAAAACAAATATTAATACACTGTGAGAAATTCATAGCGCAGAATTGCTGATATAAATGCGTTTTTATTAAATATAAAAAGTGCCCACTCACAAATAGCACATCTTGTAAAATCGCTTTTGAAACATTAAAAACCTTTGGAGAACTCACCTCCTCACCTTGTTTCCTGAGTGTATGAGCCACTGAAAGTGACATCACCAGCTCCTCCCGACGTGTTGCGTCTCTGGTCAGGTGACTTTATCAAGGGAATCCAATCACAGCTGATCACAGTGTAAATAGGAAGTGTCAGTTATCGGCTTTCCTCTCCTCACCCTGACAGCACGTGAGGAGAGGAGAGCCGATAAGTGGCTTTCCTCAAAGGGGAGATCTTCCCCAACGGTAATGCCTGTCAGTGCCCACCAGTGATGCTCACCAGCGCCCACTAGTGATGTTAATCAGTGCCCATCAGTGCCGCCCATCAGCGCCCATCAGTGCCGCCTATCAGAGCCCATCAGTGCTGCATATCAGTGCTGCTTTTCAGCGCTCATCAGTTCCGCCTATCAGTACCCATCAGTGCTGCATATTAGTGCCTTCTCATCAGTACCCATCAGTGCCCATCAGTGCCACTTCATCATTGCAGTCTATCAGTGCCTGTCAGTGCAGTCTCATCAGTGCACATCAATGGAGGAGAAAAATTACTTATTTACAAAATTTTGTTTTGTAGTGATTCAGTAACAGAAAGAGAGAGAAACTAAAAGCAAACATCTTCTGCTGTTTTTGTTAGAAAACCCTTAGTGCGCTGAGATCTTTTGTGATTGGGGCACCCTGCATTAAATGTTTATTTCTAAAACAAACAGTTTATTCAAATAGAAAAACATATTAAAATAATGTCAGGGCTGGGGTCTTAGCAGCTCTCTTCTCTGTGCTCAGGCTGCTCAGCTGTGGGATGATTTTGAGCACTCATTGATTCCTCAGTGGCTCACCTGGTTATTATTATCTGCTCGACAATCCTGCCTACAGCCAGCCCCTTCTGACTATTTAAACTGCTTTGTTCATTCCTTTCCTGCCTTCACCTGGTCAAACATATCTGGAGTGTCTCTGCTGTGTTCCTGTGAAAGACTTTGTCCGGCTGACGTCCCTTCTGGTTCCTAATCCTGTTCTTCTGCCTCCAACTACACTGATCTCTGGTTTCCTGATTACTGGCTTGTCGGACTACCCGATTTGGCTTCTGATCCCTGGCTTATGTTTTGACTTCGTTTACTGTTCTGTAATATTTTTACCATTACATTAAAAGGTGTGATTTTTACTGCATTTCCGTCTCAGTCTGATTCAATTTAGCTACCTGGACAAACAATAAACCCCCTTGAAGCTGTTTACCCCGAAGAGAGGCAACCCCCCCCCCCATCAGTAGCGATAGGGGCATCTGGCTTAGTCAGTTATGCACAGGCTGCCAGCAAGCATGCCAGCAATTCCTTATTTCCCAATTAGAATACCCAGTATGCATTATACACTTGGGAGTGAATTTTTGAAACATTTTCATAGTAATTTGACCAGCGAAAGTGCATGCACATGTGTTTTGCGGGAATGGGGCAAAAAACAAAACAAAAGTATGTTGTTAGGCTATTTCCTGTTCTGATGAAATGTTTCTTATTGATTATTAAAGTAAGAAATACTATATTTTGCGCTATTATAGGAATTGATACTTAGCACCATCTAGTGGCCAAATGTAGTATTTTCCATTTTAAATCAATGAAAAACATTCAACCAGCACAGGAAATAGCCTAACAATATCTGTTTTTTGCCCCATTCATACACAACAAATGTACATGCATTTTCACTGAGCGAATTGCTATGCATTTTCTTTTTGCAAATACACCCCTGTTGTTTCTAAAATAAAAACAATACAAAAGATGCAATGATAAAATTTGGCCAAAGGCCCTTAAAAATACATAATTCTTGAAACAACTAGAAGCCTCTTTTAAGCATTATTGGGATTATTCTGTTCTGATTTGGAAATTTATTTCAGCAGTCCAGTCCCCTGACAAAATCTTGTTCTATTCCTTTTTTTTTTTCTTCAAAAGAGGAAACAATTTTTTATACTTTCCACTTATGTCCTTCTTTCCTGACGTACAACCTTTACAGGTAAAGGTTGCTTTAATTAGATAAAGCAGAAATCGTAGAGGTATGTACTCTAATAAAAGGTCACAAATCATATCAAAACCTTCTATGAAACTGAATGTTTTTCCCCAAGTAATGAGCTGAATAGTTGTTAACAAGATATTTGAAATATTCCCTCCCTTCTATATTACCCTGAGCCACCAAGACAAGAAATGAGGGTAATGGGATATCTTGAGGACAAGACATATAATGCAATGCAACCTGACAGAGGTTCTAACATTTAGTCATCAAAGGGCCAATGTGCAAGAAGAATTTCGAGACCCCCATTCAACTATGGCCCCTTATACAGATTGTATGGATAGGTAATTAGATAGGTGAATGCATGTAGGTAAAATTAGTCTTTTAGATGCCCTGAGCTCCTCCTTGGTCTAATATACAACTGGGGTCAGACAGTGAACCCAATCCACAACCCAGCAACCACCTGGCCCACATTTGGTATCTTCTTTGGGGCTCTTGTGCAGCTGCACAATAGTATGTCCTTATTGGTGTGACATTTTCTATCTCTTCCAACCCAGATGACACTATGCCATTGGGGCAGAAAGTACAGTAGTTCCCCCTATCAAGGACACAAGGAGTAATAATAACCTAATAGAGATTCTAACCCTTCCATACTCAATTTTAGAAATGCTTTGGCTAGATCAACGCTCTTCTCCTTAAAGCAGTTTATTTTTTACAATATCCATATGGAGTGCCCCAGGTGGTCGCCATTAACTATGGAGCGAGTAGGCGGAGAGCTGGCAGACATTCAGCTCTCTATAATTACGCTAAGTGAAACTTTCTTGTGAGCATTAGGTAATCCTGGCCAATTTCCTGCTATGTCCCTGCTAATTTCTACAGTGGTGATAATTCTCCAAAGAAATTAATCTCTTCCCGCTATTATACAGTCTCTGCTTAATAGAATTCACCTTTTAATTACGGCTCTGCACCTGAAATGTTAAACATAATGGGGGGCTATCAATCAAATGAGAAAACTGCCAAGTGGTTTTGACCTCCATCTATACAGCAAGACCTTCAGACTTAGTATATGAACTATCGCAAAGGGCACTGATGATTGTAAATAGGAGCGGTGACCCATAACAACCAAATTTGGGTTAGCTAGATTGGGGGAAAAGTTATTGGGGTTTGGTTTACCTAGTTTGAGTTTTCCATAATTGAGCAGATGCATGAGGACCCTTACATTGCTTCTGTGTGGGACTGCAGCTCCGTGTCACTTGAACCTGTGCTGTGCAATCTCATACCATGAGTTCAAGGAGATTGGAACACTCTGCAGACATGTTCATAAATCCAGGTTCTAGGCCAATCACAAGCTAAGTACATTGGCAACTATAGACATGCAGCTAGCATGGCAGCTACCAAGTACTAGGATGTAAATTAGGCAAACTAGAGTCAATCAATGTTTTTTTTCCCCCAAGTCAGCAACTTTTGCTTTTTTGACTGGAGACTACCTTTAATTATCTATATCTATGTGTTGCAATGGAATGGGAACAAGGATCTACCTGGGGGAGAGGAAGCAGAGGGCCAACGCTATGACCTGCCTGAGTAGGACATTAAAGTGACACAAAATTCTGTTTTAAAAAAAAATCTATTCAACTATGTATTCTTAACTCAAAAAAATAAGGGAAAATCCAACATTTTGAGTTGTCACCAGTAGGGATGAGCATGGGTCAATAATGTGGCCATATTAGGTCACCAATGGCAAGAACATCCTCTGGTTGCAGTTGCTCTGGTCGCAGTTGTTTGGGCAGCAGTGGGCAGGAGTGACAGTTGCCTTACGGGATTGGTCCGACTATAGCAACATAGGGGGACATTTTCCAATAAGAGCACATGTTGCAGTGACAAGGTCTAAGAGAGGATTTCCTTCACTTTTGGAAAGATTTCCTCTTGCTTCCTTTTTGGACAGATAATGAAAAGAAATATTCCAAATGGAGACTAAGTGACAAAAACAAAACAAAAACAACCCTCCCAAAAAATCCTGACAAGGCTTTAACCCTTCCCTTCTCAAAGACAAGGTTTTAGTTTTAGGTATATGCTAATGCTAAAGTTTAGGTATGGATATTTTTGCATGGTTACACTGGTCCAGTTTGGACCAATGTAAGTATGTATGTGCCAGTGGTATATCATCAATGGGTGCAATGTGTGGCCCTGATGGGGTCGGGGCCCACCGTGTCCTCACACATTGCACCCATGGAGAAGCTGCTGCCAATCCCCTGTCCTCTAATATGCCCCTTCTGTTCTTATGTGCCCCCCACCCCGGAGATCTGATCCCCTGTGGCTCCCCTGCAGCTCCAGACTTCTCCTCTTCTCCCCTCTCGCTGGCTTTGGGTGCTGCAGGAGAACCAAAAAGATTCCCCCCCCGCTTCAACCCCCATACTGGGCCCTCCCATACCTGTAGGATCCTTGTGGAAACCAGTATACATTTTTACTACAAGGATTGGTGCTAGCTTTCAGGTCCCATGAGCAGGAACAGGCACCATCTAGAAAATGCTTTGCAGTTTCTCAATAAACGTATGGTATTCTCTACTTGGACAAGGTGGAGAGGTGGGTGCTGATGTCAGGATCTCTACCTCATCCAATCAGATCACCTTGCATTTATTGAGAATAATACAAGGTGTTCTCTGAATGGCACCTGTACTAAGTGAGCGACCCCCTGTGGTTACTATGCAACAGGACAAAGGCTTGGTGTGGAACCCTGTAGCCAGTAGCAATGACTATAGCACTGTCTACCACAGTGATTTCCAGCTTCCAAGGGGATTGGCCAGGTATGCCATTGATGGAGAAATTCATATTTCCTTAATTTTGGCTCACAATATCTAATGCCCTGTACACACGGGCGGACTTTTTGACCGGACTGGTCTGACGGAACAAATCCGTCGGACAATCCGACCGTGTGTGGGCTTCATCGGACCTGCAGCAGACTTTTTCGGTCGAAAATCAGACGAACTTTAGATCTGGAACATGTTTCAAATCTTTCAGACGGACTCGAGTCTAGGGCAGCTATTGGCTACTGGCTATCAACTTCCATATTTTAGTCTGTTCGTACGTCATCACGTACGAATCCGTCGGACTTTGGTGTGATCTTGTGTAGGCAAGTCCGTTCATTAGAAAGTCCGTCGTAACTCCGTCAAAAGTCCGTCGGAAAGGCCATCGGACCTTTGATGCCGAAAAGTCCGCCCGTGTGTGCATGGCATTAGAATGAATTCTAAGCCTGGTTACCTTAGATGACATCACACTATAGGAATGTCAAGCCTTTTCAGGAATGTATGCTATTTCCTTAAAGGTGATACTGCTATTCAGAGTTTACTATTGGTCAAAAGACACCCACTAGTTCTGTATATACCACAGACAAAATTTGTAATAGGGAGTCTCATCTCCAGAGCTGCATTATGCATGGATCTGGTTTGATTATCACGCCGCGCCGCAAAGACTTCATGGCGAAAAAGCATCTATAGCGAAAAAATATTCATGTTACATTTTCTAATACTATTACATTTGTTATGTGTATATGTTGTTACCTAAAGCGTAACTCCACTTTTGTTGAGAAAAAAACATTCCCCTCTGGGCGATTTAAGTACATTACAGGGATTTTAACAAACTTTGTTGCAGATTCCTACCTTTTGGTGTTCTGAAGAAATTCCTGTTTATTCTTCTGTGCCCCTGTTCTGAGTGAGTCTAATGGGAGCAGTTTCATAATTATCAACCAGCTGCTGCAGCTGTAGGGCTCTAATGAGGAAAACTGCAGGGTCTGCATCCCTTTAGACGTGATTTTCTATTGGAAGTATCCCACCAAAAATGACATTTTTGTTGCAGGGGATGCCAAAAATCTGACTTGTATTTTAGTGTAGACTATTGGGGAAAATCGGTGAGTCAATCACACAAGCAGGAAATGATGTTTCTGGGGGGCGTTCTGCACACATTCTGTGTATAGAACACCTCCAGGTAACCATATTGCATTTTACAGAGAATTACAGAGCTGCAGATTGAAAAGAAAAGGTAATTTTTATTAACATTCAATCACAATATGACTTGAGTCGCAATTGTATATGCTATTATATTTTTCTTTTTTTTTTATTTGCAATTTCTTTTTTTAAGTGGAGTTACCCTTTAACTAAATGTTATACCCACAAGTGTTTGTGTGAGCTCTCTTTGCACATCTCGAATAAAACCTAAAAAACATAAACTTTCACATGTCCGTGATAAAACAGGCACATACATACTTACATTGCGCCAAGCTGGACCAATATAGCTATGCAAAAAAGCCATACCAAAACATCAGCTTTAACCAGTTAAGGACCAGCTTACACTGTGGCAGGTTGGCTCCCCTCTGCGAATCACCGTAGCTGTACATTGGCTGCTTTAGGAGCTCTAGGGGCGACGACGGAGCCAATGCACGTTCCCAGCGGCCACGTTGTCCTCCGAGCACGCGCGATCGCTCCTGAGTGAGACAGAACAGTGATCTGTCAATGTAAACAGACAGGTCTCCGTTCTGTCAGGAGAGAGGTGACAGATCTGCTGTTCATACTGATTATGAACAGCGATCGTTCTCCTCCTTCAGGCAGTCCAATCCCCCCACCGTTAGAAACACTCCCTAGGACACACATTTAACCCCTTGATCGGCCCCTAGTGTTAACCCCTTCCCTGCCAATGACATTTATACAGTAATCAGTGGCTATTTGTGGCTCTGATCGCTGTATAAATGTCAATGGTCCCAAAAAAGTGTCCGATCTGTCCGCCGCAATGTCGCAGTCCCGCTAAAAATCTCTGATCACTGGCATTACTAGTAACAAAAAAATGTATAATAAAATTGCCATAAATGCCATAAATCCTATTTTGTAGACGCTATAACTTTTGCGCAAACCAATCAATATACGCTTATTGCGATTTTTTTACCAAAAATGTTTTTAAGAATGCACTTCGGCCTAAACTGAAGAAATTAGTTTTTTTTTTTTTTTTTGGGGGGGGGGGGATATTTATTATATCAAAAAGTAAAGAATATTGTTTTTTTAAAAAAATTGTTGTTCTTTTTTGTTTATAGCGAAAAAATAAAAAACGCAGAGGTGATCAAATACCACCAAAAAAAAGCTCTATTTGTGGGAAAGAAGGACATGAATTTTGTTTGGGTGCAACGTCAATTGCGCAATTGTTAGTTAAAGCGACGCAGTGCCGAATCGCAAAAAAAATGGCCTGGTCATTAAGGGGTAAATTCTTCCGGTCCTTAAGTGGTTAACCACTTCCGGGCAACCCGCCGTCATTATACGGCGGCATTTTGAAGAGGAATATCGTTTTTATGGCAGCAGCTAGCTCCTCTTCTTCAGCGGGCGGTCTGCTTTCAGATAAAAGTGGTCTCTGTGGCGGAGATCCTGTCATGCTTTTTTTCTATTATAAGGGATGTTTACACTCCTTGTAATAGGAATAAAAGTGACACCATTTTTTGTAAAATGTGTAAAAATAAAAAATAAAATAAGAAAAAAACCAAACTTTTTTAACGCGCCCCGTCCCACCGAGCTCACGTGCAGAAGCGAACGCATACAAAAACAGTGTTCAAAAGGGTGTTCAAATCACACATGTGAGGTATTACCGCGATCGTTAGAGGTCCTGTCATGCTTTTTTTCTATTACAAGCAGGGCCATCTTTAATTTTGATTGGGCCCTGGGAAAACATTTTCTTGGGCCCCCCCCTCCATTCTGAGACATACAAAAAATAGCAGGTAGACTCAAAATCAGTTTACTGCAGCAGATCATGCAGCGATTGCAATTGTTTGCCAGAGGTTACAGCCTATCCTTACTGCTCACTGGCTGGTTGCTAGAGGTTACAACACATAATTTCTGAAGCTCTACTGATGTTCTGACCCCGCCCCCGTGCAGCCTGTTGCTCGGAACAGAGTGGCTGTAGTGAGAGGCAGTGATTGGAGTGGGAGCGTCAGTGGAGCTCCCAGCCCCGCCCCCGCCCCGGATCTGTGTATTCCCCAGCCAGTATAGAGGGGGCGGGGCCGGGAGCTCCACTGACGCTCCCACTCCAATCACTGCCTCTCACTACAGCCACTCTGTTCCGAGCATGCAGGCTACACGGGGGTGGGGTCAGAACATCAGTGGAGCTTCCGACCCTGTCCCTCTCCGCTGGCTAGCGCAGGAATACAGCCTCCTGTGTCTTCTGTGCACTCTGCAAAGCCGTCATCGGAGCGCGGGCCCCCCAACAAAGATTGGGCCCAGGGCAAGTGCCCCATTTGCCTTGCGCTAAAGACGGCCCTGATTACAAGGGATGTTTACATTCCTTGTAATAGGAATAAAAGTGACACAATTTTTTTTAAAGACCAGTGTAAAAGAAGCGAACGCATATGTGAGTAGCTCTCGCATATGGAGACAGTTTTCAAACCACACACGTGAGGTATCGCCGCGATCAGCAGAGGGAGGGCAATAATTCTAGCCCTAGACCTCCTCTGCAACTCAAAACATGCAACCTAAAGAATTTTTTAAACATCGCCTATGGAGATTTTTAAGGGTAAAAGTTTGTCGCCATTCCACGAGTGGGCGCAATTTTGAAGCGTGACATGTTGTGTATCAATTTACTTGGTGTAACATCATCTTTCACAATATAAAAAAAAAATTGGGCTAACTTTACTGGTGTCTAATTTTTTTAATCAAAAAAGTGTATTTTTTCCAAGAAAAGTGCGCTTGTAAGACCGCTGCGCAAATACGGTGTGACAAAAAGTATTGCAACAACTCTAGGGTGTTAGGAAAAAAATATATAATGTTTGAGGGTTCTAAGAAATTTTCTAGAAAAAAAAAAAAACTGATTTTAACTAGTAAACAACAAGTTTGAAAAATAGGCCCGGCCCTTAAGTGGTTAAAGAAGCACTGTCTTCTTTAAACCCCAGCAACCAATCAGATTCTGACTCTTGTTTTCTAAAAAAAAGAAAAAGAAAAAAAAGGAAAATACAGCCCTTATTACAGACTTTCGATCATGAGGGCTCCTTTCCTCTGAACACGTCTGGCAAAACGTAATTAATCATATCTCCAGAAATCATTTGATAAATGTCTGATCATCTCTCAGTGAATAAAACGAGTATTAATATCCTAAGATACCCTGCCTTGTAATTATCCTCGCCAAATGACTTGCTATCGGGTTTCATCTCTTACGTCTGCGGTGTATCATCCCGCGGCCTGCTTCCTAATAAGATGCAAATGAGAGGTGTGGAACATGCAGATTAATTAAAATAAAGCCCTGGTAATTAAAAGGGCAATCAGGGGGGGTCTTGTGCTTTGATTAAGATGCATCCAATTTTCATATTTGGACTGGGAGTGCATATTTTAAAATGCATAATATCATTTCTTATTGTCTTTCATTTGCATCTGATTTAAATGGCTTCAGTGTAGTGGCGCCTGATTCAGTAATTATCCATTTGGAATGACATAAAAATGTGTTCGCTTGTACTGGAGACATTCAAAGAAGACGCCATTACCTACTATTGCTGGCTAGGACACCTTCTTTGCCTAAATAGTTTTCAGTATTGATTTGTGGTTCACAGCCCCATTTTTCTCATAGGTGGACGTGTGCTGGGGCCACAGGGTGACCTTCAGGAGGTAATATAGAAAGCCAAGTTATGGACAATTAGATGGTCGGGGCAGAGGAGATACCCCCTGCTAGAGTCCACTGCCATTCCTATTCAAACTACTGATTGCTGGGATCCAAGGAGCACACAACATCCACCAAACGGCCACACGTGGCCTTTGGGCCACAGGTTGGGTGTTCCAGAAGTCTAGGTCAGTGTTTCCAAACCTTTCTTTAGTCATGGTACCCTTTAAAAGTATGCAAAATCTCAAGGCACCCCAGAATAAAATGGGGTTCCCACTGTCACATCAGAAGCCCACCCCCTTCTATATCAGAGTCTCCCATTCACATCAGAGTCCTCAGTCTTCACTTCCTTTCACAGCAGAGTCCTCTATCCCTCCCTTACACATCAGAGTCCTCAGTCCCTTCTCCCTTTACCTCAGAGTCCTCAGTCTTCCCTCTCTTTCACATGAAAGTATTCAATTCCTCCCTTTCATATTAGAGACCTCATTCCCTCCCTTTCACATCAAAGCCCTCAATCCCCCCCTTTCACATCAGCGCCCTCATTCCCTCCCTTTCATATTAGAGCCCTCATTCCCTCCCTTTCACTTCAAAGTCCTCATTCCCTCCCTTTCAGATCAAAGTCCTCAATCCCTCCCTTTCACATCAAAGTCCTCATTCCCTCCCTTTCACAGCAGAGTCCTCAGTCCCCCTTTCCTTCACATCGGTGTCCTCAGTTTCCCCCAATTCACATCAGAGTCCTCAGCCCCCACTTTCATACCAGATTCCTTAGCACCATGGAGGCACATGACCCATGCATGTGCAAAAATATGGGATGTAGCACCCTGGCTGAGAAAGTTTAGTCTAAGGTTTGATTCACGCTAATGCGTTTTTTGATGCTTTTTGCATTTTGCAGAAATGCAGGGAATTTTTTTTAACATGGGTTCCTATGGAACACTTTCACATCAATGCATTTTTGTGCCGCTGCGTTTTTGGCAATCCGATGATGTCACCCGGAGAGCCCGCCCCCTTGTGACATCACAAGGGAGTGGGCTCTCTGGGTGACGTCATCGGATGACCATGCTCCATGGCTACATAAGAGATGTCAGACAGCGGGGGACGTCACAACAGAGGAAGACAGCATCAGGACAAGAGTGGACTTTTTTGTTTTTAGCGGGTAACCGGCGGCGAGGAAGAAAACAACGGCGGCGAGGATGAAGACAGCAGCGCGGGAGAAGATGGCGGCGGGAGAAGATGGTTAGGAGAGAAGACATAGCTATTTTTTTTAATATAGGACTTGTCAAAAACTGGCTCTTGTTTTTTTTTTTTACATTTCACTGCTTTTTTGGTGAATTGGTAGGGGTACGATGTACCCGCTACCCATGTACATAGGGGGGGCCGGGATCAGGGGGCCCCCTTGTTGAAGAGGGCTTCCAGATTCCGGTATGCCCCCGCCCACAGACCCCAACAACCACTGGTCAGGGTTGTTGGGAAGTGGCCCTTGTCCCTATCAACATGGGGGCAAGGTGCTTTGGGGTGGGGGGCGCAAAGCCCCCCTGCCTCAAAGCACCCACCCCCCCATGTTGAGGGCATGCCAGTCTGGTATGGTTCAGAAGGGGGGGGCTCGCTAGTCCCCTCCCTTTCCTGACCTGCCGGGTTGCATGCTCGGATGAGGGTCTGGTATGGATTTTGAGGGGGACCCCACGCCATTTTTTTTTACATTTTGGCATGGGGGTGTCCCCCTCCAAATCCATATCAGACCGAAGGGCCTGGTATGGACTGGGTGGGGGGGTCCCTATGCCATTTTTTTCGTGAATTTTTTAAGCCGGCAATTCTTTCAGCTGTCAATGGGGAAGCTGATGACTCATTCATTGCTAAGGCCGGCTTCCCTTACCCGCTCCTTAGCAACCAGCTATATACAGTGAATGTAAAAAATAAATAAAATAAAAGACACAAATCGCAAAACGTAAATCGCGGTTAAAACGTGGCTACAAAAACGCAGAAAGCACGGCAGAGACCCTCAAAAGCAACATGCATAGATGTAAATTGAGCCTAATTGCTTCTCAGGCAATGCCCCTTTTTTCTCTCAGTAAAACTGGCTCTACCTTTTTTTTGGGTGTGGGTTTCCTACTACACAGCAGCAATATATCACCAATAACTAGTTATTCTATACTGGCAGAGAAAAATGAGAACCTAATCTTATACGAAAGCAAATGCTTAATGCAACCACAAAGCAGTTTCAAAGGGGCCAGCTGCTGTAAGTGATAGCGCTGCTACATTATTATTATGATTATTATTATTTGCATGAGTGTATTGGGGAAATAAGCTTGACAAGCATTCTAAATCACTTGGATAAGCACAACACGGCTAATTTCTCTGGGTCTGTGAATCAATTAGCTGCAGCGGTTTCCAATAAAAGCACGCACCTATCTGTATTTTATATGAGGGGGCTTTGGTACGGTACGGCTGGTAAGTTGCAGTGCTAATTTTATGGCCTCCAAGGGTTTCCATCTGTCTCGGGAGACAGATGTTCATACACGGTTATTAGAGGGCCGCTGCATAATGAGGTCAAATCGGATGATATCCCCTAGTACTTTGTATGCACAGTGTATTCGGTAACAGGTGCTGGATCCTGCACACTCTTAGCAGTCTGGCAGGACCGCTTCATGATTCAGTGCAAAGAAAAGGTGTATTTGTAGCCGAACTGTCAATGCTTATGAACACAGCTGCCTGTTTTGCTTTATACTGACAAGGTGTGAGTTAAATGCTTAATAAACAGCAGATGTAGTTTATATCGAGCCTGATTGGGTGAGGATACAGCATTTGTTTCCATTGAGAGGCTCCAGTTCCAACTGTGCTATATATTCCTTCTTGCCTTGCAGCACTGTGGAGTCAGGTTTGATTACCACTAGACATGTGCGATTCGGTTCGTAACGAATAGATCTTCTTACGAATTTGTTAGTATTCGTACATTCGGATTAATTCGAACATCCAAATAGCTAAAAGAATCAAAATACGAAAATTACGAAATTCCAAATAAGCAAAATAACGAACATGCGAAAATATGAAATTACGAACGGACAAACTTGCGAAAATACGAAACTACGAAACAGTAAAAGAAAGAACATGACATCTATAACAAGTGATTAGCATTTCGTATTTTCAATCCTTTGTTCGTAATTTCGTATGTTGGTATTTTCATTCGTGTGTTCGTAATTTTGTTTGTTTGTGTCCTCGAATCATTCTTTTGAATGGACAGTGTAAGTATATCTTAATATGTATGTTCGTAATTTCGTGTTCTCGAATCGTTCTTTCGAATGGGCAGTGTATTAGTGAGTGATGTATCTTACTTAATATCTTTAGCCAATCAGCTTATCCCTTTTGTGTCTGAGTCACACTGCATTGCTGAATCTTTTTAGATTCAGTTGAGGAGGAGACGGAGTCAGGTCTTGTGACTGAGGGAGTGGACTGGAGTAAGTACAGGACTTATTAGAAAAGCAAGCATAGGATTATTATTCTTTATTTCCTATGAAAGTACAAATCAACAAAAAAGGCAATCTCACAAAAGTAACAATTACTAAATTACAAGTAGTGTACCGAATAAGCGAAAATTATAATCTAACAAAATTACGAATTTCGAATCAAAGAAACGGAATTACGAATCATTCCGTATCAACGAAAATATAACTGTTACGAAAATATGAACGAGTCAGAATATGAAACCTCGCATCTTACAAAATAAAAGAATCACTAGACTAACGGAATTACGAATAGTTTCGTATCGCCGAAAATATAACTGTTACGAAAATACGAACAAGTCCAAATATGAAAACTCGTGTCTTACGAAATTATGAATAGTTACGAATTAACGAAAACGTAAAGAAACAAAACGAAACAAAATTTCTTGTTGTACACATGTCTAACTACCACCAGAGAGTCTCTATGTGCTGGGAGCATGTGTGTTGTCTACGTGGGTTTTCACCAGGCATTTCAGTTATCTCAATGGCCAAACATACTGGTAGCTTCATTGGCTTCCACCAAAATACCTCTACAAGTGTTCTTGAGTGCCTATAGAGTGAGATGGCAAATAAGATGGCTGCTTTATGAACAAAATTGCTGAATTATAGGAATTTAATCTGAGCTTGTTTTTCTCCTTTGCAAGTACCCTTGGTATTTTTTAAAGTTGACAACTTATCGAAGCGTATGATTTGTGCTTCGAGAACTTGTGGCATGAAGTTCCTGGAAAAAGGAAGATCCAGGGCTATAAGGAATGAATAGAGCATAGGGCCTGTATGACAGGGTGGAAGGGGAACCAGACAACATAGAGTTAACCTTTTTTAAAGGGAGATGTAGGAGGTATAAATATATGAGTCCCTTGGCCTGCTGGGAGAACCTATTTATTTGGGTGGAGTCAGGTGATCGCTGTTCTGTGCCACCTGGATGGCTGTCTGGATAGACGTGTGTCGTATTGCCCCAGGCTACTAAGCCAGAAACCTAAGGCCTATCCCGGGGACATCTGGCTGCTAGGCTATCTGAGAGCCTATCCAGAAGTAGTACCGGGTTGGGACTGCGGGCTTGTAGTCCTACCAGAAGTAAGCCGGGGAACCAGTCATTGTCGGAGGTAGAGGGGAAGCTGTCGCCACAAAGGGACCATCCACCTTGCTACCAGAGACCACTGTGAGTAAGCTGAGGCCAGTACCAGAGCAGACTTCTGTACCAACCAGGGAAAGGTTAAGAAGGGGGAAAACATCAGCAAGTGCAAAGTCAGGGACCCAGCGGGATAGCAGAGATGACGCTTGTGGAGTGCCAAGCCAGGGACCTAATGTGTCAGCAGGGGTGAAGCTTGAGGAGTGTCTGTGAGTGCCAAGCCAGGGACCCAGCAGTGAAGTGAGGGTGATGCTTGAGGAAGATACCGAGTGCTACAGTAAAAGAGCTCAGGGGATCCAGTGGCTAGTGGATCTGAAGTCTAGTGAGAGAGACTGGGAGCTCATTGAGTGAAGACCCACAGTGAGTCAGTGTGGGGTAAAGAGAACTGTTCGTGTTGCAGAAAGTTGAATACCTATACCGTTAGTAACAGCTACAAGATTGTTGCCATAGGAGACAGTGATCTTGCCTATACAGAAGTGGTGTCCGGCTGGAGGCCTTCACCTGTATAGCTGTCTACCTATAGAAGTCTTGGAGTTTGCCAATTAACATTGCATCTACCTAAGGGTGTATTGGCCCTAATCCTCTCTCCCACAGTTCTGTTTAAGAGACAATAAATTTCTTTGCATTCAAAAAGTGTCTGGCGCCCACCTGTTCATCTTGCATTACATAAACCACGCCTTGTAACCCACTCTACACTGAAGGATGTCAGCTGTCCTTAACTCTGGAGGTCACCATTGGGCTTCAGGGGCCCGGGATTTTGCTACATATATATTTAGCTGTAATGTTGAATTTGTTATTTATTTTGTTATTTATTGTTATGTTGGTTTAATGAAAGGCCTAACGACCATTTAACTCCACTTCATGCCAAGTTTAATATTGGGGTTAAGTGGGTGGTGGAGTTTTGGATGGTAGTTTAGGAGTTTTGGGTGGTGACCTCTGATCTACACTAGTAGTCATGACCTTCAGACATTATTTTAACGGACAACATTAAACCACAAGAATATACATCCTCTTATGAATCCTCCCCACTGAGGTTTTGTATTCTGACAGCGGAACTCCTCTGCTGTCAGAATACACTGATGAGCTCTGCAGCAGATTAGCTACATGTGCTGATTAAATGAAGATTTATCAGCAGTCCTGTTTGAGAGCTGTTGATCATTAGATTGACTTCTCTCAAACAAGAATGGCCATAGATGAATCTAAGTTTGGTCAGCCACTGCTGAACTGGCTAAATTTTGATCCATCTATGGCCAGCTTTACGGAGGTCGGGTATCAGTACCTGAGTTGAAAAATCTCACAAACAAGAGTGTGGTGGGGACTGAGAGCACCTTCCAGGGCTGGAACTGATGTCTATGGTTTAGGATCTTGTAAACTATGCAGAATCTGGACTTGCTATCAATATACACTGTAGAGTCTAGGGTTTGTGGACACCTAACCATCACATTAACTATGTGTTCAGATGTATGTGGACACCCCTCAAAATAATTGAATTTGGGTGTTTCAGGTTACAATGACATTTTAAACAATTGTGCATCCAACCTTGTGCATCCATGCAAGAGTTTCTTTTCTGTTCCACCGTGACTGTGCCTCTGTGCCCAAAGCCAACTCCATTCAGAAATGATTTGATGAGTTTGGAGTGAGCTTTATGGATTAAAGACTTGGAGTAAAAATCTTGGGGATCAGCTGAAATTGTGAGCCAGGCCTTCTCATTCAACATTAGTATCTGATCTTACAAATGCCCTTTTGACTGGGTGGGGACAAATGCCAATAGTCACACTCCAAAATCTTATGGAAAGCCCTCCTAGAAAGGTGGAGGCTATTATAGCTGCAACAGTGGTGGTGGTGGGATAAATCTATATTATTGGCCACAGTGTTTGAATGGGATATCCAACAAGCTCACCAAGAAGTTCATATTTATGATATTTAGGGGTCCACAAACGGTTGGCGATTAACAAATAAGTTGTGTAAATAACATAAATAAGTTCCAGTAGGACAGAAAAGCTTGCAGTATTACAAAGGCTGGAAGGTTATGCTGGCTAAATTAGAAGATTATACTGTATGCATTGTTGGTATGCTATGTCACAGTGACTGAACACCAGTGCCATGTCATTTCCTACACACTGCTGTCGTAGGGGATGTAGAGAAAGACTCTCTATTTAGAGTCTATATTAACACAAACCATGTGTCATCGCCTCCTCTACTAAATGTGGCAGAACTGAGCTGAAATCACAGGACACTGAGATTCCAATTGCAGTAGGTAATATTGCAATGCTTTGTCTGTTGTCAAACTGGCAAAGTGGAAGCTCCTCACAAAGTAATAGGCCTGGACCTATATGCCTAGCATTAGAGAAGGGCCTACATGACTGAGTTTCCAGCCTAGGCTGTAGTTAGGCAGGTTAAATGATTTGGTTTTAAAAGAAGGAGGCTTACATTATTAGATGAGAGCAGGGTGTGGCACTAGTAGTCTGATAGGAGGGGGTGTTGCTTAAAGGGTCAGCAGTGGAGAAACTTCACCCGCCCTCCCTTCCCTCATCGTTACAGTTTGGTTGGTTTACCCTCCTCTTTTTTCTTTTTCTTTGACAGTGTTTGGTGAATTTTGGGGTGCATGTTTCTTTTGCAATCTCTATGCGAGTGGGGTCCAGTTGATTCATAGCAGTAGCCTGGGGTTTCAGTGTTTTAAAGGTGGGCATGGTCAAAAAAGTATTTTGAGAATGATGGGCTGGGCCCATTTCTGGTATGAGTGTACCTTCCCTACTAACATCAGACATGAGTAATGGGATTTCAGAATTCAGGCTGTTTCAGGTGGTAATTTGGTGACTAATTTTCCCAGAGGCGGTGTAATTGCAGCTGGGGGCCATGATATGGAACTTGGTGGTTGATACAGTTGATTCCATAGGCCACAAGTAATTCCAGGGAAAGTTTGGTAAGGTCACGGCAGCCTGAAGATCAGCAATACCTCAGTCATAGCCACAGCAGGTGTACAGTCCTAGGAACTCAGCCCAGATATCTCACCAATAGATTCCCTGAGAAATATATGAAACTGTATGGTGGTTCGATTATAGAGGACCGGCAAAAAACTAAAATGTTTAAAGTGTTTGGGTGGACTGACCCTTTAATTTTAGGTTTTATTTAATTAATGGAAAGTGGACAATCACCGGAATGGCATTTTATAATAAATAGAGGGGGAGGTTTGCATTAGATATCATCACAGGGGGTTCTGAAACATTTCCTGCAAGTAAGATTCAAGTACTTAAAAGCTGACCTCACAGAAATTCCAGTCATAGGATATGACTCAAGGGAAGCCAATGGCAGGAGATAAGAAGGAAGAGGAGAGCTGGACAGGGTCCGGAAGTACTAAGCCAGGTTATTTCTGGAGATGATGTGAGAATAGGGCACATAACATTTCACATCAGCTGCACCCAACACTGACTACTCCCTTCTCTAATCACAGCAAGCCATTCTACTAATACTATTTTAATCTATTGTACTGTGATACAAAATATTAGAGGGTCCGTCCACTCATAGCTAAGTGTTTGTTAGGTAAAACTTCCAGTTGGATTTTACATCCTGTGTGAACATTTGCCACAAGATGACTGCAAAAGTTCCACTGGCCTGCTACTGGCTGCCATCTTGAAGCACAGTTTGGAGACAGGGATAGAGTTTTGTCAGCCTTTAACATAAGGCATCTGCATAAAGACCTCCATGGCAAGATCACCAGGTGTTACTTTATTGAAATATGCAATTACTCCTGAAGGAGTAAAAATAAAACAAGCTTTTACTGCAATATTGACTTTCAGTCCAGAGCTGTCCTCTGTTGTAAATTTTTTCCACCACTAGCTGTCCTCAGTCTTTAGGTTGAATAATGGCCACCATCCTTCAACCCACTTCCTTAGGCTGTCATGGACCTGTCCTCTGTGGTGCTATCATCACACAGCCTGGAATCAAAGTATCACAGCACTAAATGGCACTTAAACATCATTATGTGAGCACCGTTCAGTGCAGGAGGAAGAACAGCCCAGGAGAAGAGGCAGGACCCATGACGTCATTGGGAGAAACCGTGTTGCACTGTCTCTTTAAAAAATGTATGAAAAAATTATAAATTCAGAAATTGTATGATCATAAATTCAAAATGTATACAATAACCTTTTTAACAATATCAAGCACATAGCCATTTCTTAGCAGTGTGAATCATAGTGCTCAATATTCATCACTGACAAAATTGGTGATCAAACAAAGTCCATCAATGTGTAAAAAACATCATGCTTCAAGATATGTGAACTCTCTGTCCAGTCCATCCAGTGCTCCTCCACCTGCACACCAACCTGCCTACCAGAGCAATAGACCCAAAGATGTCTCACAGCGCTTAACATGTATCCCGGATGGGTGGCTGGATCAAAATATTCCCCCTCTCAAGCACCATTTATGATTTTCCAAGCTCAATAGTACTCAGGAAGGAACACAGAACAGAGCTCCATAGTGTACTATTACAAACAACCATTTATGGTTAAAAAAGAAATTGGTACTCATAAACATTAAGAGTCATACAGCAAAACACAGAAATACTCTGTTCCCTCCAGTTAGCGTGATGATCTCACTGCTATGCTCCTCCATTCCCACGTTTCGTCACAAAGGACCTCTTCCTTGAGCATTGGAGTGTTCATATATGTTTATTATTATTTAAGTATAATATAAGTATATTTTAAATTATATGACCTCACAAATGCGCTTCTGGAAGAATGGTCAAACATTCCCATAGACACACTCCTAAACCTTGCGGACAGACTTCCCAGAAGAGTTGAAGCTGTTAAGGCTGCAAAGATTGGGCCAACTCAATATTGAACCCTACAGTCTAAACTGGGAAGCCATTAAAGTTCACGTCCATGTAAAGGTAGGCGTCCCAATACTTTTGGAAATATGAGAGAGAGAGAGAGAGAGAGAGAGAGAGAGAGAGAGAGAGAGAGAGAGAGAGAGAGAGAGAGAGAGAGAGAGAGAGAGAGAGAGAGAGAGAGAGAGAGAGAGAGAATATTATATACAGTATGTATGTATATATATATATATATATAAATATATATATATATATATATATATAAGAAAGAGAGAGAGAGGGCGGATATATTATATACTATATACAGTATATATATATATATATATATATTATTATTATTTTTTTTACAGTATATATAGCAGCACCAGGGTCTCTGGTTTGAATCCCAACCATGGCACTACCTGCCTGGAGTTTGCATGTTCTGCCTGTTCCTGCGTGGGTTTCCTCCGGGTACTCTGGTTTTCTCCAACACTCCAATTACCTGGTGGGTTAATTTTCTCCTGTCTAAATTGACCCTAGTATGTGTATAACTGAATGTGAGTTATGGACCTTAGATTGTAAGCTCCTGACTGATGTGAATGTGGAATATACTGTATATGTAAAGCACTGCGTGAATTGACAATGCCACATAAGTACCTGAAATAAATGTTAAAAATACATATATACAGTATATATACATAAATATGTGTATATACTGTATATGATAAGTGCAAGTTTTACTGATCAGGTTTACACATATTTTTAAAGCTGACATTTTGGTGTATCGATTTTTACATAGGGAAATTGGTATAGATGGCCCAATGAAACAATGTTAGTATATATGTGCCATACCTGTGGGATCCTCAAAGATACTGGAAATCATTGTTATAGGTAAAGTTACTGGAGTGATCTCCAATAGCTTCCTGGTTCTGTGCCAAGCAGCTGCCTTACTGTTAGCAAACACAGGAGGTTGCCCACTTGGCACAGGAGCCACTCAGAGAACACTTTCCATTTTCTCAATCAAAGTGTTCTCTGATTGGACAAAGTGGAGACTGTGACATTTCCACCCCACCAATCAGAGAATGGAAAGGGATGGTCGGCACTCAGGATGACATACAAAATGGTATTTCTGTATTAAGTACATGTACAAAGCTGCAAAACAGCCTACACGTTTCAGACGTTAGTCCTTAGTCATGGCTGATAAAATACAAAATAAGTAACACTTAAATAGTATATACAAAGGTCACATGATTAACCATCACAAGCGAATTAAAAATGCAAAAGGGGAAAACCTGGCATGACTCCGTGCAATTGAACACATCACAGAAAATAGACATATGAAAAACCAGACATATAAAGAGTAACCCACAATAGCATGCATAGTTTATATTTTACAAATGGAACATCATAAAAATCGTGGGTGTTGCATAAAGATGATATTACCTAGATACTAAATTAAGAAGAAAAAAAATGTTTCTGTTCCTATATTAGACTTATTATTTTAATGTCCAGGTAGTATCATCTTTATGAAGCATCTACTGACATAATGATGTTCTGTTTTGAGATAATATAAATTATGTATGCCATTGTGGATCGCTTTTTATATCCCAGGCTTTTCACAAGCCCACAAAGTAAAATTTTTTTTTTTTTTGTTAGTTGGCCCTTTGTTGCCATCTCATATGCCCCCCGCCAGGTGCTGGTATAAGGTCACTGTCAGCTCTAGCCGTTACAGCTCATTCTCTGCATCCTGTTTTCATTTTCCTTTCTTGAACAAAAACAGGATATACTGATCCAGCCTTTACCTTCCATCACATCCTGCCCCTTTGTTGTCTGTTTAGCTTCATTATATACACACAATAGCATTGTATCTCTATAATATAGCTTCCCAAAGATTCCTGGATTATTTCACCACATTTTCTGCAGTCCTATCCATAAAAACAAGCAAAACTATCATTTTCCAAAAAAAAAAAAAAAAAAGAAAAAAGAAAAAGTCTACACCAAGTCATCGGGACAGGAAGTTAGGGGAAATCTGCCCTGTGGAGACACGGAACAGCCAAAAAAAAATCCAGATTCTTACCCTTTCCTACTCTGAATAAATCTAAAAAAGAGTTTTGACTGGGGTTGGGATTTAGAACCCCCCTCAGGGTTACTGTCATTAAAGGCATGTATAGTTCCAACATTTTACATACTGTACTTTCACATCAGTCCCTGCGCTCAGAAGCTTACACTCTAAGGTCCCTATCACACATGCTTACACATACTAGGGCTAATTATCCTATCAGTATGTTTTTGGAAGGTGGGCATAAACCAACACAAGCACAGGCACTGAATGCAAAGTCAACGCATATAGTGTCCTGGCCATAATTCCAAAGACCCCAGTGATTCAAAGCAGAAGAGCTAACCACTCAGCTACTGTGCTGCCTAGTGGAAGGACTGCCCTTATTCCTCACTCCCAAAAACGTCTTCCTCTTCATGTGACCAGTCAGCCAAAGCCATGTCACTTCACTGCCCATTCAGTTGCAGCTCTCTGATGTCATCTCTTACAATGCTGAGCCATGCAGTCCGGTCGGAGTAGCGGGTTCCTCGCAACTGGGTCGCCGGCATGAGCTCACCAGGAGCCAGGAGACCACCAGTAATGGACTGTTGCTAAATCGACCCCACATCCTATCGCTATCCAAAATTTGCTGCCTCAACCTCCGCAACATCTCCAAGGTACGCCCCTTCCTAACCAATGTCACTACAAAGCTTCTAATCCACTCCATGGTTATCTCTCGCCTCGACTACTGCAACTCCCTCCCCATTGGCTTACCTCTAAATAGGCTATCCCCACTTCAGTCCATCATGAACGCTGCTGCCAAACTCATCCACCTCACAAACCGCTCAGCGTCTGTTATACCCCTCTGCCAATCCCTCTATTGGCTGCCACTCAGCCAACGAATTAAATTCAAGGTACTAACTATAACTTACGGAGCCATCCACAAATTAGCTCCCAGCTACATTACTAACCTGGTCTCAAAATACCAACCTAATTGTTCTCTTCACTCTTCCCAAGACCTCCTGCTCCTAAACTCCCTTGTCACCTCATCCCATGCTCGCCTTCAGGACTTCTCCAGAGCCTCTCCCATCCTCTGGAATGCTTTACCCCAATCTGTCCGATTTTCTTCTACTTTATCCACTTTCAGACAATCCCTGAAAACTCATCTCTCCAGAGAAGCCTATCTGGCCCCCATCTAACAACTGTACATTTATCTTCTCAAGCAGCACATCGCCAACAGTTATTACCCCTTGTATCTCTTGACCTTCCCTCTTAGATTGTAAGCTCTAAAGAGTGGGGCCCCCTGATTCCTACTGTATTAAAGTGTATTGTGTTTGTACTGTCTACCCTCAAGTTGTAAAGCGCTACGTAAACTGTTGGCGCTATATAAATTCCGTATTATAATAATAATAATAATGATGACTTGCTATCTCTGAGCTAGTTATGAATCAGGCAGCCAACCTTATTGAGATTAGGACTGTGCCTGTGTTTCTGAGAGACTGTTAAGTACTTTACTGCCGCAAGTCTTCAGTAAAGTCACTGTTAACTGTTTCATGCCTGGTCTGAAGACATTGAGAGGGGTTCATTAAGGTACGTGGAGTATTTAAAGGAATAGGGCCTGAACGCACACATGGGCATCAAGAGGAGAAGTGAAGCCCCATACACACTATCAGATTTTCTGCTGATTTTTTTCTTCAGATTTAATAAAACCATGTAGTGCAAGGGCCTGCCTGATTGCATACAAATTGAAACTCCTAAGGTTTGACGTCATATTATATGGTTTTGGTAAATCTGAAGGAAAAAATCAGCAAAAAATCTGATAGTGTGTATGGGGTTTAAGAGTACCACTAAGGAAGGGTTAACCATGCAGAGGAGTTGGGGAACACACCCAATGACTAACATGCGGTTGCTATGGGTAACTAGGACTGGTGGAAATGCTATAGCAGCCTAGCAGCCAGCCAGCGGGAAGGTAGTACCGGGCATGGGCCCCACAGCATTTAGGACCGAAAATACATCACAGAGACCCCACGGATCTAGTTAAATTGCGTTAAATTGTGTGGAGAGCTGCGCTCAGTGCACAGAGAGAGCTTATTTCTGCCACTGAGAGTGAGGTGTCAGAAGAGCCTGGCTGGTGGAGTGGGACACAGGCTCCGCAGTGTCCCCCTCAAAATGCTGCATTCGGAAGGTAAGTTGTACATTGTCATGGGTGAAGAGTCCCACAACAAAGAGCCTCACGTTTATTGTGTTACTGTGCAAGGTGAACTGCTCACATTTAAGTACAGGGTGCTGCCCTAATTCTGATCTTCGCATGACCGCGGTTCTAGCCTGTTCCTGGGCACTAGTGAGCACTTTCACAGGAGGGGTTTCCACCTACAGGGCGAGTTGGCCGCACCTACAGGCGGATAAGAAATAAGGTGAAATATTGATCTCATTCCTCACTTCCACAGGATTCCTCCCTTTTTGTAACTAGTCATCTGAAGCCTTGTCACTTCACTGCCCGTCCAGTCACAGCTCTCTGTTGGTCATCACTTACAATGGTGGTCTCCCACCCTACATAGGTTATTTGTTGGCTATGGTGGACAGGAGGAAGGTCAAATGTTTACCTTATTCCCCACTCTAACAGGCTTCCTCCTCTCCATGTGGTCAGTCATCTGAAGCCACATCACTTCATTGCCCTTCCAGATGTAGACGTCTCTGATGTCACCGCATACAATGGTGGACCAGCAGTCCTTTACTGTCCAGGAGAACAGAGCGTCAGACAGCAGAGGAGAGTGCCAGCTGCCAGGGGAGCGAGAAATAATTTAAGTATTTGCACTCATTCTTTCTTCCCCTAGCTAATTGAGCATTTAACCCATGTAGTGTTGTGGGGTGACTCCACCGCATGGGTATATTCAACAGCAGCCTGGAGTTGGGTTGTAAGGTCAAATTCCTGTCATCCCCATCAATTTCTTAGAATCAGGGATGAGCTTGGACGTGTTCAGATCCTAGTCCTGCCTGATGCAGATGGCCAATCATAAGCGGTCAAGGCATTACCTGCTCAACAGCCCCATGTACACACACCCCTTGAATATGTGCAGCTGCCAGGCTGGGATTGCCTTGACTGCTCATGACTGCTTATGATTGGCAATCTGCAGTGCCAGTTTCCTGGCAGAATAGCTCAGGTTGGTTTTGGACTAGGATCTGAACATGCCTGTGCTTATCCCAACCAGTAATCTTTTCTCTTCACAAAGGGTGTTACACATCTAGGGGGAGCCCAGGGGTACAGATCCCCTTTCAGGGCCTCTTTCAGTGTCCGCAGATCAGTAGCAGATAAGGATCTGCAATGAGTTTTGCTAAGCTCCCTTACAATGCATATAGGTGACCTGGAGAAAAACAAGATTCCTCCAGCTTCAGCAAGATGAGTGAGATTTAGGAAATCAGTGGGTGGTACAGCCTATCATCTATAACTAGAAAATCAGATCAGAGCGATGTTTTTTGCATTTTGGGTTGCTGGGATAATATCAGTCTTCAGTGTCTGTAAGGCATAATGCTAGCGATTGTTGTCAACAAATGTATAATACTTACCTCTGATGCTTGGAAAAATATAGTGGCAGTCTCTAGCTTGAATAAAAGTACATTGTCTGTACTTCTGTCAGTCATTCACTCCTGTTTCCGAAGAAGCTTTTCGGGATCCAACCTGGCTCATTTGCCTTAAAGAGAACCTGTCACCAGAGTGTTTTTTTTTTAACAAAAATGCATTGTGCTTCTTAAAGACAGGCTGCTGTAAGAGGACCCTGAAATGTCATGACCATCCAAAAGAGCCCACCCCTTCTGGCAACTTAACAGGCCACCTGAACTCTGTATGTGTCTGCCATGTATTTGAATTGATCAAAATCATAACCAAAAATATAGTTCCTATAGGTATACAACAAGTCAGGCTGTCTCAGTTGACCACCAGGGGGCAAGTCCTTTTACAACCAGCTCAAGTTTTAAAGGCCCAATTCAGATGAATAGGTGGAGAAGTCACAAGAAATAAGGTAAATGTGCACCACTTGGGGAAAATGCATATTTATTTGTGTTCCCCAAATAATTTAGTATTTGTTACTGAAGGTCTTCTGTTCTGCAAAGAATTCTTGTTTTTAGGTAAAGTAACCTAAATAATGTGAGGGTTACAGGGAGGTTTAGCGTTAGGGGAACAAAGAGAGCTAGTGTGAGGATTAGTTTTAGGATTACAGGCAAGGTTAGTGTTATGCCGCGTACAGACGATCGGAATTTCCGTCAACAAATGTTCGATGTGAGCCTGTTGTCGGAAATTCCGACCGTGTGTATGCTCCATCGGACATTTACTGTTGGAATTTCCCACAATAAATGTTTGAGAGCTGGTTCTCAAATTTTTCGACAAAAAAACTTGTTGTCGGAATTTCCGATCGTGTGTACACAATTCCGAAGCACAAGTCCACGCATGCTTGGATTTAAGCAGAAGAGCCGCACTGGCTATTGAACTTCATTTTTCTCGGCTCGTCGTTCATGTTGTATGTCACCGCGTTCTTGGCGATCGGAATTTCGACAACATTTGTGCGACCGTATGTATGCAAGAAAAGTTTGAGCCAACACCCGTCGGAAAAAAATCCACGTTTCGGTTGTCGGAATGTCCGATTGTCTGTACGCGGCATTAGTGTTATGGTTACAGGGAAGCCTAGTGTAGGAGTTACAGGAAGGGTTAGTGTTAGGGGTTGCAGGAAGGGTTAGTTTTAGGGTTACAAGAAGTATTAGTTTTAGCATTACAGGGAAATCTTGTTTGAGGATTAGGGTTACAGAAATGGTTGGTGTAGGAGCCAAGGAGGGTTAGTGTTAAGGTTACAAGAAGGGTTAGTTTTATGGTTACAGGGAAGGCTAGTGTAAAAGTTAGGGTTACAGGGAAGGCTAGTGTAAAGGTTAGGGTTACAGGGAAGGATAGTGTAAAGGTTAGGGTTATAGGGAAGGCTAGTGTAAAGGTTAGGGTTACAGGGAAGGCTGGTGTAAAGGTTAGGGTTACAGATAAGGCTAGTGTAATGCCCCGTACACACGATCGGACTTTCCGACAACAAAACCGTGGAATTTTGTTCGAAAGTTGTTGGCTCCAACTTTTCTTGCATACACACGGTCACACAAATGTTGGCCAATAATTACGAACGCGTGAACACGGTGATGTACAAGACGTACGACGAGCCGAGAAAAAGAAAGTTCAATAGCCAGTGCGGCTCCTTCTGCCTGATTCCGAGCATGCGTGAACTTTTGTGCGTCGGACTTGTGTACACACGAACGGAAATTCCGACAACAAAGTTTTGTGGGCGGAATATTTGAGAACCTGCTAGCCAACATTTGTTGGCGGAAAGTCCAACAACAAATGTTCAATGGA
Source organism: Lithobates clamitans (assembly GCA_037952925.1). Taxonomy (NCBI): domain Eukaryota; kingdom Metazoa; phylum Chordata; class Amphibia; order Anura; family Ranidae; genus Lithobates; species Lithobates clamitans. The sequence goes on along the minus strand of JBBGZY010001338.1, from coordinate 618,960 downwards.
GCATACACACGGTCGGACTTTCAGCCAACAAGCTCACATCCAACATTTGTTGTCGGAAAATCTGATTGTGTGTACGGGGCATTAGAGTTACAGGGAGGGTTAGTGTAAGGGTTGCAGGGAGTGTTAGTGTGGGGATTTGGGTTATAGGGAGGGGTAATGTGTGGGTTACAAGAAGGGCTAGTATGAGGGTTACAGAGAGAGTTAGTGTAAAGTTCAGTGTTAGGGTTACAGGCAAGGTTAGTTTAAGGGTTACAGAGATAATTATTATTGGGGTTACACAGGGGCTGTGTGAGAACTAATGTTAGGGTTATAGAGATTGCTAGTATGAGGGTTATTGTAAGGATTACGAGGAGGGTTGCTAAAATCCTTCTATGCGCCAAAGAAAACCTAATGCCACTCTCCAAGCATGCATCACTATTCTGTCGATCCACAGCCTGTGAAGAAGAAGATTGCTCCACAGCCTATGCTATAATGACTGGCTGAGGACCCCTCTGCTCTACTCCCCTGCCGATTGGCAGTTTGGACAGAGAGCCCACCCAGCTACTATTGTGTTTAATGCCCTTTGATGCAAAACAGACAGGTTTATATGGGTTTGTCTCAATGTATTGGAAAATATCAAGCAGATTCGAGAGACAGATACCTTAAAGGTTCTCAGTAGCTCAATACAAACAAGATGACAAGCGATTTAGGCATGAACCCCCCCCAACAGTCATTACAGTGCAGGCAGTGGAGGTTTGTTTCCATCATTGGCTATATATAGAATTAAATCTCTGTTTGAAATATTTATATTGAAGAACATTTGTTTGACTTTCTAATTGTTGGTCGGGTTCAATCAACTTTTAGACCGCAATGAGAAGAAAATTCGAAGGAGCAGGGTATCGATTTTTTCTTGAACAAATTAATTTCTAACAGTGTGTGTGGTTATTGTTCAGGAAAGTCGTTTTCTTTCAAAAAATCGAATGTTAAAAGCAAACTAAATTTTGAAATATTGTAGTGAGAATTTTTTCAGAAATGTTTGAAAATCTACCAGCATATGGCCAGCTTAAGGGTGGGAAACCTTTCAAAAACAGCTCTGCCCATCAGTAAAGTGGGCTTCCAAAAAGCCCCCAACACCCGAGCTTAAAGTTGGGATTTTGTAAAGAAGGACAGAAGTAATATACATTCCACACAGATCCACATCTTCCCGGACGTCATGACTATAAAACTTCTACCCCATGCCATTATCAATGATCATGTGACAGTATTATAAAATATTAATTACAGCTTGATACATATCTAGTTGTAATCTCATCTGTCTGTTTACAAAGCAGATCCGCTAATTATTATCCCCGCAGATTGAGTCAATGCAATGAGCAATGAGCTATACTATGACACCCATCACCGTGACAGGCACCGAAATGAGCTGCATAAAGTGACGTTGTAAATAGAGTCTGCAGACAGGAACAAAATAAAATCCGTGTTTGTTTGTTGAGGTTTGGTTTTAATATGTGTCATGTTATGTATTTTCATTTCCAGAGGGTAACAACTAATTAAAGCACTTTATTTAAATGGCAATGTGGGCAATGTTTGCTGTTTTTGAATTAAAAGTTTATCCTGCTTCAGGTCTCAGAATTCTGTATAGTCAAAATTGTACTTTTAGTTTTAATGAACCTTTTTGATGTCTGTGTCCCTGCTGAGTAGCTTTACTCTTTCTATTTGTCCTGGTGACACTGTCACTGGGATAGAAAGTGATGAGAAATCCAAACTTTTGTAGGCAGGTGCAGGACCCCCTCCATCCTATAGGTGACACTATGCCGTTTTTTAGGGGAATTGTCCCATTGTGGACTCTGTCGGGGTCTCAGAGAAGCCAACTGTCCAATTGTATGCAGCAACATTCTGGAGACCTCATGCGTCCATCTTAACTGGGAACCTTATATATGGGGTCTCCTGCATCATTTGGGCGCATCTGGAGCGTGTTGTAGGTCAGGGGTAGAGACTCCGCTGGCTAGGAAAAGTGCATAGCACAGGGAGAGGTTCCTGGCGAGTAGGGTCAGTTCAAGGACCACACCTGTCTTGAGGAAGCATCCTGGTATCCGTATCAGTAACATGGGGCTCCTCCAAGCAACTGTTCAACCATTTTTTAACTTTATGGAATAAATAGCATTTGTTATGCATGCAGTACTACGTTGGAATTTATTTGATCATTCTTTCAGAGCGCTGCATTTTGTGTTTTTCCTTTGACTGTCGCATCTCTTTCCATGCTGTGCTGGCTGCACTGGGTCTGATCCACTTATATGATCACTCCTCATCAGAGCACTCTACTTGGCCCCTAGACTTGCAGTGCTCCAGGTATTCTGTGTTTTTTTGCCTACACAATTGACCCTTCACAAAGGTGAAGGGAAAACTTCAAAAGGGAATGACAAATGACTAAGAGGGAATTTGAAGGGATTTCCTCCCACTTCTTGTTGGGTCTCAAGCAGGAATGAGCTACGTGCGGCCTGGAAGGAAGCTATCAGTGCTGGTCCAATCAGTTGTAGTTGGTTCATTTCCCACACCGCATATGACCACATAGCCAAATTAGGTCAATGATGTCACAAGCATCCTCACCCCTATGTGTAGTATGGCTGTGGGTTGGGGAATGCACCGGCATTCATCCAGCTACCACACGCCAGATCGCTATATCTGTAGGTTTCATCGGTGGTGGAACATTTGGACACTTATTCCTTGGCTATTTAGCCAACAGCATTGTTTTCAGTTAGCTGTTTGTCCCACCTACCTGGAAGTGAACCACAGGGGCATATAACTTTTGATAGATATTGCAGGTACTATGCACCTTGAGAATGTGCCCAATACTCACAATACTTACAGGTGGCGATTTGTGTAATGCCAATATGGACTCATTTGTCCTCAGTGCCTATTTACACATGGAATCATCATACTGGAATTTATTTGAATGTTAAAAAACTTTTTGAACTTTCGGCCGCTGAGGAAGGTATTGGAACACCTCATACCGGAAACGCGTCGGGCATTTGGGCATTTACATTGTATGCTAATTATATCTACAGTAATTGGTTGATTTTTCATGTAACACATGTTGTGCATCTTTGTCATTTGTGGATTTTATATGTTTTTTATTCTATATCTTTAAATAAAACTTTTTATATTTTTTCGAGTGGGTGGTCTTTTTAAAGTCCCAACTGAGGGGGTTACTATTTTTGTTTCTACTAATGGGGATGGGACCACCATGCTCTATGTGATATGATGGGAGCCTCTCTCTTCTCTGGCTGCAGCCGATTGGGCCAACACTCACAGCTTCCTTCCAAGTTCAGGTGAACATGGGCTTGGAGAGAATCCAATCTCATTACTAGTCTCCAGGAAAAAAAGTGAAGGGAAATCTCCTCAAGAGGACACGGGTTTTGCATGTGGTGGTACCATGAAAGTCTTTTAAGTTGTGTTTCAAGGGGATTACTTAATATCCTGATATATCAAAGTCAGCAGTATCTGCCATGGCAGTGTGAATCTGACTGGGGATACATCAAAGAAGAAGGAATGGAACCATAGACTTCTGTCAAATGATTCTTGGCTATGCAACTCCTTTCAAACTGCAGTGTTTATTTGTGGTAGGAGTAGGCCGTGGCAGCACCATATCATGTACCGGCATGTATTACTTAGACACATGCATTTCGTTTCATCATGATTCGTTTTTCAGATGTTTCATTTTTGGAGTTTTGGATGTATACAAGTCTCCGAATAGACATAGTGACAAATGGCAACAAATCCAAAAAAACGTAACAAATGTATTCGTTTCATTCGTTTCTTTCGGATGACATCACATGATATCATAGTAGCTCGGGGAAATGCTTTCAACTTTTGAACTCATTCAATATTTCAGATAACGAATGAATCACAATTTTATTCCATTCGTTAATTCAGATGCACATGATGCCAGTTGGTATTGTCCAATCAGCTCATGGGATTTCTTTTGGTGGGTTGGATTAGCGTCCGAAAATATTGAATCCCTCTAATTCAAATCCGTCTGATTCGATATAATATCGAATATATAGCAATCTTCCAGGAAAACTGCAAAATTTTTCGAATTCACCCGGACTAGTGAATATACAAAATAAATGGCGAAGATACGGAACGAATTTTGAAAATGAATCGGTTCAACATAACGAATATGACGAGATGAAATTCTTCAATGAACGAATGCATCTTAAACAAAACGTAAATTTCTTATGTTCACATGTCTAGTATTATTGAAAGTCAATATTTTCAGATTTTATATTAAAATCAAAGGAACAAAGCAAAGCAAAAATCTTTGAACAAATTTTACGAGTGTTAGGCCAGCATTACTGCATTATTGTATTAAGCCCTCCTAGTTGTTATCTTGGACTGCACAATTGTTAGCTTTTATTTAGAGATCTGAGAATGGGAGTAGATGAACAGTTTAGCAAAAATATACTGGGTAGGGCTGACACCACTCAGTCCACATAAATGATGTGTGTTGTTACCCCCAAATGGGATGCAGGTAGACATGTGCACTGCCGAAAAAATGTGTTAGTTTTAGTTTTTTGTGTGTTTTTTTTTCCTTTTGGGCTCATTCGTTATGATTGAAATTCGAAAATACGGAAATTCAGAAATTTCGGAAATTCGAAAATCCGAAATTTACAAGTTTGAAAATCCAAAAATCAGAGAATTCAAAAATCCGAAATAATTAACTAACTAATAATAACTGACTATTAAATTATAGGTATTGGAATTTTCTTTCAAATTTGGCTGTTAGTGAAAGTAACGAATAAGAATTTATCCGAAGTTATGAATTATCTGAAATAATAAATGCTGCATCTTAACAAATGGAATGTAATGAATTAATAACAATAAATAATAATAATACATTTTTTAAATTATGATTATTTATTATTATGAATTCATTACGTTCCATTTGTTTAAATGCGGCATTTGTTATTTTGGATAATTCATTACTTCGGATAAATTTGTATTCCTTACTTTCACTAACAGCTAAATTTGAAAGGAAATTCCAATACCAATAATTTAATAGTTAGTAATAGTTATTATTACCAGTTGGTTAGTTATTATTTTGGATTATCTCATTTTTGGATTTTCATTCTTATTTTCTGATTTTCGAATTTTCAAATTTTTAAAATTTTTTTTTTTGGAAAAATTTGTTAAACGGGTTTTCGTTAATTCAAATATTTCCAAATTAACGAATATGTGGAATCTCGTCGAAAAACGAATTTGGAACGAAACGAATTGCAGATGTCTAGATTCAGAAGTGGATTGCATTTCTGGTAGATCAATGGGTATTTTCTGTACTTGCAGGTTTTTGTGATAAAGTGATAAAACATGGTGGAATGTGCATGTATTGCATTGATGTACTTGCATATGTTTTGTTTTTACAGCTTAGGAACAGTCCAAACCACAGCAGAGATTTCTTCCTTTCCTTCACTACCGCGGGCATGGAACGGCATTATCTGCCCGTAATACTTACATCCCCTGATAAGCTGATTGGTACTATGGTAGTGTGTTCATGTTACTGCTTACCACCAGCAGACAGGAAACATTTATGACCTTGGAGGACTTGGCATGTCTGTGGATGTGAATTGCAGCATCTTTTTGGCTTCTGGTATTGTGGTTGGATTAAAGTATATGATAAATCTAATTCATGGACTGATCTGGTCAGCCCCATACATGACAGTCTGGCCAATCACTATGCAACCGTTTCTGAAAAGTTCAATTTTTTTTTTACCCTTAAAATAGTCATGTTTTTGTGGTCATATTTTGTGGCAGACGTGTACAAAATTGGAATGCCCGATTTTCAATTTTATAACCCAATTCAATAAAATCGCTCATTCTGAAATTCAGCTTATCACAATTAAAAGGGAACTATAGGCAAAACGTAAAAAAAAAAGGAAGAAGTTAGAGGAAACCCCTTCTAATTAAGGGAATCCTTTGGGGACCCCCAGGTCACCAGAACTAGTGTCCTCATTGGAAGATTTTTCCTGTACAGTAAGACCCTGGATTACGAGGATAATTCATTCCAGAAGAATGCTTGTAATCCAAAGCACTCGTATATCAAAGCGAGTTTCCCCATAGGAAATAATGGAAACTCAGATAATCCATTCCACAGCCACTGCTGGTCTTTGCAGTATCGCATGTGGCCAGAGGTGCGGGGGCGCCGGAGAAACTCGGAGACCAATCAGAGACGCTCGGAGACACTCGGTAACGGAGTGTCATCGATTGTCTCCGAGCGTCACCGGCGCCCTCTGCACCTCTGGCCAAATGCGGTATGGCTTGAATCCTGCTCGTCTTGCGAGGCAACGCTCGCAAGGCGAGTCAGATTTCAAAAAAAAAAAAAAAAAGCTTGTATTGCGAAACGCTTGTAAACCGCGTTACTTGCAATCTGAGGTTCCACTGTATTACTTTTTTGAGGACAACTAAAAAAATTTGGATTTTCCTTTCCTTTCACTTTTAATTATAACAGTAGACAGGACGAATAGAGAGGGCAAATCCCACTAACAGGGATACAGACAGCAATAAAAACCTAATACAGTTATACTTTAATTCTGCTGAATAGTTAAAAAATGCCCAGCTGTTGTAAAAATAAAAATCGCACCTCTTGCTACCATTCCCACCTCCTCTCCAGTGCTCTATGGACTCCAAAGCTCCCATAGGAGGGGCAAAATGCATCAGTGAAATCAGGGAGTGTCCTCGATGGCTTATTTGGAACAATAACAGTTGTGTTGCAGACATTGCAGTCTACAACCCCTTTTTTGGATTGTGTATGCTCTTGCGGGTGAAGACGGAGCTAGGGTCGCCACCATTTCTTCAAGTCAAACCCGAACACTTTAGCAGCGCACAGCAATTTTTTTTTATAGTATAAACTATAGATATACTTTTGTGATTAAATAACATTTCTAATCATATGAAGTTAATCACAAGAGTCCCCCTTTATATCAGAGTCCACAGAGTCCCCCTTTACATCAGAGTCCACAGAGTCCCCCTTTACATCTGAGTCCATGTATCTGTGGCTGCTGGGCTTCAAATTTCTGGCCCCCACTTTCCTTTTCTGAGGCACAGCGCCAGGTATTGGAGTGTGGGCAGACACAGAGGGGTAGGGTTGGGAGGAAGAGGTGCAGATCGATCCCTCTCTCCTTTCCCATCTGTATGTGGGGGGGGGGGGGGTGTTAGTTCTGGGCAGTGTGAGAGAGAGTGTAACAGACAATTACGGCTTAGAAAACTGCAGCCGGCAACCCTGCTGGGAAGTCATAGTCTAATGTGAATAATGTGTCCGGGTTTCAGACAGTCTGAAACCCGGACGCATGATTCCAATCCCGAACTGCCTGGGTGAATCCCGGACAGATGACAACCCTAGACGGAGCCCAGAGGTTGTACCCGCTGCTGCAGTCACTTGCTGAGCTTGGGAGCAGTTTTTGGAGGTTATCAACATTCATCTCCACTTCCGTCAGCTGAATCCTCACCGCTTTGTGGACCAGCGCTGTAGAAACTGTCACCTCTGTTGCTACTGTTTTTTTATTGCTGCCATCTGATTGGTTGGTATGGGGCTATAACAAAGGGGGCACACTCAAGAGTGATTTATATGACCTTTCCATCAATAGGTAACTTAAAGTTGCATGTATCATTTAATACAGGTCTTTGTATAACACAGACAACTTACACAGCACTTTACATATTGAACATTCTCATCAGTCCCTGCCCTCCAGCAGCTTGTAATCTAAGGTCCCTATCTCACATGCATATACTAGGGCAAATTTAGACAGCAGCCAATTATCCTACCAGCATGTCTTTGGCACATAGGAGGAAGCCAACAAAAGTGCAGGGAGAACATGCAAACTCCATGCATATAGTATCCAGTCTGGGAATTGAACTGAGGACCCCAATGCTACAAGGCAGAGGTGCTAACCACAAGCCACTGTGCTGCATTATTCTATGTACAGAGGTTTAAATTGTGCAATGAGGCCATTATATTTTGGTTTCTATAGGCAAAACAGAAACACCTTCCATAATTTATGCCCATATAAAAAAAAAATAACAGTTAAAAATACAATGGGTTGAATAAAGTACGGTAAATTCCGCTCTTTTTATAAATCTAATAAACTGTTATCATGCACAATAAGGTCTGACCTTATTCCTTTATACTGAATACTTCATTTCCTTTTCTTTTCAAACAAAAGCAGGATGTGTTTCAGGACTTGGCTAACCTCTTATAAATCATGGCAGTGTCCAAATTCCCTTTTCATTAGGTGGTTACGTATGTTAATACTCAAAATAAAGGGCCAACAGATCGAAAACAAAAAAGTTGTTTTTTGTAAGTTTCTAATCCCATTCACCATCTCCCCGAACCTGAGATATATGAAGGTGTTGTGTATTAGGTGCCATTGTAAGGCAACAGAGTCTTAGGACAGGAAGTAAGGAACGTGTTGGAAAATATCACTCCATGGCTTCCACCTTTATTTAAAAATATCCACTTCTGATCATTTCCTGGAGCTTTTAGATATTTTTACATATTTTCCATTAAAACTGCTTTACGTAAACCAATTTGGGTAGGGGTAATGTTAGGCGATAGAAACAAGAGAAAAAACCCCCCTTTTTTTTTTTTTACGGAGGTTAGCAACACAAAACTGAAGCGTTTCAACATCAATCGACTACTGAGCCCAGTGGGGTTGATTTACTAAAGTTGTAGGGTGCAAAATCTGGCACAGCTGTGCATAGAAACCAATTCCTGTTTTTTGGGGGGGTTTTTTTTGTCAAAGCTTAAAGCAGAGTCCCACCCAAAAATGAAACTTCCGCTGATCTGATTCCCCCCCCCCCTCCGGTGTCACATTTGGCACCTTTCAGGGGGGAGGGGGGAGCAGATACCTGTATAATCCAGGTATTTGCTCCCACTTCCGGGCATAGATTGCTGCAGGCTCCGCGGTGATCTACGCCATGTCCGGCCCCTCCTCCGTCCCCCCCCACGCTGTCTTCTGGGAGACACACAGGTCCCAGAAGACAGCAGGGACCAGTGAGGACATGCAGCGCGACTTGTGCATGCGCAGTAGGGAACCAGACTGTGAAGCCACAAGGATTCACTTCCTGATTCCCTTACCAAAGATGGCGGCGCCTCCACCCGGAAGCCGAGGGACAGATCGGGTGAGAACATCGCAGGCACTCTGGACAGGTAGGTGTCCATATTTTAAAAGTCTGCAGCTGCCGTATTTGTAGCTGCTGACTTTAAAAAATACATTTTTCGGTGGAACTCCGCTTTAATTGAACAGCCTGAAGTCAGAAGCTGATTGGCTACCATGTACAGCTGCACCAGATTTTGCAATTCATGCACTCGTTTTACAGCTCTTATTTCCCAGCATAGGTATAAAACTGATTGGTTCCTGTGGGGTGTTACTTGCAGTTGTTATGAGACACATTTATTAGAAAAAAGTCTGTTGCACATGTTAAATGAGCAAAATATTGATATATTGAATCCTCAGTTTAAAAATGAAAAGATGCAGTGTACATACATATGCATACATACATACATACAGTATTATATATGTATACTGAATATACTGTATATAGGAGTTTCTATCATGATTTAATAAAACCTGCTAAGTATTTTTTACTACTATATCAAGCCTCACTTTTAAAAGTGACAGAAAAAGAATATACGTGTGTTGCCTGTAGTAACAAATCACATTATTTCTTTGCTATTAATAAAGTTATATTTAAAGCCAAAACTTTTTGCTTTCAGTTTTGGATAGAGTAGGGAATTATTAAATCCGTGGCAAATTTTCCTTTGTCTTTGCTCTGTTAAGCATCGTACACACAATCAAATTGTTGGTAGGGGATTGTGTGATGACAGACTGTTGGCCTAAAATCCGCCCATTAGTACGCTCCTTCAGACACTTGTTGTCCAACTTTCGGCCAACAAATGTTGGATGGCAGGCTAGTAAATTTTCGGCGAACGATGGTCTGTTTTCAGATTTTCGTATTGTCTGTACACAAGTCCGTCACACAAAAGTCCAAAGTACAAACACGCATGCTCAGAATCAATGCTCACCAAACATGACATTAGCAGAAGGTGCCCAAAGAGCTGAAATTCCACGTAGTACATCACTACGTTCATGTTTGTCGGCCAACAACTATGTGCCGTTAGTATGCAAGACAAGTTCCTGGCACACGCCCTTCGGACTAAAGTCTGACGCTCTGTTGGCCAACAATCCGTTCGTGTGTACGAGGCTTAAAGTGGAGGGCCACCCTGAAAAAAAAAAATTGCACCAAAAATCTTTAAAAAAAAATAAATTTTTTTTTTTTTAAACTTACCTGAAGCCTTGTTGCTAGGCAGTCTTCCTAATCTGCCTCTTCCTATTCCGTGGTGTGTCCTGTTCCTCGGTGAGCGGCCCGTTGCCTTCTGGGAACTGTGTGTGTTCCCAGAAAACCACGGGGCCATTCACAGAGCGCCGCGTCGCTCACGGTGCGCAGTAGGAAACTGGCAGTGAAGCCGCAAGGCTCCACTGCCTGTTTCCCTTAGTTAGGATGGCGGTGCCGGAACCCAAGAGCCGAGGGAAGGGTCGGCCTTGGGCGGCCGACATCGCAGGCACCCAGGACAGGTAAGTGTACTTATTTAAAGTCAGCAGCTACAGTGTTTGTAGCTGCTGACTTTAAAAGAAAATTTTCACTGGCCGGAATCCCGCTTTATGTGAGATTTCCCCCTTCATGTCCTATCTTTGGATACAATGGGAAATAAGATTTCTCCAAAGTAAGGGGAAATACTCTCTTAAGCCTCATACACACGGTACAATTAGGGTTGCCATCCCTTTAAACCCGAAAACCTTTGAATTACACGGGTTCTGAGGCTAATTAAATGCAGATAAGGCACCAAGTGAGATTAATTACCACCTTAATCAGCCACAGAACCTGTGTAATTAATATGTTTTCGGGTTTAAAGGGATGAGGTGGCAACCATAGGTATAACTGTTGGCAGGGGATTGTCTGTTGACAGACTGTTGTCCTAAAATCTTACCGTTAGTACGCTCCTTTTGACAATTGTTGTCCAATTTTCCACCAACAAATGTTGGATGACAGGCTAGTAAATTTTCTGCGGACAACAGTTTGACGTCAGGTTTTCGTATGGTCAGTACACAAATCCGTCATACAAAAGTTGAAAGTACAAACACGCATGCTCGGAATCAACGCTCACCAAACAAGAAATTAGCAGAAGGGGCCCAAAGGGTGGTGCTCAAAAGCTGAAATTCCTCGTAGTACGTCACTACGTTTGTGTTTGTGGCACGACAATTGTGTTCTGTTAGTATGCAAGACAAGATCCTGACACACGCCCTTTTGACAAAAATCAGACGCTCGGTTGGCCAACAATCATACCGTGTGTACAAGGCTTTAGACAGCTGTAACCGGAACAAGTGTCTCCATTAAAAGGTTTCTCCTGTATTCCAATACTGATGCAATGACAATTCAAAATTTTAAATTTTATTTTTTTATACCAAAGACAAGGGTCACAGAGAGAGCCCATTAACTCTCAAGTGGTAATGTACATGCTTTAATACATGTTGTGTTAAGGCAGTCTATTCATTATGAATTGGCTACCAACACACCATAACAGATGAAAAACCGAGCATGACCCATTTTTTAACAACATTGCACACCACAACACATAGGGGTTAATTTACTAAAACTGGAGAGTGCAAATTCTGGTGTAACTCTGCATAGAAACCAATCGGCTTCCAGTTTATTTTAAGGTAGAAGCTGATTGTTTACCATGCACAGCCGCACCAAATTTAGCCCTCTCTAATTTTAGTAAGTCAACCCTATAGTGTATGTGTTATGGTGTTCTGGAGTGCCTTGTGTTGGAACCCGAGGTTCTAACAACTACCCTACTCAATCCATGTTGAAAAATAAAACAAAAAACAAAAATAAAAACAATTTTGATTTAGATATTTTTAAAAAATGAAAAGGAAACCCAAATTGGTGCTATATGTTGATAGCAGAAATGAACTATAGCTTTATCAATGATAGTTACAAAAATACAAACAGTTCTAAAATAACAAAGGTATCATCAAGGCATAATGATTTGAAGGACAGTTTCTGGTTTGAGTAGCAATAATGTTCTCCAAATGCATTATACATCTAACAAAAGAGAATGTAAAGAAAAACAGAGAAAGAAGAGTAAAAGAAGGAAAACGAGGGGCACCAGACTATCTATATTTTTTAATACCTAATTAAAAAGAACTACAGTAAAATATTTATACCTAGATTTGGATAGAATGGGGAAGATTGTATTGCTGTCTGGGTCCATATTGCAAAGATTTACCCTCACTATTTGTCATGGTGACCATTTTCAATGAGATGAAGATTGAAAATAGAGTGTTGTCACCAGTAGAGAGGACATATCTTCCAATGGGGACACTTGGTACTGTGGCAGCTGGAAGAGGTGAGATTTTCCCTTCCTTCTGGGGATATTTCCACTCACATTCTCTTGTGTCTCTAGGACAAGAAGTCAAGGGAAGTCATCCATATGGGACCACAGGTAAAAATACAAATTGGATAAATTCTAATCCTCTATACAAAATTAAAAAATGTATTTTAAATATTGTTTTAGGGTTGTCTAAAATGCATTTCAAACAGTAAGGCAAGTTAAATAAAACAAATACAAATAAGTACGTTGTAACTGAATATGGTAATCACTCCCAATTAAAATATAAATCATTTAGTAAAATGTTCAATTCCCAATCCAGACACAGACAGGAAAGAACACTTTCAAAATAATTGGAACAATGAACACTAGTTTAGCCTAATAAAACCCTGGGAGGAATGATATTACTGTTGCTGTCTGTTCCAATGAGTCTAAAAAAGTGTGCTCATGCTAGGCTTCAGATACGTGCAACTGACAGTTGTTCTACAGAGGTCAAAACAGCACTCCAAACAAGGGTACAGCATAGAGTAACCACTTACCTGTGTTAAAGAAGCACAAAATGTTCCAACACCAACTAAAGTAGAAGTCAATAATCCACCAGCCGCCGTCTCACCGAAGAACAGAGAAGAGGAGTTATGGCTTTCCAGAATGTCCACTGTTCTCCAGTTTGGGAATGAGCTGGACTCCCACCCAGCAGACTTCCTTCCTGCGATTGTTCTTCCCGTTATGGAGGCTTCAAACCAGCTCACTTCATGGAGGAAACTAGATAAACTCGGTTCAGATTTTTTTCTGTGTGCTGCTTATTTCTAGAAACACAAGTTTATAATGAAAGCAGAAGTAAATGACTGCAGGTTTGTGCTGTCTTTAGCTAGTAATTTTAGTAGGGGCGAAACAGGCTACAAGACTGAATAGGTTCTGCCTAAAAAAGCCACATAGAGCCAACGTTTCTATTTTTGACAGGACGAAAATGTTTCTGTCCTGGATGTAAAAATACATAACTGGACCCCATATCAAAATCACGTCTTCTTGACCCTTCATCTTCAAGTTGAAGGGTCATATCCCTGTTAAAGCCTAAGTCTAGCCAATATTTTTTTCATTAGAGCCTTTGTTTCATGTTGCTGACTCTTTTCCTATTAAGGAGGCTTCCCTTCAATTATTGTCCCAAAGACAGGGGATCAGCTGGACAGGAAGTGATAAAAAAATCTCTCCAATGGGGATAGAGACAATTAGGACAATCATTGAGTTCGCCTAATTCTACCCAATACTTTTTTCATTTGAGTCTCTATTTCATGTTTCTTACTCTTTCCCCAATAAGGAGTTTCCCCTTCAATTCTTGTCCCCAAAACAGGGGTCGGTTGGGCAGGAAGTGATACAAAATCTCTCCTATGGGAATAGAGACAATTAGGACACTAAGGTAGCCTAAGTCTAGCCAATATATTTTTCAATAGAGCCTCTGTTTTATGTTGCTGACTTTTTGCCAATTAAGGAGATTTCCCTTCGGTTATTTTCCCAAAGACGGGGTCAGCTGGACAGGAAGTGATAAAAAAATCTCACTAATGGGAATAAAGACCATTAGGATAATCACTGTGTTATAACTATGTATCTGACCCAACCAATCCCTGAGGTCTTTGTTCAGAGGTATGGTTTGGAAGATGATAAATATTTGCAGGACCTTTCCAGAGTGTTCCTCTTGGGCTTCTGTCTGCAGAGAATCTATGTTTAGTTTCTCCTTTTGGGCCTTACCTCAGTCTGAGGGCATATACTAAAAGCCTAGAACTTAAGCTACTTATTGGAGGTAGTTGGGCTTGCAAAGAACCTTTTTGCTGAAGAGCGTTGCAAAGAAGTTGGCTAGAAGCCTCTAGTTATATTGTGGGAAGAGTTCATCACCCATCAATCTGACTGTGTTGATGAGGGAATCCCTCCCACGGAGCAGAGTTGTGTCACGTACCTGATAGGAGACTAAAATGATGATGTCGGCCTCTCTTGTATCTCCAGCCTGGGCCCCACTGAAGGTGGAATAGAGGGTACTGAGGGGAAGGAGGAACATGAGTGTCTGCAAATGTTGATGTGAGAACTTGCAGCAGGAGATGTGGTCAAGAGGAGGCTGGCAAACCAATGGATCAGGAACAGTAGTAATGTTCAGAATTCTAGCCCAGGTTAAAGGGGCACTCTGCTTACGCTGTTGGTTCAGGACATGGAGCTTGTCAGAGCTCTCAGCAGACTTGAGGCAGGAACACTCAGCAGTGCATAGAGCTGGTACAGCGGGCAGTCAAACCGGCACTTGAACAGGACAGGATACCAGGATCAGAGACAGAAGCGTGGTCACAGGAATAGCAAGGGTCATCAACAGGCGGGCAGCGAGGTATCAAATCATAAGAAAAGCCAAAGTCAGGAACAGAGCCGGGTCAGGAATAAACAACAGATCAGAAGCAGAATCCAAGAAAGGAGAAAGTCGGGTCAGCAATTAGGGAATCATACAGGATAAACACAGGACACAGGGAACAGCTGAAGATCAGTCAGCATAGAACAGGGTTTCTCAACTCCAGTCCTCAAGGCGCCCCAACAGGTCATGTTTTCAGGATTTCCATTATTTTGCACAGGTGATTTGATCAGTTTCACTGCCTTAGTAATTACCACAGCTGTTTCATCTGAGGGAAATCCTGAAAACATGACCTGTTGGGGCGCCTTGAGGACTGGAGTTGAGAAACACTGGCATAGAACATGGGCATGAGAATGCCTTAAATAACCCGCCCGGCGTCAGCAGGAATGGTGCATGTGTGTGCATGCGAATTCTTGCATGCATGCGTGCTGCTAGTAACCGTTCTGTAGGAAATACCATGGCATGGGCATGCACATATCTGCGTACAAGACGTCTCACAGGGATTCCCTGACATTTTGTGTTCTCTTGGTGGTGGTGGGGGGGGTGGGGACTAAACACAGTGATTATTGCTAGCGCCTATAACAGCCGCTAGCAATTATCGCATGTAAAATCCGACAGGCTGTTTGCACCCAAGCTGATCGTTCGATCAACTTGAGTACATTCAGCCTGTCCATACATGGTTCGAATCTCAGTTGGTTCCTGCTGAACCGGCTCAGATTTGAACTGTCTACGGCCAACTTTATTAGAGAGAGTTTCTCTGCAACTCAAGAAAGACTGTAATTGCTTTCTAAAGCCATAAGTCTGTTTTATTTGCTCTCACAGCACCAGCATTTCTCTACTGTATCTTATCTATCTGTTCCTAAAGGAAAAACCACTGTCTAAAAATACCTGCCCTACCTGTCCTCTCTCCTAGAATTGAGTACAGCAACAAAAGTTAAAAATATTAAAGTGACTGACATCCAGCTTATATTTCACACCACTATACACCAAGAACCTGACCATGATATGGAAATGTTAGCCTACCACACCCCTAAAGCTGGCAATGCATTATACAATTTTCTTATTCAATTTTCTTTAGATTTACCTTCAACTATGTAATGCAAGGGCCTTCCAAATTGAAAGTGTTTAGGTTTGACTTCATATTATGTGGTTTTGGTAAATCTAAAGGAAAAAATTGTACAAGAAAATTGTATAGTATGGCCAGCCTTAGTGTTTATGGCCAGCATTCAGCTGTAGAGTGATGTTCTGGTGATCAGCTTAAAGGAGTTGTAAAGGCAGAAACCTATGCATTGAGATAAAAAGCCGTCTGTGTGTAGCAACAGAAGAGAGAGGCGCCTCTGGGTGTAGACTAAAAACAAGTTTATTCATAAAAGGATAATGATGATCAAACTCACATGTTGAAGGTCATCAGTAAGGCATAAAATAGTGAGCAGATATTGAAGAGGACATCATCCATCAGAAATTCAAGTCAGTCAAACAGCTCCTGGCTGGGGGCTCTGCCTGTGTGTGAGGAGAGGTACCGCTGAGATGTATGGCCGGCCGCAGCGGTGACAAGTCACAGTACTAGGCGAAGAGCGTGGAAGAACGTAAACATCCGGCGAGGAGTGATGACGTCATGGATCGAGCGACGCGTTGCAGGGTGTACGGGCTGTGGTGACGTCGCTCGATCCATGACGTCATCACTCCTCGCCGGATGTTTACGTTCTTCCACGCTCTTCGCCTAGTACTGTGACTTGTCACCGCTGCGGCCGGCCATACATCTCAGCGGTACCTCTCCTCACACACAGGCAGAGCCCCCAGCCAGGAGCTGTTTGACTGACTTGAATTTCTGATGGATGATGTCCTCTTCAATATCTGCTCACTATTTTATGCCTTACTGATGACCTTCAACATGTGAGTTTGATCATCATTATCCTTTTATGAATAAACTTGTTTTTAGTCTACACCCAGAGGCGCCTCTCTCTTCTGTTTCTCCTTAGGATTGGAATGTGGTTTCGCTTCTTGATGAAGGCAGCCCTGCTTGTGGACCTACCATTCTTTGGATCCTTGAACCCCTTACATGTATATGACTGTGAGATCATGCTCCATATGTGTTAATGAGATACATTGTTTTCCCCATGGACGTATACATGTGGACATTATTCATCTACTGAATTTATTGTGAGACTGGGAAGATTTTAGTGTTTTCCCCATCCCCCTGCTTTTGGTTTTTGTTTTTGTTGTTATTATTGTCATCTCCAGTTCTCTGCGCCTTTACTTGCATACCGTCTGTGTGTAGCAGCCTCCCCAGCACCCCCTAATGCATACCCCATAATGCATTGGCTCCCGCGGCTATCAGACAAACTCAGTTAGCCAATCAGGAGAGAGAGAGTGGGCGGGGCCGAACGGCACTTCTGTGTCTATATTGACACACGGAGCTGCAGCTCGGCTCGGGTGCCCCCGTAGCAAGCTGCATGCTGTGGGGGCACTTGACAGGAGGGAGGGGCCAGGAGCAGCAAAGATGGGCCAGAGAAGAGAAAGATCTGGGCTTCTCTGTGCAAATACACCGCACATAGGAGGTGTGTATAACATGTTAGTTATTTAAAAAAGAAGAAAAATTAGACTTTATAAACACTTTAAAGGGGTTGGCGGCAGCCAGTTCTACAATCTGTTGATGATTGTAGACGATTAGTTATGCCCACCCATTCCGTTGCCTTCTTCATTCATATAAGCTGTACTATAGCTTCCATAAAGCGAACCTTCAGTAATTTTTTCAACTTTCCCATCTATTAAATCTTCTGCCCTTGTTGTTTTAACTTTGGATAGTAAAACATTCTTTTTCTGCCAGTAAATACCTTCTACAGTCCACTTCCTGTTTCTTGTCTAGTAAAAAGCCTAGGCTTATGACATCATACACAGCTCTCTCTCTCACTCTCGTGAGAGTTTGCCATGAAGGGAGGGGGGATGAGTCATACCAGGGCCAATGAGAGCTGCACGGCTGCAGAGCTGGAGGTGTGCCTCTGCGTGTCTGTGTAAATCCAGGAAGTGAACAGGCAGCAGCTTCAGCTGCCCACATTTAAAATGGATGCAGCCGGACTTAGTGGAGGGCAGGCATGTACTGGCCATCGGGACTACCGGGAGATTCCCGGTGGGCCGATGGCTCAGTGGGCCAGTCAGGTGCAGTCCTGGAGCCGCTCCTCTCTGACAGTGAGTGATCGCAATTTCACTCCTGTCAGGAGGAGCAGCTTCCGTCATATGCTGGAGAGAGCATTAGGCTATGCTCCCTCCAGCCTGCAGGGGGAGATAGACCAACGGCAGACTTTCCTTCCTCTCTCCCCTTATCACTTGTTATCACATGACTGGAGAGAGGAACGAGAAGCTGCCTTTAAAATGGTGAGTACATGTAGGAGGGGGAGGAGAGGGAGGACACTGATGTGAAGGGCTGCTGATGGGGGCTCTCTGATGGGGACTGTGATGTGAAGGGAGCTGCTGATTGGGACACTCTGATGTAAGGGGGACGCTGTTGGGGACACTCTGATGTAAGGGGGATTCTGTTGGGGACACTCTGATGTAAGGGGGGCGCTGTTGGGGACACTCTGATGTAAGGGGGATTCTGTTGGGGACACTCTGATGTAAGGGGGGCGCTGTTGGGGACACTCTGATGTAAGGGGGACACTGTTGGGGACACTCTGATGTAAGGGGGGCGCTGTTGGGGACACTCTGATGTAAGGGGGACGCTGTTGGGGACACTCTGATGTAAGGGGGACGCTGTTGGGGACACTCTGATGTAAGGGGGACGCTGTTGGGGACACTCTGATGTAAGGGGGACGCTGTTGGGGACACTCTGATGTAAGGGGGACGCTGTTGGGGACACTCTGATGTAAGGGGGACGCTGTTGGGGACACTCTGATGTAAGAGGGACGCTGTTGGGGACACTCTGATGTAAGGGGGACGCTGTTGGGGACACTCTGATGTAAGGGGGACACTGTTGGGGACACTCTGATGTAAGGGGGGCGCTGTTGGGGACACTCTGATGTAAGGGGGACGCTGTTGGGGACACTCTGATGTAAGGGGGACGCTGTTGGGGACACTCTGATGTAAGGGGGACGCTGTTGGGGACACTCTGATGTAAGAGGGACGCTGTTGAGGACACTCTGATGTAAGGGGAACGCTGTTGGGGACATTCTGATGTAAGGGGGACACTGTTGGGGACACTGATGTAAGGGGTACGCTGTTGGGGACACTGATGTAAGGGGGACGCTGTTGGGGACACTCTGATGTAAGGGGGATGCTGTTGGGGACACTCTGATGGAAGGGGGATGCTGTTGGGGACACTGATGTAAGGGGGGCGCTGTTGGGGACACTCTGATGTAAGGGGGTGCTGTTGGGGACACTCTGATGTAAGGGGGTGCTGTTGGGGACACTCTGATGTAAGGGAAACGCTGTTCTGGACACTATGATGTAAGGGGGACGCTGTTGGGGACACTGATGTAAGGGGGGCGCTGTTGGGGACACTCTGATGTAAGGGGGTGCTGTTGGGGACACTCTGATGTAAGGGGGTGCTGTTGGGGACACTCTGATGTAAGGGGGACGCTGTTGGGGACACTGATGTAAGGGGGGCGCTGTTGGGGACACTCTGATGTAAGGGGGTGCTGTTGGGGACACTCTGATGTAAGGGGGTGCTGTTGGGGACACTCTGATGTAAGGGAAACGCTGTTCGGGACACTATGATGTAAGGGGGGCGCTGTTGGGGACACTCTGATGTAAGGGGGGCGCTGTTGGGGACACTCTGATGTAAGGGGGCGCTGTTGGGGACACTCTGATGTAAGGGGGATGCTGTTGGGGACACTCTGATGTAAGGGGAGCGCTGTTGGGGACACTCTGATGTAAGGGGGGCGCTGTTGGGGACACTCTGATGTAAGGGGGGCGCTGTTGGGGACACTCTGATGTAAGGGGGCGCTGTTGGGGACACTCTGATGTAAGGGGGATGCTGTTGGGGACACTCTGATGTAAGGGGAGCGCTGTTGGGGACACTCTGATGTAAGGGGGATGCTGTTGGGGACACTCTGATGTAAGGGGAGCGCTGTTGGGGACACTCTGATGTAAGGGGGACGCTGTTGGGGGCACTCAAAATTAAAGTGGGCCAGTCATGAGGAAGTCCAGGGCCAAATTTTTGTCCCAGTCCAGCCCTGGTGGAGGGAGATTTCTGCAGCATATTTGGCAAGTACAGAATCACAGTATATATAAAATAATATGCAAAGTGGTTGGAGGGAAGCTTCAGAATGGCAAAGATGTTTTATTACAAATCATGTGAGCAGACTGCAGTTCCTCTTTAATGAAAAGTGATAGAGGACGGGTGGATGAATGAAAGGTCCACCTCTTTCATTCATAGGTTGCTTTTCATTGATGGAAGCTTTAGTACAGATTTTATGAATAGAAGAGGGGTGTGAAAAGGGTGGACATGGTTGGAACTCTTGATGAATGCCTATGACAGGTCCAGCCTATCAAATTAACCCCTGCAGCCCTATTTTTCTGGTGCTTTGGGGGTAAATATGATCGTCTGGACCTGTCACTGGACTCATCAAGAGTGCTGACTATGCCCACCCTTTATCCACCCTTGTCCATGGGACGCTTCACGTTGAATGTAAGTATGGTCTCTTTTGTAGATTTTGAAAACACATTTTTTTTTTTAAATAAAAGTAGGCGTTAATTTTAGTTGCTGTATTTTTTTTTTTTTGGTTTTCTGTATTTTTGATGCTTTTTCTAAAAAAAAAGGGCATCTTGCCCACCACAGGACTCTGTTTAAAGCTCAACACTGTTTTTTTTTTTTTAAATCAGATCTTTTTTTTAATTTTTATATGCAAACAACATTAAAACAATACAAACAGGTTATTCAAACAAAATCACATTAAACCAAACACAACCCCAAAAAACAAAAACAAAAAAACCACTATGTAAATATCAACTCAGACAACTTCTTATTGAGTGTTTCAGCCTGTCCAAAATGCCTTGTTAAAAAATTCCACGTTAACATGGCATGCTGTGTTGACATTGATAAACAACCTGACAAAGGGCTTCATTTTTTACAAAGGCTGATAGATCACATGAATGTCCTTTCCGTAATTACTTCTGACAACCAGCGCCCAGACATACTACATGCATATTGTGCACGAATGCCCTATGGAAATGAAGACACAATATCGATATCCTCTTCTCGGACTAGTGAGTTTTAATAGAGGCACCAGAAACCTTAATCTAGTTTGTGTGTGATGGTGTGTGACCTATCACATTTTATTTTTTATTTTTTTTATATATTTTTATTTAAATAAATGTGTAATTACATGACAATTAAATTATTCTTTTGAGACTTTAGTCCACAATTTATACAGTTTATGCAGTAACATATTTATTACTGTCTTGCTGCCCAAATAATGCATATTTGTGTCCAAAGGGCGTGTTCATTGCGCTCTCCCAGCAAAGAGACTGAGCTGCCAAAGAGAGCTTGGTCATGTGATCAGGCAGACCTTTTTACCCATTGGGCATGATTCCTCCAGGTAAAGGGATGCTGGGGACTGGGCTGAAAGTGGTTAAAAGAAATCAATACATTTAAATACAATAACTGCAAAGCTGGGTATACACTAGTAGAATTTAACCACTTCAGTACAGGGCACTTATACACCTTCCTGCCCCGACCAATTTTCAGCTTTCAGCGCTATTACATATTGAATGACAATTGCGCTGTCTTTCTATGCTGTACCCAAACAAAATTTTTATAAATTTTCCCCCACAAATAGAGTTTTCTTTTGGTGGTATTTGATCAACACTGGGGTTTTTATTTTTTGCGCTACAAATAAAAAAGACCAAATTTCCTAGGCGATCTGACCATAAGTGGGAGTCAAAACCATGTACCTGCGCCTCCCTCCCCCAAAAAAAGTTCTAAAAGAAGAAGAAGAGCAAGGGAGGAAGGCATAAAGCGGAGCTTCTCTTTTAGGGTACAATAAACTGACTTGATTTCAGCTTATTGTAATCCCTTGTACAGTGGGGAAAATAATTATTTGATCCCCTGCAGATTTTGTAAGTTTTCCCACTTACAAAGAAATGAAGGGTCTATAATTTTTATCATAGGTGTATTTTAACAACTTAAGGACTGGAAGGATTTACCCCCTCAATGACTAGGCCATTTTTTGCGATACGGCACTGCGTCGCTTTAACTGACAATTGCGTGGTTGTGCGACGTTGTACCCAAACAAAATGTATGTCCTTTTTTCCCCCACAAATAGAGTTAATTTTTTGGTATTTGATTTCCTCTGTGGTTTTTATTTTTTGCGCTATAAACAAAAAAAAAACGACAATTTTGAAAAAAACAACAATATTTTTTTACTTTTTGCTATAATAAATATCCCCAAAAAATGTGAAAAAACGAATTTCTTCATCAGTTTGGGCCAATATGTATTCTTCTACATATTTTTGATTAAAAAAAAAACGCACTAAGCGTATATTTATTGGTTTGCACAAAAGTTATGGCGTCTACAAAATAGGAGATAGATTTTTAGCATTATTATTTATTTATTTATTTTTTACTAGTAATGGTGGTGATCAGCGATTTTTAGTGGGACTGCGAGATTGCGGCGGACAGATCGGAAAACTTTTGGCATTAGTGACATTTATACAGCTATCAGTGCTATAAAAATGCACTGGTTACTGTATAAATGACACTAGCAGGGAGGGGGTTAACACTAGGGGGCGATCAAGGGGTTAAATATGTTCCCTAGCAGGCGTGGGATGAGCCCTCCCTCTGATGTCAGCTGGGGAGGAGGGGGAGAGAGGAGGAGAGCGGAGATACAGAGCTCTGAGCCGCCAACAATCAGCTGAACGGCGGGACAATCCTGCAGTTTTTTTACATTACACAGGCACAGGGACAATTAGTATAATGCTGCAGAGAGGATGGCAGCATGTAATATCTGAAATGAGAGCAGCAGGAGCGGGGGGGGGGGGCACTGGTAGAGCAGAGACAAACAGAGGGGGGGGGGAGGAGGGGAGAGAAGGACACAGGAGACAGATAGCAGGCTGTGGCTTACGGAATCACGCAGCCAGACCACAATGTCAGGGGCTCAGCAGCCATGATTATCGTGATCTGTTTGAAGAGGGGAGCTCATAGCTAGACAGGATCAGCCAGGTATTTCAGGTGATACAGGGGTCCAAATGACACAGCACAATCACTGTGCTGTATAACATACTTTAAGGGAACAGGATCTTTAATTTTCTTTTTTTGGTTAACAAATGCTTTGAATGAAATTCATTTTAACAAAAACGAAACTAATTTCGTTTTAAACCTATGGGAACCCCTGCGAAAATCAGTGCAACAAGGAACAGTAGGAATGCTGTCCCTTGCATTGGTGGTCAATGGGAAGTACTGTATGACCCCTTATAGTGGTGGTCACAATGTCATCCTTAGTGATAGCCCACTGGTGTCATCCCACTGGCTCTGCCAAGTCACATGGACATGCAGCTATGCAGGAACCCTTTGATGACAATCACCCACAGCTCAAGGAACCCCTAGCAATGTCTGGAGGATCCCCAGAGTTCCACAGAACCCTGGTTGAGAATGGCTGGACTAGTTGTTCAGAAGTATCTTAACTCCTGATTGGCTGTTAGTAGTAGTATCACAAAACCTGTGTCTGGTGCTGTCTGGAGTTATTGCTTGTAAGTTTCTGCCTTGGCCTTTTTTAGTACATGTTGTCCTAGATACATCTTAATCACTTATATGTCTGTATCCCACTGACTACCCTCACCATAGGATGTGACCCAGATCAGTGAAGTCATTGTCTCTGTGTTGGCTTTGTACATTGAATTACAGCAGGGTGACCCGAGAATTTAAATCTGAAAGTAATTGATTATAGCCTCAGAAATCTTCCAGACTGTGCCCCATGCGGCTCTCTATCCAAATTCTTCATTCATTATCCTTAAAATGCATTTTGTACTCAACGCATCAGTGTTTTATAGTGCTCGGAAAATTGTATAAAATCATTGACTGGCGGTGAGCCAGCTTCACCAAAGCCATGTTCACTTCAGTTTTAGTAATATTACTGCATCATTACTTTTTGAGAACAGGTACACTTCAGCCTAATACGAAAATGTCACATTTAAAGCAAACGTAAATTACATCTAACTTACTAGAGCAATATAAATCATGAACAATTGCCTTTTTTAAATAAAATACTTTTCACTTTTGTTCATCCTTTGGTGCATCTCAGTACTACTGATTCCCTGCAGTAGTAGGTCAAAAAATGAAAAATGAAAAAAAAGTATAAAATCTTTAACTCTGACATCAAGGAAAACAAAGTAAATCCAACACGCTCTGGGGGGGACAAAATCCCCCATTCATCAGAGCTAGAAGGAACAGAAGAATATTATATGGACTTGAAAGTGCTCATATCCTGACTGGTCTGCAGGCAGGGGATTAGTGATATTAGTGAGAACAATCAGTGACAGTTTTCACAGCAAAATTGGCATGCATTTGAACCCCCTCTCCTGTGGGATCCCTGTTCTTTGGTGAGCTGTCTAACCCAAGCTATTAGGCTCAGGTAATGACTTTGTCCGTGTTTTAAAAACCTATGAAAATATGGGTCTAGTGCCTCAACATTACCTGGACTATTGATCTCCTGCAGCCCCATTTGCAATAATTTCCAATTTTCTTGCCCACTAGCGATGGCTGCATGGTATTTCTCAGGACAGGTTTCCTGATGGTGACAACAAGAGATTGTGCCTGCATATTGTGTGTTAAAAAAGCCAAATGTAGTCTCTAAAACCCAAGGAATAGAGTGAGCACATAGGAGCATAGCTGGGGGAGGGTTGTCACCCTCTAACAAAAGTTCCTGAACAAGGGCCTTCATGGCAGGCTCACCAGGTGTTATTTTAAAGAAAGCTGTCAATTTGAAAACAATAAAATGACATTTGAAATGATGGACAACAGATTAAAGTTTTTGGATTTGAATAATTAGGCTTGCATCTACTTTGAATTACCTACAGGAGATATGACCAATTTGAAAAAAGTCTCGAAATTTTCCTCCAGTATTCATATACTGCTATAGTTGGCACTCTTCTCATCTTTTAAATGGCCCTACAGCTAGACTTTTGTAAACTTGGTAAAAGTTCACAGTACAGACTACATTCAAATAGTGGAGCACACCCCCTTGGCACATAAGGAGCCGGACAAAAGGGCAGGAAGACAGTGTCCTGGATAAGGTGGAACAAAGAGAACACCTAAAGAAAAAGGAGGCCTTAGAACAGCTTTATCCCTGTGAAAACACTAAAACACCTTGCTTTGTACACTGGTACAAATAATTTGGTGGAAGGGAGATTATGGTGTGGGGTTGTTTTTCAGGGGTTGGGCTTGGCCCCTTAGTTCCAGTGAAGGAAACTCTTAAGGCTTCAGCATATCAGAACATTTTGGACAATTTCATGCTTCCAACTTTGTGGGAACAGTTTGGGGATGGCCCCTTCCTGTTCCAACATGACTGCGCACCAGTGCACAAACAAGGTCCATAAAGACAAGGATGAGTGAGTTTGGGGTGGAGGAACTTGACTGGCCTGCACAGAGTCCTGACCTCAACCCGATAGAACACCTTTGGGATGAATTAGAGCAGAGACTGCGTGCCAGGCCTTCTCTTCCACATCAGTGCCTGACTTCTGGTAGAATGGTCAAACATTCCCATAGACATACTCCTAAACCTTGTGGACAGACTTCCCAGAAGAGTTGAAGCTGTTATAGCCGCAAAGGGTGGACAAACTTAATTTTGAACCCTACGGACTAAGACTGGGATGCAATTAAAGTTTATGTGCATGTAAAGGCAGGCATTCCAATAATTTTGGTAATATAGTGTGGGTTCAGAGAGTGACTCCTGAAGGGCCAATATAACCAGGTTGAGAGTCACTGGGGAGCATCTAGCGGGAACAATAGGAAAGACCCTTAGCATAAAGATTTTCATCAAGGAATGAAAGGCCAATGATCATTGGAAAAGGATAGCAAAGGCTGATATTTGGTCCTTGAGTTTGCTCCAAGATAAATGCTGATCCAGAACCAACTGGAGGAAGCCCAGAATTTGTTTCACATCAATACCATCGACAATGAAACAAGTAAGCTTTCTAGGTGCACAGATAGCCCATATGAGAAAATGACTTCTTAGCATTGAGAAGCTAAGGAATGACCAAATCCAACAAGCCCCCTACCCCCAGGATCTGTGCTTCAGCGACCAAGAAACTGGATAGGGAACTAGTCCTTTTGATAGAACTACTGAGCAGCCCAAAAGCAACAAAGATGTACTCACCAGGAGTCAAAGTGCATCTAAAGGTATAAAGGTAAAGATTTTCTATGTATGGATCAATACATCAGCCGGGCAGGATCACCCACTGGTTCACAAGGTTCTAACCGGGAGTTGTGGAAGAGAGGAAGACCCCGTACTACAGTGCAACCTCCTGAGATGATACCGATGATGGTCTGTGAAGGATATTGAGATAGGAAGGGGCATGCATGAAGTATAAGCAATATAAAATATGACTAGTGTAAAAGGGCATATACATAGGCCCAAAAAATTCCACCCTACATGGGAATAAGCTTACTGAGTATTACAATAAAGTGGGGGGCTGGGATTGATAAAATGAATAGGGGAAATAGCTATATGAAAACGTGAATGGAGAAGTCAGTAAACAATTAGTCAAAAGTGATAAGCCCAAATAGCCTAAACATACAGAGCCAAACATGGCCCATTAAAGCGAAGAAAAAAGATGAATAATTACTATGCTAATCCATAAAAAAGGTGCAACAACATGCTGAAGGAGTAAAACAAAAAGTGCAAATTGAAAAATAGACATAGATAGTTATCCTGTGCACATGCAGACCAGAAATAATCCAGAGTGATGCGGCGGGATCCAACCAAAACCAAAAATGACTGGAAGTGGGGTGCACCTGGCTAAATAGCCCAAGTAGGGGTCAAAACCCCCTTTTAGTGGTGGGTAGTGAATTCTGCCCACAATATGGATCATTACCAAGGGACTTCTTGGAAACAAAGAATGTGTGGATATCAAACTAAGTACAGTGGGTCCAATAGTTCCACCACTAAAACTACGGCTTTCTTTTTTAAACTTAAAAAGTTGGTGGAACGCAAATCCATGGCTTTTTGGCATAAAAGGTTTTTGGAACAATATATTGGGGAAGTTTGCTGTCCGATGGGGTTAGGAGTTCAGATCTTTCCCAATTTGAGAAATATTGATAATGATTTTAAAAAGAAATGGGAGGATAATCTTTTAGCATGTTCTCACGAAATGATGAGATCATTGATTGCCGAATATAGGGAGATGTTGGTAGCCATTGACTTGGACATCAATGAGATGTTTATACAACATCCTGATATTTATAACCAACCCTTGTTTAAGCAAAAGACTTTGAATTGAGTCAGGATTTGGAGAAATTCAATATGGACATCATAAGAAGTAAAGATCAAAAATTCTTTATAGTCAAGAGAGCCTTTTGTCAGAGTGCTGCCTAAAAGTGGCATAATATGCCCTCAAGACAGTACACTTGAAGAGATTTTCCTAAAGGTGACACATCTGATAGTGATGCTGTATCTGATACAAGCTCTTTACAATCAACCTTTTCCACATACACAAACAGGGGAGATTCATCCTCCAGACGGCAGGGATTCAAACGCCCCAGTCTGGAGGATTCCAATATCAGACTAGATGATTCCAAATGATGACCACATTCAAATACTGAGAGAGCAATTCCATCCATTTCTACTAATAAAAAAACAACCAAACTGGTTACCAATCCTACACAAGGCAATTCTACCTCAATGATGCCTAGTACAACTCTTACTTCTTCTGATACAGACCAGATTAGTTTTTCTCTCAACTTGGACAGTACCAAACCCAATCGGATGCAATCATAGGGACATTAGACTAATATGGGTACAAACCCAATTAGATGATAAATATCAATTACAAGTAATGAATGATCCTGGACTGGAAATGATCAATTTATCTTCTTATGACCTTACTGATTCGGACAAACAATTGCTCTTGAAAGGTCTTTGTTTCTGCCCTCGTGTCAGCATTGATCACTTTGAAGTCATCAAGGACAATAACATTTTTGTGCACAACTTATTGTTGAAAGTAATGTATTCTAAACAAATTTCTAATGATAACATTGTGTCATCTGTAGACAATTATAGTAAAACTGACTTTCGAATGTTGAAAATGCTGAACGAATTGCTGGCAGAAAATGAACCACCTGACCTGATTGATACCATTGATTAAGGAGAGATCTTAGATTTGGTGGAAAAAGATACTTTTGATCCCAAAACCCATCATTCACATTTTCATATAGCTATTCCTCTTATTCATTTTATCATTCCCAGCCACCCACTTTATTGTAATACTCAGTAGCTTATTCCCATGTAGGGTGGAATTTTTTGGGCCTATGTATATGCCCTCTTACACAAATTATATTTTATATTGCTTATACTTCATACACTGCCCTTTCTATCTCAATATCCTTCACACACCACTGATATATGTGGTTGTTCCATGCACTCCTTTCTTTCTTTTTTTTTCTTTTGGAACTTTGTTTTCCTAATGTTTTGGCATGATTTGCATGATACTGAAGGTTTGAGGTGATATGTTTTTAGGTGTCACTCCCTTTTTGGTTGTAAATATGTGTTTTTTAGTTTTTAGTGCCTGTGCTGACCTTCCATAGTGTCCTCCGGTATCATCTCAGGAGGTTGCACTGTAGTATGGGGTCTTCCCCTCTTCCACAACTCCCAGGTTGGAACCTTGTGAACCAGTGGGTGATCCTGCCCGGCCGATGTATTGATCCATATTGATCCATACATAGAAAATATTTAAATTTATACCTTGTTCAACGATAAAGTTTCGAAAATTGACAATTAATTTGGATTTAATATATTATATTGGTGCTATGTTGGGCATTCCCTCTGCCCATTCCCTTCACCTCCTCTTCCATTATTTTCCTCTGTCCCCTCTCCCCACCCCCTTGCTTTCACTCCCCTTTCCCTTTTCCCTTCCTTTCCCAAACCCCTCCCTCATCTCCCCCTTTTTTCCCCTTCCCCCAATGACATTGTTTTTATCTTTAGATAATCATCTGTACTTCTCCTGAGGAACCGAGTCCGTATCTTGCGAAACGCGTAGAGAATCAGTACAGATTACTCACCTGATTGGAAGTTTAATTCTTCAACATGTGGTTTACTCAATAACGTTCTTGTATGTACATTTATATTGGTAAATATGCATGACATAATGATTTTAAATGTTTGGAATATTTGTTTATTGTAATAAAATTGTTTATATATTTTAAACCTTTGTTTATGCCTCATTAAAGTCCTGTGGGCAATTGCCTCTTTGTACGAACAAGTTTAATCTATCTGGGATTTGACATATTACCTGTATGTAAAATAAACATAATGATGTGTCTAAGGAATCCATAACTGAATGAAAATGTTCCTTTTTTTCTTTTATATCTGCCACGATTTAAACTGCAAAAGGTCACTTTCTGTTCTACTAACATAAAGAAGTAAACAGTTGGTATACAAAATGCCTCCAAAGATGTCATTTCTGGTTTGTGTGATTGGCTCACTAATTTTCCCAGAAATTTGCACTAACATACAAGACAGATTTTAGGCACCACCTGCAATAGAAATTTAATTTTTAGTGAGATACTCCCCAAGGATTAATAACTTTGAAAGGGATACAGACCCTGCGGCTTTTCTCATTAGAACACTGAGAGTGCACCAGCTGATTATAGCGAACTAGCCTTTCCCATTCAGAAAAGGTCTGGAAAGGACACAGTGAAAAAAACAGCTATTTCGTCAGAGCAACAAAAGGTAGGAATCTGCTACAAAGTTTGCTAAAATCCTTATGTAGCAAGGTCCCAGGCCTACTTTAGTCTAATGAGAACCTCCAGAGTTAGGGACAGCTGACCTCCTTCTGTGTGGGTTACAAGGCATGGTGGGTGTAATGCAAGGTAGATTCATGGGCGCCAGACAGCCATGCAGTGAAAAGCACCCAGCAGGACACCATGTTTGCATGTGTAGGATTTCTGTCTCCTATGGCAACAGTTTCTAACATAAGTTGTAACAAACTTCTGTACTTCCTCTACAATCACTTCTTGTAGATATTCGCTCCACTGAGCTCCCAGTCTCTCTCACTAGACTTGCTGATCCACTGCCACTGGATCTCCTGAGCTCTTCCAACCTTCTCACTGAGTATCTTCCTTAAACGTCACCCCCGCTTCCCTGCTGGGTCCCTAGCTTGGCTCTCAAAGATACTCCTCAAGTGTCACCCCTCTGGCCTGCTCGGTCCCTGGCTTGACACACAAGGCTGCTCTGCAAGCGTCACCTCTGCTGGCTTGGTCCCTGGCTTGACCCCTACTGAAGTTTCCCAATTCTTCGTCCCCAGTTGGTGAGAACACTGCTCTGGTACTTGCTTCAGCTACTCACTGTGGTCCCTGGTAATAAGGTCCCTTAGTGGCAAAAGCTTCCCCTCTAGCTCCGACCATGACAGGTTCTCCGGCCAACAGAACCGTCACTTGTGGTTGGACTGCAACCTGCAATCCCAACCCTACGCTGCTCTCTTTCT
Organism: Lithobates clamitans; assembly: GCA_037952925.1. Classification (NCBI taxonomy): domain Eukaryota; kingdom Metazoa; phylum Chordata; class Amphibia; order Anura; family Ranidae; genus Lithobates; species Lithobates clamitans. The sequence goes on along the minus strand of JBBGZY010001338.1, from coordinate 588,526 downwards.
TCTGGATAGGCCCTTAGACAGCCTAGCAGCCAGATGTGCCTGGGATAGGCCTCAGACTCTGGCCTAGCAGCCCTGGGCAGCAAAACACACGTCCACTAGACATGTGCACACTGAAATATTTCGTTTCGGAATTTCGTTTTCGTCCGAAAAATAAATTTATTTAGTTACTCCTGAAATTCGTTTTTATTTATTTTGTTTTTTCGTTAAAAATTGCATTCGTCCGAAAATCCAAATTAAGGTTGAATCTGTCATTGAAGGCTTATGGTGTCTGTCGAATGTTCAAAGAAGATTCGACGGAGCAGCTAAACTGTACGACGCCGTATAGTTTACCTGCTCCGTAGAATCTTCTTAGAACTTTCAACAAGCCATAGTAGGTGTGTACTTAGTTCTAGCTATTTTACTGCTCCTCCTCTTTGGTTACAATCAGCCAATAACATTCATCATCATCATTTTTTTTATTTATCTTTTCTCCCCTACGTCGAATCTTTTCTCCCCTACGTCGAATATTTTCTCCCCTACGTCGAACCTTTTTTCTCTATGTCGAATCTTTTCTCTCTATGTAGAATAATCTTGGACTAATAGAGTTAAGGTTAGGCACATTCGACCACAGGCTTGATGGACACAGATTGTTATTGTCATCATCATGTCGAATCTCCTATCTATATCAAACTGTTGTAGCAACGAAAACAAAAATAAAGCATTTGTTTATGTCGGATCTTTCGTTTTTCGGATTCTGTACTTTCGTTATCGTTTGTTAAAACGATGACGAAAATACCTGAAATTCGGACGAAAATGCATTCGGGCAAAAACGAATGCACATGTCTAACGTCCACCCTGACAGCCGTCCAGGTGTCACCCCATCTATTCCTAATGTGTCCTTGCAATGCCCTTGTCTTATCTAATGCAGCAGATACCTGGCCTTCTAGTGACAGAAGAGAGAAGTGCAGCAATTCCAGAACTAGGGTGGAATCAATTGATCTCCTATCAATTGGCAAAGGCAACTATACCTGGCAGGTAAATTTACTAGCAACCCTGCCTAGACATCAGGGTGCTACATCTACAGTGATCACCGAGAGGGTTTTTTCTCAAAAAGTGGAGTTACTCTTTGCTTAATCATAAGAGCCATTCCTCGCTGTGAACTGTGTCTTTTGTTCCAGTATCATGCGCAGCCAGGGACATTTTATGAAATCAGTGGGCCTGTGTACGAAATCATAAGTTAGGCCCCATTGCTTGATAAAAAAAAACGTGATGTGCTAAGTGCGCCACAGTGAAGAGTGGGCATTGTTTTTTTTTTTGCGCCAGGGGCCTTGCTAGGATTGTTAAAGACCTGGGGCACCTTTAGACAAACCAAGTAAAGAGTAATGCGGCGTGCCTAGTGTGCCGTGGCCAGCAGAAATTGTGTTAATGGTTGGTGCGGCTTAAGGGATGTAGATGCTTAGATTGCTGTGCCACGAGTACTACCAACATACTTTACTATGCTTCAGTGATGAATGAACACAAGAGCTATCACTGTGTTCATTCAGGAAGAAACATTGTTTTCCAGCCCCCCCCGCTCTCTATCCTAACACTGATTTTCTGCCCCAACAGCAGCTGCACTGCTGGCAGGAGGGGGAGAAGGGAATGGGGGAATTGGTGCTGGTGGAGGGGGGGGGGAGTACAGAGGTAGCAGAACAGCATAGGGGGGATATACTGTGTATGGAGAGCTTGATTTCCCTGGGGCTCCCCTGCTGTGGCTGAAGCGGGTGGGAGGGGGAGACGGGAAGCCAGCCAGCAGTGCTCCAGGAAGGGGAGACCATGGGTTCAGTGAGGGGGGTCCAAGTCCAGGGGGGGTCAGAGCAGTAGGAAAAATCTATTTGGACAGTTAAATCCCTTTGTGGATCCCCTGTGGCACCCAAAGCCAGCAAAAGGGGAGAGGAGGAGAAGCTAGCAGCTGCAGGGGAGCGCCACAGGGGATTGGTGCTGTAGGGGCGTATCAGTGCAGGGGGGCCCTTATGAGTGGAAGCGGCATTCTTATGTGAATTGTGTGCTAGTGGGCCCCACCTCCCTTAGGGCTGGTGTGCACCCCATACAATGCACACATGAATGAAATGCCACTGTGTGCAGCCTAGCCAAGGCTTGGAGTCCTTGGTAGGAGGTTTCGGCAAATGTGGTTTTTATTTTGGATAATGATTTAATATATATTTTTCTGCGTGAGGGAGGGGGGCATGTCTAGCATTTTGCATTGGATTGCATGGAAGGAATTGATGCAATGAAAATATGACTATAATGAATACAGACCTCTCCATGTGGATTAGCCCATGGGTTAGTTGTGCATTAAACCTGGCAAAGGTTTTGGCCCTTGGTAGCTACGTTTTTTTAAGGAGATGGAATGGCACTTTTCTTACAACAGTTTCCCTTTAATTTCATTCTTATCAAAAATTTACCTTCAATTATTTAATAATGACATGTTAAACCGCACCCAGGTCATGTCAATGATCAGATCATAATTCTACACTTGGCCCACAGCATTTTAGAAGAATTGCCTTTTTAAATATTCAGTGAGGCTGAGCAAAGAGCGAATGAACCGTATTCAAAGCATCTCCTGGGAGAATGATTACAATGCCGTTATATTAAACATGGTTAGATGCCTTCAGGAAGCCAGGACAATGGCCATTTTTAAAGCATTTTATAGGTTAAAGGTAAAAATAGCTGCTGGCTTGTAGTCATTATTATAGAGGTCGATTCTAAGGCTCTAATGAGGCTTCAGCTGCAAGTTGCATGCAAAACTATTCTACTTTCACCTAGATGTATAACTGTTTACTGATTGTTAGCATTTTTACCGACTAAGTCATCTGTTTTGGTTGGATAGGTCAGCATATCTGAATTACGATGAATTACAAATTATGTAAAAGAGTAAATATAGGAAAATATACCGATAGATCTGTAAAAATTTCAGGTTGTAAGTAAGGTTAAAAATTGTTAACGGTTTAGGATCCGTAGAAAGGTCTTTTCTGATACCTGCTTGGCTTCCAGTCTAGGAGTAGCCCCTGGGAAGCCCGTTTTAGCATAAAATGGCTGATTTAGTATAATTGTCTCTGATCTGCAGGAATAAGAAGCAGATTTTATAAGAAGATTTATCCCTGAGAATGCATATCCCTGAACATGTAGTTGGTTTTCAGTATTGACAGATGATGCCATAAAACGCTCTTTTTTTTTTACCAAATATTGCATAATTACATAATTATTATAATTACATTATTTAAACCATGAATATTTTGGAGAGTGGGCACATTTTTTTTTTCTACTTAAACTTAATTTTTACTTAAAATGGAGCTAGACCTTCCAATTTTTTACAGCCAAGGAAGGTGCCATCTTTGATCAGCAGTTGCCATGGTTCTGCACATGTGATCAGGGACGAAACCATCCTTGCTGGTGTCAGAGGACAGAGGAGAATGGACAGGCTGGTTCAAAATGATACAAAGGCAAGAGTAATTCAAATAACCACTCGTTACTACCAAGGTATGCAGAATACCATCTCTGAATGCACAACACGTTGTATCTTGAAGCAGATGGGCTACATCAGCAGAAGACCACACCGGGTGCCACTCCTGTCAACTAAGAACAGGAAACTGAGGCTACAATTTGCACAGGATCACCAAAATTGGACAATAGAAGACTTGAAAAACATTGCCTGGTCTGATGAGTCTCGATTTTAGCTGCGACATTCAGATGGTAAGGTCAGAATTTGGTGTAAACAACATGAAAGCATGGCTCCATTGATACAAGGCATGGCTCCATGCCTTGTATCAATGGTTCAGGCTGGTGGTGGTGGTTTAATGGTGTGTGGGATATTTTCTTGGCACACTTTGGGCCCCTTAGTATCAATTGATCATTATTTAAACACCATGGCCTTCCTGAGTATTGTTGCTGATCATGTCCATCCCTTTATGACTACAGTGTCCCCATCTTCTGATGGCTCCTTCCAGCAGGATAATGCACTATGTCACAAAGCTCCAATCATCTCACCACTGGACAATGAGGTCCCTGTACTCCAATGGTCTCCACACTCACCAGATCTCATCCAATACAATCACCAGATCTCATCCAATACAATCACCAGATCTCATCCAATACAATCACCAGATCTCATCCAATACAATCACCAGATCTCATCCAATAGAGAACCTTTGGGTAGTAGTGGAACGGGAGATTCGCATCGTGGATGTGCAGCTGACAAATCTGCAGCAACTGCATGATGCTATCATGTCACTATGGAGCAAAATCTCTGAGGAATGTTTCCAACACCTTGATGAATCCATGCCACGAAGAATTAAGGTAGTTCTGAAGGCAAAAGGGGGTCTAACCCGGTACTAGCAAGGTGTACCTAATAAAGTGGGCAGTGAGTATATGTCATTTCTGTATTGTGTGTGTCCCTTACTTCTACTTACTTTTGTAAACATGCACAAGTCTGTCTGTCCATTTTTTGACACGAGTGTCCCTAACAGCTACATCATGCCCCGTGACGTACCCTGCGTGTCATTTAAAAATGAGACATCACTTGGCTAAATATAAAGATTAAAGGGGATGTTTTTATGTTGTGGTGTTTAATCAGCGTTCTCCTTGTCATTAGACGTTTCCTCTTGGAGTCTGTTTCCTCCATTTTGGCAGATTGGCAGTGAATCGTGGGTGCATTGCTGTCTTTGTGCAGCAGATAATACCAGAGAATCGCACAGGAAGATATTTCAATGTTTGTCACAATGCATCATCAGCGCTCTGTAATCCGTTTCACTGTCAGGATACGGAATGACGATGCCTATCTGTCCCAGACTTTTCAATGTGGCTGAATAGGCCCAACGTCCTGTCATCTGTGTCCACATTCAGCACTTCACTGTTTTCTTTGTAACGTGAACACTGCTTGTAAATGAAATGCTGGCCTTATTAAAGTTTATTGTATTTAATTTCCTCCTCTTATCTCAATGGCACATTCTAAACAGTAAAAAAAAAAAAGGCCATCAATGTTTGCGACTCGGAAATTTTAATTTCAAGCCGTTTGAAAGAAGTAAGGTTGATTTTTTTAGGAATCATTTTTAAAGGGTAAAGCTAAACTTTGGGCGAAAGGTCCTTCGACGGTACTTTTTCATGTGACAAGTTACAGCACAATGCTCAGGTGTGAATGGGCACCATTGAATATAATGGAAATCTTCACGTTTTGGGAAGCATACCAAAATGGGGTGAATGGGGGCTTACAGTCAAGAAATTCAATGGGGTGCCCTCTCCATCCCCAGCCTACAGACTGGACAATGAAAGAGAAGCAGCAGACGGGTGAGGTCTGCCCAGACCATAGCTCCCAACTGTCCCTGATTTTGAGGGACTGTCCCTGATTTGGAGGGACTGTCCCTGATTTGGAGGGACTGTCCCTGTTTTGGAGGGACTGTCCCTGATTTGGAGGGACTGTCCCTGATTTGGAACAAAGTCCCTCTGTCCCTATTTCCTCCTCATTTGTCCCTCATTTTGGTCTGATCTATATACAGTAGTTTTATATATAAAGCACTATTTATCTTTCACTTTCAAAACTGTTTCCCAGTGCTAAACCTTTCACCCAATTTCTAAATTGCTGCATTTGTAAATTTCAAAAGCCAATATAAAGGAATAGTAGTGGTAAAAAAAAGCACTTGCGGGTTAACCACTTACCGATTTACGTCGGCTTGGCACTGGTAGGTAAAAGGGCATACAGGTACGTGCCCTTTAAAAAGCGGTGTCCCGGGCATGGGGGGGGGGGGCGCGCGCCCCGCGGTCTCCGTGACCGTGGGTCCCGCGGTCTCGATGTCCGCCGGGTGCCCGCGATCGAGTCACGGAGAGGAAGAATGGGGAGATGCTTTTGTAAACAAAGCATTCCCCCGTTCTGCCTAGTGACAGGACAGAGATCACTGCTCTCTGTCATCGAGAGCAGTGATCACTGTCCTGTGAGTTGAAGTCCAGCCCCCTCACAGTTAGAATCACTCCCTAGGACACACTTAACCCCTTCACCGCCCCCTAGTGGTCAACCCCTTCACTGCCAGTGTCATTTACACAGTAATCAGTGCATTTTAATAGCACTGATCGCTGTATAAAAGACAATGGTCCCAAAATAGTGTCAAAAATGTCCGATGTGTGATAATGTCGCAGTCACGATAAAAATCGCAGATCGCCGCCATCACTAACAAAAAAAAAAAAAAATTAAAAATAAAAATGCCATAAAACTATCCCTATGCTATAAATTGTGCGCATACCAAACAATATACGCTTATTTCGATTTAAAAAAAAAAAAAAAAATATGTAGAAGAATACATATCTGCCTAAACTGAGGAAAAAATTGTTTTTTTAATATATTTTTGGGGGATATTTATTAGGTCCTGTTAGAGGAGTCCAAGGGGAAATAATGCCCTTGGAAGTATTGTTTGGGGTCATGGGAAGTCATGGGGAGTAATGAACCTCCACAGATGTTACGGTGTAGAGAAACATTGGGAGTAGTTTATCCAAGATGGGGCCAGGAGTCAGGGAAAAGTGAGGGACTGAAATCTATTTATATGGAGGTGGATCAAGCTAAAGGTTTGCACACCATTCCACTAGTCTAAGCTGCTGCACCAGTCTAAATGTTATACCAAACTAAACGTTGCACCACCTAAGCCATTATTGTGCCTCAAAGCTGTCTCAAGAGACTATACCCATGATAAATGTGTTTCCCATTGAGTTGTGTCCCAAGAGACTGTACCCATGATAAATGTGTTTCCCATGGAGTTGTGTCCCAAGAGACTGTACCCATGATAAATGTGTTTCCCATGGAGTTGTGTCCCAAGAGACTGTACCCATGATAAATGTGTTTCCCATGGAGTTGTGTCCCAAGAGACTGTACCCATGATAAATGTGTTTCCCATGGAGTTGTGTCCCAAGAGACTGTACCCATGATAAATGTGTTTCCCATGGAGTTGTGTCCCAAGAGACTATACCCATGATAAATGAACTGTGTGAGACCAATGTGCCAGCATCGTGAAGAGAACTCCAGTAAACCGCTTTGTTTATTCTGCAAATGTTTGGTCTTGTCATTCAATGAAAATAAACTTATCTGGGCGATACAGTATATAGGCAGGTGCAGTCTACTTTCTCCACCACAGGTGGTGGTCTTCCACAGCACACTGTTGTTGGAGAGGAAGTCAAGAGGAACAGGCTTCCTCTATGGTTCTCCTGGGTCACTGGGTTAGGCTGTCCTGTTGGACACTGCCACCACAATGACTCTAGAGGCCATCTTGGGTCAGGCAGAGTCTATTTAAGGCCCTGGCTCCTAGGTTTGGCGTGCAATTTTCAAGTTGGTAGAGTAGGGTCAGGTACACCGCCTGTTAGGGACAGTGTTAGAGAAAGGTTCCTGACGAGAAGGGAAAGTGTAGGGACGCAACTCTTCTGGGCACCTTCCAGCCAGGGGTCACATTCTACCCCTCTCAACATATGCTGTCAGTCTGGCTGGAATCTAATCCTTCCACGTCAGTGGAATCCGTGAGTGCACCCAGTTGGGTAACCTGCCCCTGGGTTTGGTGTAACTGTTGCTGAATTACTTCAATACACGTTCTGCCTTGCACCTGTCTATGTGAATTATTGCCCCCACACATGCTGTACCCCACCTACAAGTGTGTGTAATGAGGGGTGGGGAGGTGACCTGTAAGTGAAAGTGAAACTGTAGCAGAAAAAAGACTAAGTTCCACCCCTTGCTAGACAGGGCTGTGATGTGTGGTAGAGCTTTGTAAATCTCAGTATGGGATAAATAGAAATAAAAATCCTTTGGCTGGTAAACCTGTTCTCTTGTATTTCCTGCCACTGCATGGTGCCAATACACCACTACTGTAACCTCAACTGTGCTATTAACTACACTCAACTAAGAACAGAATCCGTCCAGAGCTACCTCATACCAGATGAGAAATCTGAATATAGGCACAGGTAACTGCTCCAGAATGTGTAATCATTATGCAGAAAGAGCATGCAATCCATTCACTAAGGGCAAAGATCGGCAGTGGGAAAGTGATTTTGTGCTGATATATGGGAATACACAAGGTCTTTGTGACACGTCTTGTCATTGGGGTCAGAAGCACTTCTGGTAATCAGGGTGTCAGATGTATATTACATTCTCTCCCTGGGGCCATGCTGCTTTAAGAAACCAGTGAACAAGCCATTAAAGTGCTGACACAGCATAATATAATAAGGAACTATATACCGAGAATATACAGCAAAAACAGCTTTATAGAGACATATTGTCTAGAGAAAAGGCAACATTAATGCTGTTTATTGGGAGGAAGTGGTAACAAAATGAGGATGTTGAAACTGTTTACTGTATGTGCCATGGTTAGAAACTTTGTTATTTTGAGCCAGGCAATCGTTTTATCACAGACTTAGTTTAATATGATAAATATGATGTAGGCATTGGACTGGTCATGGTCTCTCTCTCTCTCTCTCTCTCTCTCTCTCTCTCTCTCTCTCTCTCTCTCTCTCTCTCTCTCTCTCTCTCTCTCTCTCTCGCTATTATATTGCCAAAAGTATTGGGACACCTGCCTTTACACTCACATGAACTTAAGTGACATCCCAGTCTTAGTCAGTAGATTTCATTATCAAGTTGGCCCACCCTTTGCAGCTATAACAGCTTCAACTCTTCTGGGAAGACTGTCCACAAGGTTTAGGAGTGTGTCTATGGGAATGTTTGACCATTCTTCCAGAAGCACATTTGTGAGGTCAGGCACTGATATTAGACGAGAAGGCCTGGCTTGCAGTCTCCACTCTAATTCATCCCATAGGTGTTCTATTGGGTTGAGGTCAGGACTCTGTGCAGGCCAGTCAAGTTCCTCCATCACCAAACTCGCTCATCCATGTCTTTATGGACCTTGCTTTGTGCACTGGTGCGCAGTCATGTTGGAACAGGAAGGGGCCATCCCCATCTACATCTACATCAGTGCCTGACCTCACAAATGCACTTCTGGAAGAATGGTCAAACATTCCCATAGACACACTCCTAAACCTTGTGGACAGCCTTCCCAGAAGAGTTGAAGCTGTTATAGCTGCAAAGGGTGGGCCAACTCAATATTGAACCCTACAGACTAAGACTGGGATGCCATTAAAGTTTAAGTGTGGGTAAAGGCATCCCAATACTTTTGGCAATATAATGTATATCATAAAAAATTGCTAGACAAACCATTTTGTATTTTAATGTTAATTAAAATGACCTCTTCATCTCAATCTAAAGTCACAGTAATTGTTAAAAAATACAATAGAATATGGCAACTTGGAGGCTTTCTATACACTGCTGGTGCTACTTCTAAATTAAAATCACAAACCCAAAAGGAATTATTATTTGGCAAATTCTATAATTATGTAGGAATGTCATTTTGTTACATACCAGAGCACATGAGTACATTTCTGAGGGGTTTAGATAAATCCTTCACAATTTATCTGTCATTGGGCATTGATTGGGTACCTTTGTGTGGCAGATAAGATCATTTTTTTGGACATATGGGCATACCTCTCAACTTTCAGAGATGGGAACAAGGGACATCTATTAGCAAAAGTATGTAGGCATAGGACACGCCCCCTGTCACGGCCCTTTAACCACTTCAGCCCTGGAAGAATTTACCCCCTTCCTGACCAGAGCACTTTTTGCGATATGGCACTGCGTCGCTTTAACTTACAATTGCGCGGTCGCGCGACGTTGCACCCAAACAAAATTTACATCCTTTTTTTCCCACAAATAGAGCTTTCTTTTGGTGGTATTTGATCACCTCTGCGGTTTATATTTTTTGCGCTATAAACAAAAAAAAGCAACAATTTTGAAAAAAAAGCAATATTTTTTACTTTTTGCTATAATAAATATCCCCCAAAAATATATAGAAAAAACTAATTCTTTCGATATGTATTCTTCTACATATTTTTGGTAAAAAAAATAGCAATAAGCGTACATTTATTGGTTTGCGCAAACGTTATAGCGTCTACAAAATAGGGAATAGATTTATGGCATTTTTTTAAATAATCTTTTTTATTAGTAATGGCAGCGTTTCGCGATTTTTATTGTGACTGCGACATTATGGCCGACACATCGGACACTTTTGATACTATTTTGGGACTATTGTCATTTATACAGCGATCAGTGCTATAAAAATGCACTGATTACTGTGTAAATGACACTGGCAGGGAAGGGGTTAAACACTAGGGGGCGATCAAGGGGTTAAGTGTGTCCTAGGGAGTGATTCTAACTGTGGGGGGATGGGCTACCACTGACATGACAGCGATCACTGCTCCTGATGACAGGGAGCAGTAGATCCCTGTCATGTTGCTAGGCAGAACAGGGAAATGCCTTGTTTACATAGGCATCTCCCCGTTTTGCTGCTCCGTGTCACGATCGCGGCCCCCGGCAGACATCAAGTCCGCAGGACCCGCGGGCACGCTCATGGAGTACGCGGTGGGTGCATGCGCCCACAATGCTGCGTCTTAAATGGGACGTACAGGTGCGTCCATTTGCACAGCCGTGCCATTGTGCAGGCGTACATCGTCATGCGCGGGTCGGGAAGCGGTTAAAGGCAAATTATACAAAAAAATAGTTAAACCCACAAGTGCTTTTTTACCACCACTATTCCTTTATATTTTGAAACTTACAAATGCAGCAATTTAGAAATTGGATGAAATGTCTAGTGCTGGGAAATACTTTTTGAAAGATAAAAAGTGTATTTCATATGTAACGCTGGTAGATTTTCAATCTACTGCTTGTAGGTAAATTTAGTGGGTTATCCGTTCATATATAGTCAGATTTGCCTCTGTTCCAGCTTGGCTGAGTTGCATGTAGTTTCACACTGTGCCTGTGGGTGTCGTTGTCACCATAGGTCGGTGTTGAAAAGGCAACACGTTGAAGTGTATGAGTGCTCCTCTGTCCCGGAGATAACTCGGTGGAGGTGGTCCTCCGAATTGCATTCTGGGAGAAGGTATTTATGGGACAGACGCCATGTTTTAGGGGTCTTTTGTTCCACCTGCTGGCCCTCCTGGCCGACAGGTATGTGTTAGGAGTACTACCGCGTGGTCCTCCGACCGGGAGGACCACGTTGCTGCAGTGTGTGGGTGGGCCCAGAAGCCTGTCTGGGGCCTACCACAGCGGCAGGAGAATGGTCCTGGGCTGTCTGTCCTACGGGAAGAAGCTGGACAACTGAGAAGATCCCAGGGGAGGACCCGTCATGGAAGGATCATGCAGAGTGCTGGCCTGGAGAGGGGCCTGGTGACTCAGTTGGAGGACATATCCTAAAGTTATCCTACCGCATAGTACTGCCGGGTCGGCTTAAAGGTTCTAGTGCTGTGTTTGCTGTTCATCGTAAACCATTACATCCTGTGGCAGAGGATCATACGGGTTTCTATTCCATTCAAGTCTGTGGCAGAGACTTTTGTTCGTGCTGCGTGCCGGTTGCTAGGTTAGTGAGAGAAACCTATCCAGGCGGGCAAAGATTTAACTCTAACCGGAAAGTACATTCACCTACAAGATTCCAATTCCTAATAATACACTAAGAAAAGGTATTTGAACTTCCCCGCAACTCTTCTTCTACCTCTTTCTCCTGCTACTTCCTACAGTTTGGAAAAGATACTCAAGTGTCCGGTGCCTACATTGTCTGGTATTAAACTCAACGGGACCCTAGACCCGGTTCTGGTGAAATAGAGGTAACTAAGGTGACGGTAACAGCCCGCTTTAAACCAGCAGCTCCACCGAGAGTTATTGCTACACATATACAACTATATAAATCAGACCAAAATGAGGGACAAATGAGGAGGAATAGGGGGCAGAGGGACTTTGTTCCAAATCAGTTGGGAGGTATGCATTTGGGTACCAAGATTTGCTCATCTCTAGTCAGTGGTAATTCTAAAATAAGCTAAACAACTAGATAAAAAATGTATAAGCATGTGGGAAACACCTTTTTTATTTTCTGGGATGTGCAATTAAGGGAGCCTAAATTTTTGACTATGTTTTTTTTTTTTTTTTTTTCACCCCAACCCTTGTTGTGTTCCCATGTGGTTTCATACACATGTATAATAGCTTAGTGGGCTTCCTTTGTCTGCAGTTAGGTCACCAAAGTCAAGCTCCAAGTGTTTGGTTGGGAGGATTTCCTTTCTGTTGTAGAACAGTGTTGGGCCAGAGGAAGGAAGTCTACATTGACTTTGTATTGTTTTGATTTAAAAAAGAAGTTATTTAGCAGAAGAATTTCTTTACATTTGAGCCGCAGGAGTTTGCTTGCAAGTGCTGGAACAAAGCTCCTGGGGTGTCAGAAAAATGCGATTAGAGTAAATACTAGTTGCTTAGTAACATGTTATTCCTAAATATATGACATTCCTTAAAGTCAAACTTCAGGCAACTAAAAAATGATCCCTTGCAGTGGGGCTGTGTCTGCACTGCAAGGACTAATTACTCTTTTGTGTCTGGGGAAACTAAAAAAAAAGGTTAGGATGGGGAGCGTCGGTGCACAGCCCTTTTCAGATCTCTCCAGAGATGTTCAATCGGGTTCAAGTCTGGGCTCTGGCTGGGCCACTCAAGGACATTTACAAAGTGGCCCCGTAGCCACTCCTTTGTTATCCTATAACCTAATAAAAAAAAAAAAAGATTTACCTACCAGCAGTCAAGGTCCTGATGTCATCAAGACCAAAGTAGGATCTATGGATCTATAGACCTGCATGCATTGGGCGTGATGACCTTGAGGGACAGTCCACCACCAGAGCATGGGGGAGCGTCAACTGACGGGAGCGCGTACAGTCAGGTCCATAAATATTGGGACATCGACACCATTCTAATCTTTTTGGCTCTATACACCACCACAATGGATTTGAAATGAAACGAACAAGCCCCGTTGTAAGGGATAATTTTTAAAGTGGTTGTAGGTTTTTACCCTCATGCATTCCATGCATGAAAATAAAAAGCCTTCTGTGTGTAGCCCCCCCCCCCTCACCCCCAGTACTTACCTGAGCCCATTCTCGATCCAGTGATGTGCACAAGAGCAGCAGCTCTCCAGGGTCTCTGCCTCCTTATTGGCTCCCGCTACTGTCAATCACAGTCAGTGAGCCAATAAGAAGAGAGTGACTGCGGGGCCAAGCTGCGCTCTGTGTCTCAATGGAGAGACAGAGTAGAGGCTCGGGTGCCCCCATAGCAAGCTGCTTGCTGTGGGGGTTCTCAGCAAAAAGGAGGGGCCAGGAGTGCCACCGAGGGACCAGAGAAGAGGAAGGCTGGGGCTGCTCTGTGCAAAACCCCTGCACAGAACAGGTAAGTATAACATGTTTGTTATTTTAAAAGGAAAACACCCCAGCCTTTAATATCATTTTCATTTTCTTGGAGTTGGGTTTTAAAGCTGAACTTCAGACAGATACTGTAAAACAGACATGTATTTTAAAAAAGCAAACAGTATAAGTACCTGCAGTTGACTTGGCATCACTCTCTTTGGGTCCATCTATAGCAGAGCTCAAACTGGCAGAGGATAAAGCAGCATAAAGAGCTAGTGCTGTTTTGCTCATGTGCTTACATAGAACATATTGGTAAGAGAAGAAAGCACAGTGACAACTTTACAGGAATATTTTTTCCACAATCCTGTAACACAGCCTGTAAGAGGGGGCAGGTGGGTGACATAGGTCGCCTACAATATGATGGGTACTTTGGGCTACGCCAGGCGATGAACGGGGTGACTCATCCCAGCACAGGGGTAACACCTTGCCCGAAGCCATGCTCACCACTGCCCGGGACCAGGCGAGGGTCATGTGAAACTCAAACTTTAAGGTAGTCCCCCAACTTGTGTGTGGTGTTGTATGTGTATTTCTTCCAAAATTGTCCTTTGTCCTATACATTTTATCAGTGTATGTGCTGCAATAGGAGGGGCATGCAGAGCCTATGCCCACTCTACCAGTCAATGTACCTCTGTTACCTCACTCCCAGTAGCAGAATGGGGTCCCACCGAGCACATAGCACGGACCTCATGCATGCTCCACTTAACCCTTGATGGAGACAGGCAGCTAGGGAGGGAGCTGAACACCGAACCCCCTCACTGCCGGAGAACCTTTCACCTATTCAGGTACCATGCCATTGACTGGTTGCTGTACTTTCTTCTTGTGACCCATAGCAACCCTTTACAAGTTACCCTTTTGTTGTAGTGATGTTTCACAGACCACAATGTGCTAGTCCAGACTCAGATTCCTTAGAGAAATATGCCAGGACCCCACATGCACCCCTTAAGTTACTTCAGACCAGGCTTTGAGCAGTAGAAACAACTTTACTGAACATTTGTCAGAACACGAATAACAGGCGGCAGGGTCCTTTCCCTAACTAAACTTAATTATGGCTGCCCCGTGATGCCTACATGGGTGTAGCATCTTTGGGAAAAGTCCAAAATGGGGACAACCCGAACACAGGAGTCAATGTCCTTGGGAGTATTCTGATGTTTTGGCGTACCAAGAAGCTTTTTAGGACATAATTCGGAGTCTCTGTACGTGCATCCCAAGCCTGTTCTAGGTTCCACACTCATTCTGGGTTTCCCACTCCCCCTCAGGATCTGGGCCTCCTCCCTTTATATCACACAAGAAGAAGCCTGGACCCCAGAGGAAAACCTGCAAACACACAAGGGAATGCGGCACGAGCATACACCCTTTCTCCCAACCTGGACAGTCTGGTAGACTGATTAATGAAGTCTAGGCAACCTGCCTACAAGCCGATTGTGGATGCCATTATTCAGAGTTGTGATTCTGGTTGATTGACACATTCTTCTGTCACTTTAGGGATTCACTAAAATGGGTTTTCTACTTATTTGGTGGTCTTTGTGGATTATGTAATCCATAAAGTAAGACCTTCAGTTTAGCTTGCTGTTCACAGGGTCCAGTAGACACCAAAATATAATTACTCCAATCCAGCCAGAAGAAGAAGGGGTACAGTCACTCTTGTCAGCACTGGCACGTGGACCATGGTCATTGGATCATTGTGCGGTCCTTTTTCCTACACCTCTGGGCCCTGTGATCCAATATCTCCCATAATGCTATCTGCATGGAGATTTTATTTTCTTCCTGCATTTACTTGCATTTTCTTCAGGAATACAGTTGGCTTCCTTCCAAGTTAGCTTAGAGTTTGTGTGTGTTATAGAGACATTAGATTGGTTGCTTCTTTGGGGAACAGGTAAAGCTACCACCCAACTGGAGTTTAACTGGCTAGTAAAGTAAGAAACATAAATAATTAGAGGCCAAGTAAGGTATGGTAAATCTTGGTAGTTTGTTGTGCTTATTATTTACCAATCCACAGCTGATGGTCCACACCAGTACCACCAAACATGGGTTAAAGCTTCAGAAACTGTGGGAATTTGAAAGGTTTGATAGACACCAATTGATCAATATCAGTGGTGGTGCTTCCTGATTGGGGCTACTCCTCAACATATCCAATGTGAGTTTAAATTTAAATGTATCACCACAAGATGGCGTTGTGGATATAGATAGGTATAAGTGTGCCAACGTCCTAAATATTCACATTTCCAGCTCTGTGCTCAACACTGTTGGAGCTCTACTGGCCCCCTACACTTAAAGTGGACTTTACATAGGGATAGCCAAATTGAGCTTCCCCTTTCCATGTGTATGGTACTAGTGCCTGGATCAAAGTTCCCTAGCTTGGCTGTTGAGGATATGGTTATTATCCCTGTCCCACACAATTTATAAGGATCTTTCGAGTTTTATATTGCTTAAGGCATGAGAAACCGCTGATTGGTGGATGATCCTGCCGTGTTTCCCTGCGTATACTGTTACGTATATTATGCTCCACTGCAAGCTCCTGAAGAAGCGCTTAAGGGCACGTAACATGTAGAGTTTTCTTCACTACGTCTCTACCACCAACCAGCTACTCCTTCTATTTGACATCACCTCATTTTAGTCATTATTAATCTTTCTGTTTCACTGTGGTAATAGTTGGTTGTGTTAGGTGGTGTGAGCGTAGTTTAGACCAAACACCATGTTTTGTTTTTAACATGTTATGTCAATAATGTGAATTTTAAATATATATAAAAGTTTATTTTGTACTTCAACGCTACAGATGTGCCTCTAAAGTCCATGTTTCCTTCTATTGAATACATTTTGCAATATCCAGTGTGAGGTTCAGATATAGAGCATCTGCTTACCAGCAGCACCAGACCAGCAGGGTTCCATCTTCAAAGGACACAGGGAGTGGGGATGTTGGACTTTATCCTTGTTCCTATCTTCCAATGCCATTATACAGAACACCAACTTAAAGAGGTGTGCCTAGCTCCACCATCCATTAATGTTTTTCCATATACCAGCATTGTGAGTGTCATCTATGAGATTATGGGAGAGCAGCTTCTTGGCGCCACCATCAGCCCTCTACGTTTTACATCATCATCTTTCCAAATGTATGTGAATAGGGGGATTCCTGGCTACATACCTGTACGTGAGGGCACACCCATAGAAACCAGGCCATGCTCACTACAGTTATTTTCTATAGGAAAAGTGGTAACCCCAGGGTAGGTGAAGGGTAGGGGACTAATGTAATGGTTCTATGCACTCTGTAAAACAGAGGTCTCCAAACTTTCTAAACAAAGGGCCAGTTTACTGTTTTTCGGGCTTTAGGGGGACTGGATTGTGGCCAGTGTGAGTATGCCCTAGTGTTAATGGGAGTAAACAATTCCCCATCATTGGTGTCAGTAGGAGGAATAGTGCCCCATCATTGGTGTCAGTGGGGGGAATAGTGCCCCACCCATCATTGGAGCACAGGTGTGTCAGGAGGAGGCTGTCTGTCTGGAGCTGCTGCAGATCCGTGTGAGAGGGGACTGGTGAGGAAATCTATCCCAGCTCTCCTGGCCCCTTTCTGGGGAAGCCATGGAGGCCAGCAGGGCCTCTCCTGCTGGAAGCTCCCAGCCATCTCCTGGGCCATCAGGTGACATGCCTTCCTCTGTACAAACCATGGCTTGTGATCTTTCTGCCCCTGGTAAGGATGAAGGCTCAGAGGCAATTCAGGAGCGAGTGGTGGCCGGGATTAAAGCCCTGAATAGAGAAAGAGACAAGCTCTATAAACTGAGAGCGGAGCTGAAGCGCCTGAGAAGGCAGCGTGAGGGCTTACATAGCCAGAAACGAGGGTCCATGGATCCGGAGATCCAGCTGGCCAAGGTCCGGGTTGAGCATCAGGAGACCATTGTGTCCATCATGGAAGGAAGAGATGGGCCATTTAAGGAAAAGTTTTACAATGAAAAAAGGTTTGCGAGGATGACAAAGATGGAGGTGGAGGGGGAGACCCCCAGTTCTGACCCCCTGCCCCCTCAGGTAGAGGTAAGCAGCCCCATGCCTTCCCAGGACTCAGGAGGCATGCTCAGGGCCATCCAGGCAATGGAGTCTCCTGTGCGGGGGGATCAGCTGGCGTTTGGTGATGAGGATATAACAGACAATGTGCCTGATTATGTCAAGCCCCAAGCAGGGGATGAATCTGTTTTTGTGTCATCTAACACCATGAGCAATGTTGAAAGTGTGCCCAGTGACACTCAAGTTTCTAATGCTATGTGTAGCAATGTTGTACCTGCTAATGCTGCAGCGCAGCAAGAGCTGCATTTAAAAAATGACATTTCTGAAAAGGAACTACCGGTGTCAGCAGAGCCTATTAACTCTCCTTTGGCTGAGTCTAAAGATGTTTGCCCCACAGCTGCTGGAGACTCTACAGTGCAGCATCAGGAGACAGCTGGTATTGCAGCAACTGTGACTATTCCTGATGGGAAATTGAACGTGTGTGTGACTGATAGCAATTGTACAAGTGTGATGGACAATCGTCCCAGCTCAGTCCAAGCAAATAATAGTAATGTACAGACTACTGTGACTTCAGTGTGGGGCCTTGGCCCTGATAAACCCACGTTTGCTCAGGTGGTACGCTCTGCTCCTGGTGGCTCCGCCCCCAAGCGGGGTTTCCCCCTGCAGCCTACCACTTTGGGCACCCCGGGATCTAGTCTTGGGTCTCTGGCTTCTGCTGGGGGTCCGAGAAGAAATGTGGTAATTCTCAAATGGGAAGGTGGTGCGATCCCTCCAGCACGGCGTGCAGTGGTGGATTTGATTTTGGAGATGGGTTTTGGGGCAAATGACCTGTATGCCTTTATACATGTAGCTGGGACACGGGATTATACCATTAGTTTCACCAGGCCAGAGGGTCTTGACCTGTTCTGGGAGCGATATGAGGCTCGGTGCAGGTCAAGACCTGAATGGGAAGGTCTGGCCCCAGTTGCGGTTTCGCAAAGGTCAACGGTGAAAAAGATAACCATCATACTCACCAATGAGAGTGTTCCTGCTCGGGACCTAGAGGTCTGGTTAAGGAACTATGGTGAGGTTTTGACTAAGCCCAGCAAAATCCTTGATGAACGTAACATCTGGACTGGGGGTTGGTCGGTTACAGTCAGGTTGGCCAGGGATGGGAATGTTGTCCGTCACCTGCCCTCCTCAGCTTTTATAGGGAGGGATAGGATGACTATTTTCTACCCTGGTCAGCCGAAGCTGTGTCACCGCTGTGGAGAAAAGGGGCATTTGAGCTCTTCCTGTTCAGCCTTGATATGTTCAGTGTGTCGGGGTCAGGGTCATATGGCCAAGGACTGCACCGAGATGATCAGGTGCAACCTGTGCCTGCGCCTTGGCCACCCCTACAGCAGATGTCCTGAAGCCTGGCACAATATGGAGAAGGAGGTACTAGATGACTTGTCAGGGCTGGACAGGATGGAGGGTGATGCCCCTGGTGTACCATCCTCCTCTGCGGTGACTGACTCCCCTGGTCCTGCTCAGGATCCCTCTCCAGTTCCTGTGGCCACCCCTCCTGTGTCTGTAAGTATTTCTTCTGTATCTGTCTCTGTGTCCCCCCAGCCTACTGTATCCCCTCCTCTTGTGTCAGAACCTTCCAAGTCTGTGCCCCCCGAGTCAGTTACCCCCCAGGAGTCTACCCCTCCTAAGTCAGATTCAAAGGGAGTAACCCCCCCCACCAGGAGTGGTAGTGGGTTTTAAAAAGGTCGCTTCTGCCTCTCTAAAGGAGTCTTCTGTAAAGACTTCAAAGAAAAAAACAGGAGATAAGGGCATCTCTGAAGCTGACCTGCAGTACCTGGAGGAGAGAAGGAAGGTTGGGAAGCGGAAGAAGCAGGTGGTGAGGACGGAACAGGCTCCAGTGCCTGTCTCCAACCGTTATAGGTCCTCTAAGTGGGAGATTTCCTCATCTGGAGCTTCTTCGGAGCGAAGTTCTGATTCTGAGATGGAGTTTGAGGCGGCCTCAAGAAAAAGAGAGGCTTCTGGTGATGAGCAGCAGAGGGGAGCTAAGAAGCAATCCACCCAATAACCCAAATGGCGGTTCCCCCTCCGTTAAAAGTGGTGACAATAAATGTCGCCAGCATTAAGTCAGTAAGAGCTCGTTCTATGGCCTTCTTTTTGTTCAGCCAATTAGATGCTGAAATTTTATTTTTGCAAGAGACTAGGCTCACCTCCTTGGCAGATATTCATATGGCCAAGAGAGAGTGGAGGTATGGTCCATCTTACTGGTCTCTTGCGGCCGAGCCTTACGGCGGTGTGGCGGTGTTGTTTAAAACCGGCATGGTAACTATCCGGCAGGTTATTGAGGTGGAGATTGGGAGATGTATGGTCTTAGACGTCCTTGTGGGAGGGCAGGACCTGCGCCTAATTAATGTCTATGGGCCGCACACAAAGTGGGACAGGAAATGCCTTTTTACAAGGATCAAGCCATTTCTTTTTACATCCCGGCAAGTGGTCTTTGGAGGTGACTTTAATACAGTAACTAGGCCCAAGGACAGGAAGGACTTCAAGGACAGGCTGGGATATGATAGCGTTTTTTTAAATAGTATGGTTAGGGATGCTGGTCTTGTGGATGTGCACATTAAGCACCTCCCGGATGACACTGGGTTCACCTTTCATCGAGGTAATAGTCAGAGTAGAATAGATAGGTTTTTTTTGAAGGAGACCTCTGCTTTCTCACCCCCAGTGGTGCAGGCAGTAGAGTTCTCTGATCACTGTATGCTATCTGTGGTCCTGAATGCTTCAGACGCCCCTCAGAGGGGTAAGGGCATCTGGAGATTGAATTCGACTCTACTCAAGGAAGAACATGTTAGACAATCCTTTGAGGAATTCTTTCAGGCACAGGTGACCATCCTGGACTTTTGTAGCAGCAAGGCTGAGTGGTGGGAGCTGACCAAAAAGAGGATCGCTGGATTCTTCAGGGGCCTAGCCAATAGAAAACAGTTTAATAAATACATGACCTACCAACGTTTACGGAGGAAGCTGGATATTCTTGTCTCGAGAGGTGGAGATCCTGGGGAAATCTCCGAAGTGAAACTCCTTCTCAGGAAGTGTCAATATGACCGGCATGCCTCTTTGGTTCTGGAGAGGGACTATGGGAAGTACCACTCGCCTGACCCTTACCAGAACTGCAAACAAGGTGTAGCTGTTAAAACGGTCGTTGGCCTTAAAGACAGTACAGGTTCCTTGACAAAGTCCAGGTCAGGGATTCTGGAGGTCGTGAGGTCCTTTTATGCTGACCTTCTTGGGAGGAAAGAGCTTGACCGTGACAAGATGGAAAGCTTTTTGGACTCTACTCCAGGTCTAAATGATGAAGATGTCCCATTGATGAATTTGACAGAGGAGATCACAGTTGAAGAGGTGATGAGGGCAATTGAACAACTTGCCATCAAAAAGTCACCTGGACCGGATGGCTTGACGGCTGAGTTTTACAAAGCCTTTAAGTCTATTCTGGCCCCACTTTTGGTAAAGGTTTTTAACAGTTGCCTTGCTGAGGGGGTACTTCCCCCTTCCATGAGGCACTCGGCTGTGATTCTTCTTTCAAAGGGTAAAGATCCTTCGATGATTGAGAATTGGCGCCCCATCAGCCTTCTTAATGTCGATAGAAAGATACTGGCAAAGATATTTTTCTGGCGCCTATCGTCAGTAGCAGAGTCTTTGCTTTCTCGCCATCAGCACTGTTCGGTCCAGGGTAGGTGCACCTTCACAGCGGTTTTAGCTGTCCGGGAGGCCTTGGAGCGGTGCAGGGCTGCAGGCTGGGGAAAGTATTTGCTGACATTAGATCAGGCAAAGGCTTTTGATCGTGTCAACCATGAGTACCTGTGGTTGCTCCTTAGTAAGTACGGTCTGCCGGGTGGTTTTGTCGATTGGTTAAAAGTCTTGTATAAGGGGGCAGAAAGCTTTCCTCTTGTTAATGGTTGGGTTGGGCAGTCCTTTGAGGTTGGCTCCGGGGTGCGCCAGGGTTGTCCCCTGAGTCCCCTGCTCTATGTGTTTGCAATCGACCCTTTCATCAGGAGGCTAGAGAGCGGCATGTTGTGTGGGGTACCAGTGGGTCTCCCGGGTGAGCCGCCTTTGAGGGTTGTTGCCTATGCGGACGATGTATCAGTGATTGTCACCGGGGCGGATGAAGCAGAGGAGGTGGTCTCTCTGACATCACGGTATTCTGAAGCATCAGGCTCCAAGATCAATCAGGAAAAGAGTGAAGTCTTCTGGATGGGAAAGGAAGGTGAGGGTTTTGATCTCCCGGACACCTTTCCAGTGCCCCAGGAAAGAATTAAGATTCTAGGCATTGAATTTGGACCCGGCGATTATGGCCTCAAAAACTGGGAAGGCAGACTGGAAATTGCCAATACTAAGGTGGTCAGCTGGAAGAAATGGAAGTTATCTATGAGGGAAAGGGTTGATCTGATTAAGACTTACCTGATTCCGATCTTTTTGTATGTCAGCTTTGTCTGCATCTTGCCAGTGTCTCTCTATGCTAGGGTCAGTAGTGTGTTCTTCCAGATGTTGTGGGGGAACAGACTGAACCCCATCAAGAGGAATGTCACCTATCTATCCAGGAGGGAGGGTGGCTTAGGTATGGTCAACCCAGTTCTTTTCTTTTCACTGCTTTTTCTCAAGTTTAATATTGGTAATATGCTTGCAGTGGAACCTCCTGGATGGGCAGGCATTTTTAGATCTTGGTTTAGGCCTTTTCTGCGACTTTGGGAAGAAGGTGGCCAAGTGAAGAATCTCAGGGGTCATCGTGGTCAGCTACCAGCCTATGTCGCTCCGTGCCTGAAGTTATTACGGCAGTGGCGATTGTCGGCTGAAGATCTCAGATCGGTTCCGAGGAAAGTCCTTATGAGTCGAGTCTTGAGCGAAGTCTTTCATGACCCACTGGCCTTAAGGGATTGCCCAGGCCCAGTTTTGAGGGCAGGGTTAAGACTTATTAATTTGGACAGAGTACCTCCTAAATTCAGGGATCTGGCCTGGATGTGCTTCCATGGGAGGCTCTATGTTAGGGGCAATTTGAAATTCCGCAGTGGGGTGGATCGTAGCTGTCCTCGGGAGGAGTGTGCAGGTGAGGAGGAGACTATGGACCATTTTCTGCTTCATTGCCCTTTTAACATAGAGGTGTACAAACAGGTGGGGCGGGCCCTCTGTGTCCCTTTCCTCTCCAGGCTGGGTTATGCTGAGTGGGTGTATGGAGCATTCAATACTGGTGGGGTTTTTTGTTTAGATACACTTTTTCTAGTTAGCCTAGTAGTCCGTTATTTCACTTGGAACGCACGGTGTCAGGTCAGCATTCGGCGTAAAATCCTTCCTGTTCAGGTGGTGGTGTATGACATTCTGCATGAGGTGGAGAAGATTCGGGTACTTGAGAGAGACAAGCGGAGTCAGGGGGCTTGGTTGAAGGCGTGGAGGGGTTTCAAGCCTCCCTGACTGCCAGGAGTCTCTTTCCCGGGTGTGGCTGTCTGTCTCTTATCACCCTAGATTATTATTTTTTGGATTAATTTTTGATAAATGGCTGCGTACATAGGTGATGGGTTGTGCCTCTTAGGCCCTCTCTGCTGCTTTATGTAAATAGTTTTGGTAACGGATTATGTATATATTGTATATATTCTGAACATTAATGTGTATTCCTTGGATTTCTGTTGAAGTTTTGTACTATGGTTTTGTTTTTTACTTTTGTATAAAATTGGTTGCTTGATTCTTTTTAATAAAAGATCAATAGTGCCCCATCATTGGTGTCAGTGAGAGCAATAGTGTCCCATTGTAGGTGTCAGTGGGAGGAATAGTGCCCCATCATTGATTTCAGTGGGAGTAAAATTGCCCCAATATTGATAACAGTGGGAGGAATAGTGTCCCATTGTTATTGTCAGTGGGAGGAATATTGCCCCATCATTGGTGTCAGTGCCCAGGGGTGTTGCTAGGGGGTGGCTATTGGGGCTATATCCCCGAATCTGGGGCCCATAGCCCTGAGTCTCTTGCCGCAGGGTCCCTGCCTAACTAGCGGGTTGCGGCTGCTGCGGCAGGCGGGCTGGCTGCATGAGAGAGGCGGAGGAGAGGAAAGAAGCGAGCGGGCGGATGAGCAGAGATGACATCTCTCTCCGTCGCTCCACATCAGCGCTCTTCACAGCCGGGCCTCTTCAATTTGGGAGCGAGGTGCGGCAAGCAGCAGAGAGATGACATCATCTCTCACTGTCCGTCACAAATCAGCGCTCTTCCGCCCTCACAGCACGTGGAGTGGAGGTCACATGCTTCCTGTCATCATGGAGCTCCACTTTGCAGCCAGACCCCCTTGCTTCAATGTCGGAGGTGCAGCGGGGAGCAGCGAGATGACATCATCTCTCACTGCCCGCCCAGCATCACCGCTCTCCTGCTCTCACTAAATGGACCAATGCAGCGTCAATGCACATTTGGTGGCACTGGCTGGCATGGCAAGTGACAATCCACATCAGTTGGAAAGTGACGTGGCAAGTGACAATCTGCAAATAGTGGCAGGAGATGTGGCGATCTGCAAATGATGCCAGGAGATGTGACAAGTGATAATCTTTAAATGGTGGCAGGTGACGTGGCAAGTGACAATCTGCAAATGGTGGCAGGAGACGTGGCAAGTGACAATCCACATCTGCTGCCAGGTAAAAGTGGCTAGTGACAATCCACATCTGGTGGCAGGCGACACGGCAAGTGACAATCCACATCTAGTGGCAGGTGATGGTGGCAAGTAACACGCTGCATCTGGTGACAGGCGACGGTGGCAAGTGACACACTGCATCTGGTGGCAGGAGATGTGACAAGTGACACGCCCAGGGCTCCCACTGATTCTGCAGTATGGTGAGTTGAACCACTTTATTATATATTAGAATGTAACAATAGAAATAATGCACTTCAGTTACCCTAATACCATATCAACCATTATGCCATGATGACTGAAGCGCCAACACCAGCCATCGCCCGTGAAAAATTGCTTACCACTGGTATGCCCCCCCCCCCCCCCGGGCATGCAAAAAGGTTGGCGACCGCCGCTATGGGCTCTAGCTCCAGATCTTTTGCAGACCTAGCAACGCCCCTGTCATTGCCTAATATTAGTGGGAGAGAAAATAGGTCTAGATAAAAGCAAGGAAAGGGCCTCATCCGGCCACAGGGCCATAGTTTGGAGACCACTGCTGTAAAACACTGTATACCATGTTGACATTTTAGAAATTCAAGATATGAATTTGTTGGATAGTTTTAGCCCACAACAGTACAATGGTGTCAGTGGGAGGAATAGTGTCCCATTGGTGGTGCCAGTGGTAGAAATAGTATCCCATTGTTGGTGTCAGTAGGAGGAATAGTGCCTCATCATTGGTGTGAGTGGGAGGAATAGTGTCCCATTTTTGGTGACAGTGGGAGGAATAGAGCCCCATCATTGATGTGGGTGGGAGGAATAGTGTCCCATTGTTGGTGTCAGTGGGAGGAATATTGCCCCATCATTGGTGTGAGTGGGAGGAATAGTATCTAATTTTTGGTGTCAGTGGGAGGAATAGTGCCCCATCATTGGTGTGAGTGGGAGGAATAGTGCCCCGTTGTTGATGTCAGTGGGAGGAATAGTGCCCCATCATTGGTGCTTTTGGGAGAAATGGAGCCCCATCATTGGTATCAGTGGGGGAAAAAGTACCCCAAGGGCCGTAGTTTGGAGACCACTTCTATAAACCACTGTATACCATGTTGACATTTTAGAAATTCAAGATATAAATTTGTTGGATAGTTTTAGCCTACAACAGTGCAATACCAGCTCTTGATTAGCTCTCCTTCATCTTTGATTTTTGAACCCTGCTTTCTAACTTTCTGCCCCCCCCCCCCCCCAGTTTGGGATATCAAGTTTTCTCCCACATGTTATATTATTTTGCGTTTTATACAAAATTCTCCATTAGGCAATGAAAAAATAAACAGTAAATACATAACAAATGAAGCCATCAAGAGGTGTGAAATTTCTATGCCTCTTTGTGTTATTACATTTCTGCAGCTCTTTAGATTTGTAATAAAATATGCTGTTTGTCTGGAATTATGGGTAGATTACTTACAAGTTGCCTAACAGATATAGTGACTAATTTACAGCCAGCAAGTACAGTTCTATGCTTCAAAATTAATTGTGGTTTCAAAGGATGTGCAAAGTGCCTCGAAATTCGAAATAATAAAACTTGGAAAAAATGAATTTCTTATATCTTCCAACAGTATGAGAACTTGTAAAAGAAGAGGCCCGTTTTGTTTATTACCTTGATGCACCATACTGCCTCGGCTTTAAAGAAAACCAGTCACTGAGTTTATGCAGCTATCTGAATATCGAGACATTAATATACTATATACAGTATATATTCAACACATTATTAAAATTTTGAAAGCTTACTACTCCAAGTTGTTTAGCTTTACTTACTTTTTCATAAGCTGTCTACCAGCCCCTGTATAGGCATTAGACATGTGCAGAAAAGAAAAATATGTTTTGTTTTGGATAGATTCGTTATGTTACTAATTTTGTTTCGTTATGGAATTTGTTTTGTTTGGTTTCGGAATTCCTTTAGTTTAGTTTAGTTTTTGCTAAATTTCATTTCGTTTTCATTAAAATTAGTTTTGTTTATTCATTTTCTAACAAATTCCAACTTTTCAGAACAATTAGAATTCGGATTGGTTGAAAAACGATTGACTGATTCGAATTCTGCGTAAAGAATAGCTGGTCGTTAAGCAGTGAGCCGGGAAGCCGGCCGCCTGCATCCTTAACAACCATGACTCTTCATCTGTCAGCTGGCTTCACAAATGACAAATGAATGTAAAGATAAAGAATGCGGGCAATAAAAAAATGTTTAAAAAAACAGCGTGGGGTCCCCCCCAGTCCATACCAGGCCCTTCGGGTCTGATATGGATTTTAAGGGGAACCCAATGCCAACATTTTTTTAAAAAACGGCGTGGGGTCCCCCCCAAAGTCCATAACAGACTCTTATCTGAGCATGCAGCCCGGCAGGTCAGGAAAGGAGGGGACAGGCGAGCGCCCCCCCCTCTCCTGAACCATACCAGGCCACACGCCCTCAACATGGGGGGGGTGAGCGCTCTGGGGCAGGGGGGGGAGCTCTGCCCCCCCACCCCAACGCACATTGTCCAAATGTTTATTGGGGTCAAGGGCCTCATCCCCACAACTGTGGCTGGTGGTTGTGGGGGTCTGCGGGCAGGGGACTTATCAGAATCTGGAAGCTCCCTTCAAAAAGGGGGCCCCCAGATACCACCCCCCTCCCTATATGAATGAGTATTGGGTACATAGTATCCCTACCCATTCAGACAGTTTTTGACAAACATTTTATTAAAAATAAAAAATAAAAAACTTAATGCATAGAATGCATTAAGATAAAAAAACCTTCTGCCTTTACAACTCAGTTGACTAGCAATAAAAAGCCAAACTCCAACTAACAGTTTTTAAGTAGTTAGAGGAACATTTTATTTCCTTTTGGGATAAAGGATTTACATACATGAATAAAAGCTGATCATTGTAAGCATTCTGCCAGTGGTAAGTTGTTTGTCTAACGCCTCTAACTGCCACTTTTGCTGGACAGCTTGTTCTGTTAGAGTGTAACTTCACTTTTGTTGAGAAAAAAACATTCCCCCCTCGGTGATCTATGTACATTGCAAGGATTATAACAACCTTTGTTGCAGATTCTTACCTTTTGTTATTCTGAAGAAATCTATGTGTGTTTGTCTGTGCCTCTGTACTTAGTGGGTCCAATGGGAATGGTTTCATAATGATCAGTCAGCTGTGGCACCTGCAGGGCACTAATGAGGAAAGCTGCTGGGCCTGTATCCCTTTAGACACGTTCCTATTGGGAGTATCTCACTAAAAATGACATTTGTGTTGCAGGGGATGCCTGAAATCTGACTTGTATCTTAGGCAGACGTCTGGGAAAATTGGTGAGCCAATCACAAAAGCAGGAAATTATGTTTCTGGGGAGTGGTCAGTACACATTCTGTGTACAGAAAAACTCCATGTAGTCATATTGCATTTCATATATTGAAATTTACAGCGGCTGCAGATTGAAAAGGAAAGATAATTTTTAATAACATTCAATTACAATATGACTTGTATCCCAATTGTACACGCTATATTATTTTTTCTTTATTTGCTATTTTTTTTCCGCACAAAAGTGGAGTTACCCTTTAATATAAATACAAATAACAGACTTACTGGCAGGATCACCAGGTGAAATTAACCACTTCCGGACCACTGCACGCCGATATATGTCCTCTCTTTGAAGAGGGATATCTTTGTTATCGCAGCAGCTAGCTGCCATAACCCCGGTATCCTCTTCTCCAGCGGGCGGTCCGGTTTCGATAATAGTGGTCTCTGCGGCGGATTTGCTGCAAGATCACTTTTATCGGTGACGGGAGAGGGGCCCCCCTCCCGCTGCTCTCCGGTGCCGATGGCTCCGGTAAGCGGCGGAGGTGATCGAGTCCTCTTCCGTGTTAGGTATGGAGACGTGTGAGGGGAAGATGACCCCTACGCGTCTCTATATCATTACACGATGGAAGCCCATAGCCCGTAAAGGGCCAGTGTAAAAAATAAAAAATAAAAGGTAAAATAAATAAGAAAAAAAAAAAATTTTTAAACGCGCCCTGTCCCGTCGAGCTTGCACGCAGAAGTGAACGCATACGTGAGAAAACGGTGTTCAAACCACACACGTGAGGTATTGCCACAATCAGTAGAGTGAGAGCAATAATTATAGCCCTGGACCTCCTCTGTAATTTAAAACATGGAACCTGTAGAATTTAAAAATGCCGCCTATGGAGATTTTTAAGGGTAAAAGTTTGTCGCCACTGCACGCGCCGCGCGGTTTTGAAGCATGACATGTTGGGTATCAATTTACTCGGCGTAACATTATCTTTCACATTCACAATATAAAAAAAAATTGGGCTAACTTTACTTTTTAATTAAAAAAAGTGTATTTTTTCTAAAAAAAAGTGCGCTTGTAAGACCACTGCGCAAATACGATGCGACAGAAAGTATTACAACGACCGCCATTTTATTCTCTAGGGTGTTAGAAAAAAAAGCACCCACATATGAAAACGGTGTTCAAACCACACACGTGAGGTATTTCCGTAATCGGTAGAGCGAAAGCAATAATTATAGCCCTGGACCTCCTCTGTAATTTAAAACATGCAACCTGTAGAATTTTTTAAATGCCGCCTATGGAGATTTTGAAGGGTAAAAGTTTGTCGCCATTGCATGAGCGGGCGCAATTTTGAAGAGTGGCATGTTGGGTATCAATTTACTCGGCGTAACATCTTTACTTTTCACATTCACAATAAAAAAAAAATGGTCTAACTTTACTGTTGTCTTATTTTTTAATTAAAAAAAAGTGTATTTTTTCCACAAAAAAAAGTGCGCAAATACGATGCGTCAGAAAGTATTGCAACGACCGCCATTTTATTCTCTAGGGTGTTAGAAAAAAAAATGTATAATGTTTGGGGAATCTAGGGAATTTTCTAGCAAAAAAAAAAACCTGTTTTTAACAACAAATCTCAGAAAGAGGCTCGGTCCTTAAGTGGTTAAAGGGAAAAAAGTCTAAAAAAAAATAATGCAGATACCACGTGTAAGAATTGGTAAGCTGCAATATTATAAATGTTTGTATTCCGGTTTAATACCGCTTTAACCGCAGTATATGCACATTTAAAGAATACTGAGCAAGTGACCTCTTCAATCAAAGTTGTATTTTTTCAAGTAATGTAGAATTGATATTTTAATTTTCCACTAAAGCGGCATTTTCTGAATAATGTAGAAGCAGCAATTTAGCAGCCAATTTCCCAGTGGCAGGGAAGGAAAATAATGATGAGGTTGCTTGTGGCAGTGTGCATTACCTGCTCTTACAAGGAGCGCTGATCAAGTCCTCTCCGAGCGTTGCAGGACAACAGCGAAACATTCTATACAAGTCATTATTCCTCAGTCTCCCCGCTCTTTACTTTCTTAAGATCCTGTATATTTAATTAGGGTTATCAACCCTGTAAAAACGCTGCGGTTTAAAAGATCAATTGACATAAGTATTTGGGATGGCAAACTCAATTTTAAATACTTTCATCATATTACTGTCTTGTAGCTTGTTAAATTGATTGGTTTCCTTTTTTAGCTCAGATTTACAGCATAAAAGAGGATGTGTAGGAATGTGAATTCTCAGAGTTCCACAGCCTCAAACATAAGATCCTACATCTTAACGGGGATGTAAAGTGTTTTTTTTTTATGTAGAGAAATAAAAAATACAATTTGCTATACTGTATATACAGTGCATCCAGAAAGTATTCACTTTTTCCACATTTTTTTATGTTACAGCCTTATTCCAAAATGGATTAAATTCAATCTTTTCCTAAAAATTCTACAAACAATACTCCATAATGACAAGGTGAAAGACGTTTGTTTGAAATTCTTGCAAATTTATTAAAAGTAAAAAATGAAAAAAATCTATCCCATAGTTTGTAGACGTGATATCTTTTGTGCAAACCAATCAATATACGCCTATTGCGATTTTTTTTTTAACCAAAAATATGTAGAAGAATATATTTTGGCCTAAACTGATGAATAAATTCATTTTTTTATGTATATATTTTTGGATATGTATTATAGCAGAAAGTTTTTTTTTTCAAAATGCTCACTCTAAAAAAAATGCAAACAATACCCCATGATGACAGGGTGAAAGACATTTGTTTGAAATCCTTGCAAATTTTATTAAAAATAAAAAATGAAAAAAATCTTTCCCATAGTTTGTAGACGCGACATCTTTTGTGCAAACCAATCAATATACACCTATCGTGATTTTTTTTACCAAAAATATGCAGAAGAATATATTTCGGCCTAAACTGATGAATAAATTGTTTTTTTTTATATATATATTTTTGGATATGTATTTTACCAGAAAGTTTTTTTTTTTTTCAAAATGGTCACTCTTTTTTTTGTTTATAGCGCAAAAAATAAAAAAAAATAAAAAACGCAGAGGTTATCCAATACTACCAAAAGAAAACTCTATATGAATATATATATATATATATATATATATATATATATATATATATATATATATATATATATATATATATATATATATATATATATATATATATATATTTATATATAATATTTCGGCCTAAACTGATGAATACATTTATTTAATATATATATATATATATATATATATTATTATTATTTATTTTTTTTTGGATATGTATTATAGCAGAAAGTTTATTTATTTTTTTAAAAATGGTCACTCTTTTTTTGTGTTTATAGCGCAAAAAAAAAAAAAAAAAAAATGCAAACAATACCCAATAATGACAGGGCGAAAGACATTTGTTTGAAATCCTTGCAAATTATATTAAAAATAAAAAATGAGAAAAATCTATCCCATAGTTTGAAATACTTGAAAATTGATTAAAAATAAAAAATGAAAAAAATCTATCCCATAGTTTGTAGACGCGATATCTTTTGTGCAAACCAATCAATATACCCCTATTGCGATTATTTTTACCAAAAATATGCAGAAGAATATATTTCGGCCTAAACTGATGAATAAATTTGTTTTTTTATATATATATATTTTTGGATATGTATTATAGCAGAAAGTTTTATTTCCTTTCAAAATGGTCACTCTTTTTTTGTTTATAGCGCAAAAAAAAAAAAAATGCAAACAATACCCCATAATGACAGGGTGAAAGACATTTGTTTGAAATCCTTGCAAATTTATTAAAAATAAGAAATGAAAAAAAAATCTATCCCATAGTTTGTAGACGCGATATCTTTTGTGCAAACCAATCAATATACGCCTATTGCGATTTTTTTTTCATCAAAAATATGTAGAAGAATATATTTCGGCCTAAACTGATAAATAAATTTGTTTTTTTATATATATATTTTTGGATATGTATTATAGCAGAAAGTTTTTTTATTTTTTTTCAAAATGGTCACTCTTTTTTTTTTTATAGTGCAAAAAAAAAAAAAAAATGCAAACAATACCCCATAATGACAGGGTGAAAGACGTTTATTTGAAATCCTTGCAAATTTTATTAAAAATAAAAAATGAAAAAAATATATCCCATAGTTTGTAGACACGATATCTTTTGTGAAAACCAATCAATATCAGCCTACTGCGATTTTGTTTACCAAAAATATGTAGAAGAATATATTTCGGCCTAAACTGATGAATAAATTGTTTTTTTTTTATATATATTTTTTTGGATATGTATTTTAACAGAAAGTTTTTTTCAAAATGGTCACTCTTTTTTTGTTTATAGCGCAAAAAATAAAAAAAATAAAAAAGGCAGAGGTTATCAAATACTACCAAAAGAAAGCTCTATGTGTGGGGAAAAAAAAAGGGCGTCAATTTTGTTTGGGCACAGCGTCGCACGGCCGAGCAAATGTCAGTTAAAGCGACGCAGTGCCCTATCGCAAACAATGGCCTGGTCAGGAAGTGGTTAAATCCTTCCGGGGGTGAAGTGGTTAAACTGTTAACTGTTTACTGTTATGCCCCGTACACACGGTCAGATTTTCCGATGGAAAATGTTTGATGGGAGCTTGTTGTCGGAAATTCTGACCGTGTGTAGGCTCCATCGGACATTTTACATTTTTCAAAGTCGCACGACGCAATTGTCGCAATTGTCAGTTAAAGCGACGCAGTGCTGTATCGCAAAAAAATGGCCTGGTCATTAAGGGGGCAAATCCTTACAGTTCTTAAGTGGTAAAGTGCTGCCCAAACTTTTCTTTTTACTTTTGGGTCAAGCAGGTGACAGCTAGTTTTTACCGATATCCAGGGTTCCGCTAGAAAGATTTCCCTTCACTTACTGTTGCTGTAATAAACATTTTGGTTGGACACTTTGAGGTCAAACAAGTAGACTCTTATGCCCCGTACACACGGTCGGATTTTCCGACGGAAAATGTTCGATGGGAACTTGGGAAATTCCGACCGTGTGTAGGCTCCATCGGACATTTTCCGTCTGAATTTCCGACAAACAAAACTTGAGATCTGGATCTTAAATTTTCCGACAACAAAATCCGTTGTCGTAAATTCTGATCGTGTGTACACAATTCCGACGCACATAATTGGAATGCATGCTCGGAATCAAGCAGAAGAGCCGCACTGGCTATTGAACTTCCTTTTTCTCGGCTCGTCGTACGTGTTGTACCTCACCGCGTTCTTGACAATCTGAATTTCCGACAACATTTGTGTGACCGTGTGTATGCAAGACAAGTTTGAGCCAACATCCATCGCAAATAAAACATGGATTTTGTTGTCGGAATGTCCGATCGTGTGTACGCGGCATTAGGCTTTTTTTTTATTGCTGTCTGTGCCTCCGTTAGGGAGATTCACCCTCTCTATTTGTCTTGTTTACCATTATCATTGAAAGTGAAAGTAAAAGAAACTCCTAAATTTGGGGGTTTCCCCAGAAAAGTAATAGCAGGGAAATCTTCCAATGGGGACACTAGTTCTGGCGACCTGGGGGACCCCAAGGAATTCCGTTAAAGTGTTACTAAACCCATAGCCGTAAAATCAGTCTGTATATGCAGTAAAGCATGCTTGTTATACTCACTGTGGAACCTAAGGGGTTAATCCTCTGTACTGTGTAAAAAAGGCTGTTTGATCCTGTCTTCTCTGATTCTCCCCTTCTACCACAGTCCTCGATCCATCTCCTGATGGAACAGAGCCTTGCACAGAGTCACTCTGCACATGCTCAGTTCAGCATTTATTGCTAGAGAGTTGTTTTTTGAGAGGGTGCATGTGATCAGCACAGGGCCAATCAGCACTGTCCAGACAGGGGGTCAGGAGTCATGCAGCCTCATAGGACAGTCAGAGGAGAATGAAAACTCCTCCTACAAGCTTTAACCATTGCTCGGCTAGATAGAAGTCAGGAGATTGCTGTAACTGCTGATGAGAAAAGGTATTTATCAGTTTATATTCACTAAAACAATTGCATTTTCATGTTCTGTGTACTGTGGGAGACCAGATATAGTGAATGCAGGCTCCTGGGTTTAGTAACACTTTAAACAGCGACCTTTTGATTCAATGGACCTGGAATATTTTAGCTGATGTAAGCTGAAAGTACAGTTGGGATTAAAAAACAAATGTGGATAAGTGACACTGCCCCATAGCGGGAGGAAAACATCTAGAGCTCAGTTTATTGGCGAATTATCATTTGTGAGCGGCTCTATTTATTTATAAAGTGAAAGGCTGACATCCTTGTCTCTAGTATTATTTCCAGGAACAGGGAAGAAAGTAACTGAACGCCTACAGCACGTAAACTATCCCACGCCGCGCCGAGCAGACAGACCATGCTAGGATCTTGTGTTCCCAATCACTCCGGAGTAATTCTGGGAAATGAATGGCGGGTCCCTATGGCAACACATGAATAAGAGGGAACAGATCAAAAACCTGCACTGTCATTTCTTATTAAACAAGGCAAAAACATGTTTTATTCAATTATCTACCTTGGCAGAAAAAAGGAAAAGAAAAAGCAATGGTATACTGTTAAATATAACATTCATAAATTGTTCATATACCATAATAGAACATCGAATGAAAGGCTGGATGGGGAACGAATGACAGAGAACATGACTGTCAACATGACTTAACAAGCCAAGGTCACTCTGAACCGCCAATTTACCACTTACTTCCTGCTTGATTTAACTCGAGTCGAAGTGTTAGCTGATGTTTCATAAAAATAAATTACGTTAAAGTAAACCTATCAATAAAATCCACCATTTACTGAAATCAGAAGGGCACAAGTCAACGGTAGCAAATCGCATTATTATTTTGATCAAAGAAAAAAAAAATAGGTCTTTCTTGCCATGAAAAAAATGGAAAAAAAACCCCAATTCCCTTATATGACTTAAAGTAGACTTAACATCCGACACATTTCCTTATGTTTAGTCAGTGCATGCATAATAGGGGGTCTATTTATGATAAATCTGATCAGAATTTAGCACAGCAGTTACAAATAATCCTAGTAATGTATCCAATATGGTTTTTTTTTCTTATGATCGTCAGCACCATCTAGTGGCCATAAAGTGGTATATTCCTGAGTGAACTCAATCAGGAAAATAGGAAAATACCACTTTAACCACTTCCCACCCAGCCTATTGTGACTTGATGCCTGGACGGGACATACATATATATATATATATATATATATATATATATATATATATATATATATATATATATATATATTTATATTTATATATATATATATATATATATATATATATATATATATAGTTGCTTATATCAATCAATCAATGTGTAAAAAAGTAAAATAAATCCTGATTACTTCCCCAGAGTAGTACAGTGTTACTATGGTAACAATGTATTGCTCTGTTCACGGTGTTAAAAAAAATTGTAAAAAAAATGTAACCCCCCCACCAGTCAGTGTCCATGATCCAACTGCCTCACCAGTTATACAGGTGACAGTATGTAAAAAGAAAAAAATTGTGAAAAAAACAAAAATTGACAAAAAATTACAACATCAAAAAACCCGGCATGCCTCTTACTAAATACCTTGGACTGTCTACTTTCCAAAAAGGGGTCATTTGGGGGGTATTTGCACTGTCTTGGTGTTGGGCCTCATGAAATGGGATAGGTTGTCAGAACATCAGGATTGATTAATTTTTAGATATATACGATAGTTTGTGGACTCTATAACTTTCCTACAGACTAAATATTATACACTGATTTAGGTTATGTTCACCGAAGAAATGTAGCAGAATACATTTTGGCCTAAATTTATGAAGAAAGATTATTTATTTGCAAAAACAGAAATAAAGAGAAACACGTTGATTTTAATAATGCCTAAAGTGCAAAAAAAAAAAAAATCCTTCAAATATAGTGCCTGTGGGGTCCCCTTAGTCTGCCTGTAAAGTGGCACATCTGTAGCATGCATAGAATATGCTGCAGCAAAAGTTAAGTTTCAAATCACATTTAAATTGACTAAATTGATTTAAATGGCGGCACCCGGCTATTAAAAAGAATAAAGCAAAAAACGGCAAAGGGCCTGGTATGGACTGGGGGGGGGGGGGGGGCTCATGCCATTTTTTTTTACTATTTTTTTACCAACAAATGTTTTCTTTTCATTCAGCTGTCAGCGGGAAAGCCCATTGACAGCTGTTGACTCATCGGTTGTTAAGGACGATGAGTCAACATCAAAAACAACGTCAAAAACAGAAATAAAGAAAAACACGTTGATTTTAATAATGCCTAAAGTGCAAAAAAAAATCCTTTAAATATAGTGCCTGGGGGGTCCCCTTAGTCTGCCTGTAAAGTGGCACATCCGTAGCATGCATAGAATATGCTGCAGCAAAAGTTAAGTTTCAAATCACATTTAAATTGACTAAATTGATTTAAATGGCGGCACCCGGCTATTAAAAAGAATAAAGCAAAAAACGGCAAAGGGCCTGGTATGGACTGGGGGGGGCCTCATGCCATTTTTTTTACAATTTTTTTACCAACAAATGTTTTCTTTTCATTCAGGTGTCAGTGGGAAAGCCCATTGACAGCTGTTGACTCATCGGTTGTTAAGGACGCCATGGCCGGCTTCCCGGCCTCCCTCCTTAACAACAACCTTTTACTGCTCCCTGATTGGGCACAGCTTTGACCAAGTAGGATGCAGAATGCAACTGTGCAGTGCGCAGTGCATTACAGGGGAGCGTTCGGGGTGGCGGACTCCAGACGAACACTTTCCAAATTCGGGTGTTCCCTGAATGGGGTGAACCATTCAGCCAACTCTAGTAATTAATAGGTATTAGGCCGCGTACACATGAACGGAATGTCCAACAGAATAAGTCAGACGTAAGCTTTTCATCGTATATTCCGATTGTGTGTATGCCTCATCGGACTTTCTTCTTCGAAAATTCTGATGGACCTAGAAATGGAACATGTTCTAAATATTTCCGGGAAAACCGCTTGTTTGTTTGCTGTTCCGACAGGCCAAAAACGACGCATGCTCTGAAGCAAGTACGAGACAGAAGCTATTGGCTACTGGCTATTGAACTTCCTTTTTCTAGTCCCGTCGTACGTGTTGTACGTCACCTCTTTCTGGACGGTCGGACTTTGGTCGGACTTTGGGTTGGCTGTGTGTAGGCAAGACCGCTTGAATGGAATTCCATCGGAGTTCCGTCAGAGAAACCGTCGGAATTTATTCCGACGGCTAAACCGGTTGTGTGTACGCGGCATAAGAGTTCCTTTAACCACACCCCATATATTTTAACATTGTGGACTGATATATACCTGGATTGGCGGCTGGGGCACTGGTGCCCCCCCCCCCCCAATGGGCCCCTTTTTCAGAATTGGTGCTCTATGAGAAGAGGGAACTCAAAGGTATGGAGGGTTTGGGGTATGCCATTTTTACTAAAGATAAGTTTCTGGCTTATTTAAAAAGGGAACTGGCCACGGTGTGCTCTTCTGCTTAGTGTGGTCAGTTTTTAACAGGAAAGCAGAGGGACTGGCAGGAAAACCAGTGATTTCACACAAAGGAAGCAATATAAAAAGAATAGGATATTTTCTCATACAAGTACATGGTACAGCAGGCTCATATCAGGAATACAAAATGTTGGGGTAACAAACGCTTTAAGTGTGATAGGTTAATCGATGTTACTGGTAGAGACCGACCCAAGGACAAGGCAGTCCAGGACTCTCTCAAGCAGCTGGTAGATAAGAGGGGGTTCAAGACACAATTGCCATTAATCAGCAGACAAAAGGTGCAGCGGATTTGTCTCTGGGATGGGCAGGTGTAGCCGTGCACACCCCAAAAACCCAGTATTCAAAAAACAAAAATGGAGGGGGAGGAAAAGAGGATAATGCCCAGTTATAAATTGACTGTAGACTGGAGACCACAATGCCACATCATAGAGCAACAATCAGATCCAAGGATGACATTACAATGCTTGCCAGTTTATTCCAAAGACAAGCACAATAGTAGTCCCCACCCAAAACCCAGCTCATCTATGTGTTTCAGCCAAGAAACGGCTATGACACAACTATGACTAAGCCATATTGGTTGAAATGTATCATAGAAGGTGGTCTCTGGGTGGGCATTGATGTTGTGGTTGTCTGAGGAATAAACTGGTGAACTTTGTTCATGTTGTTTTTTTCCTTGTTTCTGCAGTGCGTTTGGAGCATGGATGGTTCAGTTTCAGCCCATGCACCTAGCGTTCAAGGAGACAGCGAGAAAGCTAACTTTCAATGCAAAAGATGGCGTTTTATCTCTTCAAATAGACACCCTACACAGCTGAGCAGGGCCGTCATAATAGCATCATGGGCCCCTGGGCAAAGTAATGCTCTGGGGCCCCTACAATGGAGACGGCGCAGGAAAACAGATATCAAGTAGGTAGGAGGCAGACAAGCGGAGTTTCCCCTTTTGGGTGGAGCTCCGCATTAACTACATGAACAATCATTCTGTACAGCAAAGGAACAGTGGGAAAATACTACATACATAAAGTAACAAAGTTGTCCTGTGCATATAATATATCTGCTAGATTGATGCCTCCCCAGCACTGTGACCCCTCTACATCCCAGATATCTCCCCAGCACTCTGACCCCACTACACACCAGATATCCCCCCAGCACTCTGACCCCTCTACACCCTAGATATCCCCCCAACACTCTGACCCCCCTACACCCTAGATATCCCCCAGCACTCTGACCCCTCTACACCCCAGATATCCCCCCACCAGTCTGACCCCTGTACATCAAAGATATCCCCCCAGCACTCTGACTCCTCTACACCCTAGATATCCCCCCAGCACTCTGACCCCTCTACACCCCAGATATCCCCCCAGCACTGTGACCCCTCTACACCCCAGATATCTCCCCAGAACTGTGACCCCTCTACATCCCAGACATCCCCCCAGCACTGTGACCCCTCTAAATCCCAGATATCCCCCCAGCACTCTGACACCTCTACACCCCAGATATCCCCCCAGCACTCTGACCCCTCTACATCCCAGATATCCCCCCAGCACTCTGACCCCTCTACATCCCAGATATCCCCCCAGCACTCTGACCCCTCTACACCCTAGATATTCCCCCCAGCACTGTTACCATATACCATAAGATACCCCTTGTATTGTGACCCCACTACATACTTTTCCAGTGAAGATACAGTGCATGTAAATTTTTGTTTGTGCCCACCTCCAGCACTGGACCTATACTAATCAAGCAGGCAGAAGGAGGGCGGAGGAGGGAGCATCCCTCCGGGCATTCCAAGCCCTTCGATGCAAACAGTGCTGGACAGCTGGACTCACCATGACACCATCCACAATGCTACTTCCGCAGGTGGGCTCTCAGTGCTGCCGACTCAGCAGCTCCTACTCCAGCTCCTGCCCCGCAGCCTTCGAGTCCCGCTGCATGGGGCGGGGTCAGAGCATCACTGGCGCTGCGGCCCCGTCCCTCCCTGCTTGCTGGGAAATAATAGGTATCGTTCTGCACAGCACGGCGCACTGCTGCCAGCCTGCCTCCCCTGTGTATCCATCATTCTCAGTGCCATCATGGGGCCCCCAATTTTGGGGCAGCGTGGGCTCAAGGACCAGCTGCTTTAGGGAAAGTGCAGGGGCCCCCCATGCAGCTGAGGCCCCTGGGCAGTGCCCATGTGTGCCCACTCATTAAGACAGTCCTGCAGCTGAGGATTCCATCTGGAGACATGCTTGCTCTGGAACTAGCACCACTTCTGCGAGTCGGGCAACAGCAGCCTTCCCTGCAGGCTGTCAGCCTCAGCTGTGCCATTCATCCTCTATTATAAGACTCATTTACCATTGTTGTAACCTTGTACAAAGCCTCCCCACTTGAATGCTCAGTGGCAGCAGAAAAGTTGTGGTATTTAGGGAATCTTTGTCACAATAATTAACTTCTAAAGCGAGTGGGGAAGTATGAAAAGCGAGCAGCAATCTCCTCGAAATGAGTCACACTGGCTTATCCCCACTCTACACACACAACGCAGAGAAAAATTAAAATATTCATGTGAATGTACTGCAGCACCCATTTATTACAGAGCTCAGGCAGAGCGCCAGCTGCAATCCCAGCCTATATAATAGGAGGGAAGTGATCTGTGCTCACAGCCGCTGGCGAATAAATAAATAAAATGTCTTATATGTGCTGGAGGTATAGAATTGACTAAATCTTGAATATTATAGGCTTTAAAGGCAGCCTTTTAGAACGGCAGTTATCAGTCATTATCCAGGATCCCAATGCCATGGAGTCTGCCTTTTCCCAACTTCAAGAAATGGAGCTTCTCCTTGGGAACGCAGGAAACGTGTGCAGGATGCTTCGAAGGAGCTTGATGCCCTGGAACAAGCACCAGTTTAGAAGTGATGGGAGTAGGTCTAGAGAATTCCCCAAATCTCAAAAAGAAGACTAGATGTCAGCAACGATGTGGCTTTCATCTACCCCCCTACAGCAGCCATATGTAGAACCCTCCTGGATAGATTGCTAGGAAAGCTAGGTAAAGTTAGTTCTTTTTTGGCTTCACTGTACTCAGTAGAGCAGTTTGTGATTGCTTTATGCTGCTCTGGGCTCTGCAGGCTGCGGTTTTGACTGTTTCCCCCTGTCTTCTGGAGGATTCCAGAATATAGTGGGTTGGGAGGTAGCAAATCAGCCGCTTGAATGTTTATGTTGTCTCAGCCAATCCCTGGCCGAAGATGCCCAGTAGGTGGCTGGGGGAGTGTGCAATAGCCTGGGGTCTGAGGCAGCCCTGTTCTTGGCTAGGAGGAGAAGTTCCCAGCCTGAAGGGCTGCTGTCTTTCTGGGCATCCCAGCTGAAGTTCTACTTGTGCTCATCGAGGTCCCAGCTTTTGCTAAGTTAGGGGGTCCTTCTTGCTTTGCAGCTCAAAAGGGATTTCACTGAGGATCCGGTCTGAAGAGTTCATGGGAGAAATATTTGACTGATATTGTAAAGTATCCAAGTATCCAGAGACATTGTAAGTAAAGACCTTAGTGTAGGATCCTCGTGACTGTAGCAGCTGTCATCCCATGCTTGCTTTGCCGGGGACATTTTTGATGGTGTCCCAAGTGCTGTCTATTATTGCTGGGCCTTTGCTAGAGGGACTGTTCTAAGAAGTAGTGATAAAGAGGAGAGTGACCTTTGCTGTTTAGTGTTCCTGGAGTATCCCATGGCTCCCTGCGCCCTACTGAAGTTATTCAGCAAAAAATTTGAAAAAGGCAACCCCTAGACTGTTTACCGAGCCAGAAGAGTCACTGTTGCTATGTGCCTGGCTGCTGTTGCACAAATTTTGGAAGAGAACCTGGGGCAAACCAGCGGTCCTTATTGGGGGGGGGGGGAGTGCTACACATATATAAAGCTAGACCTTATTTGCATGTCCTAACATAGCCATGGTGCAGAAGGTATACTGCAGATACCTATGGCTGGGTTCGTACAGTAGGTGTTCCACTCAGTGGTGGCCGCTCAGCCTGTACAAGTCAATGACAGGCTGAAAGGAGCCAGAGTCAGCCATAGTTGTATATATAGAATAATATTGTGCTAATAGTCTCAAAGTACTAAAAAGCTGCTAGCACCCCAAAAGGACAAATAAATTGTGTTAAAAATTGTATAGTAAATGTGCAGGGCTAATAAGATAAGTGGGGGGGGGGCGCTCTCTCATCCCCCTCTCTTTTTCTGCGGTCTGCCAGGTTGCGTGCTCGGATAAGGAGGGTCTGGTATGGATTTTGGGGGGGACTCCTACGCCTTTTTTTTTAAATTTTGGCACAGGGTTCCCCTTAAAATCCATACCAGACCTGAAGGGTCTGGTACAGATTTTGGGAGGGACCCCTACGCCAGTTTTTTTATTTGGTGCAGGGTTCCCCTTAATATCCATACCAGACCTGAAGGGCCTGGTATGAATTTTGGGGGGTCCTCCACGCAATTTTTTTTTAAATTTTCGTTAATGAACTGGGGGGGAACCCATGCGTTTTTTTTCCATGAGTTTTATCCATATTGCCGAGACCCGACAATTCATGCGAGCAGTTTTACATTACTTTTTTTTTTTTCTTTAGAAATGTCATTTTGCTGTGGTACTGTTCTAAACATGGGAAAAATGCGCCACTTTACAGGCATATTATAGACACCTCCCAGCCACGATATTTAAAGGAATATTTCATTTTTATTGTTTCACTTTAAGCATTATTAAAATCACTGTTCCTGAAACGACCATTTTTAAAACTTTCTTTTGCATTGATACATGTCCCCTGGGGCAGGACCCGGGTCCCCAAACCCTTTTTATGACAATAACTAGCATATAAGCCTTTAAAATTAGCACTTTTGATTTTTCATGTTCGTGTCCCATTTCCCATTTTTTGCCTTTTCGCAAGTTCTGGTGCAAACCGAACTGGTAGGGGGGGTGTTCGGTTCATCCTTAGTCACTACCGTGAAGAATATCCCCCACCTTTAAAGATTAGGTACACTTACCAGAACTCGTGGACCCAATCAGTCTATGCTGTTGGGTCAAACAGGCAGGGGTGAATATACATCAGTAGAGGGATGTTTCCATAGCCACTCTCCAAGGGACACACTTTGAGGCAACTTTTAAGGGACCACCAACTCCACCATCAAACACGGGTCATTTCCTCTTAGTAGCACACAGGTAATAA
This sequence comes from Lithobates clamitans, assembly GCA_037952925.1. NCBI lineage: Eukaryota > Metazoa > Chordata > Amphibia > Anura > Ranidae > Lithobates > Lithobates clamitans. Next base: position 546,615 of record JBBGZY010001338.1, on the reverse strand, counting down.
TCCATCAGAAAAGAAAACAAAACACCTCCACGTAGTGTAAAACCGTAATATTGAGGATTTATTTAAAAGTCAGAACACTTATGCCCTGTACACACGGTCGGATTTTCCGACGGAAAATGTGTGATAGGACCTTATGTCGGAAATTCCAACCGTGTGTAGGCTCCATCACACATTTTCCATCGAATTTTCCGACACACAAAGTTTGAGAGCAGGCTATAAAGTTTTCCGACAACAAAATCCGTTGTTGGAATTTGCAATCGTGTGTATACAAATCCGACGCACAAAGTGCCACGCATGCTCAGAATAAATAAAGAGATGAAAGCTATTGGCTACTGCCCCGTTTATAGTCCCGACGTACGCGTTTTACGTCACCGCGTTCAGAACGATCGGATTTTCCGACAACTTTTTGTGACCGTGTGTATGCAAGACAAGTTTGAGCCAACATCCCTCGGAAAAAATCCTAGGATTTTGTTGTCGGAATGTCCGATCAATGTCCGACCGTGTGTACGGGGCATTACTGTACCTTCGACTGGTAGGAAAATCGCTTATCAATAAAATCATACAGCAAACAGCATAGGGGACGCAATAACCTGGACCTGACCCGACACTTTTCGTCTACATAGACATCATCTGCCACAGTTGTAGGCATGCAAATATAGTAGCCAATATTTTTTTGGGTGAGTGATAGCTCAGTGCACAAGCCTTTTTTTTCCATCAAAGGCTTGGGACGAGCCATAATAGAGGAGAAAACTCAGATTAGAGCTAGTGTAGATCAAATGTTTAATGTTGAAGTCTACAAGTGACAAGTGATAATAAAGCTTAGATTTTTTTTTTTGTATTTAAATAGTAAACATGTTATACTTACCTGCTCTGTGCAATGGTACTGCACAGAGCAGCCCCAATCCTCCTCTTCTCAGCTCCTTGACCGTTGCTCCTGGCTCCACCTCTTCAGCAAGTGCCCCCATAGAAAGCTGCTTTCTATGGGGGCACTTGTGCAAGCTCACTGCCAAGTCGCCCTGTGTGCGTCTACTGACACAGACTGGACAGCTTGGCCCTACCCCTTGTTCTCTTGTCACAGAATTTGATTGGCAGCAGCAAAAGCCAATGGTTCCCACTGCTATCAGTCTGCCCAGTGAGAAAACCCTGCCCATAATAAACCAATCAGTTCATGTTCTGACAAGAAGCATGCTGATAAGAGGAGAAAGCAGAGTGACAAAAAAAAGATGAACTTATCACTGTACTGGTTCTCCTTTTCATTGTTCAGTCACAGGCTAAAATGGGTTTTATGATGCTGGCTGGCCTTCAGACTGAGGACCTCTAGCGGTGGAAACATCTATTGTACGGGGGAGCAGGTGAATATTGCAGCAAAATCTGTTTCTATATTTAACCTTTTAATGAGCTATTCATTATTATTTTGTCCTTGTTGGCTGGAGATTTGCTTTAAAGCCCAACTCTGGGCAACATTTTTTTTTCCCTATGCAGTGGGGGTGTGCCCGCACTGCACAGGTTAACTGCTCATTTTTGTCTAGGGCAGGGGTCTCCAAACTTTTGAAACAAAGGGCCAGATTACTGCCGTTCAAACTTTAGGGGGGCATAGAAAATGCCCTGGCATTAGTGAGAGTAAACAATGTCATAGGCTTGGTGGTCAGTGGGAGTAAAAAAAATTGCGTCATTGGTGTCAGTGGGAGAGTTAGTTCCCCATCCCTGGTGTCAGAGGGAGGAATAGTGCCCAGTCTTTAGTGTCAGTAGGAGCAGGGGTGGACTGACCATTGAGCCACTCGGGCACTGCCTGAGGGCCCTGGGCCAATAGGGGGCCCCATCAGGGTTGCCATCCTCAGTAAAACCAGGGACAGTATGTATAAATCTGTGGTTTTTTTACATCTGTCTGTGTATACTGTGTGTACATGTATGTGTATACTGTGTGATTGTATACTGTGTGTGTGTATACTGTGTGGCCCCATAATCTCTGATTGCCTGGGGGGCCCATAATCTCCTATTGCCCGGGGGCCCCATGAGTTATCAGTCCGCCCCTGAGTAGGAGGAATAGCGCTCCTATCGGTGGAAGGAATAGTGCCCCAAGGGCCAGATAAGGGCAAGCAAATGGCCACATTCGGCCACAGGGCCACAGTTTGGAGACCCCTGGTCTAGGGGATTGGAGAACAGAGATATACTTACCTAATCCTTCGACCCTCCCCACAGAAGACTGGTCCCTGTGGCTCCTGCCCCCCCCCCCCCTACAGTCTAGCGGTCTTGTGCATTATTTCTGATGTCTATGCGCCTGAAGATCTACTCTGGACATGAGGACGTCAGGAACAGTCCACAGCTGGATCTTAAGCGAGCGCCATTTGCAGGTGAAGGGGAGAATCAGGTGAGTATACAGCTTTCTGCTCTACCTTGGACAAAATGAACAGTTAACCCGTGCAGTGCGGGCACAGCCCCGCTGCATGGCAAAACTTTTATTTTTTTTACCCAGAGTTGGGCTTTAAGAGTTGCAGGAAACTGGATGACTAAGGTCCGGTTCACACTGCCGCAACTTCAAAGTCGCGCAAAAGTCGACATCCTAGCATGACTTTGGCACGTATTGCATACAAATTCTTTAACAGAAGTCAATGCAAGTGGTGCCGAAGTTGGACTGAAAGTAGTGCAGGCACCTTTTTCTAAGTCGTGACGAAGATCCTATTAGAATGGTTCCATTGCACTAAATGGGCCGCAACATCTCATTGGACATGTGCTCTCAAAGTTAAGGCACATGTCACACCAGTGTCAACGGGGCCTAAAGGATGACAATGACCCAAGTGGAAATGGATCCAAAACCCCATAGCTGCAATATGTACAGTTTATAATATAATTTAATAATAAGCAGTACAGTGTATCATTTACGAGCGATAATGTAAAAAATGTTGTAAACAGCAGGAAAGTGTAAATGGCAGGAAATAGGAAATGAGTGGAACCAAAACTGCACCAATAAAAAAACGACTCAAACTGTAAAAAATACAAATTAGAGGACTGTAAAACACAGGTTCCTCTATAATGCAATTCACACTTGTACAATAAAGTTTAGCGTAATATAATAAGGTCTTATAAAATAAAGTAATAATACTATAGTGTATTATGAAAATGAAACATATGGAGTGGACAGCAAGTAAAAAAATGGCGGGCTGATGTAGTGAAAATAGAAGCGATACAATTCGGGTCTGCTTTAGAATCATAAACACACGGCTGCTTTAGACGTCTTCTCTAGCGCTAGCCAAAATCTATTTCTGTAGGTGAAAATGTATGTATTCCTTTGTCTCAGCAGAACACAAATTCAAATATTTATCTTGGAGAGCGTTGCAGAGCTGCAAGTGATTAATTGAACTTTACTATTCTGCATCCCATGTGGAAGAGAGCATTGCTCTTTTATTACAGAGTGTTGACAACCAGATGTTGTGTTTTCACCTTTTATTGCAGACACGTATACAGAGGATAGCTCAGAATGACAGATATACACAGTCACAGGGATGTACACTCCTGTTATGACTGTACACTGTCTGATCATAGGAATAGATGCTTGTGTAACAGACCACATAGCCTAATAATATACATGCCGACAGTTTGGTAGGAGATTAGAATCTATTTATTACATTGTGGTGACAGTTTACAAAGTTAAATGGGTTATTTTTACATGCCTTATTTATTCTATTAAAAAATGGGATCAATATGTTCAATGCACAGAAATAAACATCACACAGTTGAGATTATTATGAACATTTACTGAAAACTTATTTTCTTATACCTCTGTATTTCTTGTTCACCCCCTCAGACACTTTTGCTGCAGTGCTCAATAGAGACCGAGTCTTAGAGAGTCTTAGACCAGTTTTATTTTTAAATAGTTTTGAAGATTATGCATTTTTAAGCAGTTAGTTTATTTTTGCTTTTTTACTAAATATGTAATGTATGACAAAGGGTACCCAGAGCACCACCGGTTAACAAAAGAGACAACACAGAGCTAGCTGCAGAAGATACCATATTTATATACCACATGAAGGAGGTCTATGCTTGAAATAGTCAATGGAGCTCTGGAAATGTCTTTATTTCCCTGTGGCTACAGACAGGCCCGGACTGGGACAAAAAATAGGCCCGGGCATTTTAGACTGAGCAGCCAACTTTTCCAGGGACCGGGGGGAGAGATGTCGGTAGACATTCGCGGGGGTGGCTGGTGTCGAGCCTCCACACTGTAGTGTGCAGAGACACTGTGATATAAAGGGGACTGCACTGTAAAGGGGCACTGTAATGATTACAGTGCCCCTTTACAGTGCAGTCCCCTTTATATTACAGTGTCCCAGTCCTATTGTGGCCATACAATGCTAGTACTGTCTGTCTCCTATTGTGCTCACACTGCCCAGTGACACTGACCTGCTCTCTCTGGTGGTCCTGAACTGCATGGCACTCTCTTGCTGGTGGTGCGGTACAGCGTGGCTCTCTCTGGTGGTATGGTACAGCGTGACACTCGTGGCTCTCTGGTGGTGTGGTTCAGCGTGGCTCTCTCTCTCTCTGATGGTGTGGTTCAGCGTGGCTCTCTCTCTCTCTGGGGGTGCAGGTACAGCGTGGCTCTCTCTGGTGGTGCGGGTACAGCGTGGCACTCATGGCTCTCTCTGGTGGTGTGGGTACAGCATGGCTCTCTGGTGTTGGGGGTACAGCGTGCTCTCTGGTGGTGCGGGTACAGCGTGGCGCTCTGGTGGTGCGGGTACTGCGTGGCGCTCTGGTGGTGCGGGTACAGCATGGTGCTCTGGTGGTGCGGGTACAGCGTGGCTCTCTGGTGGTGTGGGTACAGCGTGGCTCTCATGGCTCTCTGGTGGTGTGGGTACAGCATGGCACTCATGGCTCTCTGGTGGTGCGGGTACAGCGTGGCTCTCTGGTGGTGCAGGTACAGCGTGGCTCTCTGGTGGTGCAGGTATAGCGTGGCTCTCTGGTGGTGCGGGTACAGCGTGGCTCTCTGGTGGTGCGGGTACTGCGTGGCGCTCTGGTAGTGCGGGTACTGCGTGGCGCTCTGGTGGTGCGGGTACTGCGTGGCACTCTGGTGGTGCGGGTACAGCATGGCGCTCTGGTGGTGTGGGTATAGCGTGGCTCTCTGGTGATGCGGGTACAGCGTGTCGCTCTGGTGGTGCGGGTACAGCGTGGCTCTCATGGCTCTCTGGTGGTGCAGGTACAGCGTGGCTCTCTGGTGGTGTGGGTACAGCGTGGCGCTCTGGTGGTGCGGGTACAGCGTGGCGCTCTCTCTCTGGTGGTGTGGGTACAGCGTGGCTCTATCAGGTGGTGCTGGGGCTATTCGTTTCTCCAGCACAGTCCTCTTTATTTTTCCATGTCTCCTGTAGTACCTGCTTGTTTCCGAGTTTTCTCTTTTCCCCCCCAGCAGAGTAAATGCTGGGGATCAATGCTGAGATCAATTGGGCATCCTATCTCTGGGACTACATTTCCCATGATGCCCAACTAGTTATTTCTGATTGGCCCTCCGCTGTGGCCAATTGGGAGGAAAGAAGAACAAGCAGGAAGCTTTCTTCTCTCCCGTCCTGTGCTGCTGACAAGCCTGGCATGAGAAAGGGGGAGGGGGGGGACACCCTGACAGCGGCCCAGAGGAGGAGGAAGAGGGGCCGAGAGCGAAACTGTCAGCGTGGCTCTGAGGCTGAGCTGTGTGTGAGAGACACACAGCTCAGCCCATGCAGCCGCTAGTTCCGCCGGAGAAGGCACAGGCACGGCCGCATATCGTTAGGCGAGCGGCAGCCGTGGCTTGTGTTAACCCTGTCCAGGCCGCGGTCGCGTCCCTGTCCTCCTGCTGTGCGGCCTGAACATCAACAGGCCCCGGAACGGGCGGCCCACCGGGCAAATGCCCGGTCTGCCCTATGGCCAGTCCGGGCCTGGCTACAGATACAGAATACGTTTTTTAATCCCAAAGGGAAATTGGGAAATTGTTAAAACTTGTATCATGATGAACCACCACTGTATAGCACATTTTGAAAAAATGATTGTCATTTAAAAAATTTCCTGTGCTATAGATGAACAGGTTCCGGATGCACAGCCAGTCACAGTGGCATCATGGAATAATCACACAGGAAGTAACGGTACTGATCTTCATAAACAGGATCCCTCTCAGTGAAGCCCGGGGTAGCTCTAAAAACACAAGTGAGCACCTGAAGGGATCCAAGACCCAAGGACAGAGAGCCCTCCACTGAAACTGCAGTACTCTGGTAGTAATTGGGAGGTGCTCCCCACAGTAGCTCCGCCTTACTTAGAAGTTGTGTGCTATTCGTTTTTGGACTGGTTGCCTGCATGTTGGTTTTGACAGTGAAGAGCCTCTCACCTGTCTGCAGATCACTTGCCCAGTTTCCTCAGCCTTTTCAGGTGCATCCTCCCTGAGCTGCTGAGGTAGGGATGCTGAGGAATTTATAATCCATTGGCATGTTGAGGAATCCTGGTAGATGTGGAAAAAGGAGTTAAAGAAACCTGGTTTGGCACTGGAACACATTGAGTAAATCAGCACTACGCTACAGGACCCTATCCTTACCTTCCAACTTTTTGAGTATATAGGCAAAGGACACACCTCTGCCCCTCCAAGCTGAGGAATTTAAACTTCATTGGCATGTTCAGGAATTCTGGAAGTTGTGGGAAAGGGAGGTAAATAAGCCTGGTTTGGCATTTGGAGCACATTGAGTAAATGGGCACTACACTACAAGGCCATATCCCTACCTCACAACTTTTTGAGTATGTAGACAAAGGACAACCCTCTGCCGATGAAAGCTGAAGAGTTTATACTCCATTGGCATGTTCAGGAATCCTGGTAGTTGTGGCAAAAGGAGTTAAATAAGCCTGGTTTAGCATTTTAACACATTGAGTAAATAGGCACTACGCTACAGGGCCATATCCTTACCTCCCAACTTTTTGAGTATGTAGGCAAAGGACACACCCCTGACACATTGCCACTTAAGGGCACTATCTAGGCACCATAAATTTATAGCAGCCCATTTTCAACCTGGGTTCCTTGGAGCCCTAGGGTTCCTCTAGAGGTTACCAGGGGTTCCTTGAACTGTGGCTACTTGTCCTCCCACCCAAGGGTGCCTACATAGTTTCCACTCCAGTGCCACTTGGCAGAGCCAGTGGCATAACACCAATGATCTTTTTAGCTGGAAATTTGGCATTCTGACCATCACTATAACGGGATGCATCCTTTCCACTGCCCCACGATGATTTTATTTTAACAGGGGTTCTCTGAAACCTAAAAAAAATGTTTTAAGGGTTTCCCTGGGGTAAATAGTTTGATAAAGGCTGATTTAAAAGTTGCAGGAAATGTTTAGTGTAGTGCAACACTTTTAGAGACAGTCCTTGCACATGAGGGACAGTTGGCAGCTATGGCTATTGGTTCTATAGAGCAATAATCCATGGTGTGTTGGCCACAGGGGCATAACCAAATAATTTGCATGGCTCCAGCCACTATCCATAAATGAGCAATTCTAGCAATAATATTAAATACCTTTTTTTATAAAGATGGCATACTGTGCTGTCAGGCCTGATGAATTCCAGCCAGCTAACACCAAGCTCTTTAAAATGCAATCCCTCACAGGGAAGATCAATGCTTGTCTGTCTAAGCAATGAGCATGTTTATTTTTTTTTCCTGTTATGTACTTTACCTTACGGTGCTCTGCTCCCCATTTGTTAGATACATCTAATGAAATACTAATGAACCCGTGCAAACTTTAGCAAACAGATATTGAGCCACGGAGTCAGCAAACTGCGTTCCCGGGCTATTACGGACGCTTCTCCTCTAATGTATTGGAAAAATGTATTGGAAAATAATGATCAATTTTAAAGCCGGTGAATAATTGGCAGAGGTGCTTACGGGTTCCCCGCGCCCCGCCGAATGCAGATATGTCAGTGATTTAGAAAGATCGCTGTACTTGCAAAGTCATTTGTAACCGCGGAGACAGGTTGGAAGCGATCAGCGTTTTCCCTAGGGTGGAGAAAATTATATATTTTTTATAGGAGTTAAATGTACACATGTTCTGGCAGATTGCGATGTGTCAAATATTTCAATTCCAAAAGCTAAAACTAATTAGCTGTCGAGGAAAAAAAAGGGTTTGCACTGACAGTGTGACAAGACTTAAAATGATGATTATCTGCTTTAGGGAGCGCTTTTATTTTATTTGTGTATAGAAATGGTGCAGCCCTGAATATTATTTAGGCAATCTTGGGCTGTTACAGCAAGTCACAAGGTTAGAGGCTTGAGCAGGGGGCAGTGTTAGGCCCCTTTCACGCGGGCCCCATCCGTTTTTGCTCAGCAGGGGATCCGTCCACAGATCCCCTGCTGAGCTGAGCGGAGTGGGCGGGTGACAGGTCCGTATCCACTCTGTTCTATGGGCAGCCAGCTGTAAACGGACCGGCTGTCTGTTTACACCCACTGCCGTCTGATCCAATCAGCTGGAGGGAAATGGATCCCCTTCTGTTTTTTTTTTTCTTTGGATTGGATCGGATCCAGAGGTAGCCGGGCGTAAACGAGCACATCCTGAGTTCTATAGAGGAAAATGGATGGTCCGATCAGGTCCGGCTAAAACACAGACAGCCGGACCCAATCGAGGCTCTCATGTAAAAGGGGTCATTAGTGAACACAACCAAGATCTAGACATGTGCGGTTTGTTTCTTTCCAAATTCAAATTCGGACACATTTTTCATTATTCGGCAATTTGGATGTATCTGAATTTCCGAATTACAATAGTAATAGTTTTCAAATTGGAACAAAAAAGAGGATTTCACCATATCAGATCACAGTGTAGTTGCCACACCCCTGATATTCAATTGAGAAAAAGGAATCCCCCTTCGTTGGGACTTTATAGGCAACAAAACACATATGTATAGCCCAAAAAGGTATATCTTATTAAATATACATAAAAACATTGGATCATGTAATGACTGATATTAAAAAGACATAAGAAAATACTTTAACAGTATACAAAACATCATAAACAAAACAAAAAACAATTAAACAAAACTAAAAACAATGAATTTTATGTAATGACTGTTATTAAAAAGACATAAGAAAATACTTTAACAGTATACAAAACATCATAAACAAAACAAAAAACAATGAAACAAAACAAAAAAACAATGAATTTTATGTAATGACCGATATTTAAAAGACATAAGAAAATACTTTAACAGTATACAAAACATCATAAACAAAACAAAAAACAATAAATTACAAAATATGAATAACAAAAAAGATTGTTACTCTCCGGTAAATAATAATCCCAGTACCGGGGATCATTATTTACTGGAGAGTAACAATCTTTTTTGTCATACATATTTTGTAATTCATTGTTTTTTGTTTTGTTTATGATGTTTTGTATACTGTTAAAGTATTTTCTTATGTCTTTTTAATATCGGTCATTACATGATCGAATGTTTTTATGTACATTTAAAAAAATATACCTTTTTGGACTATACATATGTGTTTTGTTGCCTAAAAAGTCCCAACGAAGGGGGATTCCTTTTTCTTAATTCAGTTTTCAAATTGTAATCATAGAATAGAAAAGAATAAAATAGAAAATAAAAGAATAGAATATAATAGAGTAAAACAGATCAGAATAGAAAATAAAAGAATAGAAAAAATTTAATAGAAAATAAAGGGATAGAATAGAATAAAAAATAGAATAGAATAAAATAGAATAGAATAGAATAGAAAGAATATAACCATCTTTTGAAATTCAAATTTCAAATATAATAAATTCACATTCAAATACAACAGAAAAGAATAGAATAGAAAATAATAGAAAAAAAGAATAGAACAGAAAAAAAGAACAGGACAAAATAAAATTAAATTAATATAACCTTCTTCTGAAATTCTAATTTCGAATAGAATAAATTTAAATTCAAATAGAATAGAAGATAATATAATAGAAAAGAAAAGAATAGAACAGAAAATAAAAGAACAGAATAGAAAAATCAATAGCATAGAATGGAATAGAATGAATATAACCATCTTCCAAAATTCAAATTGCGAATAGAATAAATTTGTTTTTGTAAGGAAATTGATTTGAATGCTATTTGAATTTGAATGGCATTCAAATCCATCGGAATTTTCTGAATTCAGACGAATTAAGTTTATTTCAACTGAATTCAGAAAATTCCAAATCGATTTGAATTCAAGAAAACTAAACAAATTCCAAAAACGAATTCAATGAATTAAACTAATTTAACCAAGTTTATGTAAATAATGAATCAAAGCGAAACAAAACTATTTTTTTCGTTCTGCACATGTCTACCAAGAACTGCACAGATATCAGGATATGCCATCTCAGCCCAGAAAATAGATGCTGATCCTGAATAATGCTTGATTGTTACCCTCCTTCTTCCACAGCGATCCTTCTGGAAGCTAGAGATCATGTCAACTTTTGCTGAAACTTTAGATCATAGGGTAGATCACAAAAAGCAGTTTTTACACATTGCAGAAAAGAGTTTTGTAGCACTCACCCCAAAAGAAGGAGCTGCTGTATTTTATGGGACCTCCTAGCATTCCTATTGATGTTCTGACTTACTGCTGCCCCAAAACACATACTTACCCACTATCCACACTGTATGTTTCCACTTGTAGGTTTATATGCTCCTTGTCCAGGGGAGAAAGGGTTGAGGTTTAAGATACAAAAAAAAGAAAAAGCGACAAAGTATTCCCTCCACTCAAATGACTTCAGCCCCTCTTACAAGTGCCTTTAAGTTGAACCAGCAATGGTCTAAGCAAACGTTTCCTGAAGGTGCTTCTTTTTTAAAGCCACCTTCTTGTCTTCCAGGTCCTAGCTTGCCTTAGCTCTGGATCTGTTCTCTCCCAAGACAGCAGGCCTGGGAGTCAAAGGGGCCTCTTCCTTTGATACTTCCCCTTCTGGAAATGCCTGGGAGGCCAAAGACCCCCTCTGTAGGTGCATCTTTTCCAGGCAAAGCCTAAGAGGCAAAGGCCCTTCTAAAAGGGCTCCTGGATTTTTGTCGTCTTGTATAACCCACATCAATGGCAAATAACCTCCTAGTGTTTGGTTGGAATGAAATAAGTATTCTTAACCCATAAAATTGTACCTTTTAGCTTGTAGGCAGGTGCAGTCTGCTTTCTCCACTGCAGGTGGCGCTCAACAACAGTGGCAGTTCAGAGGGAGAGGAAGTCAAGAGGAACCTGGTTCCTCTATGGTTTCCTGGGTCACAGGGGCAGCGATCTGGTTGGATGCTGGCAGCCTATGTGACTCTGGTGGCCATCTTGGATCAGGCAGAGTCTATTTAAGACCCTGGCTCCTGGGTTTGGCGCACTTTTAGCATTTGAATAGTATAGGGACAGATCATCCATCTGAAAGGGATAATATTAGCAGCAGGGAGAGGTTCCAGACGAGTAGGGAAAGCGTAGGGATCCGCTTCTTTTCCTGGAAACTTCCCCACTTTGGCTTAGACCGGCCAGGCCACATTCCGCCTATCTAGACAGACACTGTCAGCTCAGCTGAGACCTGTTCTGCTACATGCTGTTGTCATCCGTGTGTGTTCCCAAGCTTGTTGAAAATTGTTTAGCCTCTACTTCAGTACAAATTCTATTAATTGCACTTGGACTGAGTGTGTGTTATTGCTGCCGCACAACGCCAAGTCAAAGAGCAGCCCATATTTGGGGTTGGGGTTTGTCAGAGTTCTATATCCCATGCCATATGTGAGTAGTCCATGGCTTCTGCACCCCCTCTTCCTTGCTTCCCCCCTAAAGGAAGCACCCAGAAGCTAAAACCTCAAAGACTACATCTTTGCATGCCTTGGTCCTTGCACTGCTTCCCATGACTAACTCTTCAAGAGTCCACTTGAGCCCTCTTTCCCAAGATGCCCCACACTGACAGAGGCCAGACTTCTAATTTCTTACTATCAATGGCACACTCACTACTCTGGGGACACCAAGTGGCTAACTAGGCACTTACATGACCTACTCTTCCCTTAGGCCTCATACACACCTGGGAGTTTGTAATTGCAGACAGAATCGCTACGATTCTACCCGTAATCCCAAAATGCTCTGCAAAACTGACAAATCGCACCATGCTTGTTCAGGTGGCATTCATTTTCTACAATCGTGGCAAACTGCATCACACGAAGCTTGTCGCCCAAAAGAAGCTCCTGCTCCTTTTTGAGCAACAAGCTTTGCGCGATGCAGCAGAACCGTATCAGCGTTTAGGTGCCATTAAAAATGAATGGCACCTGAACAAGCGTGGTGCGATTTGTCAGTTTTTCACATCATTTTGGGATCCCTTCAAGGGTCTTTGTTTTCAACCATGTTGTCCAGGCAGATCTCAACCTCTAAAAGGTTGCCTACCCCTGGTCTAGGGAATGTCTTTTTGAGGTTTATTGCTGTAGAACTTGAACAAAAGGAGATCAATGGGGAACTTGAGTGCAAGTTTAAGCTGAGGACACTTCTCTCTTTAGCAGCAGCACAGTCACTAGGTTTGAAGCTGAAGACCATGAACAATGAATTCTAGCACAATAGTAGTAGACCAGAGTATTCTAACTCTTGCAGTTGATGACCACAAGAACGTTTGGGCAATCAGGGCTACCTGGAACAGTCACTCATCTGGGGACCATGGGTAACTGCAGCACAGTATTAAGGCGGGCTCTCTTCATAGCACAGAGTAGTTTAGCAGCCAGTTCTGGAGGGCTCCAGGGGCAAGCAGCCCCCTGAATCATCAGCAGTCTATCCTTGCAGGGAGGGTGACCAAGCACTAAAGACCTCGTCTGTCCAGGCTTCAGCCTATTTACCTCTTCTCTCCACACCTTCACAGGGATTGGGCAGAGGCTAGTAAATATTCAGACTGGGGATTTGAATCTTCTCACCTTAAGCTCTGGATGTTTCTCAACAAAGCCAGGGGGAAACAATCAATCTCACAGCCTGTGGGGCCACAAAAGACCAAAGCAAGCAATCCAGCACCTCTGGCTACAGAGTGAGCCAAAAACAAAATTTCCCTAGCAGCCTAACTAGCAGGATGCTACAATGGCAACTCATTCCTACCCTCCAAACTCAATGATGATCTGTTCTTATTTGCAGAGGATAACTTTCCTGAGATAATCCAAGGGGAATCCAAGCAGTTTCAGAGGATAATTCTCAATAGAGGTTCTTTTCATACATTCTATACGACAAAACAAACCTTGTTGGATACCATCCAAAGTGGAATTTAATCCAAGATCCTGGTTAGGAGTTGATGGAATTTCTGGCCAGTGTTGCCCTTATTTGCCCCTACGTCCGCTTGTGTTCATGCCCCTACGTCCACCGTGCATAGAATATCTGACAAGGAGCAAAGTTGAAATTTATAGAGCAAGCATAAATATATGCAAGGGCAATAGTGCGAAGCATAACATTAAAGTGGATCTGGGCACCGCAAACCAAAAACACTCTTTAATTAATTTTGCAATAGCCACTGCGTGGAAAAGTCCGGTAGTGGGTCTCATCTTGCTGAAGTGTAAGCTGAGCTGGATTATGCTTCACGAAAAGATGGTGAGTGTCTTAAGGGATAAACATCTGCGATTTGATAAAATATGGAACCCCTGGCTCTCTTATTTACAGGTACTGGATACCTAGACGTGATCTCATTTGCGAGATGACGTTGGGCTCCTTGGGGCGACTTTTCTAGTTCCCCTTCTTCCCCTTCTCTTCTTCTCTTTTCCTGCTTTTACTTTTTTGAGAATTTTTTTCTAAATCGTTCTCGATAATAATGACGGGTAATATATTCCCAGCTTCTGGTACTATTGGATGTTTTTACAGTATGGAACCTGTTATATCTTCAGATTTACATTGTTAATAATATTTTTGAAGGGATCACTCCAAATTTGTACCCCTGAGTTAGTCCCTCACTTCTGGTCAACTCCTGGAAAAGGGTTATACTCGCAGTGGAAGGACTGGTACAAGCCAGCGTTCCTCCTCTGCATAGAGCCTCAGACGGTCTTCATTGTAGTTCATGCGTTTGTCCCCCCCCCTTTTTTTCTATATACATGTTTTTTGCTTCTTTTTGAGTCAAAGCTGGTGGTTATTGACACTGTGGAATGTTCCTGGATAGCTCAACAGTTGCGAGTAGTACCAGATTAAGATTTGGCACTATACTGGTATCCCTTAATATTGATACTACTGTGCATGCCTTTACCATTCTTGATAGCCTCAACAATGTAAAAACATATACTAAATTGTATTGCTTTATTTTTTTAAGCTTAAAGCAGAGTTCCACCCAAAAGTCGTCCCCCTTACATGCCACATTTAGCATGTAATTTTTTTTTTTGGGCGGGGGGGGTGGGTACCTCTTTGTCCATAATATGTCTTTATGCACATATGCACACATTTGATGGCTCTTGGCCTCTGTATGAGCTATAAGTTCTAATATTATTGAAAAGTGGATCCTGAAGAAGCCTTTATTTCGGGCAAAACGTGCCGATCCATATACCTTTTGTGATTCATTCCAGCACAGATGGGTGAACTATATGTGCCAGCACAGATGAGTGTACTATATGTCTATGTATAGAATACATTACCCTTTATGGAGCTCACACGCCTTCTGCTTTTAAATGTTTTTGTATAAATAAAATATTGATTTTATACGTTGCTATATTGGTTATTTATTTTGGGCACTTAAAAATCCCCATCTTCCATAATCTCCCTATTTGGAGAGGCATGGGAAATACTCCCTTTTCTGAATTTTGATTTTACTTTTGACTTTTTTTTTTAACAAGTTCCCCCACCCAATAATTATTATGTAGCATTTACTTCCTGGCATCCATCTTGCCTTTAGCTCAAGCATGCATGTAGGAGAGTGTGCTTAGCTGAGAAAATCCCTCCTCCCCGCCTGAAGACTCCTGGGATTTATGACATCATTTGCCTAGGCAAGAAGCCAGGAAGTAACTGAAGAAATGTAACAAAAAAAAGTTAGGAAAGTGTATTGTATTTACTTGTTTTTTATCGATTTACTAATGCTAGCAGCATGCAGATTAAAAATAATCAATGTTGATTTTGAGAGTGAAGTTCCGCTTTATGAAGAGTGTTTTAGGTAAGAAATAGGTGGATACATTAATTAAAAAGAACCTTTTACATTGCAATTGTATGATGTTGACTATTATTTATGGGCAATAATAGAATTCATTCTTTTTATTGGAAATATACTGTGGTTCCTTTAAAGTCTGTCTAAATTAAATACTATTTAAAAAAAAAAAAAACAAAACAAAACACGGAAGTGGTACCAGCTCATCCTGTACTTTTTTGGTGATTAAAGAAAAAAAAAAAAAGAAGAGAACAGTTGAATATACAGAGCGTTGCTGTTACCCAAGTGCTACAATAGAGGGTAGTGCAACATTACATCTGTGTGTTCTGCATTGGTCATTTATAATATCATAGTACTCTCCCAGGCTCATTAAGGTTAGAGATAGGGAGCATTACAGGTAATATAAGGGATAATGTAAGCATGTAGAGATTCTATGCGTCAGACATTTATTATAGGCTAGCATACAGCTCAGGATGCATCTATATATGTCAGCAAACCCAGCAAGCTGCTGGACCAGCATTTAGTATAGGAAGGAAGTCGGCGGACCTTTACACATAGAACATTTTCCACCGATTAGCAGTTATATGGTGTCAGGAAAGGGTACTCGTGTGCAGTTACAGATCGGAATCTGCTGTCTTTTGATTTATTGCTTTTTTTATGTGTATTTTTTTTTTATGTCTGCTGCAGCTTAATAGTCTGCTCCTGCACAGTGCAATCCTTTCTAGACATCGTAAAATAAAATGGAAGACATTTATCTTAAAAAAAGTGAAAAAGGAAGAATATTATGGCTGTCTGTTGCGGCCAATTACGTGTCCCGTTTTTATAACCTGCTGCGGAAAAATGAAAGCTGCAGTCTTATTGGCAGCTATGAAAATGAACTGTTTGCATTCATTTTTTTAACCTACATCTTGCAGGTGACTGCTACATGGTCAGTAGGGACACTCCATTGCAAGCGCTCGATTTCTTACACTATATGGGCTTGAAAAAGAGCAGCTGGGATTGGCTGCTTTAAATGGGTGTCATCTTCCATTTAATAACCTGCAATAAAAAAATAATAATAAATAAATAACATTAATTATTGTTAAAAAACAGCAGCTGGGATTTGATTGGCTGTTATGAATGGGTGTCACCTTCCATTTGGTAACCTGCAATAAAAATAAATAAATAAGTAAAGAGATGTTAAAGTAAATGTATATGTTTTATTTTTTTTAATTCATTATTTTTTTATTTATTATTAATATACAGGATTTATATAGCGCCAACAGTTTTCACAATGCTTTACAACGTTAGGGCATATGGTACAATTACAATTCAATACCAGGAAGAGTCAGAGGGCCCTGCTCATTAATGCTTACAATCTAAGATATTAAATATTTTTTATATTATAATTAAAGTCTACCCAAGAACGCTTTGCAAGCTTTGACTTTCTTACATGGAAAAAACAGCAGCTGGGATTTGATTGGCTGTTATGAATGGGTGTCACCTTCCATTTGGTAACCTGCAATAAAAATAAATAAATAACAAAATTTATTGCAAGTAAAGAGATGTTAAAGTAAATGCATATGTTTTATTTTTTAATTCATTATTTTTTAATTATTATTAATATACAGGATTTATATAGCGCCAACAGTTTGCACAGCGCTTTACAACGTTAGGGCATACAGTAAAATTACAATTCAATACCAGGAAGAATCAGAGGGCTCTGCTCGTTAGAGCTTACAATCTAAAATATTCATTATTTTTTATATTTTAATTCAAGTCTACCCAAGAAAGCTTTGGCAAGCTTTGACTTTCTTACATGGGTTAGAAAAACAGCAGCTGGGATTTGATTGGCTGCTATGAATGGGTGTCACCTTCCATTTGGTAACCTGCAATAAAAATAAATAACATTAATTGGTGTGAGTAAAGAGATGTTAAAGAAAATGTATATTTATACAAAAAAGGGGTTTTATCGCTGTTTTAGGCAGTACCATATCCCTTGTAATTTGTGCAAAAAGAAAAGAACCTAACGAGATGGGACTTTACTGGTACCAGAAAGGAACGATTACACAATGTAAATGTAAAAAAAATTCTATTTTTTATTACAAACATTTATAAAAGAATAGATAAAAACAGAGTTTACAGACCTCTTATACAACGCCTGCAAAGAATACAGACGGTGCTTCACCACTGCGCTTTTTTTGCTGGCATAGTTATATGGCCAATGGCACAGGATACTGTAAACTCTGTTTTTATCTATTATTTCATACATGTTTGTAATAAAATATAATTTTTTATACATATACATTGTGTAATCTTTCCTTTCTGGTACCAGTAAACTCCCATCTGGTTAGGTTCTTTTCTTTTTGCAGATTTAATATATTAATTAATTATTTTTTAATTACTATTATTATTATACAGGATTTATATAGCGCCAACAGTTTGTGCACAGCTTCACAACATGAGGGCAGACAGTACAGTTACAATTCAATTCAATACAGGAGGAGTTAGAGGGCCTTGCTCATTAGAGCTTACAATCTAAAAGATTAGTTATTTTTTATTTTTATTGTTTTTTATTTTTTCATTGAAGTCTATCCAAGAAAAAAAAAACATTATTATATTGCAGTTTACCAGTCCTTAGACCTGTGGTGGCTGCACTCATTTTTTATTTTTCAGGTTATTATTTTCACCTGGTGTTCCTGCTAGTAACACATTTCCTTTCCTAGGGTGACAACGCTCAGTCGCTGTACTGTATCCATGGAGGAGCAGCATCATCAACCAAGGGGGCTCTCATGATTTGGGCTGCAAAACACTTTCTTCTCATCTCTATAACCTATGGGGGAGGTGTTCTGTAGTGTGCAAAAAAAAATAATGAGAAAGCTGATGATGTTGTTTGAGGTCTCAGTTCAGTGCACAGGAAAGCTACAAGAACACTGGATTTCTGGCAGGATCAATGGGTATTTTTCTGTACTTAAAAAATATACTTAGCCTGAAGAAAAAAAGACAAATCTACCACATCTAAGATGTCATCACTGGTAAGCTGCACACAAAATAATTATTTTGCTTTGGTTTTAGCTAGTGGAAACCAAAAATTCAGTATGCACTTGGCTGAGATCGCAACTGGTGGTTTAAAAAAAAAAAAATGAAATAATTGTATTATATTAAACTTTTCTTTAATTATTATCATGAATTGAAATTAATATGAACTTATTGTCGGCCATTATTTGCATCTTTTCAAGTGATGTTAAAAATCCTGCTTGCTGCATTTTTGGTATATATTTGGCAAACTGCACCAAAAACGCACCTCCCCTTCAAAATGCATTGAAAACCCAGTAAGAACGCATCAAAAATGGACCCCTGTTGTGTTTTTAATGCATGTTTTGAGTCACATGACCTATGATAAACACACCAGAAGCAAGCGGGGTAAAATCCCGTCAAAATTGCTGTAAAATCGTGGGCGTTTTCAGCAGCCATTATCGGCACAACATTGAAAAACCCTATTTTCCGCCAATAATTTTCAGCGACCAAAATTTTGTTGCATCACTAGTTTTAGATATATGTTAAAGTAAATGTAAACCCTCACCTTGTAAAATAACCTATCCAGTTCAAAATAGAAATGAAAGGCAAAACATTTGTATATGCATATAAAAAACATTAAAACTACCCCCCCTTTTTATTTTTATATTGAAACCACTTCAACACCAAGGACGTCATATGACGTCCTGGGCTTTGAACAGGTATATCTGAATGATGCCTGTAGTTACAGACATCATTCAGATATTGCCGGTTTCAACCGGCGAATCTCTACACCATAGGAATGATCATAGCGGCCGTTCCGCCGCTTGATCATTCCTATGGGAGGCGAGAGGGGACATCCCCCCCTCCCGCCGCCCTCCGGTGCTTGCTCCGACTCACCGTTACGATCGGTGAGGCGGAGAGTGGATCCGCCGGCGCCGGATGTAGATTATAGAGATTTCCGGCGGACCAGATGGTCCCCGAAGTCTCTATGACCCCATATCTCACTATTAAGAGCACCTGACATGTCATATTGCTATTACAAGGGATGTTTACATTCCTTGTAATAGGAATAAAAGTGATCAGAAGCAAACACATACGTAAGTCCCGCCCACATATGAAAACGGTGTTCAAACCATACACGTGAGGTATCGCCGCAAACGTTGGAGCGAGGGCAATAATTTTGGCCCTAGACCTCCTCTGTAACTCAAAACATGTAACCAGTAAAAAAATTTCAAGCGTCGCCTATGGGGATTTTTAAGTACCGAACATAGGCGCCATTCCACGAGCGTGTGCAATTTTGAAGCGTGACATGTTAGGTATCTATTTACTCGGTGTAACTTCATCTTTCACAAAATGCAAAAACATTGGGCTAACTTTACTGTTTTGTTTTTTTTTTAAACACAAAACAGTTGTTTTCCCCAAAAAAACGCGTTCGAAAAATTCCTGCGCAAATACTGTGTGAGATAAAAAGTTGCAACAACTGCCATTGTATTCTCTAGGGTCTTTGCTAAAAAAACATATATAATGTTTGGGGGTTTTATGTAATTTTCTAGCAAAAAAATGATGATTTTTACATGTAGGAGCAAAGTGTCAGAATTGGCCCGGTATTGAAGTGGTTAGTTTGACATTTTACAAAATATTCATACCTTACTCATAATCTCATTCATAAAATACCAATTCCAGTTCCCCACCCCCCTTCCCACCCCCCTCTCTTCCCCTCTCTCCTTTACTTTTCTTTCCCCCCCTTTTTTGATCACAGATGTAGCACCCTGGGGTTTAGTCAGGGAGCTCCTCACCAAATTCCTCGTCAGGAGTAGTTACTGTAGATAGTTGCTAGAGATCCATTGATTTCTCCCTAAGTTTAGCCTGGTTGTACTTTCCTTTTTGGCCACCAGGTGGCCGGGCACTTGGTGTCATTAGATGTTAGAAGGACATTTCAAGGTCAAGTTATGGGTATATGGGATATCTCAGCCAATGGGCAGTGGTTTTCTTGAATCCCTTAGCCTGCTGGGAGAACCTATATATTCGGGTTGAGTTAGGTGATCTAAGTCTGTGCCACCTGGAATGCCATCTGGGTGGATGTGTGTCGTCTGCCCCCAGCTGTTAGGCTGGAGATTGGGCCTATCGCGGGGGGCATCTGGCTGCCAGGCTGTGTGAGGGCCTAACCAGAAGTAAGAGAGCAGCGCAGGGTTGGGACTGAGACTCGCAGTCCAACCAAAAGTGACGGTTCTGCCTGCCGGAGAACCTATCGTGGTCGGAGGTAGAAGGGGAGCTGTCGCTACTAAGGGACCAACCACCTTATTACCAGGGACCACATTGAGTAACTGAAGCAAGTACCAGAGCAACATTCTCACCGAACGGGCACGGTGGAGAATCTGGAAACTTCAGTTGGGGATCAAGTTAGGGAACCAACCAGTGGAAGTGACACTTGCAGATCAGCCTTGTGTGTCAAGCTAGGGACCGAGTCGGTCAGCAGGGGTGAAGCTTTAAAGGTATCTGGAGTGCCAAGCTAGGGACCCAACAGGGAAGCGGGGGTGACGCTTGAGGGAGATACCACTGCAAAAGCCTTGAGGAGCTCACAGGATTCAGAGTCAATGAATCAGAGATTCCAGTGAGAGACTAGGAGCTCAAGGGGCTGAAGAGCTACAAGTGGACATTGTAGTGAAGCTGAGAGAACTGTTGAACTTTGCATTAGGAACTGTTAAATACTGTTGCCATAAGAAACAGCAAACCAGCACGTGCAGAAGTGGCACCCTGCTGGGGCCTTTCCCTGTGTGGCTGTCCTCCTATTGAAGTCTCAGAGTCTGCCCATTGAAATTGCAATTACTTAAGGGTGTCCTGGCCATAACCCTCTTTTCCTTACAAAATATAAAAAGAACTGTTAAAAGAAATAAAACCCCTTTTGCATCCAAAAGAGGTTTGCTGGAGGATGCTGGACTTTCTTCACTAGTTCTCCCAACTTTGTGCCTTCCTCATCAGATCTCTCCACACACTGGTTATTTCCTGGGGACGATTGTCCTGGATCCAGTCCCTGATCTGGGATGATTGGAGAATACAATAATTCTTTGAGTCGTCCAGAACAAGTATGTGGCTCAGGAGTTCCAACTTTACTGGATGAATCCCCCGCTGCACAGCTATTCACTGATCTTCCCAGTGTGCTGCTGCTTCTCCTCCCCCCGAGTTCTTGTGCAGCTGAGAAGAGAGGGAATGTGATCACAACTATAAAAAAAAGAGAAAAAAGGATCTACCATTGGGATTTCACTCGAGTATTTCTTGGAACCACACTCGTGAAATGCTGGATTCAACAAAGGAGAGCTTGGACATCCTGATCTGGGGAACCGGCTGGAGGAGTCATCAAGGGACAGAACGTCAAATTATTCCTACATGCTAACTACCCTTGTAAGGGTAATAGGAGCTGGTGAGTGGGGACCCGCAAGGGGGAGCACAAGAGTCACCTGATTACCTGAGCACCTTGTCACACGAAATTTCCTGCATCTGTCGCAGCAACACTGCTTTTTTTTTATTGCATTTTTTCTGGTTTATTTGATTGGACTATTTTTTGATGTGCACATATGATGAACAGTCACATATTTTATTTTAATTTGTTCATTACTGTTTTTGATCACCAGTTCTGTGGTTGGACTGTTTAGTTGGGTTTCCCCAACATATATAGTTTCACCTGTGGGATTTGGTGTTGCTTTGTAGTCATTATCTCTTTTGGGCTATTAGTTACCCCAATTTATTTATCCACTTATGAAGGTAGATGTTATCTTACACCACTGTGTTTTGTTATATTTAATCACACATTTTATGTCACGTTATAGTAGGGTTTATGTTAAACAACTACTTAAGGGTTTACCCAGTGCTGTTTAGCACCCCTTGGTTGCTGCACTGTACACATTTATTGTCACACGCTAAGGGATTGAGGGACCATCGTTTGGCCTAAGGTAGCCCCACTCACCCCATCTGCATTAACCTCTTTTGCATCCAAGAAGTGTCTGGCGCCCAGTGACTTTTACCACCTTTGCACCCACTGTGCCTCAGAACCCACTACTTATTGAAAGATGTCAGCGGTCTGTGGCCTCAAAGATTCTCATTAGACTGAAAGAGGTTAAAGACTTTGCTACACATATCCTCTGTTCTCAGCTGCATAAGAGCTGGGGGGGGGGGGGAGAAACAGCAGTACACTGATCTCCTCAGTGAATGGCTGTTCGGGGGGGGGGGGGGCATGTCAGCACAAGCCTGATCATTGGATTAGCCCCTAGCACAGTCAGAAAACTGACCATGCTGTGCTCTAATGCCTAGTGTGGTCAGTGTTTAATAGGAAAACAGAGGGACTCGCAGGAACACCAGGGATTTCACACAAAGGAAGCAATACAAAGAGAACAGGATACTTTTTCATACAAGCCACATATCAGGAATATGAAATGTTGGGGCTACATATACTTTAACTCAATTCAGTACCACTAAAATTATATTTTTACTTTTTATTTTATTATAAAAGGTAAGTATTTTATATTTATCATTTGTCAGCAGCAGGGCTATGCACACACAATAACTACAGGTTCTTATTGTAGCTGTTATGCAAAAAAAAAAAAATAGCTGTACACCCCAATACCCCAGACTTTTTGCAAGAAGATACTGAAGCATATTAATTAGCCAGTTGCACAAAGGCTGCCAACAAGCATGTAAATAGCATTATGCCCCGTACACACGGTCGGACTTTCTATCTTACTTGGTCCGGCACACTTTCCGACGGACTTTGTCCGCCAGGTGCGCCGGACTTTAAAACGGACGGACTTGCCCACACACGCCGGGACTTTCCGGCGGGCTAAGTCCGCCCGTCTTTCCGACGGACTTTCGCCGGAGTTCCGGCGGACTTTCAGAATGAACGGACTTGCCCACACACGGACAAGTCCGTTCATTTTGAACGTGACTCAGGTGCGACGGGACTAGAAAAGGATGTCAATCTTGCCGCTTTTATCGGCGAGATTGACACCTTGCGAGCCCCGTCGCGGGGCATACCAGGCCCTTAGGTCTGGTATGGATTATAAAGGGGAACCCCTACGCCGAAAAAACGGCGTGGGGCCCCCCCTAAAATCCATACCAGACCCCGATCCGAGCATGCAGCCTGGCCGGTCAGGAAAGGGGGTGGGGACGAGCGAGCGCCCCCCCCCCCCTCCTGAACCGTACCAGGCCGCATGCCCTCAACATGGGGGGTGGGTGCTTTGGGGGAGGGGGGCGCCCTGCGCCCCCCCCCAAAGCACCTTGTCCCCATGTTGATGAGGACAAGGGCCTCTTCCCGACAACCCTGGCCGTTGGTTGTCGGGGTCTGCGGGCGGGGGCTTATCGGAATCTGGGAGCCCCCTTTAATAAGGGGGCCCCCAGATCCCGGCCCCCCACCCTATGTAAATGAGTATGGGGTACATGGTACCCCTACCCATTTACCTAGGAAAAAAGTGTAAGTAATAAAACACACTACACAGGTTTTTAAAATATTTTATTAAACAGTTCCGGGGGGGGGGATCTTCCTCCGGCTTCGGGGGTCTTCTTCCGGCTTCGGGGGTCTTCTTCCGGCTTCGGGGGTCCCTCCGCTTCATCTTCTCCCGGCGTCCGGTTGGTTCTTCTCCGCTCTCCGGCCTCTTCTCGCGGTGTCGCAGGTCTTCGGCCGGCCCCTCCGCTGTCTTCATGTAGCTCTATTGCCAGCGGAGGTCCGGGCTTCCCCCCGGAGCTGTTTAATAAAATATTTTAAAAACCTGTGTAGTGTGTTTTATTACTTACACTTTTTTCCTAGGTAAATGGGTAGGGGTACCATGTACCCCATACTCATTTACATAGGGTGGGGGGCCGGGATCTGGGGGCCCCCTTATTAAAGGGGGCTCCCAGATTCCGATAAGCCCCCGCCCGCAGACCCCGACAACCAACGGCCAGGGTTGTCGGGAAGAGGCCCTTGTCCTCATCAACATGGGGACAAGGTGCTTTGGGGGGGGCGCAGGGCGCCCCCCTCCCCCAAAGCACCCACCCCCCATGTTGAGGGCATGCGGCCTGGTACGGTTCAGGAGGGGGGGGGGGCGCTCGCTCGTCCCCACCCCCTTTCCTGACCGGCCAGGCTGCGTGCTCGGATCGGGGTCTGGTATGGATTTTAGGGGGGGCCCCACGCCGTTTTTTCGGCGTAGGGGTTCCCCTTTATAATCCATACCAGACCTAAGGGCCTGGTATGCCCCGCGCTCGCCGCAATAGGAAGATTTGTTTTTCCTATTGCAGCGAGCGCGAGATGCAATACCCTGCCCTCGTGTCGTATTTGGTCTGTCGGACCAGCCTACACACGAGCGGGCTTTCCGTCGGTCCAGCACACACACGAGCGGACTTTCCGCCCGAAACTGAGTCCGACGGAAAGATTTGAAACTTTCTTCAAATCTAGGTCCGGCGGGCTTTTGGGAAGAAGTCCGCCGGAAAAGTCCGCCGCCGCCCACACACGGGCGGATTGTCCGGCACACTCTGGTCCGCCGGACCAAGTATGCCGGAAAGTCCGACCGTGTGTACGCGGCATTATACTTTCTTTTTAGAAACAAACACCAGAAAGTCATGGCTGCGTTCTATAAAAAATATTTATTTGTTAAATCAAGATTTTATACAAAAAAAAAAAGAAAGAAAAGAAAGAAAGAAAGAAAAATATAAAGGGTCATTTATGAGCTGTCAGAGAGGCAGAAGATGATTGAACACAACAGCAACTGAATTATCATCTTGGGCCTTAGTAATGTTTTTAGCTTTAGAACATTCAGAGAACCAAATAGAATAGTCAGAAACCCATATTAATCAATCAGACTTCATGTTTCACTGATTGAAAGAGTAGAAAAAAAAAAATGTGACGTGTCCCCGTGGGTTGTCGCTGCAGTTTGCACATTCGTTTCGTCTTTCTCTTTGTTTATGGAATAATACCATTACTGATATCAAAAAGGCGGATGACAGGCAGCAAAATGGCAACCCAGTATGGACCAGAGGCTGCTGCTAACAATAATAAACACGTCCTCAGAATGGAATTCATTTTATGCTTCTGAATAACCTCATTTATTTCAATGATTGTAGTGTTTGAGAAAAAAATGTAAAATAAACTGTAACACAAAGCTGAACTCCAGGCAAACAGCTACAACACATCTATGGTAGCCAGTCTTGAGATAAAGATAATACTACCAGACAGTATAACCAGATTGGTGATCTCTATTTTCTCCACTGCTGGAAAAACAACTGAACTCCAGATAAGCAGCATAAGTACACAATTAAAGTGTTACTAAACCCAGGACCCTGCATTCACTATATCTGGTCTCCCACAGAACATGGAAATGCAATTCTTTTAATAAATATAAACTGCTAAATACCTTTTTCTCATCAGCAGTATATAGCAGTCTTGTGACTTCTATCAGTGCCTGGTTAAAGCTTGTAGGAGGACTTTTCATACTGCACCAAACTGTCCTATGAGGCTGCAGGGCTCCTGACCTTCTGTCTGGACAGTGTTGATTGGTCCTGTGCTGATCACATGCACCAAGAACAAAAAAAAAGCTCTCTAGCAATACACACCAAACTGAGCATGTGCAGCCTGACTCCAAAGGCTTTATCTTATCTGGACTTGTCCAGGGGGACAGTGCAGGGAGAGGAGGATCTGTGCATACAAGATCAAGCAGCCTTTTATCGCCAGGCAGAACATTAACCCCTTAGGTTCCACAATACGTATAACAAGCATTCTTTACTGCATATACAGATTGATTTTACTGTTGTAGGTTTAGTAACACTTTAAAATACATACTGTGTATGTGAGCTGTTTTATGAAATTGGTGATTTGCAATCTTATGCAGACAATTTTGTCATCCACACCTTCTGTCAGCAAGCTCCCTGTGCATGCTGCGTAGCCTGGTTGGCTTCTAGTACAGTGGAACCTTGGATTACGAACATAATCCGTTCTAGGAGAATGCTTGTAATCCAAAGCACTCGCATATCAAAGCGAGTTTCCCCATAGAAGTCAATGGAAACAAAGATTTAGTTCCGCATTGACTTTTATTGCATGCAATACGGCATGTGGCCGGAGGTGGGGGGTGCCAAGGAGCCTTGGAAATACTCAGGACAGCTCGGCTGAACTCGGAAAGGCTCGGAATCACTCGGGAACGGAGTATTTCCCAGTGTTTCTAAGTATTTTCGAGTGGTTCTGAGTATTTCCGAATGGATCTGAATGGCTCCGAACTGTTCTGAGTGTCATCATGCCCCCGCACCTCTGGCCAAATGCAGTATTGCACACCCCATTAGCTTGAATTCTGCTTGTTTTGCGAGACAACACTCAGAATTTGAAAAAAAAAGTTGCTCATCTTTCAAAGCGCTCATTAACCGCGTTACTCGTAAACCAAGGTTCCACTGTACTGCCCTTCTCTCTCCTAGAGAGTGCTGCCAAGGTGGGGATTACACGAATCTGATATTAGAATAATTCAGACACTTACACTCATCTATAAATACATTTTTATCATTTTCTAATGAACACATAAGATCATTAACGCCCAAATAAACTCACTGGCAGGACCTGGATCGCCTGCTGGTGGCACTGTGGTTCCCTGGGCAGAGGGTTGTAATTCCAGTGTCCACCAGCGGGTGTCTCCCAGCAGATCCCTGCAATCACTTACCACCTGGTGCTGGCTGCTGGAAGGGTAATTAGATCCTTCCCTACTAAATGCCTCTCGCTCCAGTGTTTTGCATTCTGCCAGACTCTGCTAGCCGTTATCCTGTTGCTGCTCCTGCCCTGTATGTTGTACCCTGTGTCCTGCCACCTTGTACCTGCTATTCCTTGTTCCTGATCCTAGTCTTCATTCCCTCTTCCCATCAGCTACCTGTGCCTGCTTTCCTTTTCTCTGCTTTTCTATGTTCCCATTTTTTATAAATTGTATATAGTTGTAAGTTAGGTTTTCTGTTTGTTAGTTATTAGTTAGGTAATCTGTCTCTGGGTTTTTTGGTTTACTTATATTTCCATGGTTGCTGTGTGCTGCTGTTTGGAAGGATTTTGTTTCAGTGTAAATAAATCTCACTTAAAGCATACACCGTTTGGTCCCAATTTCCTGAGTGTAGCCATGCAGATCTGGCCGTCTCTGCTGCCGATTCCTGACACTCACTTTAATTATAACTACAATTCAGTCAGGCGGCACTTAGAGCTTATTTACACTTGCTTCAAAATGTGGCATTGGACACGCTTTTCTAAAGCGCTATGAATGCCAATCAAAGCCCCTGTCACTAAATAAAATGATTACCTTACAGTCCTGTTTACATGTTACGTATACTTTGCTTCACTTCAAAAATTATACCCCATGTCGCTTTCTTGGTGCGTCAAAACGTCTCCATAGAAGTCTATGACAATGCTTGCTAACAGCAGCTGCAGCTTTTGAGAGGCCTTTATTCAGCTTTAGCTTTGCTTTGTTTTGGAGATATTGCAGTTAAGAGAGGCCTGGAGCGAGGGAATGAAAAGGACTAGCAGAGGGCCGGTATGACAAGGTGATAAGGGAACAGCATGGGTTAACAAAAAAAGGTGGGGGATTTATGATTGGAGGAGAAATGGAAATAGGTGGGGTTTAGTTTATTTAAGGAGCAAGGGGTGTGACATGGGCAACGCTGCAGGGGATCTTTTCAGAGGAACAGTTTCCCACCCACCCTCCCTGTGTTTTAATTTTTCTTTATTTCAGGTGCAAATGGACATGTCATGGCAGCAAGGAGATGGCGGTGGTGGTCTTTGATGGTGGCAAGTAACCTATGAGATAGAAGTGTGGGGGACCCATTGGTGTATTCAGTTAACACGGGTTAACTAGATGAAGGTAATGGTGGCACTGTGGGAATGGGTCTGTCTGAGCTGGTGTGACACGGCTGGAGGCCTAATACACAAAAGCCCAAGTGTGGAAGTGGAATGGAGTTATGTTGGGAAGTGCCATCAAAAACCACCGGGGAGAGCAACTGAGATTATGGAATTTTCTGTTATGGTTAAAACTTTATATATTTTTGAATATTTGTGAATAAAAAGGTCTCGTTAATAAATAGGTAATGATAAGTGGGAGGGGTTTTGGAGTATGATAATGGTGGCAGTCTTATGAAGGTGGCACATCTTATCTACACTGGTCTGGTTTCTCAAGATGCACCCGGAAACCAACAAGCGAACCGGATAAACATCATCAGCAGTCACTTCCGGGTCATGTGTATATATTTTAAAAGTGTCTGGTGCAGACCTCACATCTGGTATGCAGTGAAGAGGAGGAGGAAGGTGAGTGGGGCCCGGACTGGAGCGGAGCAACTAGCAGACGGTACACAAGGCGTGCAAAATGGGAACACTATAGCGAAAGATGAGCCGGGGACCAGAGAATGAGGACTGAGCGACAGAAGATCAACAGAGCTAGGGGACCGGAGAAGGAGAAACTAGCAATGTCACATGTGGTGCACAGCATGGCAGCAATATAGTGGAAGGTGAGTGGGGACCAGAGAGAGAGGAGGGTCAGCAAATCAGAGGATCAGCAGAGCCAGGGGTTTTTACTGAGTGGGAGATCAGCAGAGCTGGGGGTTACTACTGAGTGGAAGATCAGCAGAGCTGGGCGTTACTACTGAGTGGGAGATCAGCAGTGCTGGGCGTTACTACTGAGTGGGAGATCAGCAGTGCTGGGGGTTACTACTGAGTGGAAGATCAGCAGAACTGGGGTACTACTAAGCGAGAGATCAGCAGAGCTGGGATTTACTACTGAGTGGGGCATCAGCAGAGCTGGGGTACTACTAAGCGAGAGATCAGCAGAGCTGGGATTTACTACTGAGTGGGGCATCAGCAGAGCTGGGAGTAATACTGAGGAGGGGATCTGCTGAACGAGGGTACTAATAAGCTGGGAATCTTCTGAACAAGGGTACCAATAAGCTGGTGATCTGCTGAACAGGAGTACAAATGAGCTGGGGTTCTACTGGGCCCCTTTAAAACAAATAGAAAATAAACGCACACAGAGCATTTGCCAAGCTTCATTAAAACTTCAAAAAAAGGCGGTTCCCAATTTTGCCAGGTATTTTTTAGCGGGACAATTGGTTTTTGCCCACAGGTAGTTGACACAGCCTGAAGATGATGCAGCGGTGTCACTGGAGGCCAGAGTCATTGTATTCTATGAAGCATTGTCTCACTTAGTGTTCTTGTGGGTCCAGGGCCCCTTATCCCCTCACTGGGTCTATGCAATCTGTTGTTAGGGTGTGGGAGATAAGCAGAAGAGCTGAAATTCAGGACACCGTGGTGTCCCCATATTTGCCATTGTAGCATAATCCTTATCTGACCCAGTTCTTTTCCTACCCTGACCCAATCATTTGCACGAGGTATGGGATTAAGATGGTGGGTTCTGTAGTTGAATGGGGTGGTATTGACATTTGATTTACTTAAACGCCAATAACAGCTATATAACACGTATTTACTTCGCCATCTCCAGTTTAGGCATGCTTTTTTTTGCCACACTTGGATCTTCCAGCTTATGTGTGCGGGTTAGTGATTTGGAATCCTTACTTAGAGATAATATACAAACAATTGTTCATAGATACTACCAAGGTTTTGTCCTCTTGCCGCACTGCATAGTTGTCAGACTTCCCACAGCTAGACAGTGATGACTGGGATAAAGTATGGGGTTCCATCTTTTCCAGGTTGGTGTCAGCATGAGATCACCTGATCCAATTTAAATAGGATTTATTATACTCCAGCTAACCTTGCGAGGATTTTTTTCCTTGAATTCCTTGAATTGCTGGCGGTGCGTTGCCCCTGGGGCGGACTTCATGCACATTTTCTAGCATTGCACACCCATCCAACAGTTCTGGTCAGAGGTTATGGATTGTGTTAGGGCGGTCACGATGATTAACACTAGACCTTCTATAGAAGATTGTTTATTGGGTCTGGTAGACCCAAAAAAGGTGAAACCTGTACGCTACTTACTCTATTCTTGTTTTATGCACGTAAAATAATGTAATGGAAGAAACTGGTGGCCCCTACCATCATGGCCTGGAAGGCGTTGGTAAATAATACCTTACCGTTGTACAAAGCTACCTATATTAGTAGAGTGGTACTAGAAGTATGTACTACTAGATAGTACTATCTAGTAGTATGTAATAGTATGGGGAGGTTGGATTAATGACAGTTCCACAGCTTGAGATTGATCGTTAGTAAGTTAAAAATTCATAATATGAGCAGAATGCTAAATATCTGAGGACCTTGGTCTGCACCTGATACAATCACTATTGGTTTTCTTGGGGTGTTATGATGTTATGATTGGAAGCTGCAAGTGCTTAATATATGCTCTGTATTAAATTCTCTAAATTAAGTCTGTTAAAACATCTGTTCTACATTTGTAACTTTATTATGAAAATGTGAATAAAAAGAATAAAAAGAATTTAAAAAAAAAAAAAAAAAGCTTAAAAAAAAACATTAAAGTATCACCACAGCATCACCGAAGCATCACTGAAGCACCAAAAACACATAAAAAAAGCATATTGTGGCGATAGGCACCTTAACCACCTCAGCCCGGAAGGTTTACCCCCTTAATGACCAGGCCATTTTTTTGCAATACGGCACTGTGTTACTATAACTGACAATTGTGCAGTCATGCAACACTATACCCAAATAAAATGACATGCTCTTTTTGCCCCCCCCACAAATAGAGCTTTCTTTTGGTGTTATTTGTTCAGCTCTGTGTTTTTTATACAAAAAAATAGCGACAATTTTGAAGATAAAAGCAATATTTTTTACTTTATGCTATAAAACATTTTCAATAAAAAAATGTCAAAAATGTAATTTATTCCTCAATTTATGCCAATATGCATTCTGCTACATACTTTTGGTAAAAAAAAATATCCCAATAAGTGTATTGATTGATTTGCACAAAAGTTATAGTGTCTACAAACTATGGAATATATTTATAGAATTTTAATTAATTCATTTTCTTACTAGTAATGGCGGCAATCAACGATTTTTAGCCGGACTGCGACATTGCAGAGGACAAATCAGACACTTTTTGGGGACCAGTGACATCAATACAGTGATCAGTGCTAGAAAAAAATGCACTGTCGCTGTACTGACACTGGCAAGGAAGGGGTTAACATCAGGGGTGATCAAATTGTTAAGTGTGCTCCTAGGGGGTGCTTCCTAACTGTGGGGGGGGGGAGGGGGGGTGCTTTGACTGGGGGAAAACAGAGATCCGTGTTTCTCACAGAACGGCAGTCTGCCTTGTTTACATAGGCAGAACGCCGTCCTGCCTCTCCTGAGAAGGATCGGCGGGTACCGGCGGACATCGGGTCCACTGTACCCGCTGATTGGCTCATTACTGTGTCCAATCACAGGGGGTCGCCGGCAGCGCGCCTCAGACCCAGTGCACGAAACCACGTACAAGTACATGATTTAACGCTGGAGGGCCTATTTATTATTGTATATGTTGACTGTAACATTTTTTTTTTTTTTTTTTTTTTTTTTTTTTTTTAGATCCACCAGGAGTTCAGCATTAGAAAATGCTAACTGGGTTGTAAAGCGACCTTCCATCTGAAAATTATTATACATGGAATTAGATGTGAGGCTGAAAACAGAACATAAACAATTATTTTTTTTCAACAGCTCAACCTCCTAAAAGGCAACCTTTGTAAAAAAAAAAGACAAAAACAAAAAAAAAAAAAAAAAAAAAGCAATCTCTTTTTGAGAGCCAAGGTTGCTTTTCTTCACATTAGGGAAAGCAAAATTAATACCGGCCGACAAAAAAAGTCTAAAATGTGGGGAGAATAAAAATGATGACAATGACGCATTCAAGAGCAGGCTTTGTTAAAGAGAATGTATTATCAAAGATCTGAAATTGAAGGTTATGGAGCACAGGAAAATGTTAGAACCAATCTTAGTTCCACACAATTTAATGAAAAATAATTCATTCTTTAAATTGTCAGTGCACGGGTGATGTAATCCATGCTTCATGTGACTGTCATGGATGGTTTGCCAATGGAGCGTGTCAATCCCAGGCTATTCTGTGTAAGGAGGGGACGAGAGGAAAATGTTAAATTGTATGATTTTATGGAATATATGGAAAATACAGAAAATGGTTTGTTAAAGGAGAACTGTGTTTTTGGTCCCTTTTCATTTTCTTGTTCAATAATTTTTATTGTAGGTGTATCAAAAATGTACAGCAATACAAACACACCTACCCTTGTTCCCCCAAAAATAAGACCTAGTGTGATCGTCGGTGACGGCTGCAATATAGGCCCTACCCCCCAAATAAGCCCTACCCTGTTTCCCCGAAAATAAGCCCTACCCTGAAAATAAGACCTACAAGGACTTTAACTAGGGCTTATTTAGAGGGTAGGGCTTATATTGCAGCCATCACCGACAATCACGCTAGGTCTTATTTTCGGGGAAACAGGGTAGTCTGCCCGTGCAGGGGGTATGACTGGCAACATAGAGAACATAAGTGTACATACGCAGCATAAGCAAAAGGAGGAAGGCCTCCTTCTCAAACAGATATATCCAACTTAAACAAAACGTACACAGGCGGTCCCCGGGTTACAAACAAGATCGGGTCTGTAGGTTTGGTCTTAAGTTGAATCTGTTTGTAAGTCGGAACAGGTACATTTTTTAGGTGTAGATCCAGCCAAAAAAAACGAATTTTAAGCTTTTTGTATAGCATAGGGAAGGGTTATCACCCCTGTAACCAACGCTGTATCCTGGCCTAGGCTAACAAGGCCCAGACCTAGGGCAGCACTTTGCAGGGGGGGCAACACGGAAAGAGCCCCCGCTTGAGCTACGCTGTTAGTGTAGTGCCAGTCTTATGGGGCATACTGGGTTGAGAGGCAAATTAGTCTAACGCCCCTATAAAGCGGCCGCACTGCTTCCGGTATGTTGGGGCCGGATTTCCGCAACTGTAGGGTGGGGGTGGGGGGTGCTGCTTCTAATTTTGACTGTCCTATCATCCTGGACTACAAACCTTCCTCGCTGTGCTACATGTTTTCTGCTGCACCATTGGCATGGTTATATCTTCTTAGTCCACTCCATAAAATTATCAGAAATTTGTGCTCAAAGTAGAACTATAGGCAACACTTTAAAAAAAAAATTTGGATAGAGTAAGGGAGGGTTATAGCCCCTGTCAGTTTATTTTTTACCATCCCTGTCCCATTGCAGAGATTTCCCTTCACTTCCTGTCCCATATCCAAACAGGAAGTAAGAGGAAATCTATGCAAATTAAAGGAATCCACCCCCCCCCCCCCAGGCCCTCAGAACTAGTGTCCCCACTCGAAAATTTCAGGGCAGGTCTTAAACAGCAAGGGGTGGGTCATATTTAAATTAGGGGGTACACCAGTTTAGTCAGGCCTAGGGCAGCACAAAACCTAAATACACTACTGCCTGTAACGTTTGCTTTGCTGTCTGTGCCCCTGTTCAGAAGATTTCACCTCACTTTCTGTCTCAATGACAATTGGATTTTGAAAATTGTGGGTTGTTGTGGAAACAGATCAGTGAAGACACCTTTTTCCCATAATAACTCTTACAGGAGTGATTTCCCCTTCCTAGGGGTAGATTTTCCTCTCACTTCCTGTTATCTCCTTCCGTTTGTAAGTAGGAGTCGTTTGTAAGTCGGATGTTTGTAACTAGGGGACCGCTTGTATGTATTTTAAAGAAAAAACCCATAATTGCCATGGTGGTCAGGACCTTTATGTCAACATCTTCTTAGTGGGCAGTCCTGACACTAATAGGCAGCCAAAGAGGGCTGAAAAACCCATCAAAAGAAGAGAAGCAGAGGGGTAGAGGGGTAGGAACCCAGGGTCACCAGAGACATCGATTAGAGCTGACCCATGCTTGTCAGGGCGAGATCAGGGAAGGTATATGTCAACCATGGTTCCCAGACCTTGAGGAACTTGGCCTGCGTGTTGTGGAGAATACTAGACATTTGTTCATTTAGCATCATGACCATAAGGCGGTCCCTCACTCCCTGAAAGGGGACTGTAGGTTTTTTCAAGGCCTGGGTAATCGTCCTTTTGGCTGCTATGGATCCCTTTATATTTTCTTTAAATATATAGACTATAATCTGATGTTTTATACTGTTTATAATTGTAAACTATTTGTGTAGTTTCACAAATATACAGCAGAAGCTGTTTGCTCTCAGACAATCTCTGTCTCCAGTGGAACAGTTAAAGTGGCTCTACAGTAAAAAAAGTTCTCTGCATTAAAGTAAAAAAAAACTCTCCACTACTTCTCTCTCAAACCCCCCCCCCCCCCTCCAAACACTTACCTGACCCCTCTCACAATCCAGGAGACACAGACAGCAGCAAGAACGATAGGCTTCTGCTGCTGTCAGTCAAATCCTATGAGGCGTGAGATGGGTAGGGTTGCCACCGCAACCCTTTTAAACCTGAACACATATTAATTACACAGGTTCTGTGGCTGATTAAGGTGGTAATTAATCTCACTTGGTGCCTTTTCTGAATTAAATTAGCCTCAGAACCTGTGTAATTCATATGTGTTTGGGTTTAAGGGGGTAAGGTGGCAAATATAGAGAGGGGACACACAGCCAGGATTAGGAGCACACTGGCACAGGTGCCCCCTCAGCACACGGCTTAGTATGGAGGCACACGCAGAAAGGAAGGAGTGGACAGCGCCAGTGGGGGGGGCTCTGGGAAAGAGGAGGTAAAGGACCTCTCTGTGCAATATCGTTGCACAGAGCAAGTAAGTATAACATCTATTTTTATTTTAGGACACTTAATTTAAGAATAGTCTGGTAGACAGAAGAGAATTTAAACTTTCTCTGCTGGCTGGAAATATAAACATGAAATAATCATGCATGACTCTATATGTAATAGAGTGTATATGCATGCAGGGCTGCTGATAGGGGGTAGCACTGGTCCTCCTGTACTGGCCCCAGGGCCAATGGCGGGGCTCCGACAGCAGGGGAATCAGATGTGCAGGAGTGTGCAGGAGAGGGGGTGATCCCCTGTGTGTCTCTCCTTGCAACAGTTAAAAGCCAGCTTCTCCTCCTCTCCCTCCTGCCGGATTTCAGCTGCTGCAGGGAGAAACACACAGGGGGTTTAGTGAAAATATGGATTTAATATTTTGAGGGGGGCTGCCAAATTGGCTGTGCGGTGGCAGCCCCATATGCATGACCACGGGTTTTGCAGAACATTATGGGTTTTCTACAGAGTGCACAGCAGAAGTCATTTGCCTCCAGACTATCTCTGTCTCCAATGGAAACTCCATTGGATGACCTCATCTCAGAAGAGGGGAAGACAGGAGAGCCATCCCTTTGCCTTATTCATCTATGCATGTAAACTTGAGTTTGCATTATTGAACTCTGTAAACATGCTTTTGTTTGGGCAATTAAGAATAGCCTGGCTAAGCAGAGTGAAAAAATATAAAATATGAATTTGATTTTTTTAGTTCTTAAAAAAATGAAAGAAAAAAAAGTATGCAATATTCTATAGCAACCATTAAAAAAACCTATTGCTTCTGATTCCCTACTATTATGCTTGTAAGGATCCACTGCTTGTAGGGATCCACTGCCCTCTACTGTCAGCTGCTAGTATCACACTGTAAGGTATAATTATGTATGTCACTTCCTGACTCAAGGGTTGTTGGGAAAAGATCCTGGAAAGAGAAATCGGAGAGAGAGGAGGTCTCAGCAACAGGTTCTGTCTATTCTACTAATACCAGATAAGAAAAGACGATTATAGCCAGATAACTAGGACTGCATTCCAGACTGGTTAGGCAATGGCTGAAGGTCTCCTGATTATCACACATCTTGTCTTCAGGTCTTGGACACAAAGACAGATGCTGCATCATCCTTGTTGGCCCCTGTAAAAGGACTTTGTTGAAAAATTCATCTGGAGATACATTATCTCTATCAATAACTATATATACCTGTGTACATGTGCACAACTCCACCAGGACTTCTATTGTGCCCTTTGATGATAATATCTGTTTGTACATTGGATGCATGTACTATTATAATTCTCTTATATAAAGCTTGTATTATTTGCATACTGATTTGCATCTATATACTTACGGTTAATTATATATGCCGGTTGCAGTAGTTCTTTTGCTTCCAATTACTTTGGATAACTGATTAACTTCCCAGGAAGGCAATCCCCTCTGTTCACAGATGCCCTGTCCTGGGAGGAGGCACTGCCAACTTTATTTTTAAATCCACTCTTTCACTTAGCGAAGGTTTAGTGCAGAATCCTGTTTGGGGAGGGCCCTTTTTCATAACCTCCCCAAAAGTGGGCTACATAATTTACAATGCATAATTTACCATTAGTAATTTGAATATCTCTATAGCTATTAAACTCTGTTTCTTGGTGCCCCAGAATAGCGACTCCCTGATGCTTTCACTTATAGAACAAGGACACTCGTAGGAAGGACATCATTCGCTTTATTTTCTTACTCACAGCCTGTAACATAGCAGTAATATATATGTATGAATGGATCCCACTTCCAACAGCTGAGAATACAATACAAACCTATTTTCATGAATGGTATTGCAGGTCAGGCTATTACATTGGAGCCTGTAATAAAGCAGGGAGATATTTCTGGCTTAGGCCAGCCATCTCTGCATTCAGTGGGGGATTTACACGCCATCACGTGAGTCTTTTTTTTCTTGCATTTCTCGCGCTTTGTTCTCTTTTTAGCAGCGGCTAAGAATGTGCTATTACATTTGTGCTTTTTTCTCTCACATGAACATAACATATAACGGCAATTTTATAGTTATGTATGGCAAATTTCCCATCTTTGGTGCATGAAGTCCCTTTGTGACCCTGTATAAATCTCCCCTATTGCCTCTTACTTCACGCTGAAGCCTTATGCTGGCTGGTCAATCAGATGCTGTTTTCTCGGGGGACGCAATCTGCTCTCTTTCTGCTATTTAGCAGTACTTATCGTTCCCTGTTTTCCATTTTCTATTTTGCTTTGCAGATTTTTTTTTTTTTTAAGCTTCTCTAGTTTTGGCACCTGTACCCATCAACTGATATGTCCACTCCCTGTGTCGTATTATATATATATACACACACACACAGTATCTCACAAAAGTGAGTACACCCCTCACATTTTTGTAAATATTTTATTGTATCTTTTCATGTGACAACACTGAAGAAATGACACTTTGCTACAATGTACAGTAGTGAGTGTACAGCTTGTATAACAGTGTAAATTTGCTGTCCCCTCAAAATAACTCAACACACAGCCAATAATGTCTAAACCACTGGCAACAAAAGTAAGTACACCCCTAAGTGAAAATGTCCAAATTGGACCTAATTAGCCATTTTCCCTCCCCGATGTCATGTGACTCGTTAGTGTTGCAAGTTCTCAGGTGTGAATGGGGAGCAGGTTAAATTTGGTGTTATAGCTCTCACTCTCTCATACTGGTCACTGGAAGTTCAACATGGCACCTCATGGTAAAGAACTCTCTGAGGATCTAAAAATAGAATTGTTGCTCTACATAAAGATGGCCTAGGCTATAAGAAGATTGCCAAGACCCTGAAACTGTAGCATGGTGGCCAAGACCATACAGCGGTTTAACAGGACAAGTTCTACTCGCCATGGTCGACCAGAGAAGTTGAGTGCACATGTTTAGCGTCATATCCACAGGTTGTCTTTAGGAAATAGACGTATAAGTGCAGCCAGCATTGCTGCAGAGGTTGAAGGGGGGTCAGACCATACGCTGCACACTGTTTTAAATTGGTCTGCATGGCTGTCATCCCAGAAGGAAGCCTCTTCTAAAGATGATGCACAAGAAAGCCCGCAAACAGTTTGCTGAAGACAAGCAGACTAAGGACATGGATTACTGGAACCATGTCCTGTGGTCTGATGAGACCAAGATAAACTTATTTGGTTCAGATGGTGTCAATCGTAGCAATCGTACTGAAGCAGAGCATGATCCCCTCCCTTTGGAGACTGGGCCGCAGGGCAGTATTCCAACATGATAACGACCCTAAACACACCTCCAAGACGACCACTGCCTTGCTAAAGAAGCTGAGGGTAAAGGTGATGGACTGGCCAAGCATGTCTCCAGACATAAACCCTATTGAGCATTTGTGGGGCATCCTCAAACGGAAGGTGGAGGTGTGCAAGGTCTCTAACAACCACAAGCTTTGTTATATCGTCATGAAGGAGAAGAAGAGGACTCCAGTGGCAACCTGTAAAGCCAGGGGCGTAACTAGAAATAGCAGGGCCCCATAGCAAAATGTTGTATGGGGCCCCCCTGTAAACAGCCCCCCCCCACAGCTGCCCTAGTGTCAATGCAGCATGACCTGTGCCACATACAGCATGACCTGTGCCCAATGCAGCGTGACCTGTGCCCCATACAGCCCCACCTATGCAGAGGAAGAGGCAAGCCACCCGGATCAGCAGAGAGCGGGATTGCCCACTGTAATAGCTTTCATTTGAATTTGAATTTCCTGTCTTCCCGGGGCTCATCGTCACATAGCCCCACCTCTTGGCCCGACGCCTTTGATGACGTCACATGTCCCGCATTGGATCGGCGTTCTGTCTATCAAAGGCACCGGGCCAAAAGGTGGAGCTATGTGACGTGAGCCCCGGGAACACTGGAAGTTCTAATGAAAGCCCTTACATCGGGCAATTCAGCTCTCTGCTGATACGGACAGCTCGCCTCTTCCTTTCCTCTCTCTTCCCCTGGCTGGGAGTCTGTGCCAGCAGTGCTCTTATCCTCACTGGGCCCCACTTGGCTGCGGGCCCCATAGCACCCGCATGGGTCGCTATGGTGGTAGTTACGCCCCTGTGTAAAGCTATGGTGAACTCCATGCCCAAGAGGGTTAAGTCAGTGCTGGAAAATAATGGCGGCCACACAAAATATTGACACTTTGGGTCCAATTTGGACATTTTTACTTAGGGGTGTACTCACTTTTGTTGCCAGCAGTTTAAACATTATTGGCTTGTTATGTGTTAAGTTATTTTGAGGGGACAGCTAATTTACACTGTTATACAAGCTGTACACTCTACTACTTTACATTGTAGCAAAGTGTAATTTCTTCAGTGTTGTCACATGAAAAGATATAAAAAAATATTTACAAAAATGTGAGGGGTGTACTCACTTTTGTGAGATACTATATATATATATATAAATAATATTGTCAAAAGTATTGGGACACCTGCCTTTACACACACATGAAATTTCATGCCATCCCAGTCTTAGTCCGTAGGGTTCAATATTGAGTTGGCCCACCCTTTGCAGCTATAACAGCTTCAACTCTTCTGTGATGGTTGCCCACAAGGTTTAAGAGTGTGTCTATGGGAATGTTTGACCATTCTTACAAAAGCGCATTTGTGAGGTCAGGCACTGATGTTGGAGGAGAAGGCCTGGCCCGCAGTCTCCGCTCTAATTCATCTCTAATGTGTTCTATAAGGTTGAGGACAGGAATCTGTGCGGGTCAGTCAAGTTTCTCCACCTCAAACTCACTCATTCATGTCTTTATGGACATTGCTTTGTGCACTGGTGCTCAGTTATGTTGGAACAGGAAGGGGCCATCCCCAAACTGTTCTCACAAAGTTGGGAGCATAAAATTGACCAAAATTGCTTTAGTATGCTGATGCCTTAAGAGTTCCCTTCACTGGAACTAAGGGGCCAAGCCCAACCCCTGAAAATCAACCCCACACCATAATCCCCCCTCCACCAAATGATTTGTACCAGTGCACAAAGCCAGGTCCATTAAGACATGGATGAGCGAGTTTGGGGTGGAGGAACTTGACTGGCCTGCACCTCAACCCGATAGAATACCTTTGGGATATATTAGAGTGGAGACTGTAAGCCAGGTCTTCTCATAACCTGAGCCAAATAACTTTTTTTGTGCTGTTGTTTACACACAGTAAATGGGTATGTATGGCCAAAAAAAATGTTTTGGATAGATTGAAGAAGTATTAGAACCCCTGGCAGGTAATTTTTTGCTGCCTGTGACCTTTTGGTAGATTTCCCTTCACTTCCTGTTACAGAGATGCAACAAGAAGCTAGATGGAATCTCCCAAAGTGAGGAGAATTTCCCTTTTAGACAGATGCCCCATTGGAAGATTTCCCTTCACCGCTTGTTCTGTGGAAAACTCAAAATCTTTGGATTTTTGGATAATTTTCTTTTTTGGAGACAATGGTTGAAAATGATGAATCTGCCCAATGGGGACACAGACGCAATAAAAACTTTTAAGAGGGTCTAATCTACTGTATCCAAAAAAAAAAAAGGATTAGCCTAGAGATACATTTTATGACATTCTCCCCCTGCCCACATGACAGTGTTTAAGGCTGTGATTGGCTGACTAGGCCTGAAAACACCTGGAGCAGTGGGCAAATGCAATGAAAGGACCAGTTATCAATGGCACATTGTGGTTTTCAGGAAGCGTCACTTACCTACCTACCTACCTTCAAAGACTTTATAGAAGAGCTCCAGGCTAAAATTTTTTAAATAAAATCTGATAGCCAACAAATAATTATGTCACCTCCTGGATCACTACCTCCTGGATCACTGCTCTCTCCTCTCTCAGCTTGACAGCTGCAGAGGGCGGGGCTGAAGCTCCCCTACTGACATCAGTCAGGAGGGGAGGAGGAGAGAGGCAGCGGTTTACGTGAGCGCCAATTTAGTATTCTCCTTTCCCCCTTGGCAGCTATATAAATGGTTGCGCAGGGAGGTGAAGGGAGAGGTGGAGGAGATGGCCCAGTATAGACAGTAATTAGAAACTCCCAGGAGAGAACAGGCCTATTAAGTGCAAGGAAGGGACGGCTGTGTTATGGAAATGGACTTTTCTGAAGCAGTTAGGTTTGATAGCAAGTTCACAAGCTCATTGCAGGTCAATAAAAAAATAATTTCCAAAAGGGAAAACACTGCAAGTATGCATTCAATATACTTGATTTTTCTGTGCGTTTTACCTGCTTTTTGTAAATTGATGAAAGAGTCACTTCAATGGCTGTAGGATTGGGTAGTCCTGAACAAGATCCTGCTACAATATTGTAGCCCCCTCTGTGTACAGTGTAGGAAAATTTAGCTGGGCTACTCTGTAGGAATAGGGGCCTCGGGTTAATTTGTTTAGAGTTAGCTGGCAGAGCTCCAAGGGTTGAGTCTCTATTACCTCCCCTTGGCTTCTGCAACTGCTGGAGGGTTCTAGAACTTAGAGGGCAGAGGAGCAGAGCTTAGGCCTGAATATTTATGGCGTCTCCCCCAATCCCTGAGTGGTGATGGCCCAGAAGGTGGACAGGTGGACCATAAATATTCTGGCCATGTGGATGCAGAGTCCAGGGTCCAGTTGCCTGGAGAGGACCTCTGTTCTGGGGGGGGAGCTCTGTTCTGGAGGGGACCTCTGTTCTGGGGGGGATCTCTGCCCCTGGAACTAGGGAAGGAGCCAAAGAGAGAGCAAGAGACCATAAGCAGCTGAAGCCTCACACCCGTTCAGCCTTAGCTAGGCTTAGATGAAGACATCCTGAAAGCCATGGTCAGGACCTGTTCAGCAGGAGGTCTATGCCAAAGTCCCTTGAACTTCAGGATTCATCAAAGGGACTGAGTGAGTAACTCCAACCACTACACCACAGAGCCTGATAGAGTAGAAGCAGCCAAGTGCACTACCCAGCTTGCTTACTACCTACTAAGGGACAGCTGGAAGTCACCTAAAGCCCATACCTTCCCTTCCCAATCCAAGTTAATTCCCTAATAAACTAAAACAAGACAAGCCTGAAGCTTGAAGCCTTGAAGCCTGAGCAAGGGATGGAAAATTCCTGTCGCCTGGCTGAGCATGTGAGGGAAGACCCAAAAATCCATCGGCTCCTAAGAGGGTTGCGCTACAATATGAACGCAGACGGAACTAATACTGAAATTGAGGAATTTACCTCCATTTTAGAGATTTCTAAAATCTCAAATTTCGAGGCCATAAATTTCAGCTCCCTTATTTGTTTGATTTATAAATCAGGCCAACATAAATCTTACTACCTTTTAGATGCACCAATTAAAATGAAAACCCGTTGAATGCATTTTGCTAATTGATGCTGCGCATTTTATTTTCTTAACCATGTGGCATTCACGGGAAATTCTCTCTTTTAATTAATCGTAATAAACTTGCAAAAACCATTTAAAATTCATGGAGTTAAAAAATATATATATTCATGAGCAGCAGATGCAGCTGGAATAAAGCATCTTTCATGCGGAGATTCATGGCTGTACGCATATTATTCGCTTAAATGCGGTTTATGTCATTTGGAAATCCCTTTTAATTACGGCTTGTTGGAAATTAGATGCGACATCACTCAGTGGTTGTGTACAGTAATTAAGACACATAATTGTTTGTTAGATGTCACTGGTGCTTATAGCAATGTAGTAAAAATTAAATAAAAAATTGTTTTATGGCACTGGGGTCGTTTTTCCACACTGCCCTCTACTGGTGGTAATAAAAGCTGCAAGAAGGCTAAACATTACAGGATGTCTTTTGATGCAGTCAATGCGAGCTGTACCAGGACCTGATCCCTGTAGGCACCAGGCACTGCTGTCTACTGAATGCAAAGATGCCAGCGGTGACTGAAGGATATCAGACAGAAGGTTACATTATCTACAAGTCATATACCTGCTGTCAATGCATCCATTGTTGTATACACTATATTGCCAAAAAAATTGGGACGCCTGCCTTTACACGCACAGGAACTGTAATTGCATCTCGACCTTAGTCCGTAGGGTTCAATATTGAGTTGGCCCACCCTTTGCAGCTATAACAGCTTCAACTCTTCTGGGAAGGTTGTCCACAAGGTTTAGGAGTGTGTCTATGGGAATGTTTGACCATTCTTCCAGAAGCGCATTTGTGAGGTCAGGCACTGATGTAGATGAGAAGGCCTGGCTCGCAGTCTCAGCTCTAATTCATCTCAAAG
This sequence comes from Lithobates clamitans, assembly GCA_037952925.1. Lineage (NCBI taxonomy): Eukaryota > Metazoa > Chordata > Amphibia > Anura > Ranidae > Lithobates > Lithobates clamitans. The sequence continues at coordinate 503,696 of JBBGZY010001338.1, read as the reverse complement.
GTGTTCTATCATGTTGAGGTCAGGACTCTGTGAAGGTCAGTCAAGTTCCTCCACCCCAAACTCGCTCATCCATGTCTTTATGGACCTTGTTTGTGCACTGGTCTGCAGTCATGTTGGAACAGGAAGGGGCCGCCCCCAAACTGTTCCCACAAAGTTAGGAGCATGAAATTGTCCAAAATGTCTTGGTATGCTGACGCCTTAAGAGTTCCCTTCACTGGAACTAAGGAGCCAAGCCCAACCCATAAAAAACAAAGCCACATCATAGTCCCCCCTCCACCAAATGATTTGGACCTGTGTACAAAGCAAGGTCCATAAAGACATGGATGAGCGAGTTTGGGGTGGAGGAACTTGACTGGCCTGCACAGAGTCCTGACCTCCACCCCATAGAACACCTTTGGGGTGAATTAGAGCAGAGACTGCGAGCCAGGCCTTCTCATCCAACATCAGTGCCTGACCTCACAAATGTTCTTCTGGAGGAATGGTCAAACGTTCCCATACACAGCACTTTATACAAAGGATCAATTCGGTCGAATTGCACTTCCGGGGACACTTCCGAATGCGTGAAGACATCACTGTACATACCTCTTCCCAACTCGTTTCATCTGAGTTAATGTCCTCCAGGGCATGGAGGTGGTGATAGAGCCCAGAAAGACAGCTTTTTGGATGACTACCAGCAAAAGAAATGCCAACATGTTCCGGGGTCTCGTATACTCCCCTTTCCTCCTGGCTGCCTCATATGCTGACACTAATTTTTTTGAGATGCATATTCTGCTGACACTGTTTCTTCTTAAGAGCCCTATCAATTTTTTTAAATTATCCTTGAGTCCTGTCAGGGCTGGGCTCAGCCCTTCCTTCTCTGAGCTGGCTGCTCAGCTGTCCGCTAATTGCCAGCTCCTATCTCACCACAGTGACTCACCTGTTAATAATATCCTGCTCGTCAGTCCTGCCTACTTAAGCCATCCAGTCCAGATGATGTCTGCCTTCGCCTTGGTCACATCTCTAGAGACGCTCCCCTGTGTTCCTGTTAAAGACTTGCCTGGCTGACATTCCTTCTGGCTCCAGATCCTGCTTGCTGCTCTACTACGCTGTTCTGTGGCTCCCTGATGTTTTGGCTTGTTTGGCTATCCGTTCCGCTTCCTGAACTCTGGCTATGTTTTGACTATGTTTACTCTGTTTACCTTTTTTTATTATTATTAAACAAGTGTGATTTAACTGTACTTCTCAGTCTGATTCATGGTTTCTGACAAATCCTTGAAGAAGGGGGAGTGTGCAAGCCCCCGAAACAAGTTGGATTTTCTTATAATGCTTATCCTCCTTTAAAGCACCTTTCTGGATCCTTATACCCCTGATGTGTTGCCCTTACTAGGCTCTGTATATATATAATATCTATTTCTAGGAAGTGTTAGCTCAATTAGGACAGAGGATAAGTAAATAAACTAGCTCCTTTCTGAGCACAGTTCCAATGAGATGAAAAAAAAAAAAATAATATGTTTATATTTTTCACAAAAAAAAAAATGTTTTTCATAGGGCAGTGAGTACTGATCACGGGAAAGGTTTCTAGACTCTTGACTGTACTCTACTTAGGTTCTGGGTTACAATTTAATTAAAAGTTGAAAATATTAGAATTTAGATTTTAGACAAAAAAAAATCTGTATTGTTTACTTAAATATTGTAATTTTTTTGTTTACTTAGAAATGTTTTTTGTCTAATTTTTAGCTGAATACAATTCAAAATGAACAATGCTCTTGCAGTATGAACGTGATGGCAAGATAATGAGCAGGTAAAAAACACTAAGGCAATCCTAACAGCCACAGGTAGCTCCTTCATCCAAAGAAAAAACTTTGTTGTAACATTGCAAGAAAAAAATGGAAAACTAACTCCAGTCAATTTTTTTAGTTTTGGATAGAATGGGAAACAGTTTACATTTCCATCAGGCTTTTATTTCTTTCTGTGACCCCACTGGGGACACCTGGCCTCACTTCCTCTCCCTGTGACAACTATGCAGGGGGATCTGTGGTCACTGGACCAGCAAGGTCTAATATTTCCCCACTCTGCTAAAAATGTGTTTTTATCTGTGTCCCTTTTGTAGACATTTTCCATCACTTTTTGTGCAGACAGAAAGAGGAAATCTCAAATCAGAAACAAATAGCAAAACAATAACAAAAGAAGCTTAAAAACTGACAGAGGTTCTTACCCTTCCCCACTCTATCCAAATTTACATATTTTAGGCAAGTTGAGCTTTAAAGTGGTTGTAAACCCTTAAATATACCAATGAAGTGACTGGCCTCAGTTGATATACAGAGATGAAACAAATCCTCCCACATAAGTTGTACCTGTTTATCGGCAGTCTTCTCTTCTCTACATCTGTTCAAAGTCCAGAAGTTATAAAGCTTGTCTGAGCTCAGAAGGCAGGGGGCGGAGAGCAGAAGTTATACCCTGAAGAGCTCATTGAGGAGAGCTCTGAGACCTGATTGGAGGGAAGGGAACCACTTCACACAGCACACAGGAACAGAGCTGAGGCTGTCAATCACAGGCTGTGTGTTGGAGCTCCCTCCCCTGTCACCTTTTTTTCTCTTGGTTTCAGGAACTTGTCAGAAGTGACTCATGCTGACAGCAGAGGAATGAATCAGCATACAGAAATAACAATTAGTGCTCTTAATTGAGACAAGTAGCCACTATAGGGGGATATACTTTATTCATTTTTCACATCTGAGGTTTACAATGATTTTGACAACACATTCAAACACATATCTAGGTGTTAATCACCATATTTATCGGCATATAACACACACATTTCCCCCCTGAAAATAAGGGGCAAATCATGTGTGCGTGTTATATGCCGATATTTACCAGGCTGCCTCAGAGGGGGGGCGAGCGCCCCCCGAATTACACAGAGCCGGGATCTCCTGTGTACTCGGCTCGCAGTCACACAAGTCCCGCCTCCTGGACCGGCTCCAAGAGGTGGGACTGTGTGTGACTGTGCAGCGCCGAGTACACAAGAGATTCTGGCTCTGTGTAATCCGGCACTGGTGAGGCTGCATTGATGGGCAATGGTGAGGCTGCATTGAAGAGCAATGGCGAGGCTGCAGATGGGCATTGATCAGGCTGCAATGATGGGCAATGGCGAGGTTGCAGATGGGCATTGATCAGGCTGCAATGATGGGCAATGGCGAGGCTGCAGATGGGCATTGATCAGGCTGCAATGATGGGCAGCGGCGAGGCTGCAGATGGGCATTGATCAGGCTGCAATGATGGGCAGCGGCGAGGCTGCAGATGGGCATTGATCAAGCTGCAATGATGGGCAATGGCGAGGCTGCAGATGGGCATTGATCAAGCTGCAATGATGGGCAATGGCGAGGCTGCAGATGGGCATTGATCAAGCTGCAATGATGGGCAATGGCGAGGCTGCAGATGGGCATTGATCAGGCTGCAATGATGGGCAGCGGCGAGGCTGCAGATGGGCATTGATCAAGCTGCAATGATGGGCAATGGCGAGGCTGCAGATGGGCATTGATCAAGCTGCAATGATGGGCAATGGCGAGGCTGCAGATGGGCATTGATCAAGCTGCAATGATGGGCAATGGCGAGGCTGCAGATGGGCATTGATCAGGCTGCAATGATGGGCAGCGGCGAGGCTGCAGATGGGCATTGATCAAGCTGCAATGATGGGCAATGGCGAGGCTGCAGATGGGCATTGATCAAGCTGCAATGATGGGCAATGGCGAGGCTGCAGATGGGCATTGATCAAGCTGCAATGATGGGCAGCGGCGAGGCTGCAGATGGGCATTGATCAAGCTGCAATGATGGGCAATGGCGAGGCTGCAGATGGGCATTGATCAGGCTGCAATGATGGGCAATGGCGAGGCTGCAGATGGGCATTGATCAAGCTGCAATGATGGGCAATGGCGAGGCTGCAGTTGGGCACTGATAAGGCTGCATTGATGGGCAATGGCGAGGCTGCAGATGGGCATTGATCAAGCTGCAATGATGGGCAGCGGCGAGGCTGCAGTTGGGCACTGATAAGGCTGCATTGATGGGCACTGGCCCTTATGTTGCTTCAAAGTTCTTTATTTAAAAAAAAAAAAAAAAATTCTGAAACTTCCTTCTTAAAATTAAGGTGCGTGTTATAAGCCAATAAATATGGTATACTTGAAAATTGATGAATTGAGCTTTATTAACAAATCTGAAAACAATTCTTGAAATATAAATTTCAGCTTGCAGTGTGTGTAATACTACCACTTGATGCTTCAAGCTTTACAAGATACCACTGAACTGTATCTGCCAAATATCCCCCCTCTAAAGGCAAAATTAATTTTGGATAGAGCAAGAGAGAATTATGACTCTTGTCAGTTTTTTTTTCCCATCTGTGTCCGTTGGGGAGATTTACCTTTACTTCCTGTCCCATAGCCAAACAGGAAGTGAGAGGAAAGCGCTGTAAAGTGAAGGAATCCCTGTCTGTCTCTACAGTGTAGTGTCCCCATTGGAAGATTTCTCCTCTGTTCCTGTTCTGGGGAACAATTCAAATTTTGAGAAATTCTTCAATTTTCAGTAATAATGGTAAAAAGGATGAACAGAGAGGGTGAATCTCCTTAACGGGGACACAAACAGCAATAAAAACCTGACAGGTGTTCCAATCCCTCTCCATTCTATCCAAAACAAAAATATATGAATAGGAAAAAAAAAAAATATATATATATATATAAATTATATGAATATAGTAGTAGCCACTAGTGTAGTCTTATGCCTAGTACACACGGGCCGAATGTCGGAAGAGATAGGCTGGTTCAATAAAAATTGTCCGACATTCGGCTACTGTCGGATGAACATGCTGGAAAACCAACAACTGACCAGCTTAGTGTGTACCAGACCTTAGACTTGTGTAGCCATATCATGCCATAAACCAGTTGCTACCACTATACTGAGACCAATGGAATTGCATGGAAGTCTCGTAATTCTTTCACTGCTGGTCCTGATGACCTGGACTTATTTATGAAACGCGTCGAGTGCAACCTGCTATCTGTGAAATGGAACGAGCAGATGTAGTGCAAATATACAGTGCCTTGAAAAAGTATTCGCATTGAAATGTTCCACATTTTGTCATGTTACAACCAAAAACGTAAATGTATTATGTTGGGATTTTTTTTGATAGACCAACACAAAGTCGCACATGATTGTGAAAATGAAGGAAAATGATAAATTTTTTTCAACATTTTTTACAAATAAATATGTGAAAAATGTGGCGTGCATTTGTATTCAGCCCCCCTGAGTCAACACTTTGTAGAACCAACCTTCACTGCAATTACAGCTGCAAGTCTTTTTAGGGATGTCTCTACCAGCTTTGCACATCTAGAGAGGGACATTTCTGTCCATTCTTCTTTACAAAATATCTCAAGCTCTGTCAGATTGGATGGAGAGCACCTGTGAACAGCAATTTTCAAGTCTTGCCACAGATTCTCAATTGGATTTAGGTCTGGACTTTGAATGGAACATTCTAACACATGAATATGCTTTGATCTCTGTCCTGCTGGAAGGTGAACCTCCACCCCAGTCTCAAGTCTTTTGCAGACTCTAACAGGTTTTCTTCTAAGATTGTCCTGTATTTGGCTCAACCCATCTTCCCATCAACTCTGACCAGCTTCCCTGTCCCTGCTTAAAAAAAGCATCCCCACAACATGATGCAGCCACCACCATGTTTCACGGTGGGGATGGTTTGTTCAGGGTGATGTGCAGTGTTAGTTTAATGCCACACGTAGCATTTTGTTTTTAGGCCAAAAAGTTTAATTTTGGTCTCATCTGAGCAGAGCACCTTCTTCCACATGTTTGCTGTGTCCCCCACATGGCTTCTCACAAACTGCAAATTTGACTTCTTATGTCTTTCTTCTTGCCACTCTTCCATAAAGGTCAGATTTGTGGAGTGCACAACTAATAGTTGTCCTGTGGACAGATTCTCGCCCCTGAGCTGTGGATCTCTGCAGCTCCTCCAGAGTTACTATGGGCCTCTTTGCTGCTTCTCTGATTAATGCTCTCCTTCCCCGTCCTGACAGTTTAGGTGGACGGCCATGTCTTGGTAGGTTTGCAGTTGTGCCATACTCTTTCCATTTTCAGATGATGGATTGAACAGTGCTCCGTGAGATGTTCAAAGCTTGGGATATTTTTTTATAACCTAACCCTGCTTTAAACTTCTCCACAACTTTATCCCTGACCTGTCTGGTGTGTTCCTTGGTCTTCATGATGCTGTTTGTTCACCCGTGTTCTCTAAAAAACCTCTGAGGGCTTCACAGAACAGCTATTTACTAATTAGGTGACTTCTGAAGGCAACTGGTTCCACTAGATTTTAGTTAGGGGGGTATCGGAGTAAAAGGGGCTGAATACAAATGCATGCCACACTTTTCAGATATTTATTTGTAAAAAAAATTGAAAACCATTCATCATTTTCCTTCCACTTCACAATTATGCTCCACTTTGTGTTGGTCTATCACATAAAATCCCAATAAAATACATTCATGTTTTTGGTTGTAACATGACAAAATGTGGGAAATTTCAAGGGGTATGAATGCTTTTTCAAGGCACTGTACATTTGTTGATATTATAATGCCAATACTGCGATTCCTCGTTTAGTTACTAAACGCGTCGCTCTGTTAGCATAAACCAGGGGTCTCAAACTGGCGGCCCTCCAGCTGTTTCGAAACGACAAGTCCCATCATGCCTCTGCCTGTGGGAGCTTGTAACTGTCAGCCTTGCAATGCCTCTTGGGACTTGTAGTTTCGCAACAGCTGGAGGGCTGCCAGTTTGAGACCCCTGGCATAAACCATTCTTCTTATTTTTTGCATGTGGTCACCGCTAAATAAAGTTGCATGTTATTTATAACTGTCTGTTCTCTGTGTTGGGGGATTTGGAGAGTGTCGTCAGACTCAGGAAGGAGCTGTATTCACTTACTTAGCAAAGCCAACACTTATAGGTGTGCTACAGGACATTTTTACGTTCGCTCATATGTCTTCCTCATAAGACATAAATACAAAGCCTAAAATAAAGCATACCCTTGGCTTGACTTCCTCTACTGTATGCTGGTAATTACGACTTGGAGCTGATTATTATCAATTTTTAACTTTTTTTGGTATCATGGCAACCAGTGACCTACTGTACTCCTGTTTACTGCTGCAGTTTCTCCTACGCGTTTCGTCCTTATTAACCGCTTGCCGACCGTCCGCCACAGTTATACTGCGGCAGAATGTCACAGGCAGGCGAACCGCCGTCATGGTACGTCAGTACCATAGACGACCACTAGGGGGCGCATGCATGCCGCCAGTGGCCCACGTGAGCCCCCTGCTTGCCCACATAGCCGATGCGAGTGCTCGGTGGTTTCGATCACCACTGGGCTCCCGCGATCGCTCAGGGCACACGGAGAACCGGGAGCTGTGTGTGTAAACACACAGTTTCCGGTTCTCTGAGGGGAGAACTAACAGATCGTCTGTTCATACAGAGTATGAACAGGCGATCTGTTAGTTTCCCTGCACAGTCCCCTCCCCCTTCAGTTAGAACACAAACTAGGACACACATCAACCCCTTCACTGCCCCCTAGTGCTAACCCCTTCACTGCCAGTGACATTTTTACAGTAATCAATGCATCTTTAATCGCACTGATCGCTGTATTATTGCCAATGGTCCCAAAAATGTGTAAAAATTGTCTGACGTGTCCGCCATAATGTCGCAGTCAAGATTGCCGCCATTACTAGTAAAAAAAAAAAATAGAATAATAAAAATGCCATAAAACTAACCCCTAATTTGTAGACGCGATAACTTTTGCGCAAACAAATCAATATACGCTTATTGCGATTTTTTTAATCAAAAATATGTAGAAGAATACGTATCGGCCTAAACTGAGCAAAAAATTTTTTTTTTATATATTTTTTGGGGATATTTATTATAGCAAAAAGTAAAAAATAATGCGTTTTTTTTCAAAATTGTTACTCTTTTTTTGTTTATAGTGCAAAAAATAAAAACCACAGAGGTGATCAAATACCACCAAAAGAAGGGGGAAAAATGACGTTGATTTTGTTTGGGAGTCACGTCGCACGACCGCGCAATTGTCAGTTAAAGTGACGCAATGCCGAATCCCAAAAAGTACTCTGGTCTTTGGCCAGCCAGATGGTCCGGGGCTGAAGCGGTTAATGACCCACACACCTGTGTTTCGCTCAGCCATTGATTAAAAAAAAATAATGTATTTTTTGGTCCTCGGTGGTTTGATCTGTAATTTATATTCGAGGGACAGAAGACCAGACAAAATCTATAACAGAGCTCAGGAACATAGCTACAGCCAATGAGAAGATCCTCAAAGGGCGTTTGTACTTTAGCTTTTAAAAATGCAGGTTTCCTAATCTTCATAATTGGTCTGGGTTAGTGGCTAGGGTCGCCTCCTTCTCTTCAAGGGTCGCCTCCTTCTCTTCAAGTCAAACCCGAACACTTTAGCGGCACACAGCAATTTTTTCTTTATAGTATAAACTATACATATATTTTGCTATTAAATAACATTTCTAATCATATGAAGTTAATATCATAACATCTGAATCCACAGAGTTCCCCTTTTTACATCTGAATCCACAGAGTTCCCCTTTTTACATCTGAATCCACAGAGTTTCCCTTTTACATCTGAATCCACAGAGTTCCCCTTTTACATCTGAATCCACAGAGTTCCGCTTTTACATCTGAATCCACAGAGTTCCCCTTTTACATCTAAATCCACAGAGTTTCCCTTTTACATCTGAATCTGCAGAGTTTCCCTTTTACATCTGAATCTGCAGAGTTCCCCTTTTACATCTGAATCACAGAGTTCCCCTTTTACATCTGAATCTGCAGAGTTCCCTTTTTAAATCTGAATCCACAGAGTTCCCCTTTTACATCTTAATCCACAGAGTTCCCCTTTTAAATCTGAATCCACAGAGTTCCCCTTTTACATCTGAATCTGCAGAGTTGCCCTTTTACATCCGAATCTGCAGAGTTCCCCTTTTACATCCGAATCTGCAGAGTTCCCCTTTTACATCTGAATCACAGAGTTCCCCTTTTACATCTGAATCCACAGTGTTCCCCTTTTACATCTGAATCCACAGTGTTCCCCTTTTACATCTGAATCCACAGAGTTCCCCTTTTACATCTGAATCTGCAGAGTTCCCCTTTTACATCTGAATCCACAGAGTTCCCCTTTTACATCTGAATCCACAGAGTTCCCCTTTTACATCTGAATCCACAGAGTTCCCCTTTTACATCTGAATCCACAGAGTTCCCCTTTTACATCTGAATCCACAGAGTTCCCCTTTTACATCTGAATCCACAGAGTTCCCCTTTTACATCTGAATCCACAGAGTTCCCCTTTTACATCTGAATCCACAGAGTTCCCCTTTTACATCCGAATCTGCAGAGTTCCCCTTTTACATCCGAATCTGCAGAGTTCCCCTTTTACATCTGAATCCACAGAGTTCCCCTTTTACATCTGAATCCACAGAGTTCCCCTTTTACATCTGAATCTGCAGAGTTCCCCTTTTACATCTGAATCCACAGAGTTCCCCTTTTACATCTGAATCCACAGAGTTCCCCTTTTACATCTGAATCCACAGAGTTCCCCTTTTACATCTGAATCCACAGAGTTCCCCTTTTACATCTGAATCCACAGAGTTCCCCTTTTACATCTGAATCCACAGAGTTCCCCTTTTACATCCGAATCTGCAGAGTTCCCCTTTTACATCCGAATCTGCAGAGTTCCCCTTTTACATCTGAATCACAGAGTTCCCCTTTTACATCCGAATCCACAGAGTTCCCTTTTTAAATCTGGATCCACAGAGTTCCCCTTTTACATCTGAATCTGCAGAGTTCCCCTTTTACACGTGAATCCGCAGAGTTCCCTATAACATCGGAATCCACAGAGTTCCCTTTTACTGTAATGCCCCGTACACACGATCAGACATTCCAACAACAAAATCCATGGATTTTTTCCGACAGATATTGGCTCAAACTTGTCTTGTATACACACGGTCACACAAATCTTGTCGGAATTTCCGAACGTCAAGAACGCTGTGACGTACAACACGTACGACAAGCCAAGAAAAATGAAGTTCAATAGCCAGTGCGGCTCTTCTGCTTGATTCCGAGCATGCGTGGAACTTTGTGCGTCGGAATTATGTACACACGATCGGAATTTACAACATTTTTTACAGATCTCAAACTTTGTGTGACGGAAATTTAGATAGAAAATGTCCGATGGAGCCTACACATGGTAGGAATTTCCGGCAACAAGCTCCCATCGAACATTTTCCGTCGGAAAATCCCACCGTGTGTACGGGGCATAAGGGGGGACTCTGCAGACTCTGATGTAAGGGAGAACTCTAACATAAAGGATGCTCTGGGAACCCTGGTTTAAGGGAGAACACTGAAAAACTCTGATGTACGGAGTGGACTCAGCTGTAAGGGGGAACACTGTGGCCTCAGGTGTAAAGGGGAACTCTGATGTAAGGGGTGCTCTGAGAACCCTGAATTACCTTAGTGTACCCACTCAGAAGCAGGAGAGAGAAGGGGGAAGGAGGGAGACTTCAGACACAGACAGGGATGGATGGTGAGCTCACTCATTCCTGCCGGCCACCCACAATCGCTCCACAGAGAGGAAAAACGGGGATCTGCTTACGTAAACAAGGCAGATCCCCTTTCTGACAGGGAAGTACACAGAGATTGATTAAGTCTCCCCCCTTCTATCTCCTGTCTCTGAGTGAGTACACTAAGGTAAATCAGGGTTCTCAGAGCACCCCTTACATCAGAGTTCCCCTTTACACCCGAAGCCGCAGTGTTTCCCCTTTTATCAGAGTCCTCTCTGTACATCAGAGTACTCAGTGTTCCCCCTTAAATCAGGGTTCCTAGAGCATGCCTTATGTCAGAGTCCCCAGAGTTCTCCCTCACATCAGAGCAGGGCCATCTTAAGAGCATTATAGGCCCCCGGGCAATATAGTGCACTGGGGCCCTGTCTACACAATCACGCACGAGAATAAAAATGCAAATTATCAATAAGGCTATATTTATTGGTACTTCCAACAAAATCAGTGTTTAAACATTAACACAATGTTTGGACAATATAACTTTTGATGGGCACAGTGGCAGCGTTTGATGGGCACAGTGGCTGCGTTTGATGGGCACAGTGGCTGCATTTGATGAGCACAGTGGCTGCTTTTGATGGGCACAGTGGCTGCTTTGATGGGCACAGTGGCAGCGTTTGATGGGCACAGTGGCTGCGTTTGATGGGCACAGTGGCAGCGTTTGATGGGCACAGTGGCAGCTTTGATGGGCACAGTGGCAGCGTTTGATGGGCACAGTGGCTGCGTTTGATGGGCACAGTGGCTGCATTTGATGGGCACAGTGGCTGCTTTGATGGGCACAGTGGCAGCGTTTGATGGGCACAGTGACTGCATTTGATGAGCACAGTGGCAGCGTTTGATGGGCACAGTGGCAGCTTTGATGGGCACAGTGGCAGCGTTTGATGGGCACAGTGGCTGCGTTTGATGGGCACAGTGGCTGCGTTTGATGGGCACAGTGGCTGCTTTTGAGGGGGAACAGACAGTGGCTGTGTTTGATGCACAACTTGAACTTACTTAAGTAGACAGTGTTAGACTTACTTGAGGCCGCCGGCCTGGTGCAGTACAGTGTGTCACTCACAGCAGCAAGGCAGCGCCAGCTATCAATCAGGGCCGTCTTTCCACTCTGCTCCCTCTCCACACTGTCTGAAAAACATGGAAGAGGTGGGCGGAGCTTGTTCACTAGCCGCTAGGGGTGGCCACGTGGCGCTATGAATGCTGGGGTGGCCGCGGCCTCTGACTGACGTCACTGGTTGCTAGCTAGACGCCGGGCGGCCAGCGATTCTAGCAAGTGAGCAACCAGTGCAGTCAGTCAACTTAAGCAGCAGATTGCAGCGCTGAGGATCGGCCCTGGATGGGGCCCTCCAGGCAAGTGGGGCCCCTGGGCAACTGCCCAGCGTGCCCAGTGGAAAAAACTGCCCTGCATCAGAGTCTGCAGAGTCCCCCCTTACAGTGAAAGGGAACTCTGCGAGTTCAGATGTAAAAGGGGAACTCTGTGGCCTCTGATGTAAAGGGGAACTCTGTGGCCTCTGATGTAAAGGGGAACTCTGTGGCCTCTGATGTAAAGGGGAACTCTGTGGCCTCTGATGTAAAGGGGAACTCTGTGGCCTCTGATGTAAAGGGGAACTCTGTGGCCTCTGATGTAAGGGGGAACTCTGTGGCCTCTGATGTAAAGGGGAACTCTGTCGCCTCTGATGTAAAGGGGGACTCTTGTGATAAACTTCTTATGATTAGAAATGTTATTTAATAGCAAACTATATGTATAGGTTATACTACAAAAAAAAAAAAATTGCTGTGCGCCACTAAAGTGTTCGGGTTTGACTTGAAGAAAAGGTGGTGATCCTGCGCAGGAGAGCCGCCTTGCCGCCGTATATATGTACAGTATACGGTCGGCAAGTGGTAAAGGCATTTTTCAGATAACTCAGCTTGTTGGCATTTACAGACTCACCTGTATGTTTTATCAGTAACAATGGTTTAGCTATTACTACTATTCTTTAGCTTTCAAACATTCCATATATCTTGAGAGTATTTATATAATAAAAGAGAGGCATTCAGGTTCCCTGCCTTGGGATATGACACAAAGATTGTCTCCCACGAAGAGGAGAACAGACCCGAGCCGTATTCGAAGGCAATGGAAATAAATAACTACTTAACCATCCAATCTGTGCCCACACAATGCCTTCCTGGCTCTGTATCAGCTCTAAAGACCTCCTAAAAATGACACAGGATTGCCATTGTAAAACACCTGTCACCATGAAATTCCATTTGGTGTTTTTCCATAGGGAGAGCTCAGAATATAGACTTACCATACACACTAATTAGAAAAAAAAAAAAGAAAAGATCAGCCAGTAGAGGGCAGTAGCATGCTAGCATACTGTCACCTATATACTTACAATTTATGTTTCCGCAGGCAAAGCATGTCCTTTTATCACCAATAATATTTACAAATCTATTTGACAAAATATATCATGGAATATGATTGAATAATCATAATAACAAGTACAGTATTAGGGATAATAGAAGTATTCAGCCCATCTCCCTTTGAAGCCTGCAAATGATTTGCATCTGCATCTGAGAAAGGTTAACCAGGCTTAAAGGAGAAACCTACAGCTACAGCACCAAGGAAAATGCATTATCAGAAACCCATAGGCATTGGAATTTATAAGTAAATGATAAAAATGTACTTTTTTTATTTTCTTATGATCCTTTCCTAAACAAGATATACAAATCGTGTGCCTACAGGTGGTCTGCCACAAGACTGCGTACCGGTGGATGCCCCTTCCTTTCGGGGTCCCTGATCGATAACAGATTCTTATCAATTCTTATCAATTCTTATCAATCATTGATGACTTATTGGGGTTGATTTACTAAAGGCAAAAAGACTGTGTACTTTTCAAAGTGCACAGGCTATTTGCCTTTAGTAAATCCACCTCTCTGAGTTCACTTTCAGACAAAGATGAGAAAGAAACACACATTTCAGCAAGGAGGGCTTACAGAACATAGCCAACCAACACCTGGGGATTATACTATATTAGGGGGTCTCCAAACTACGGCCTGCTACAGGACTGCATCTGTCCCACAGCTAGGGTCAGGTGCCCCCCTGCTAACTGTGATCATTCCAACAGCTAGTTGCTGGGACTGCTGGAGTCCTAGCAACCGATGATGTGCTTGCCCCAGCAGGATGGAACTTTTGATGTCCATATCTGCTCTGCCTTCTAGTTCCTACTGTGCTGCTACACTGACTACAGCCACAATGTAAGTAAGGTAAGGGCAAATCACTAATAAGAAATACAATGTAAGGGGGACTCTGCTGAGGACCCTGATGTCAGAGAGGGCTCTGATTTAAGTGGGGGCTCCTAAGGAAACTCATATGTAAGGGGGTCTCTGTTGGGCACCCTGAGGTAAGGAGGGCTCTGATGAGGCCCCTTATGTAAGTGGGGACTTTGATGTAAGGTGGGACTTCTAGGGTGGACTTTAATGTAGATTGTAAGCTCTAAGGAGCAGGGCCCTCTGATTCCTACTGTATCAAAGTGTATTGTATTTGCACTGTCTACCCTCAAGTTGTAAAGCGCTACGTAAACTGTTGGCGCTATATAAATCCTGTATAATAATAATAATAATAATGTAAGGGTGGCTCTGATGGGGACCTTAATGTAAGGGGGCTCTGATGAGGATTCTTATGAAAGGAGGGAAGGGCACATACCGGCCACATGTCCTCAACATGGGGAGGGTGCTTTGGGATGCACCCCAAAGCGCCTTGTCCCCATGTTAATGGGGGCAAGGGCCTCTTCCTGACAACCCTAGCTGGTGATTGTCGGGGTCTGCGGGCAGGGGGGGCTTATCAGAATTTGGTAGCCCTATTTAACAGGGGGGGGCCCCAGATCCCACTCCCCCATATGTGAATGGGTATCGGGTATATTGTACCCCTACCAATTCACCAAAAAAGTGTTAAAAAGTAAAAACCACAAGACACAGTTTTTGACAATTCCTTTATTAAAAAAGAAACAAAAAGTGTCCCGCGATGTACATCAATCACGCCGCCCGTCAGGCCCAAAAAATAGAAAAACTAAAAAAAAATCAGCCTCCATGGGAGGACTCCCAGCGACTACGGTCTTTTTCCTTTGACAGCTCTTATATAGACAAGGGCGAGGCCACCTGCTGACTTAACCGGATGACCCCGCCCCCTCTGACATCACATGATGAAGATGTGGGTGGGGTCACTCGGTTACTTCACTGGGTGGCCCCATACTTAGCCTATATAACAGCTGTCAAAGCCAAGAGAAAGCAGTCGCCGGGGGGGGGGGGGGAGCTCCCATCGAAGTGGAGATTTTTTCAGTTTTCCTATTTTTCAGGTCCGTCGGGAGGCGTGATTGAAGATCGATGGACATTGAAGGACACTTTTTATTTTTTAAAAAGGAATTGTCAAAAACAGTCTCTTGTGATTTTTTACTTTTTGACACTTTTTTTGGTGAATGGGTATTGGTACAATGTACCCAATACCCACTCACATAGGGGGGCGGGATCTGGGGTCCCCCTTGTCGAAGATGACTTCCAGATTCCGATAACCCCCCCGCCTGCAGCCCCTGACAACCACCTGCCAGGGTTGTCGGGAAGAGGCCCTTGTCCCCATCAACATGGGGACAAGGTGCTTTGGGGAGGCACCCCAGAGTACCCTCCACATGTTGAGATCAAGCGGCCTGGTATGGTTCAGAAAGGGGAAGGGCTCTCGCTCGTCCCCTCCCTTTCCTGGCCTGCCAAGCTGCATGCTCGGATAAGGGTCTGGTATGGATTTTGGGGGGGACCCCACGCCAATTTTTTAAGTGCATTATGGGGTGCTCCGTGGCAGACGAACTTGCCAAGAGCGCCCCATATGTTTGTTCTATTAACAAACGAACAGCTGATGTTTGAATTGAAATTACGTTCGACTCGAACATAGAGCTCATCCCAACTCCCATATGGGCAACCACTGACACCATTGATCTTTTAGGCTATCTGTACATTCTTTCCAATGACCACAAATGTAAGGAACATTGCTGCCAGTGACCATCCCACTAATGTACCATGAGCCAGTGGCGGAACTACCAGGGTTGTAAATGTGGCACTTGTGACTGGGACTTGGCGTTCTGCCTCCGTGGGGGGGGGGGGGGCACCAAGGCAACAGGAAGGGGGCCCACTGCAGAACATGTCATAGCGTTATAAAGAGCCCTGCGATGGGAGTAAACAGCCCCAAAATCAGTGGGAAGGTCCCTGGGCTCAGAAGGAAGTGCCCCAGGACTGATGGAAAGGGCCCCAAGACCAATGGAAAAGAGGCCTCCTCGTGGTTTCTTGAACCTGGACCTTGAAGGTTTGGACCTCTGCCATGACCTGTAGATACAGTAATTATTAGCTGGGCCAGGAAAGTTATTTCATGGGTTTCTCCATATTAAAAAGGTTGTGAAAGACTGGTCTATACTGTAAAGTTGGCTCTTGTGTGTGAATGCATATACAGTATGTTGCCTTCTCCCACTGCGTAGAGCATCATGGTTTATTGTCATTTAAATAGCATGGAGCATCATGGGAAATGCAGTGCAGCAGCCACATTAAAGGCTGAGAGACATTCCGGGGTTAAATGACATTTCAAAAGATGTATGAGTGTTATTCCACTCCTAACATCAGTAAGAGGAGGATGTATGAGGGCGCCAAGACATTTTTTACGCTGATCTTCTTTCTGCTTTTATGAAGTTCCTTTGCTGTCATCTTTGATTAAGTTTGTGCTTTGTCCCCATTTGATCTTTTTTAAACACCTGGGCAGCCTGTGTGCCAAGTTTGCCGGCTGCATCATACTGCATGCATCTCAGGCACACATGCTAAATCTCACTAATATCTCCGGGACTCCTGATGGATTTGCGCACATCTGAGTCTGATTTTATACCCGAGGACAGTGATTTTATGGGAAACATATCATTGCCTTTTATAGCGCCGGATAAATCTACAAATATCTCCGGCAGCTTTTAATGTTTTGTTTTTCTTGTTCATGTACAGGAGGAAGAGACTGTCGGGAGAGGAAATGGAAAGCTAAGATGTAAAGGTATCTTTTCCTTTATTTAACGATGTGCCTAGGTGGAACAACTACCGCTTTGGAGGCATAGTTTAAAACAGAACTCCTGTCAAAAAATAAATAAAATGAATTTAATAGTCCAAATAAAGAAAAAGCAAAAAAAAATCAGCCTTTGCTGCATTACTTCCTTCAATATGAATCTGTACCCTGCAGTGCTTCTTTCCTGCCACTAGATGTCCTCAGTATGCTGGACTGAATGTCAGCCAGCATAATTACATAACTTCCTTTGAGCTCAGGCTGTCATAGACCCGCCCCCAGCCTGTGACTGGACAGTGAAAGAGAAGCAGCACAGTGATGACCTCTGTTACTCTGCTTTCTTCTCCTATCAACACGCTTCTTGTCAGTACATAAGCTCCTTTTTTTGCTTCATCCTTTCACATTCTGAGCTCTGCTGTACTGAATCACACTGCTTGCATTTAAAAATATACAGTTAACCTCTTGCCACCCACATAACGCAGTGGCAAGTGGGTGGACACTTGTACTCATGTAAACACTGATCATAGGTGTGCACAGCCTATTGCATTAGGGTGTGCACCTCAAAGCTCAAACACACTGAAGCATAGTAAAATGTGTTTACTATGCTTCAGTTTGTGAATGAACATAGTGAGTGAGTGTGTTCACTGTGTTCAATTAGAAAAGGAAGGGTCGGGTAAATGACATATTGTTAAGTGATCCACTGGGGTGACTCCATGTGAAGAAACAGCGCTAGCTACTCTGGTCTAACAAAAAAAAAAAAACACTTTTGAACAGCACATAGTACAATCCATGTAAACTAAAATTAATAAAATAAATTGATGCAATACACAAGGTCTTACAAACCCATCAAATCCAAAAGTGATATGAATATAAATATATATAATCTGTAAACAAAAATGATGGCATCCACTAAAAAAGTCCTTTCAGGTGTGTAAAATCCTCCTAGTAATGATGGATCGTAATGGATGATGTTCAACATAGACAGCAAATTGCAAAAAATCCCAATAGGAGACCAGTGCAGGATATGATAGAAATTCCTACTCATCAGACATAGTTGACCCTATTTGCCGTATGGCAAAAGGGTTCAAGACAAGCTTATTGATCTCTGTGACCGGAGGAGGAAGAGAACCGACCAATCTCCACGTCCCTCCTCATGATATCCCGTAGTTCCAACACTGAGGTCTCTTAAAAATAATAAAAAAGAAGAAAGGATAAAAAAAGAAGAAAGAAACCAGAGGTCCTCATAGCGTAAAAAGTTCCAGCTTCTGATGACGTCATTTTTATGACAAAACGCGTCAAGTTGATACGCACGGTGCTCTACGCTGATCCCCAGGTGGAACACAGGCTAACCCTGGCAGATGGGTCTTGCTGTTCTTGCCATTTGTGCGGGTCAGGGAGAGGATTTTAAAGTAACCTTGTTAGCAAGTTTCAGTAAACCATTCTGGAACTTTTTACGCTATGAAGACCTCTGGTTTATGTCTTCTTTTTCATCCTGCTCATGAAGAGATCTCAGTGTTGGAACTACTGGATATTGTGAGGAGGGACGTGGGGATTGGTCGGTTCTCTTCCTCCGCTGGTCATTGAGATCATTAAGCTTGTCTTGACTCCTCTTGCCATACAGCAAATAGGGTCAACTACGTCCGATGAGTAGGAATTTCTATCATATCCTGCACTGGTGTCCTATTGGATTTTTTTGCAATTTGCTGTCTATGCTGAACATCATCCATTATGGTCCATCAATACTAGGATGATTTTACACACCTGAAAGGACATTTTTAGTGGATACCATCATTTTTGTTTACAGATTACATATATTTGTATTCATATCACTGTTTGGACTCTATAGGTTTGTAAGGCCACGTGGATTGCATCAATTTATTCACATATATTATACTGTGCACTGTTCACTTTAAGACTATTTCTTTTGTTAGACCAGAGTAGCTAGCGCTGTTTCTTCACATGGAGTCACCCCGGTGGACAACTTAACACTTTACTTACTATTTGGATTGCTACAGCAGCTGCTACACAGAACTTTAGATCTAATTTAATTAATTTTTTTGGCGCGAGTGTATATACTTTGGTAAATGACATATATCCTTGGTGCATGGCACACTGTGCCAAACGCTGCCACTGTGCCCATCAAACGCTGCCACTGTGCCCATCAAACGCTGCCACTCTGCCATCAAATGCTGCCACTGTGCCCTCAAATGCTGCCACTGTGCCATCGATTTCAGCCACTGTGCCAAACACTGCCACTGTGCCCATTAAATGCTGCCACTGTGCCCATTAAATGCTGCCAGTGTTCCCATCAAATTGCTGCCAGTGTGCCCATCAAATTGCTGCCAGTGTGCCCATCATATGCTGCCAGTGTGCCCATCATATGCTGCCAGTGTGCCCATCAAATGCTGCCAGTGTTCCCATCAAATTGCTGCCAGTGTGCCCATCATATGCTGCCAGTGTGCCCATCAAATGCTGCCATCATATGCTGCCAGTGTGCCCATCAAATGCTGCCAGTGTTACCATCAAATTTCTGCCAGTGTTCCCATCAAATTGCTGCCAGTGTGCCCATCAAATTGCTGCCAGTGTGCCCATCATATGCTGCCAGTGTGCCCATCATATGCTGCCAGTGTGTCCATCAAATGCTGCCAATGTGCCCATTAAATGCTGCCAGTGTGCCCTTGAATGCCCCCAGTGTGACCCCCGCCCGCTCGCCGTCTGCCTGGCACTTACCCTGTTTTGGTGGGGCAGTGGGTGACGGTGACGAGCAGGGTCCTTCATGCGTCTCCTGTCGTCCTCATCTCCCATCCTCTCCTCCTGATAGGCGTCCAATATCGGCGCCTGTCGCTTCAGCCAATCAGGTGACAGGTAACAGACCCGAGCACCTGATTAGCGGAGAGGCGGTTTAGTGTTAGGAAAGTCATTCGGTTTTCTAACACAGCTGAGTGACCTGCGAGCACCCAGTATGGCGCTTGCAGGTAAATTTTTTTGAAGCCTTTTAGAGCCTTTGGCTCTAATCAGGTACTTCAAAAACACCCCCCCCTCTGTAATTCAGGTGCTCTGCACCCGAGAAGGGGCCGGGCGCCTGAATAGGGGGTGGCAGCGGCGGCCATAGATAGATTCATGCAATGCATGAATCTATCTATTGGTGATAGAGGGGGTGGCTGGTGAGAGGGGCGGCGCCCGTGCGCCCTTAATGCACGGGCCGCCACTGGGGGTGACCCAATCTGATATATTCAGGGGTCTCATATGCTTAAACCCGCATCCTAATATAATATAGAAATATTCTGAGTATTGTGTGAACTGAAAGAAACTGTGCTTCTGTTGATACTGATATTTCTCTGTATTTCAGTATCTAATAGAGAATACATGTTTCCCAGAAATATGTCTACTTATCTACCCCTTATTTTGTGCAGACAAGTACATCAAGATAAGAAAGCTGTCAGATATAATTTGTTGCTGTGCTGAAAAGAGAGCACTAATCACGGCTGGCGCTCCGGCCCTGGTGTTAAACATATTTCCTCACGCTCTTCCATTAGCGCTGTTTATGCCAAAATATCACTGTCCAAAATGTGTCAACCAACTCCTCGGCTCTCTCCAAATAAACGTCTTGTCACATTAACGGCCTCCTTGTTTTGTGTGTGTCGGTTACACGGAGTTTAATGTGTCTCCAGGTAAAGGCTGAATTATGAAGAACTTTGCCGTTCAGTCCAAGAAGATGTTAGTGTTATTTAGTTTTTGTTAAAAATATAACTACTCTCTTCTGTACTGATCTATGCTTCTTAAAGCAGCCATAAACCCCGCTTGGTCATTTGTATCGACAGGTAAACCTATATTAAGGCTTAACTGTAGGTAAAATGAATATCTCCTAAATGTGCACCATTCAGGAGATATTCACCCTGTATCCAGCCAATCACATCACTGGCACATGCACTCTGAAGGCCCGGCATACCTGGCCCGAACTTTAGCACTTTGTGCCGAAACAGAGGGTTCCTGGGTGCATGCGCGGGAGTGACGTCATTGAGGCTCCGCCCAATCACATAGCCAGAGCATGCAAACCCGGAAGAAAGACCGGGGGAACATGTCAGTCCTCTCAGTGGTGACATTCCAATGCTGGATGGCTTTGTTCCAAGGTGAGTATTTCATAATGTGCTAGTATGCAATGCATACTAGCACATTATGCCATGGCCTTGCGGGTTTTTTTTTTTTTTCTGTGGTTTACAACTGCTTTAAGGGCCAGAGGCTGGGCTGTATAGGTGGCATCGTCCTCCAGGATGCCTTACTCTCTGGTGGGCTCCAGAATATGGCTGTTCCTGCACTGCTTCCACTCCAGATAGCATAACATTGATCTCATCTCCCATTTAGTCTGACTTCACACTTTTTCACTGCTGCTGGCTTTACTCCAATCACCGCTGTCTTTTCTGGCTCTGCTCCACCCTCCCCATACAGCTTCTAGCTTTGCTTCACTCTCCTCGTACTACTGACTCTACTCCACTCTCTCTGTACTGCTTCTGGCTTTACTCCTCTAGCTCTGCACTGCTCTTGTCTCTACCCCACATTCCTCACGCTGCTTCTGCCTCTATCCGTTCCCCTTGCACTGCTGCTGCCTCTGCCCTTCTCACACTTCTCTTTTTTTTTTTTTACTCCGCTTTTCCCACACTGATTCTGGTTCTACTTCACTCTGCTCACACTGCTTCTGGTGGTACTCCTATAACTCTGCACTGCTCCTGCCTCGACTCAACTCTTCTCACACTACTCCTGCCTCTACTCCACTCTCCTCACACTGCTCCTGCCTCTAACCCACTCCTCCTGCACTGCTGCTGGCTCTACTCCACTCTTCCCACATCACTTTTGGTTCTATTCCACTTCCTCGCAATACTCCTGGCTCTAATCCACTCTCCTCACACTGCTCTTGTCTCTACTTCATTCTCCCTGCACTGCTGCTGGCTCTACTCCAGTCTCCCTGCATTACTTATGACTCTACTTCACTGTTTTTGCACTGCTCCTGGCTCTATCTCACTTTCCCCGCCTTGAATTTGGCTCTACTCCACTCTCCTGCACTGCATCTGGATCTACTCCCTTCTCCTTCCACTGCTTCTGGCTCTACTCTACTCTCCCTGCATTGCTTCAGTCTGTATGTCACTCTCTCTGCACCACTTCTGGCACTACTCAACTCTCTTTAGCTCTACTCCACTCACCTTACATTGCTGTTGGTTTTACTCCACTCTTCTCACACTGGCTCTACTCCTCTATCCCTACACTGCTTCTGGGTCTCCTACACTTACCCAATACAGCTTGTAGCTTTACTCCACTTTTCTTGCAATACTCCTGGCTCTACTCTGCTCTTCCCCCACTGCTTCTGACTCTACTCTATTCTCAATGTATTTCTTCTAAATTTTCTGAATTTACTCTTCTTGCACTGATCTTGGTGTAGCAGGTTCATGTGCATGCCAATTGCTTGTTTTCTTACACGTACTAACCTGTTTTTGCCTCCCGTTGTATTTTGAAAGCATGTAACAGGTTGTGGACATTATATGTTGATAGATTCTGTCCTTCCTTTGGGGACCAAAGGTTCTTTGGTGGGGGAGTATGTAGCAGGCATGTCATAATGCAATTTCTCCTTTTGACCACAAGATGGAGACAAAGAGATGCTGACTGGTCCTTCCTAGACATGTGCAGGATGAAAAAATTTGTTTAGTTTAGTTTAGTTTCGATTCGTTATTTAACTAAATTCGTTTAGTTAAATTAGTTGCATTCCTTACATTCGTTTTTGGATTTGTTTAGTTTCGTATTCGAATTTGAAAAAATTCGACCGCATTCGAAAAAAAACTATCAAATTCGAAAAAAATTCTACCGCATTCGAAAAAAACTATCAAAGTAAACTATATATAACCATTTTGTGAAATTCGAATTTCATATAGAATAAAATCGAATTCCAATAGAAAAGATTCGAATAGAATAGAAAATAAGAATAGCATGCAAAAACAATAGAACAGAATAGAAAAAATATAATATATTGTATTCTAATCTTTTCTATTCAAATTCGAATTCATTCTATACCAAGTTCCAATTCCGGAAGATGTTTTATGTATATATAAATAAATATATCGATTGAAGTGTAGAGGAGAACCACACACAGCTTTCAATCTAGTGTCAGGTCCTCCCACAGGTCCTCCCACCGACTTTGTATATATATAAAAATAAAGTTCAGATGTGTTCTGACTGATCTAAGGAAGGGTGCAAACAAATCAGCCTGAAATGTAATCTTTGTCTGAACAAATGATTGTAATGATTCTGTTTGGAATGACTCTACTTGCTCTGTAATCTTTTTCTAAAGATTTGATGGAATAAAGTAACAAATTTTTAAGTGCAGCAACCTTTGCATATATATATTATTCTATTGTTTTTCTAGTCTAGTTTTCTAGTCTATTCTTTTCTATTATTTTCTTCTATTTTAATTCGATTTTCGAAATTAGAATTTCTGATATATAAAAAATATTTATATATATATATATAAAACCATTTTTTTGAAATTCAAATTTCATATACAATGATTTTGAATTTGAATAGAAAAGATTAGAATAGAATAGAAAATAATAAAAAAGAGTAGAATAGAAAAACAATAGAACAGAATAGAATAAAATACAATATATGTTTTTCTAGTTTATTCTTTTCTATTATTTTCTTTTCTATTCTAATCTTTTCTATTCAAATTCATTCTATACGAAATTCGATCTTCAGAAGCCATGTTCCGAAATTCGAATTCCGTATAGAATAAATTCGAATTTGAATAGAAAAGACTATTAAAGAATAGAAAATAATAGAAAAGAAAAGCATAGAAAAACAATAAAACAGAATAAAAAAAATATTATATATATCTATTCTATTGCTTTATGATTTTATATTCTATTTTATTGTATTTTTTAGAAAATCCATTTCTATTGTTTTCAAATTCGATTCAAATTTGTTTTCGAATTCGATTATGTTTTCAAATTCAATTTGAATATGTTTTCGACTTCGATTCGAATGTTTTCGAATTAGATTCAAATTTGTTCGCTTTTTTCGGATTCGTTTAAATTCATCACTTTTGTAATTCGGAAATTCGGATGCTTTCGAATTTCTGAATAATGAAAAATTCGTCCGAATTTCGATTCGGAACGAAACGAAATGCACATGTCTAGTCCTTCCAGAAAAACTCAGAGACACAGAGCATACTGGGAAAAAGAGGAGTTTCTGGAAGTGCTGAGGGGATGGAAGAGAGGGAAGTACTGAGGTAAAAGAAAGAGAGAGTAATGACAGGAGATAGAGTGAGCATTGAGACACACGCTGACACCAGGGACTGTGTGCCCTAACAGAGGAGGAGGGATATCCTGAAGCCCGGGAAAAGGAGAGATGTGAGGAGAGTGAGAGAAAAACGCTGTGAGAGGGATTTTTGGAGCTGAGGGGAGAGAGAGACACACACTGACACCAGAGAGTGCGTGACCTATTATTAAGGAGGGAGAGCTGTCTGATGAGAGCGGGCTGAGGTACCAGCATCAGGCTAAAGGAGAGAGTGACCAGACTGTGTGGTGGAACTCAACCAGAGAGAGAGAGAGAGACATGTTTTTCCTGAGACGACCAGGAGAGCGCTGCAAGAAGATAGAGGGGAACCAGGATCGGGACAGCAGCACCCAGCTCAGCAGAGATGACCCACGCTGTTTCAGGGATCGCGATGTCCATCCAGGTATCAGGTCGGACGCTGCCTCTTCACCTTGCGAGTTTTGCTACCAGTCGTCTTGATTGGCCCTGAGAAGGCGATCCAGTGCCTTACAAGGCTCCTCAGGAGCCTGAACCAGCACCTGGGATTATTGTTGTGTCATCGCACAGAGAAATGGTGAGAGGGTGCAAACCCAGCATCCTTCTTGACACCATACTGATACTGCATGCAGACACCAATTTCCCTTTTCAGTGTCACAGAATGCTTGTTTGGAGCTGCAATCTCTAGTAGTTTTCCCTTTTTAATCTCTACCTATCGCAGTGTTGCTGACCTACCAGATTGAAATTTACTGACACGACACCCAAAATGTACTGGCACAGCCACGTTTTTACTGGCATATCCAAAAGTTACCAAATTACAGTTTTAATGGCAAATTTCAGTATTTAGGCTAAAAACACATACAATATGCAATTAGCGATATGATTTAGGGTAGATATTAAGGCAAAAAACATATTTATTATTTTTACATTTTGGATATAGTAAGTAAGTAGCTCAGGGTCAGGACTCAGGAGGGCCAGAAATTAGAATGGGCAGGCACACACACATGAAATTGACTCTCACAGTGACACTGACAGCAGTGTGCAGCAGCACAGAGGATGATGACACCTCACCGACACAACATGTCCCCTCCTGAGTCACAGTGACAGTCTCTGCTAGGTGGTCCGTTCAGTCCACTCCAGTCTAAACAACACTGACAGTCCCGCTCCCAGCTTGCCTTACTCCCGTCCCGCAGACCTTCACACGAGGCTACGGCCACTCCGCTCGGCTCCCTTGCACCATGACATCACACAACACACTCAGGCACCGCCTCCACCAGACCACCCCCCTGCCGGTGCTGTAGCAGGCACTCGGATGGTCTAGGCTGGCTCATTTGCATGCACAGTTCCAACCTGAGTGTCACAGTCAAATTTTTTATTGGCAACCTTTTCCTGTCACTGGCATTTACTGGCAGGAAAAAAAGTGCCCTTTTTTACTGGCTGCCAGTAAGAATACTGACGGTTGGCAACACTGACCTAATGGAACATTCTAGGGGATTACTGCTCCATGCAAGCTTGTTTAAACCTACTCTTTTAAAACAAGGGCCCCACCGTTTGCTAGCAGAAGACACAAGTATTCTTCACCTCAGGACCTGCAACATTACAGAACTGTGCTTATTGTACTTGTGTAACCCTTTTCTTTTCGTTGTGTGTTTGCCTCTCAAAGGTGTTTGCGGCCCAGAAGGAGCTGAGACGTTGACAAGTCTTCTCTCCTCCCTCTCAGCGCCTGTGTTAAGGGCATATAGATTACTGCCTTTTCCTATATCTGCAGTTGCTAAATATTGAAGGTTGTCTTTTCTAATGTATTAGTTATTTGTAGCAAGGTTTAACAGTGTTGTAAGTTTCCATATACTTTAAACCGTGCTAATATATTCAACTTGTTTATCACTACCAGGTGTGTGTCTATATTTGGTGGTAATCCACAGCCAGAATAACGGTATTTACCGCATGTGTCCTTAAATGTGTTTGCAGTTATTTTATTTAACCAGGCGTGTCAGAGGGGCTGGGTCTTTCTTGGAGTTGAGGCGGAGATCAGAGAATCCAAATTCACCAGGGAGTGAATTTGGGGGTGGCGCTACATTGGTTTTACTCCACACTGCTTCTGGCTTTACTCCACTCTCTCTGCACTGCTTCTAGCTCTGCTCCACTCTCTCTGCACTGCTTTTGGCTCTACTCCACTCTCTCTGCACTTCTTCTAGCTCTTCTCCACTCTCTCTGCACTGCTTCTGTCTCTACTTTATTCTTCCAACACTTCTCTTGGTTCTACACTACCTCGCACTGCTTCTGACTCTACTCAACTCTCCCTGCACTTATTATAGCTATACTTCACTCTACACTGCTCTTGGTTTTACTCTACCTTCTCGCACCGCACTTGGCTCTACTCCACTCTTCTCATGCTTCTTTTGGCTCTGCTCCACTCTGCCCACACTGCTTCTGACTCTACTCAACTTTTCCCACACTTATTCTTGTTCTACCACACTCTACGCTGCTCTTGTTTTTACTCTACTCTTTTCACACTGCTCCTGGCTCTACTCCACTCTTCTCATGCTATTTTTGGCTCTGCTCCACTCGATCTGCACTGCTCCTGGCTCTACTCCTCTCCTGCTACTTTGCTCAAGACTCTATATTTTTTTCTCAATATTGCTTCTGTCTCTACTTCACTCTCCCCACACTGTTCCTGGCATTACAAACCTCTCCCACACTGCTCTTGGCTCTACCTTTACTGACAATGCAGTTTTGCTTTACAGCTAGTAACAAGACTCACACAAGGGAAGTGCCACAAGAAGGCCTTAATTGTAGTAAGGGAACCCTCAGTATTATTTCACCATCCCATTCCCTAGCCCTAAAGTCCTAACTATCCAGTACTTCAGCTCTTTTACTAATCTCAGTAGGACCACTCCTGCCTGCTTCAAGAAGCTGGTTTACATCCTCTGGTCTCAATGGTCTCCAATGCTAGCCACACCCGCACAGTAAGATTTGTACCCATCTTTTGTTCCCCTGCTTACTTGTTAGGGGTGGATGAGGGGAAGAGGGGCAAGAGGGGGTGGCTATTAAACTAAACCTCTTACTCACTCTACATTGGCAATGCAAAGTTTATTTTTAGGGCCCCTTAAATTCTGCAGGTTTATGAGCAGGGATGCCTACCACCTTGTGACTATGTTGATTGTAAAAATATTGCAAAGTTCAGCAATTCACAATTTTTCATGTCTGAAGTCCCCATTGGCTGTTCCGTAAAACTTGATAATTTACAATAGCCATGATATGAAATGACAGTTGTGGCTTAGTCACCCCTAAGGGCTCGATTTTCCTACAAGGTTTTCCAGTGTTTAGTGCATGAAGACCAGTTAAGTGCAGTGAGATGCAAAGATCTGCTGAGATGTACATGGAATAACAGAGAGATGGCAACCTAGGGAGTGCTAGCCGTTTATTAACATCAGCCCCCCTACTAAGGCTACAAGAGAACGGTCGCAGTTTGTTAGGTTCTTAGTGCCATTTAATTGCCCAGTAATAAGCTTTCATAACAATAGAGTCCTTTATATAATTGGTAGAGAAATCTCCAGAGAGTAGTTATGATGGTGCCAATGCTCTTCTTGCAGACTGGTTTGTTCTAAGAGCTTGATGAGAACAGATGGTTGATATTTGTTCCCTATCTCCATGCATAAATATAAAAAGTTATCTATGCATTAATAATTTCAGGTATAAATAGGTAATCTCATTAAAAAAAACAGTTCCAGGTAGCAAGTAAATTCCTTTACTGAACACAAAAATTATGTCACTAAGCTAAATTCTAATGCCCTGTACACACGATAGGATGTTCCGATAGCAAAATCCATGTTTTTTTTCCAACGGATGTTGGCTCCAACTTATCTTGCATACACACGGTCACACAAATATTGTCGGAAATTCCGAACGTCAAGAACGCGGTGACGTACAACGAGCCAAGAAAAATGAAGTTCAATAGCCAGTGCGGCTCTTCTGCTTGATTCCGAGCATGCGTGGAACTTTGTGCGTCAGAATTGTGTACACACGACGTATTTTGTAGTCGGAAAATTTGAGATCCAGATCTCAAATTTTGTGTGAGGGAAATTCTGATGGAAAATGTCCGATGGAGCCTACACACGGTCGGAATTTCTGACAACAAGCTCCCATCGAACATTTTCTGTCGGAAAATCCTATCGTGTGTACGCGGCATAAGTGTCTACTTGTTTGACCTCAAAGTGTCCAACCAAAATGTTTATTAAAGCAACAGTAAGTGAAGGGAAATCTTTCTAGCGGAACCCTGGATATCAGTAAAAACTAGCTGTCACCTGCTTGATCCAAAAGTAAAAAGAAAAGTTTGAGCAGCACTTTAACCACTTAAGAACTGTAAGGATTTGCCCCCTTAATGACCAGGCCATTTTTTGCAATACAGCACTGCGTTGCTTTAACTGACAATTGCGCAGTCGTGCGACGTTGTGCCCAAACAAAATTGACGTCCTTTTTTTCCCACAAATAGAGCTTTCTTTTGGTGGTATTTGATCACCTCTGCGTTTTATTGTTTTTTTTTTTGCACTATAAATAAATAAAGACCAACAATTTTGAAAAAAAAAAAAAACAATATTTTTTACTTTTTGCTACAATAAATATCCCCCCCAAAAATGTAAAAAACGAATTTCTTTATCAGTTTAGGCCAATATGTATTCTTCCACATATTTTTGGTAAAAAAAAATTGCAATAAGTGTATATTGATAGGTTTGTGAAAAAGTTATAGGGCCTCCAAAATAGGGAATAGATTTATGGCATTTTTACAAAAAATTTTTAACTAGTATGGGCGGCGATCTGTCATTTTTTTTTTCTTAAATTGTTTTTATTCAATTTTCTGACACACAATACATTTACAACTTAACAACAACTATGGTGTATATCTGATATGATACATACATCGAATGACAAGGTATTACATTGTGATAAGCAACTCGTTAATAAGCTGACTTATAGTGTATCTTTACCAATATATCTTCATATTTTTCAAGACAGACTTCCTGACTATTCTTTATAATAATACCAAAAATTCTTAAGTCTGTAATAAACAAGCTCTCCATATTGCAATGTAACTCAACCAGCTGTGTCTTCTTTATCTAGCCAAACACGCCAGACTCTTTCGTATTTTTCCGGGCATCCTCTATTTGAATAGGTGTCTTTATAAAGGGGAAGACTAGTATTTATCAGGTTTTTCCACTGCGTCAACGAAGGTGGGGCTTTTTGTTTCCATTTTAGAGCAATGGATTTGCGGGCATAAAAGAGCAATAAACCAACCAGTGTACGTTTCGCTATCATTGGTATGTGTGTTTCAATTAGCCCCAGAAGAAATAGTTCCATAGCACAGGGCAGTGCTGTGGATGCAACCCTATTTACCACTTCTAGCACTTCACTCCAGTATTGTTGGATTTGTGGACAGTGCCAAAAAATATGTGAGAAGTCACCTGGGGAGATTCCACATCTCCAACACTCCGCCGAGCATGAAGGGTTCATTTTAGAAAGTCTATATGGGGTGAAATAAGCTCTATGGACTATTTTAAATTGTATAAGGCGATCCCTCATGGAAACTAGTGATCTAAAGGGAAAATCTCAGACATCATCCCAATCGTAGTTATCTAGCGCAGGGATATCACGCTGCCAGTTAGACCAAATTTTGTCAAGCGGTGGAAGAGACACATAAACCAAGTGCTCGTACAACTGCAAGGTAGGTTTTTCTGCACACTTCGTTCTTAGTGTCCTCTCCAATCCGGATTGGACCATAATACTGGCAGCGTGAGGAAATTGTGCGGCAAATGCATGCGACAGTTGGTGGTAGCGGAAAAGATAATGAGGTGGTAGATTATATGTCAAAGAGAGTTGTGGAAAAGAAAGCATTGACATTTGTGGTGCAATATTTGATAGGGCTTTTATACCATGTTTGGTCCATGCATACGGGTCAGGAAGTTTGTACATATGAGATAATGTGGGGTTCAGCCATAACGGCGTATTAGGAGAGAACTCGTTCGCTTTATATATTTCTATGGCCAAACCTGCCTGCCAAGCCCGCAGGGTGGTGTGCATTGAGGGAGTTAGAGGATACGGGGCCCGGAGACCCCTGAACAAAAGAAGTTGTAGAGCTTCCAGCGAACCTAATATCGTCGCTTCTAGTACTGTAGATGAGTTAGTTTTATCAGGGTGCAGCCACCAGGTTGCTGTCACCAGTTGAGTGGCTAAGAAATATTTATAGCAATCAGGAAATGCCATACCAACCTGTGTTGTCGGCCGCATTAATGTTACTAGACGATATCTGGGTGGTAAAGGGCCCCATATAAAGGATGAGAATAATTGATTTAGCTTATTAAAAAAGGATTTAGGTATCCACTGGGGGGAGTGGCGAAACAGATAAATGAATTTTGGAATTATTTTCCTTTTTAGGAGATTCACTCGTCCCCAAACTGAAAGAGGTAAGTTACTTCATGTTTTAAATTTTTTCTTAGTTTCTAAGAGCACTGGGGCTAAATTAAGCGAGACATAGTCCTTTTCTTGAGTGGAAATGTGGACACCCAAGTATTTAAAAGTTTCCACCCACTGTAGGGGGCAATGTGAGGGAGATGTAGTTTTGGCTTCTTGGTCTATTGGAAAGAGTATGGACTTTGACCAGTTAACTCTTAGCCCCTTGACTTCTGCAAACTTGTTTAATACATCTAGAATTCCCTGCAAAGATGGACCGGCATAATTGAGAAACAATAACATGTCATCCGCATACAGGGCTAGCCTCTCCTCCAGCAAGCCAATACGGAGACCTCTAATATGTGGGGATGAGCGTAATGCTTCCGCCACCGGTTCAATAGCTAAGGCAAATAATGCTGGAGAAAGAGGACAGCCATGCCGTGTTCCCCTTGTAAGTCTAAAGGGAGTCGACAACCCACCCCCCAATCTCACTGATGAAGTGGGGCGCTGGTATAGTATCTGAAGCCATTTAATAAACAGCAGAGGAAATCCCATTCTGCGCAATGTTTCCCAGAGAAAAGGCCACTCCACTGTGTCAAAAGCCTTTTCTATGTCTAATGAAGCTATAGTCCTGGAGCCCGTGTTGTGATGTAGAGTATGTATATTAGTAAAAAGTCTTCTGAGATTAACATCTGTAGATCTGCGAGGCATAAAACCGGTTTGATCTGGGTCGATCACTGACGGTAATAGGGGATATAAACGTAAAGCAAGTAATTTGGTCAAAATTTTAAAATCATTATTTAATAATGCAATGGGTCGGTAAGAGGCGCAAGATGTTGGGTCCTTAGGGGGTTTGTATATTAGGGTTAAATATGCGTGATACATAGAGTCAGGTAACTTTCCAGCTCTGAGACATGTACTATAAAGCTGGGCTAACAACGGTGCTAAAAGATCTCTATGTGCTTTATAAAAATCAATTGGAAGGCCATCTGGCCCTGGTGCCTTTCCAGTGGGAAACGATTAAATGGCGTTCAGAACCTCCTGCACTGTAAATGGTTGAACCAATGCCTCACGTTCCTGATCAGAGAGCCAGCCTAGCGCCAAGGGGTCCAACAGGTCCCGTAATTGTTCAGGCCTAAAATCAGAGGCCAAAGTGGAGGTGTATAGCTTGTTATAAAAGGCATTAAATGTTTGTAGAACTTCTGAAGGAGATGTCGCTATTCCACCGTCCGAGGTCTGGAGTGTGGAAACAAGTGTGAGGGGTTGGTCATTCTGTGCCAATAAGGCCAACAGGCGACCGTTTTTGTCGCCTTGTTCAAAAACCCTCTGCCTGCCTTTATGCGTGTGCGATCTGTGATTTTTAGTGGGACTGAGGCATTGCAGCAGACAGATCGGACACTTTTGACACTTTTTTGGGACCATTAACATTAATACAGCGATCAGTGCTAAAAATAGCCACTGATTACTGTATAAATGTAACTGGCAGGGAAGGGGTTAACACTAGGGGGCGATCAAAGGGTTAATTGTTCCCTGGGAGGTGTTTCTAACTATGGGGGCAGTGTAGTGACTGGAGGAGGAAATAGATCGTTATTCCTAATCACTAGGAACAGCAGATCTGTCTATCCTCCCTTGACAGAACGGGGATCAGTCTGTTTACATTGACAGATCCCTGTTCTGTCGCACTCAGGAGCGATCGCGGGTGGCCGGCAGACATCGTGGCAGCCGGCTACGCACATCGGCCCTGGCATCACGCCGAGGGCACGCACGCCCCCTAATGCTCTTAAAACGGGCGATGTACAATGATGGCGATTCGCACAGGAGAGCCAACCTGCCGCAGTACAACTGCGGTGGCTGGTCCTTAACTGGTTAAAGGTGAACCCTAGCCTCTCCTTCAGTCTTGTACAGTTGTCCAGGCTCCTCTACTGTTCTGAAATTACTTATGCCCCGTACACACGAGCAGAATTCCACTCAAGCTTGGCTTGCATACACACGGTCACACAAAAGTTCTCTGAACTTTCGACCGTCAAGAACGCAGTGACGTAAAACACTACGAAGAGCCGAGAAAATGAAGCTCAATGCTTCCCAGCATGCGTCGAATTGTTTCCGAGCATGCGTGTTTTTTTGCGCGTCAGAATTGCATACAGACGAATGGAATTTCCATCAAAAACTTTTTCCATCGGAAAAATAGAGAACCAGCTCTCAATCTTTTGCTGGCGGAAATTCAGACAGAAAAAGTTGGATGGAGCATACACACGGTCGGAATATCCGACCAAAAGCTCCCATCACACTCTGATTTCACTGCACACTGTGAGCGTCTGCATTAGAAACTGCAGCAGGTCAAATAGAACTAAATCTCATTTCCTGGCAGGAGGACATCCAGCCCTTTCCTCTCCAGCCTTACTTTTCTTGGCTCATCTCGCTTATTCAATGGATATCATTTTTTTTAAATCATGGAAGGTCAGAATCACATATGGGCGTTACCTAGGATGGTTTGCATGCAACTGCAGTCTGCCTAGGAACACCCACTCTTCTAGACTGTCATCCACCTATAAAGGAATTATAATGTTTGCTTACCCCTCCCAAAAACCCACTTGCATTATGTATGAAGGCTCTTCTTGTGGGTAGTATTGTGGTAGGGTGCTGTGATGTTTATGCATTCTGCTGGTCCTTCTCACCAGCCATGAGATGCCTGCATTGTGAAGAGATACACAGCGATCCAGTGATGTAATGAATATGGAAAGATTTTATTTAAAAAAAAACATCGATAGCATGTTGAGGAGGGGGGAAGGGAGGAACCAGTGAAAGCAAACTATAAGCAGATTAAACTCCAGCTTTAATTCAATAGTTTTGATGATTTACCCATATTCAGCAGCTAGATTGATGCAGGGCTGCTCTGGGCTCTGCTGCAAGTTTGATTGCTCCATCCTGCTGTATGGAGACTTTCAGAATATAGTGGGTGGGAGAATGAAATGAGCAGCTTTAATATTTATGCAACTGCAGCCAATCCCTTGGGGAAGGTGCCCAGAAGGTGGCTTGGAGAGTGTATAAATAGTCTGAAACCTTAGGACTCTTTCACTCCGCCCCGTGAACACCCGCTTGCTCAGCGGGGATCGCTCCTCCGTTACACTTTTCGGATCAGAGCGGGTCTAATGTCAGCGGACATGTCACCGCTGACATCCGACGCTCCATAGGGATACATGTATGTCCGTTTTTCGTCAGAAAACGGAAGGATGAAAAACGGACATACGGATCGTCCATGTGAAAGATCCCTTAAAGAGCAGTGTTCTTCCCCATGAGGATAGGTTCCCAGCCAGAAGGGGCGCTGTTGCACTTCCTGGCATTTCAGCTGAAGATCCTTCATGTCTTATTGAAGTGCCAGCTGTGCTTAACTGGGGGGGCCTATTCTGCTGCAAGTTCCTAGAGAGCTAAAAGAGGGGTTTCACTGAAGATCCAGTCTGAAGGTTCACTGAGGAGACTGTCTGTCTGAGCTGGAGGGAGATATCCAAGTCCCAGGGACACTGGGAGTACAGACCTGAAAGGGGGATCCCAGTGACTGTTGCTGCTGGTAGCCCCTGGTGCACCAGTATTAAAGCTTGCCTGGCCTGGGACATTAAAGACAAAAGAAAAACTGTCCGCACACCACCAGAGAGCTGTAGCAAGATCCTTTATTGTCACCATAGCCAGAAAGCAGAGCAGGACCAAATGTTGATCCTTTTGACACAGACATCTCAGACACCATGATGGCCCGGGACATAGCTTTTGGTGTCCCAGTGCTGTCCACTTCATGCTCTCCTACTCAGGGAACTATTCCGAGAAGCTGCTACAAAGGGAAGCCTGTCCTCAGATTCATGTTCAGTGTTTTGGAGTATCCCACAGCCTCCTTAAGCACATCCGATTTACTATGCAATAAAGTTGAAAAAAGGCAACTCCTAGACTGTTTATTTCAGAAAAAGAAGTGAATGTAAAAAAAAGGGATATACTCCAGGAATTAAACGATAATCCTACCACTTTATTTAACTCTGGTTAGACCACATCTGGAGTACTCTGTCCAGTTCTGGTCACCAGTCCTCAGAAGGGATGTGCTGGAACTGGAGAGAGTCCAAAGAAGGGCAACAAAACTAATAAGGGGACTGAATGCCCTCAACTACGAGGAACGCCTGCAAGCATTACATTTGTTCTCGCTGGAGAAGCGATGCCTGAGAGGGGACATGATAACAATTTACAAATACCTCAATGGTGATCCCAGCATAGGAAAAGAACTATTCAGTCTCAGGGAGTGTAAGAGGACACGGGGCCACACAATGAGATTAGAGGAAAAGCGGTTTAACCTTAAACTGCACAAGGGGTTTTTCACTGTCAGGGCAATATGGATGTGGAACTCTGTTCCACCATTGGTGGTGTCAGCGCAGAGTATGGATATTTTTAAAAGAGTCTTGGATGTGCATCTTAAAGAACACAACATACAGGGATATGAGAAATAATTATAGACACTGACACACATGCACCTACGCAGGTTGAACTGGATGGACTATTGTCTATTCAACCTTAACTATTATGTAATTATGTAATGTTGCTGTTTGCCTGGCTACTGCTACACAGAGGGAAAAGAACCAGAGGCAGGCACAAATCAGCGACTCCTGCGGGAGTACTGCTACTTTGGGTAGGGTGTTCATATAGCTTCCAACTGTCCTTTTTTTAGAGAGAAATCGCTCTGTCCCTCTTTCCTTATTAGCTGTGTCTCTTTTCGGTCTAAGTTACGGGCATTTAGCCCTGGGTCCAGACTGCCCTACACATAAGTATGACTAGGTGTACTGTCCAACCCCACTCACTTGCAGCAACTGTCAGCCTCTTATAGAGTTTGATAACCTGCCAGCAGCAGGATGCCTGTGCCCTTCACCCACAGCTAAACACTGGAGCCTCATGCACCGGGACTAAACGTAGGGCATTTTGAATCAAACCCCATACACACTATCAGATTTTCTGCAGATTTTTGTCTTCAGATTTACCAAAACCATGTAGTGCAAGGGCTTGCCTGATTGCATACAAATTGAAATTCCTAAGGTTTGACCTCATATTATATGGTTTTGGTAAATCTGAAGGAAAAAATCAGCAGAAAATCTGATAGTGTGTATGGGGCTTAAGGGATGAAGCTGTGCCAAGAGAAATCATGATGGCACACTATACCTGCACGTCTCACCATCCTATGATGTCTATACCCAGCTTTAGAATCACCTCCCTTCAATTAGATTGCTGTTTACATTTTGTGGCCCTTTAATGAAGATGAATATATGAATAAGATTGAAAGCATGCTTCAAATTTTAAAAGATGTTTTCTTCTAATGACCATATGGAAAAGCAACATGTTGAGGTCCTATAGAGGGAAACACCTTATTTAGCTGGCATATGTTCAGGACTGATTCAGGCAAAACATGACAAGCTCTGTCAACTGAAAGAATCAGTACATGGAAGGTGATATAAATGTCTCATCAGGAAAGTAAATTTTCCCATGTATTGAAAATGCCTGAAAGGAAATGTTTGCATTGTATATAAAGCGGAACTAAGCTGCTGCGGGTCCCCAGAGCTCTGGTCAAAATGTGCCCTGCATATCTGTACGATCCTAATCTGTCCTTGCAATGCCCCCCGTCTTGTCTAATGTCGCCAGTAGGGATGAGCCGAACACCCCCCGGTTCGGTTCGCACCAGAACCCGCGAACGGACCGAAAGTTCGCACGAACGTTAGAACCCCATTGACGTCTATGGGACTTGAACGTTCAAAATCAAAAGTGCTCATTTTAAAGGCTAATTTGCATGGTATTGTCCTAAAAAGGGTTTGGGGACCCGGGTCCTACCCCAGGGGACATGTATCAATGCAAAAAAAACTTTTAAAAACGGCCGTTTTTTCGGGAGCAGTGATTTTAATGATGCTTAAAGTAAAAAAAAAAAAAGTGAAATATTCCTTTAAATATCGTACCTGGGGGGTGTCTATAGGATGCCTGTAAAGTGACGCGTGTTTCCAATGTTTAGAACAGTCCCTGCACCAAATGTCATTTTTAAAGGAAAAAATCTCATTTAAAACTGCTTGCGGGTTTAATGTCATGTCGGGTCATGGCATAATGGATGAAAATCAGTGAGACAAACGGCATGGGTACCCCCCAGTCCATTACCAGGCCCTTTGGGTCTTGTATGGATATTAAGGGGAACCCCACACCCAAATTAAAATAAGGAAAGGTGTGGGGCCACCAGGCCCTATATACTCTGAACAGCAGTATACAGGTGGTGCAAACAAGACAGGGACTGTAGGTTTGTTGTTAAGTAGAATCTGTTTGTAATTTTGAACATTTTTAACGTGTTTAGCTTCAGCCAAAAAATCTTTTCTAAGCTTTTTGGAAAACATAGGGAAGGGTTATCACCCCTGTGACATTTGTTTTGCTGTCTTTCCTCCTCTTCAGAAGATTTCACCTCACTTTTTTGTCCCAATGAAAAATGTTTTTTGAAAATTTGGGTTTTTTTGTGGAACAAGGATTGGAAAGCATCAGTGGAAAGGAGAAATTGTTTTCCCATATTAACTCTTACAGGAGAGAATTTCCCTTCCTAGGGGTAGATTTCATCTCACTTCCTGTTGTCTCCTTCCGTTTGCAAGTAGGAGTCGTTTGTAAGTTAGATGTTTGAAAGTAGGGTCCTGCCCTATATACTCAGCAGAAATTTGGGCCTTAGGTGTTGCTGTGGCCACAACACTGTAAGAGCCCTCACAGGGCCCTGCTGTGAAATATTAGATCAAGAATTGTAATTACATGCCCCTGTTGAACAGGAGCTGAAAAATTAGGCCTTAGGCACTGGTGCTGGTGCCACAACACTGCAACCCCTCACAGACACTCTAGTTGGAACGCAGGAACGAGCCCTGCTGCAAAGTATTGCATCAAAAATTGTAATTACACGCCCCTGTTAGACAGGGGCAGAAAAATTGGGCCTTAGGCACTGGTGCTGGTGCCACAACACTGCAACCCCTCACAGACACTCTAGTTGGAACGCAGGAACGAGCCCTGCTGCAAAGTATTGCATCAAAAATTGTAATTACACGCCCCTGTTAGACAGGGGCAGAAAAATTGGGCCTTAGGCACTGGTGCTGGTGCCACAACACTGCAACCCCTCACAGACACTCTAGTTGGAATGCAGGAACGAGCCCTGCTGCAAAGTATTACATCAAAAATTGTAATTACACGCCCCTGTTAAACAGGGGCTGAAAAATTGTGCCTTAGGCACTGGTGGTGGCGCCCAGAACCAAAAATGTTCTTACAAGCTATCAGCGTGATGATTGAGCAGGAAGAGGATAATTACTCAGGGATAGTCACTCAGCATCAGCATAGGCAGTCTTTGAAGGGATCTGAGATTTCAAAAAAAATTATTCGGTTACATCTGCATCAGGTGCTTGGTAGCTGGTGGTGATCCAAGACTGATTCATTTTTATGAAGGTCAGCCGATCGACCGAGTCGGTGGACAGACGCACCCTGTGATCGGTTACCACGCCTCCAGCAGCACTGAATGTGCGTTCCGAAAGAACGCTGGATGCAGGACAGGCCAGTAGCTCAATTGCATACTGTGCAAGCTCTGGCCAGTGATCCATCCTCAAGACCCAGTAACCCAGAGGATTTTCGGTGGGAAAGGTGTCCAAGTCTGATCTTGCCCCTAGGTATTCCTGCACCATGTAAAACAGACGCTGGCGATGGTTGCTGGAACCGATCATACCTTGGGGCTGCGGACCAAAAAATTGTCTGAACGCATCGGTCAGACGGCCACCTTCTCCACCGCTCCTTCTTTGACTGACCGAAGCCTCAGCAACACGTTGTCCAGAAACAGGAGTTTGTAACCTCCCAGTCTCTGGCAACGCGTTGCACAGACCTTTCTGCAAGGCCTCCTGAAGATGTTTCATCCTCTGCTCCCTCTGCGATGGCAAGATAAGGTCCGCAACCTTACCCTTGTAACGTGGATCAAGGAGGGTTGCCAGCCAGTATTGGTCCTTCTCCTTGATACCACGAATACGAGGATCCTTACGCAGGCTTTGCAGGATCAGGGAGGCCATGCAGCGTAGGTTTGCTGAGGCATTCGGTCCGGAGTCCTCTGGGTCACTAAGGACAACAACGTCCGCAGCCACCTCCTCCCAGCCACGTACAAGTCCATGTGTTCCTTGGGACTGATCCCTTAAAGACTGCTGCTGATGCTGAGTGCCAGGCTCCACCTCCATACTGACACAATCTTCCTCCTCCTCCTCCTCCTCCTCGTCCTCTTCCTGTGTGATCGGCGGGCACGCAGGAACACTGTCTGGATAAAGGGGGCCTTGAGAGCTGAGGAATTCCTCCTCTTCCTGCCTCTGTTCTGCCTCAAGTGCCCTGTCCATTATTCCACGCAGCGTGTGCTCCAACAGGTGGACAAGGGGGACAGTGTCACTGATGCATGCACTGTCAGTGCTCACCATCCTCGTGGCCTCCTCGAATGGTGACAGGACAGTGCATGCATCCCTGATCATGGCCCACTGGCGTGGGGAAAAAAAACCAAGCTCCCCTGACCCTGTCCTGGTGCCATAGTCGCACAGGTACTCATTGATGGCCCTCTGCTGCGTGTGCAGCCGCTGCAGCATGGCCAACGTTGAGTTCCACCTGGTGGGCATGTCACAGATTAGGCGGTTCTTGGGCAGGTTAAACTCCTTTTGGAGGTCCGTCAGCCGAGCACTGGCATTATATGACCGGCGGAAATGCACACAGACTTTCCTGGCCTGCCTCAGGACATCCTGTAAGCCCGGGTACCTGCCCAAGAACCGCTGCACCACCAAGTTAAGGACGTGAGCCAAACAGGGCACATGGGTCATTTGTCCCTGTCGGAGGGCAGAGAGGAGGTTGGTGCCATTGTCGCAAACCACCATTCCTGCCTTAAGTTGGCGTGGCGTCAACCACCTCTGAACCTGCCCCTGCAGAGCTGACAGAACCTCTGCCCCAGTGTGGCTCCTGTCCCCCAAGCACACCAGCTCAAGCACCGCATGGCATCTTTTGGCCTGCGTACTTGCGTAGCCCCTTGAACGCCTACGGAGCACCGCTGGTTCCGAGGAAGAGGCCATGGAGGAAGAAGAAGAGGAGGGGGTGGAGGAGAGAGGTGTGTCACAATCAGCATTTTGGAGGCGTGGTGGCGGAACAACCTCCAACACTACCGCACCTTGTCCTGCATCCTTCCCAGCTGCCAGCAGAGTCACCCAATGCGCCGTGAAACTTAGGTAACGTCCCTGTCCATGCCTGCTGGACCATGAGTCAGCGGTAATATGCACCTTACCGCTGACCGCCCTGTCCAGCGAGGCATGGACATTGCCTTCCACATGCCGATAGAGAGCCGGAATCGCCTTCCGTGAGAAAAAGTGGCGTTTGGGTACCTGCCACTGAGGAACCGCACATTCCACAAACTCACGGAAGGGGGCAGAGTCTACCAACTGAAAAGGCAGCAGTTGAAGTGCTAGCAATTTTGCCAAGCTAGCATTCAACCGCTGGGCATGTGGATGGTTGGGAGCAAACTTCTTTCGGCGGTGCAGCAGCTGGGGCAGGGAAATTTGCCTGGTACAATCTGACGTCGGTGTACCAAAAGCAGATTGCCCACAAGTACTTGGCTGTGACACACCTAATTCTACACCTTCATTCCTCTCACTGCAGGTCTCAGAGAGGACTGAAGGTCTAGTGGGGTTGGAAATCTCAGCTGATAAGGAGCAAGGAGAGATCCTCTTTGTTCTTTGGTGTGGGTCTTTTAGATACGCTTGCCAACGAACTGCATGGCAGGTCAACATATGTCTGGTCAAGCATGTGGTACCCAAGCGGGAGATGTTTTGGCCACGCGAGATACGCTTGAGACATATGTTGCAAATAGCAGCGGTGCGATCTGATGCACTCGTCTCAAAAAAGGCCCACACCAAAGAACTTTTTGAATAACGCGCAGAGACTGCAGCGCCCTGCACATGTGGAGCTTTGGGGTGTGATGCAGTCAATGTGCTGCCCTTAGGCTGGCCCCTGGAGGGCATCCTGCCTCGTTGGTGATGTGCCGCCTCCTCCTCCTC
The DNA here is from genome assembly GCA_037952925.1 of Lithobates clamitans. Lineage (NCBI taxonomy): Eukaryota > Metazoa > Chordata > Amphibia > Anura > Ranidae > Lithobates > Lithobates clamitans. The sequence continues at coordinate 463,197 of JBBGZY010001338.1, read as the reverse complement.
CTCCTCCTCCTCCTCTCTCCTATCAGGCACCCACGTTGAGTCAGTGACCTCATCATCCCCTCCCTCCTCATCACTGGAGCAAACCTGGCAGTATGCTGCAGCAGGGGGAGCATGACTGCCAGATTGCTGTCCTTCTTGGGCACCCCCTCTGTCCGTGCTCATGTTACTGCCTTCATCGAGCTCAGTATCATCATCAGAGCCTTCCAAACGCTGGGCATCCTCCTGGAGCATGTACCCAACACTGTGGTCAAACAGTTCGAGGGAATCCTCATGAGGACATTGTGGAGCTAGGGAAGGAGTCACTGATGACATTGAGCTGAGGGAAGAGGCCACTGCTTTGCCAGACAAAGCACCCTGGGCATGGGTGAGAGAGGATGAGGAGGATGAGGACGGCTTGGTCATCCACTCGACCAAGTCTTCCGCATGTTGCGGCTCAACACGGCCAGCTGCCGAAAAAAAGGCCAAGCGTGTCCCATGGCCACGTGCTGATGAGGATGCACCGTCTCTACGACCAGCACTAGACACAGAGCCTGCTTGCCCTCTCTTATTGGCTTGTGACTGTCTGCCTCTCCTTCTTGGCCTTCCAGACATACTAATGGCCTGTAGCTGCACTAAGCTGGGATAGAACACCTGTAATTTTCTTCAGGTAGCTTTATATACTGTAACCAGACAAGCCTGCCTGTCAGTAGGAAGATAACAGGAACGGATCTAGCTGAACACTGTGAGCAGGACGCACTGCACTAAATGTAAATAGCAGGAAGGGATCTAGCTGAACACTGAGCAGGACGCACTGCACTAAATGTAAATAGCAGGAACGGATCTAGCTGAACACTGTGAGCAGGACGCACTGCACTAAATGTAAATAGCAGGAACGGATCTAGCTGAACACTGTGAGCAGGATGCACTGCACTAAATGTAAATTGCAGGAACGGATCTAGCTGAACACTGTGAGCAGGACGCACTGCACTAAATGTAAATAGCAGGAACGGATCTAGCTGAACACTGTGAGCAGGACGCACTGCACTAAATGTAAAAAACAGGAACGGATCTAGCTGAACACTGTGAGCAGGACGCACTGCACTAAATGTAAATAGCAGGAACGGATCTAGCTGAACACTGTGAGCAGGACGCACTGCACTAAATGTAAATAGCAGGAACGGATCTAGCTGAACACTGTGAGCAGGACGCACTGCACTAAATGTAAATAGCAGGAACAGATCTAGCTGAACACTGTGAGCAGGACGCACTGCACTAAATGTAAATAGCAGGAACGGATCTAGCTGAACACTGTGAGCAGGACGCACTGCACTAAATGTAAATGGCAGGAACGGATCTAGCTGAACACTGTGAGCAGGACGCACTGCACTAAATGTAAATAGCAGGAACGGATCTAGCTGAACACTGTGAGCAGGACGCACTGCACTAAATGTAAATAGCAGGAACGGATCTAGCTGAACACTGTGAGCAGGACGCACTGCACTAAATGTAAATTGCAGGAACGGATCTAGCTGAACACTGTGAGCAGGAAGCACTGCACTAAATGTAAATAGCAGGAACGAATCTAGCTGAACACTGTGAGCAGGACGCACTGCACTAAATGTAAATAGTCTAGAAGATAACAGGAACGGATCTAGCTGAACACTGTGAGCAGGACGCACTGCACTAAATGTAAATGGCAGGAACGGATCTAGCTGAACACTGTGAGCAGGACGCACTGCACTAAATGTAAATAGCAGGAACGAATCTAGCTGAACACTGTGAGCAGGACGCACTGCACTAAATGTAAATAGTCTAGAAGATAACAGGAACGGATCTAGCTGAACACTGTGAGCAGGACGCACTGCACTAAATGTAAATAGCAGGAACGGATCTAGCTGAACACTGTGAGCAGGACACACTGCACTAAATGTAAATAACAGGAACGGATCTAGCTGAACACTGTGAGCAGGACGCACTGCACTAAATGTAAATAGTCTAGAAGATAACAGGAACGGATCTAGCTGAACACTGTGAGCAGGACGCACTGCACTAAATGTAAATAGCAGGAACGGATCTAGCTGAACACTGTGAGCAGGACACACTGCACTAAATGTAAATAACAGGAACGGATCTAGCTGAACACTGTGTGCAGGACGCACTGCACTAAATGTAAATAGCAGGAACGGATCTAGCTGAACACTGTGAGCAGGACGCACTGCACTAAATGTAAATAGCAGGAACGGATCTAGCTGAACACTGTGAGCAGGACGCACTGCACTAAATGTAAATAGCAGGAACAGATATAGCTGAACACTGTGAGCAGGACGCACTGCACTAAATGTAAATAGCAGGAACGGATCTAGCTGAACACTGTGAGCAGGACGCACTGCACTAAATGTAAATAGCAGGAACGGATCTAGCTGAACACTGTGAGCAGGACGCACTGCACTAAATGTAAATAGCAGGAACGGATCTAGATGAACACTGTGAGCAGGACGCACTGCACTAAATGTAAATTGCAGGAACGGATCTAGCTGAACACTGTGAGCAGGACGCACTGCACTAAATGTAAATAGCAGGAACGGATCTAGCTGAACACTGTGAGCAGGACGCACTGCACTAAATGTAAATAACAGGAACGGATCTAGCTGAACACTGTGAGCAGGACGCACTGCACTAAATGTAAATAGTCTAGATAGAAGATAACAGGAACGGATCTAGCTAAACTGAATACAGTGTATATATATATATGCAACACCTGGGATGCATATATATACACAATACACTGTAAGTGCAGCTAACTGACTGACTGTTCTGCCTAATCTATCTAACTCAAATCAAATGACACTGTCTCTCTCTCTCTCTATCTCTTAGCACACCGGAACACACACTACACAGGGCCGCCGTGCAGGCGGCCTTATATAGTGTGGGGCGTGTACTAAATCCCCTGAGCCATAATTGGCCAAAGCCACCCTGGCTTTGGCCAATTACAGCTCTCTCTACTGACGGCGCTGTGATTAGCCAAGCATGCGGGTCATAGTGCATGCTTGGCCAATCATCAGCCAGCAATGCACTGCGATGCCGCAGTGAATTATGGGCCGTGACGCGCCACACGAATTTGGCGCGAACGGCCCATATCGTTCGCAATTCGGCGAACGATCGAACAGCCGATGTTCGAGTCGAACATGGGTTCGACTCGAACACGAAGCTCATCCCTAGTCGCCAGATACCCGGCCATCTAGCGACAGAAGAGAGAAGTGCAGCAATTCCAGAATTAGGGTGAAATTAATTGACCTAACAATTGTCCAAGGAAACTATCACTTGGCAAATAAATGTAGTAGCAACCATGCCTAAACATCAGGGTGCTACATGTATATCACCACTGTTGCCGTCTTCTTCCCGGTCTGGTGCCGGTTTACTTCTAGGTCCAGAGTTTTCAGACTTCTCAATTAGGAAGAGGTACCTTTACCTTTTGTGTGTCTGCCCAGGACTTCACAATTAACTAAATTCTGGCGGTCCATAAAACTCTTGGATGGTAGATTGCTTAATTTCAATTGAATACATTTTTTTCCATTCCTTCGTTAAGTTTTTGGTCAACGCAGGAAAGAATTCCCACATTATACCCTAATATCCCAAGCAATAGACTTAACATAGAACAAGACTTAATCCAAAACAATCATATCATGTCACCCCAGTTCCTATGTTTTCGGTCATCGTTTAGTCGGTTAGTCTTGTTTCTATGCCCCATGCATGAAAACATAGGAACTGGGATGCAGAAAAATGGTAGCGGGTGCTCTGGACTGATGAGTCAAAATGTGAAATATTTGGCTGTAGCAGGAGGCAATTTTTTTTCTCCAAAAGGCTGGAGAGCGGTACAATAATGAGTGTCTGCAGGCAACAGTCAAGCATGGTGGAGGTTCCTTGCAAGTTTGGGGCTGCATTTCTGCAAGAGGAGTTGGAGATTTGGTCAGGGTCAATGGTGTCCTCTATGCTGAGACAGGCAGATACTTATTTATCATGTCATACCATCAGGGAGGTGTGTGATTGGCTCCAAATTTATTCTGCAGCAGGACAATGACCCTCATTAAGAACTATCTTCAGCATAAAAAGAACAAGGAGTCCTGGAAGTGATGGTTTGGCCCCCAAAACCCCCCCCCCCCGATTTTAACATCATCAAGTTTGTCTGGGATTACAGTACATGAAGAGACAGAAGGATTTTGGGCAGCCTACATCCACAGAAGATCTGTGTTTAGATGTGTTTAGTTCTCCAAAATGTTTGGCACAACATACTTGTCGAATGAACCCCTGAAGAAGTCACGTGATCGGTGATGTCACGCGTAGGGACGGAATAGGCTGTTTCACATTGCTAGACACAGAACGAGTTCGCTGCTCGTAGGAGAGAGGTTTGCTCTGCATTGTTTTTATGTGAGTACATCTACTTAAAGATTTTTAATAAAGTATTACCTGGTTAATACATAATTCACTATCAAGTACCTTTGTCCGGCATATTCCTGTACATACATACCTGAGATGTGGAGGCTGAGCTAGGATCTGCGCTGGTCCAGGACCCCTGATAGCACCATAGCCACTTGTGATCAGCTGCCATTAGGATAACCCAACACCGGCAAGCGTGGATATAGGGACGCGATTGAGGCTCAGGACCTGCGTTTTAGCTACAATTCATGCGGTTGACCTAGCACCGCTAGGTAAGGGGCCACTGCTTACATTAGTGTTTAAGGCTAGGTTCACACTGCTGCGAATTCTATTGCGAATTTGAGCCGTTGCGATCGCTCATATTCGCAAGTCATTTAAATTACATAGATTAACATTAGTGCCGTTCACATCGACGCGTTGCGAATATAACCTGCGTGAAAAAAAGGTCCTGTGCGAGTTTACTGCGTTGCGTTGCGAATTTAGTCTCCATAGACATCAATGTAAATCGTTCTTGAATCGCAATGATGGTTCACATATGTGCGAATTCCACCACACTACTCTCCACAAAAACCAGGAAGTACACAGGAAGTTAAGACTCTTTTTTTTTTTACATTATGATTCCATTGGCTAGACTATCAATCGCAGCTATATCCAACTCCTGAAATTCGCGGTAAAATCGCGGTAAATTCGCGGTAAAATCGCGGTAAATTCGCGGTAAAATCGCGGTAAATTCGCACTGCAGCAGTGTGAACCTAGCCTCAATGACTTTTACACTGGCACTTTAGGCTGGGTTCACACTGCTGCGGTGCGGGAACGCAGCGAATTTACTGCGGGTTCCCGCACCGCACCAACTCGCACGGCAGTTCACACTGCCATATGCGAACTGCTGGGGAGTGTCATACAATGTTAATGACACCCCCAGTTCAGCCCGCATATCGCAATGCGAACTGACAATTCGGACACTTTCGGATCGCATAGGTGTGAACACCCATGCGATCCGATTTTGGTCCGAACAAAAAAAAGGGTCCTGTGCGAGTTTGGACCGAATGCGGTGCGATATCAGCCATACTATCTGTATGGCTGATATCGCACAGCACAGACATCGCATGTGATGTGAACAGCAGTGCGCTGCGAATCACATGCGATGTCTGCAACGGCAGCAGTGTGAACCCAGCCTTAAGTTTGCTGCACTTACTGGCATGTCATTGGTCATTTGTTTCGCAGGCCAGCACAATATATTTTATATCACTATTATTGGGACATTTACTTATATTATTTATTATCCATATTGCATTGGATTGATGTGTTTTATTTGCGATATCTAGATCACCTTTAAGCACTGGCACTTTGTACGTTTTGCACCATTTATAAGGATATGTTTTTGATGGTTATTTCTGATTTATTCTATGTATTTTTATTTAGAATTATTCACATGAAGTAGTGTTTATGTCCTTTTGTGCACCAACACATGATTATCTAGATTTATATGTTTTTAGTGTCAACACATATTTATGCGATTTAACATGCGATTTTTTTTGTCATTTAGTATATACCAATTGAAAAGGATTTTTTATGCACTTTTTTCACATACACATGATGCTGATTATTAAGACTTGAATGTTTTTTAGTGTCAACACTTATTTCTGCGATTTATTATGTGATTTTATGTCATTTTATTAATTGACCACAGTCAGAGATTTACAGCTTTCTTCTGGTTAGCGCAGCACCTCCCCCCCTATACCTGTCGAATTCCTTAAAAATCTGTGTGCAAGTATACCTAGAAGAATTGATGCTCTTTTGAAGGCAAAGGGCGGTCATACCAAATATTGATTTGATTTGAATTTCTCTTGTGTTTATTTACTTCCCATTTTGCTAATTAAACTAATTAAAAATAAACTATTGACACTTCTATTTCTGAAAGCACGAAAGCATTCTTAATTTACTGCATTTTTTTTTACAAAAAACTTTTGCACAGTACTACATACTGTGTATAAATATATATATATATATAAAAAAATATTTACACATTTATTATGTAACTGTATAGAAGAAATTATAAAAACATACATTTGAAAAATAATTCATATTAAAATGACAAAAATATATAGCGTGCTTTTAAAAGTAGCAGTGTTCATAAGGAGATTGTAGACTCAGTTCTGCATCCTGACTTGGCTTAGCAGACACGGTTGAATCCGTCGTTAGGAACAGCAATAGCCACAGAAGGCGCACATGGCGGGGAACCCCACCCTAAGCATTCTTAATTTACTGCATTTTTTTTTACACCTGAACAAAACTTTTGCACAGTACTACATACTGTGTATATGTATATATATATATATATATATATATATATATATATATATATATATATATATTTATAAAAAAATATTTACACATTTATTATGTAACTGTATAGAAGAAATTATAAAAACATACATTTAAAAAATAATTAATATTAAAAGGACAAAAAACGATAGCGTGCTTTTAAAAGTAGCAGTGTTCATAAAGAAATAGACTCAGTTCTGCATCCTGACTTGGCTTAGCAGACACAGTTAAATACGTCGTTAGGAACAGCAATAGCCACAGAAGGCGCACATGGCGGGGAACCCCACCCTAGGTGTGCATGTGGGCAGTTCACACACTGTAAGCGGTCTGTTACGAATGCTTCAGCACTTTGCAATCTGTGATTGATTGCTGCTGTAGGAGGCTTTTGCACAAAAGGTAAGGGTGGGTTTGTGCCCATTAAAAACTCACATCTCTGATTAACTCCCAATCTGCCATCTATTTTGCATTTGGAAACCTCCTTCCAAAAATCTGTGGCTTCCCCTGCCCATGAGAAGCACCAATCTGTTTCCTGGGTGGAAAGGAAGATATTTACATGAACATCTTTGTCATTTTTCCATAAGGAGTGATTAAGCAGACGCCTCACATGTCATCACTCTGTTAGTACGTGTCATCTTCTAAAGATAAATAATATGAATAATACATCGCCGCCTGGGCAACAGCATCACACTGCAGCTTGCCGCAGCCCTGCCGAAATAAAAAAGCTATTCCATAAGGCTGGCACAGGCTGGTCTGGAAAATAATTAAGAGCAACATGCTTTGTGCTTTCAACACGACAAAGTCAGATTAAAATCTTTAAGGAAAAATGTATGTGATGTAGAAGTGCCCTTGAGTAATTGGAAAATGTATTTCAGATCTGATAAGGGGCTTCACAATGATGACAGTATGCCAAAGCATTAAGATCAAGAGAGAATTCTCGTATGTTTCATGGTGAGGAGATGAATAAACCTTTAGTAGCTCTTCACTTAAAGTTGACCTAAACCCTCTGCCAACAGAAGTCATTTTCCACCCATCCCTCCAAATGTCCTACTACCAGGGTTCGGGTGGGGGCAGAAGAGGCACCTGCATGGGGTGCTGTGCTGTGGAGGGGTGTAGCAAGGGCAAAGAACCTCTCCTTCCCCCAGAAGATGTGTGCAGGACTGAGATATTAAACTGATTATTCCAATTACATAGGGAGATTGCCGCTCTTAAAACTCTTATGCCCCGTACACACGACCGGACTTTCCGACAACAAAACTGTGGATTTTTGTTCGAAGGTTGTTGGCTGCAACTTGTCTTGCATACACACGGTCACACAAATGTTGGCCAACAATTACATACGTAGTGACGTACAAGACGTACGGTGAGCCGATAAAAAGGAAGTTCAATAGTCATGTGATATCTCCATTACGACCGCTAGTTTTACAAGACTGAGTGCTCCCGGCTCGTACTTGATTCCGAGCATGCGTGAACTTTTGTGCAAGGGACTTGAGTACACATGATCGGAAAGTCCGACAACAAAGTTTTGTTATTGAAAAATTTGAGAACCTGCTAGCCAACATTTGTTGGCGGAAAGTCCGCCAACAAATGTTTGATGGGGCATACACACGGTCGGACTTACATCCAACATCTCCCGTCGGAAAATCTGATCGTTTGTACTCGGCATAAGACTTGGGTTTGGTATGGTCCAAAAGAGACCATTTTACATCATGGTGATGCAAGTCACCATAAGATTGGTATATACTTTATGTATATATAATAAGTGGTTGCCTGCTGGCAGTGAGTGTTGGTGTGAAGTCAGAGAAAGTATTTTCGTTTCTAGAAATTACATCTTCAATAGGTCCTATTAGTCAGCTTCATAAGGGAACAAATGAAAATGGATGCCTTAGACGAAAGTGGCAGAAATATCTGTCAGGACATAGATTACAAAAATAAGAACAAGGTAAGCATGATTAATCTTGAATGAGTAGTCAAGTTAGGCTATCTCTCTCATTTGCAAAAAGAAATCAAAGAAGGGGAGTCTTGTACTTCTTTTATTTTTTAGAATAATGTATGTGAGCCAGAGCAATAAAAAAACAAAAAAAAAACATATTCAGTATATCGCTACAATACTTCATATTTTCCTGAGTTTTATTAATTTAAAACCACTACAAGTACAGGAAAAACAAAAGGTTGATCGGCCAGAAATCCATTGTGTTCTTAACTTCTTGCTTCAGCTAAAAGTGTGCTACTGCCGCAGTAAAATCCCAACTAGCGTTGTCAGCCCTGCCTGTTGGACTACAGAATTTCAACTATCCCCCGTCCCTATCTGTCCCACTCCACATGCATACATTAATTTCAATGTTGCTGTCATGACTCTTAATAGCCTGTCCTTACATCATCTAGGACATCCTGGATGACAAAACGCATTGGGAGACGGAACACTGATACAATGCTGGGATTCAGTGTTCCATCTATCACGGACGAGGAGGAGGTGGGGCTTTGTTACAGTGGACGGCCACTGAACAGACTACATGACACAGCAGGAGACACCCGCTGTTTTGGTTATCAAAGGTACAGCTGCAGATGGGCACAACGAGACTGCAGCTAGGCACAGTGAGGCTGCAAATGGGCACAGTGAGGCTGCAGATAGGCATAGGGAGGCTGCAAATGGGCACAGTGAGGCTGCAGATGGGCACAGTGAGGCTGCAGATGAGCATTGTTTACCCAGTAGCTGCTGCATTTCCCACCCTAGGCTTATACTCGAGTCAATATGTTTTCCCAGTTTTTTGCGGTAAAATTAGGTGCCTCGGCTTATATTCGGGTCGGCTTATACTCGAGTATATGCGGTACATGTGACGTCAGTCTGATCATTGGATTGCACACTTGCACGCTAAACAGGAATAACAAATGACACATCGCTCAGTGGAAGCAATAGGCATATCATTCAAAGTTCTGGGTCAGGCATCTATAAATGTGAGAGTATTAATTATGTAAAGTTTGTTTCTGCAATAAATTTGGTACTTTCTGTCTTTGCCTATACATGACTGCAGTTAAAACCGGGAAGGAAACAGATGAAGGGGAACATTATTCCAGGTACAAAAACAAATGTATTAGACACACTTATTAGGTTAAGGGAAGATCGGATACTTGGGGGAAGGTGGTGTAATCACAACAGATGGATAACTTTGGCCATATAGTGTCCTAAAGGACACTGCTGCGTTGGCAGTTTGTTGTAGTTGATTCTTTTGTTTGGCACACAGAAGTTTTGGTGACACCTTATAGAAGATTAGCTTTTTCTTCCACAGTTGGGACATTGTGTAAAATCTACATAAAAACAGAATGCAATGATTTCCAAATCTTATAAACCCATATTTTTTTCACAATAGAAAATGTATCAAATGTTTAAAATGAGAAAACGTACCATTTTAAGATAAGAAATAAGATCATTTTGAAATTGATGGCAGCAACATGTCTAAAAAAAGTTGGGACAGGGTCATATTTACCACGGTGTAACATTCCCTTGTCTTCTTACAACACTGTAAACACCTGAGAACTGAGCAGATCAGTTGCTGGAGTTTTGTGAGAGAAATGTTGTCTCATTCTTGCTTGATATAGGATTCTAACGGCTTAACAGTTCTGGGTCTTCTTTGTCATATTTTTCTTTTCAAGATACACCAAATATTTTCAATTGGTGAAAGGTCTGGACTGCAGGCAGGCCAGTTATGCACCCGGATGCTTTTACTACGAAGCCATGCTGTTATCACTGATGCAGTATGCGGCTTAGCATTGTCCTGCTGAAATATGCAAGGCCTGCCCTGAAATGTCATCTAGATGGGAGTAAATGCTGCGCTAAAACCTGGATATATCTTTCAGCATTTAAGGTGCCTTTCCAGATGTGAAAACTGCCCATTCCATACGCACTAATGCACCCTCATACCATCACAGATGCAGGCTTTTGAACTGAGCGCTAATAACAAGCCAGAAGGACCCTCTTCTCTTTAGTCTGGAGTAGGCGGCACCCATGGTTGCCAAAAAAAATGTCAAGTTTTGATTCATCTGACCACAGACCAGTTTTCCACTTTGCAACAGATTATTTTAAACGCGCTTTGACCAGTGGCAGCTGGTGTTTTTTTGTTTAGGGGGGCGGCAAACAATCAACCCCCCTCTTGGCACCTCAAACCCCCCCTTGCTGTCTGATGGTCCACCGGCACTTACCCCATCTAGGTGGCGGGCACATTGGGCAGCGATGGGGATCGGGCATCAGCGGGCACATTGGCATTGGCGGGGATCAGGGCATTGGCGGCCACATCAGGCAGCGGCGGGGATTAAGGCATCGGCAGACATCAGGCTGTGGTGGGCATCGAGCAGCGGCTTCTTTGTCTTCTCCTCCTCGCTTTCAACGTGCCTCTCCTCCCCACCTCCTAGGCATCCAATAGGATCGCCTGTCCTTTCAGCCAACTGGTTGAAGGGTATCAGACACACTTCTTGATTGACCAGGAGGAGGATCAGTGTTGCAACAGCGAATAGTCATTCGTTGTTGTAACACCTGGGTGGGCTCATGGTGCAATGCTCTGCGCCACGAGTCCACCCTATTTTATAGCCTATTAAAGCTCCTGGCTCTAATCAGGTGCTTCAAAAAAACACCCCCGCCAGTGTAATTCATGCGCCCGGCATCCTGAAAGGGGCCAGACACATGAATAGGGGGGTGGCAGCTGTGGCGTTGATGGATAGAGGGGGCGGCGACCGGTCACCCCTAATGGACGGGCTGCCACTGGCTTTGACCCATGTTCAGGTCATGTTCAGATATGGCTTCTTCTTTGCTTGATAGAGCTTCACCTTGCATTTTTTGATGGCACGCCGAACTGTGTTCAGACAGTTATATCTGGAAGTGTTCCTGAGCCCATGCAGTGATGTCCAACACAAAATCATGCCAGTTTTTAATGCAGTGCCATCTGAGGCCCGACGATCACAAACTTCAAATGTTACTTTTTATACCTCATCATGTTACTGACCTGTTGCCAATTAACTTTACTAGTTGCAAAAAGTTCTTCCAACTCTTCCTTGTTAATACCACTTACTTTGCCAGCTTTTTGTTGCCCTGTCCCAACTTTTTTGAGACGTGTTGCTGCCATCAATTTCAAAGTTAATTTCTTCTTTTCTTAAAATGGTACATTTTCTCAGTTTAAACATTTGATATGTTTTCCATTTTCTACTGGAAATAAAATTTGAGTTTATAAGATTTGCAAATCATTGCATTCTGTTTTTATGTAGATTTTACACAGCGTCCCAACTTTTTGGGAATTGGGGCTGTAAATGTCAAAGGAATACATTTATTTTATTGTAAGCACATACAGTTATATCTTATACAGTATCAAAACGTTAATCTGTTGGAATGTGATTAATGCAGGATCATTAATTGAACATTTTAAAGTAAGTTACATATAGTTACATATTGTTACATAGTTAGTCTGGTTGAAAAAAGACACAAGTCCATCTAGTTCAACCGATAAAGGGGGACAAAAATTCTTAAAAAAACAAAATCATACAATCCTATATACCAAATCCTATACCCACAGCTGATCCAGAGGAAGATAAGTGATGGTTCAATAATAATAATAAATTATGTTGACTTTACTTAGTGTGAAGGTAATTGTTACATCACAAAAAGTAGCATTAATTGTAGACATTAAACCTCCTACAATTCCTGGAACAATTTTTTCATTCCTTTAATTCCTGACACCCATTCCAGAGTCTGAGATGAGGATGTATGCTGATAGTAAAGGCTACCCTTTAACCGTTATATATCAATACCTGTGCAAAAATATGCTATACTATTTTAGAAAGTTCATACCAAATCTAGAGACATTCCAGAAGCTGGACATCAAACTTTTGCTTAATGTATGTATCTAGCTTAGGTTTATGCCTATGAAAATTTGGTTAGGAACTCATTTGTTATGCATACATCCAGCTGGGTAATTGGTAGTTGTCTGAGTCAGAGCTGGTCATCTGGAGCTCAGACATCAAAAAGTCAATTGTTAATTGGTCTTCAATGTCTCATCCTGCAGACGTTTTTCCCTTGGCTTCCCTTGCCCAGGTTTCCTCTAGTTCTCTTTCTGGGTCTTGCTGCTTTTTTGGCTCTTTTCTTCCTTTTGGTCACATCCTCCTACACTGCATATTGCTCTTCAGAATCCACGTTTCCAACAACATTTCTTTTTAAATTCTCTGGCTTCCTGTTCCCCTCTAGGCCATGGCCTTTCATGCATGTGAGTTAGCAGATTTTAATGGGTCCAGCTCTTTTATTAAGGGCAGCTAGGTCTACTATGAACATATCTGTTGTAGAGTTTGTATGCAGCTCTTTACCATGTTTCTAATTGTCATTGGTTGTGCTCATTAACAATATAGCAAGATGACTGTCCTATCGCTAGTTACAGAAAGGGGGTCCTGTTTTTAGCAGTGTCCACATCAGACACCCGCCTGACATTAGGGTTCGCATCAGTGTCTCCCTCTTCATCAGTAACCTCCTTTTAGAGTCCACATCAGACTCCCACCTTACATCAGGGATCTCATCACAGCCCACCTCACATCGAGGTCCCCGTATGAGCAATACTGTGTACATCTGAGGCTGGTCGGATAAAGTCTTGTATCGGACCGCATGTGGCACGTGGGCCATAGTTCGGAGCCTCTGATCTAGTTCACTGTAATATATGAATTTGTTGAGTTCCAAAGAGATTGACTTTGTCCATTCAAGAAGATATAGGCGATAGCAAGATGACTGTCCTATTGCCCTTTACAAGAGAGGTAAGGGATGTGTGAACTCTCTTTGCAAGCTGAGCAAGGGTGAAAGCAGAGACTACATCAAATAATTGTTTTATGTGTGGAATCTGTGGTGTGTGTATGAGGATGTCACTGCTGTCTAGACATGATGAAATCATCAATAAACCAGGGCCCGAGGGAGTTATGTTACTTGTGGTTGTATGGCTTACAATAAATCTGACTTAAAACATTCACAGGTTATGCCTTCAGACTTCCTTATTCATTCAAAGTAGATCTCAACCAAATCACTGAAATCTTATATAAGCTTTAACATGTCAATGCCATTCAAAAGTTTTTTTCATTTTTTTTCATTTTAAACTTTCATTAAAATATTGCAGGTTCATAGCTCACAAATGTCCCTTGTTTGGTGGCAAATATTTCTGTCCCCCTTTCCTCCTCAGCTGTGCTTCTTTTTTCCTTAGTAGTCCCTCTTTTTGTCTGATGTATAAATCTCTATACTTAAATATCTTAACCAGCCTTCTAATTATTGAGTTTATTATTTTGAGAATCCAGTATCAATGAAATGCAATCACAAAAAAGCATATATTGGCTTAACCCAGTGGTCTACAAACTGTGGCCCGGGGCACATGCAGCCCTTTGCTTGCCTTTATCTGGCCCTTGGGGTACTATTCCTCCCGCTGATAGAAGGCATTGTTCTTCCCACTAACACCAATGATGAGGCACCATCTCCACTAACATCAACAGTTATGCCGTGTACACACGATCGGAATTTCGTCCCGCAAAAGACTGATGAGAGTTTTTCTTTGGAAAATGCGACCGTGTGTATGCTCCGTCGGACTTTTGCTGGCTGAATTCAAGCCAGCAAAAGATTGAGAGCATGTTCTCAATTTTTTGGTCGGGAAAAGTTCCTATCCAAAAATGCGATCGTCTGTGGCAATTCCGACGCGCAAAATTCCTATGCATGCTCTTGAGCGGAATACCGTCTTGAGCGGAATACCGTCAGAAAAGCCGTCATATCTTTTTCCGACGAGAAGTCCAATCATGTGTACGTGGCATTAGGAATACTTCCTCCCACTGACATCAAGGATGGGACACTATTCCTTCCGATGACACCAACAATGGGACACTATTCCTTCCACTGACACCAATGATGGAGCACTATTCATTTCACTGACACCAGCAATGGGGTACTATTTTTTTTACTTCCACAGACCACCAAGCTTAAGGCATTGTTTACTCCCACTGAAACCGGGGGAAATTTTCTTCCCCTGCTGGTGAAAGTCTGGTCCCCCTAAAGTATGAACTAAAGGAAACTGGCCCTTTGTTTAGAAAGTTTGTAGACCCCTGGCTTAACAGTTAACTTTAAGTGCATGAAGTCCTATGGTTTGCATAACTGAGGCCAGGGTGGGTGTGTGTCCTTTACCTTATTTGTGTGTCCTTTATACATGTCATCCCCTTTTTCTATCTCAGAAAGTTTGGGGTATGAACGTCGATCCTGACTTCGAAATTCTTCTTCAGTACTTTCCTGTTGTTAAGCAACAGCGCTCTCTTCTAATCGCTCTCCTGTGCTTTGCCATCTCTGGTGTACATATTCATGAAGGAGGCTACAAGGGGTGGTCATGATGTTCATTGTACAGAAATGTTTCACCATTATGATCATCTGGATGCCCATTCTGAGTAGTGATTAGCTCAGGGGTGTTCGGATCCTAGTCCAAACCCATCTGAGCAAGCCAACCGGGATGTTGTCCCTTGTACAGGCCAATCATCTGCGGCAGGAGCATTCCCCATCCCGCAGCCAATGTATATCATGGGTGTTTATATGTGCCATTGCAGGGAGGGCGTGCCACGGTAGCTTATGATTGGCCCAGTACAGTGGCAGCTTCCTGGCGGGCTAGGATTCTAATGCCGCGTACACACGATCAGACATTCCGACAACAAAATCCATGGATTTTTTCCGACGGATGTTGGCTCAAATTTGTCTTGCATACACACATTCACACAAATCTTGTCGGAAATTCTGAATGTCAAGAACGCGGTGATGTACAACACGTACGACGAGCCGAGAAAAATGAAGTTCAATAGCCAGTGCGGCTCTTCTGCTTGATTCCGAGCATGAGTGGAACTTTGTGCGTCGGAATTGAGTACACACGATCAGAATTTACGACAATGGATTTTGTTGTCGGAAAATTTGAGAACCAGCTCTCAAATTTTGTGTGAAAATTTTATGTGGAAACTCCGATGGAAAATGTCCGATGGAGCCTACACATGGTCAGAATTTCCGACAACAAGCTCCCATCGAACATTTTCCGTTGGAAAATCCGACCATGTGTACGGGGCATAATACAACTATGGTCACCCCTAGTCCTAAAGGATGGCATGCTGTAAACTCAAAGTGGCTGCCAGCTAACACGCCATCTCAACAATCCACTGAAATGAATCCTGCCCTCGCCTGTGCTTGTTTACTAGAGTGGGGTACACACTGTTAGAAAATCAGAAGATTCGTTGATTTTTGTATAGTGTGCACACAACTTTCAGCAATCGATTAAGACTTTCCAAGTGAAGATTTCCGAAAGGACAAACTCCAAAATGTTACTCGTATGTGAACAGAACTGATGATTGTAGTTTAATGTGTACTGTTTTCAGATATGAAAGACTGTGCATGAGCAGAAACAATAATCTACATTACAACTTTTCTACATTAAATTAAAAAAAAAAGCCTTTGCCATTTGAGAATTTGTGTACATTTAGTACCATCCTTGGGTTCGACTTGCTGTGAGACATCGAGGAAAACCGCACAATCGTTCCCTTGATTTTTTTATAGTGTGTACCCAGCTCAACAGTGGCTGCCTCCCACGGGGTTTACATGCCAGCTGGGGGACGCTGTCTTTGCAAATAACTGAACATGTCTTTTGAAGTTGCATGCCAAGATAGGAAAATATTAGCAAAATAGTCATGTGTATTCTATATAGTTGAATCTCGGTGTGCTTTGTGTAGAACTGTGCAGTAATCCAGTGTGACACTTTGCTTATGTACAGGAGACCGGTCACTGCTGCTCTCTCTCTTTGTGCAGGGAGATTGGTCTTATCTCCACCCCCTCCTTTTCTGCACACAGCCTGTAGTGAGTGGAGCTGCTGGTCCCCTCCCATAGCTCTGCTCTGTACACAGACTATGTACAGCACAGTGATGTTGTCACTAATATTTTTACAAGGTAATATATGAACTTGTAAAGGTATTCGGTAAGTGTATTAAGTGTATTAAGATCCTTTGATCCTTGAAAAATATATTTCAATGAATGGTTTTGTGTCTAGAGTTCAGCTTTAACATCTCTGAATCCATGACCCTCAGGGTTATACTTTAACACCTTCCCGACCGCACTATAGCCAAAAGACAGCTACAACGCGGTCATCCAATTCTGGGAGGGTGTCTATAAATGTCCTCCCAGAATCTTGCCCCCTGTGCACCTCCTGCTGCACACGTTGGGTGCGACCTGTGACTGATCAAAGATCGCGGTAAAGGGCCAATCAAATCGGCCTTTTACCATATGATCAGATGTGTCCAATCACAACTGATCACATGTAAACAGACTTTCCAGTTATTGGCAGTCCTTTCCTCCCACGCTGTGTCTGTGGGAGGACAGGAGAGCCATTAACCGGACAGCCTGTCAGCAGTTCGTTTGCACTGATAATCAAGGCACTGATCAGCCCCATCAGTGCCAATCAGTGCCCATCAGTGCAGCCTTTCAGTGTCACCTATGAGTGCCCATCAGTACTCATCAATGCTGCCTATCCATGCCTCCTCATCAGTGCTGCCTATCAGTGCCTCCTCATCAGTGCCCATCAGTGCCGCCTATCCATGCCCACCAGTGCCGCCTATCATTGCCCATCAGTGCCACCTATCAGTGCAGCCTCATCAGTGCCTCCTCATCAGTGCCCATCAGTGCAGTCTATCAATGCTAATCAAGGCAGCCTCATGAGTGCACATCAATTAAGAAGAAAAATGACTTATTTACAAGATTTTAATAAATAAAAGTAAAAAAAAAACCCAGTGGTGATTAAATACCACCAAAAGAAAGCTCTATCTGTCTCAAAAAAATGATAACAATATCATATGAGTACAGTGTTGCATGATCACATAATTGTTCAAATTGTACAAGCTCTGAAAGCTGAAAATTGGCCTGAGCACGAATGGGGTGAAAGTGCCCGGTATTGAAGTGGTCGATATTTCTGATTTTTTTTTAGAATATTTCTGAATCTTCTAAATATTCTGAATAATAATATTCTGAGAATTTATTTTGAACATTTTTACCAGCCTTTTCTTTTTCCTTTGTCATGGTTGATTTCCGCTAGACACTTGGCAGCTCTGAGATACTGATGTCCAAGATGGCTGCCTGAGATGACTATTATAGAACCCACATACTTTTAACACTGTGATGTGAAATATAATGACAATCTAAAAATGTAAAGTTTTTTTTTTTTAATTATTTCAACTAAAATGGATGAGTAAAGGAACAAATGATGCAAAGTTGAAATTCCCAACCAATTCTTGAGTAAATTAGGTCTCTGTATGTGACTTCATATTTCAAAGCTAATAGAAAGGTTTAAATATATTCTGTAATCTGGATGCTGCAGGATGTGTGTGTGTGTCCTCCAATCATCATTCTTGCATGATATTTTTTATTTGAGAAGACTGATAAGCTCAATGCTTATCTTTTCGTTTCTGCATGCTCTGCTCCTCCAGTGAGCCATGGCCATGATATTGTGAAAAGCCCTTTGGATGTTTCACTGGGGAAAGCTTGCAGACAATCTGGAGAATTTTTTTTATTTTGTTGTAATAAGATAGACTTAGGCCTGATTGGTAATTTATCTAGAGGAAGCAATGAGTTTTAAACCCATAAATAAAATCTGCATATATATGGATGTGTATAGACAGGCTTTCATAAACAGATATTTTTTTTTTTCAAGGGATTTTCAGAGGTCGAGAAGAAAGAAAGAAGAAATGGACAGATACTCTCTGGAGCCTGCTTCCTGAAAGGATTCTTGTGCTGAATTGGGAATCGTTGACTTGGTTGTCAATGTAATAATATGCCCAAACCATTGTGATTGATATAGTTTGATACACTTTAATATGCTTTGCCATTTAAGTATACAAGATAGCTTGAATCTGCAACTATAGAAGAATGCTTAGAAGGATGCTTGCACAAGCATTTTTCTCTATAAATATATCAGTGTGGGTTGGCTTGTCTTTTCCTGTTCTGTAGGCCATGGGACAGGATGCGTGACTTATTACTCATAACCAGATGGCCTGTTGACCCGTGTTAACTCATGATAATGTTGATGGGTAACTGACTTGTATAACCATAAAACTATATATTTCTATACAAATACATAATTTACTAACCACTCCCCCCTCCCCTCTTACGAATGCACAACCTGCTTCTCGTTTCATGGTGTCTCCAGATATCTGAGGGCCCTGGTGGTGTACCTAATAGACCGATGGTCATCCAGAATACCTACTATTTCCTTTCAGTCAAGACAATGCAATATGCAAAAGCTCAGACAGTGAAGCTGGTTAAGTCATGAAAGTGTCACCTAAGGTTTGTGTTGACTTATCTATAGTAGCCATTCTCAACCTTTCAAATAACATTCCAGTCTAGGGGACCTCCAATTTTGTATCTACACAGCTCATGGTACATTAACGTGATGATCACTGGGAAGAAGGCTTTTTTACATTTGTGGCAAGTGGGAAGAGCCCATCCCTTACAGCTAGCTCAAAGATTGTTTTTTTAGTGGTTATTGATCTGAGAGTCAGAAATTGTTCTTTGCTCAAGGAACCACTAGCAACCTCTGGAGGAACCCTAAGGTTCCACAGTACCCTGGTCGAGAAAGGCTAATCTATAGTATCAATGCAAACCTCTAGCAAATAAAAACCCCTCTTCCCCTCTACACCCCCTTTGCTTTTTATTTTTAAATTCCGTTTACGCTAACTTTAATTTCAGGAGTCTTTTAGCTGGTCATGTGATGGAAAAAAAGGTTGACCACACTACAAAAGATTGGAAAGTTCAATGAGATTTATTGAAATCTTCCATATTGTACAAACATTGATATATATCTTTCCATATATCTTTTCATTGAGATATATATATATATATATATATATATATATATATATATATATATATATATATATACAGTGGGGCAAAAAAGTATTTAGTCAGCCACCAATTGTGCAAGTTCTCCCACTTAAAAAGATGAGAGAGGCCTGTAATTGTCATCATAGGTATACCTCAACTATGAGAGACAAAATGTGGAAACAAATCCAGACAATCACATTGTCTGATTTTTGAAAGAATTTATTTGCAAATTATGGTGGAAAATAAGTATTTTGTCAATCAAAAGTTCATCTCAATACTTTGTTATATATCCTTTGTTATCCAATGACAGAGGTCAAACGTTTTCTGTAAGTCTTCACAAGGTTGTCACACACTGTTGCTGGTATGTTGGCCCATTCCTCCACGCAGATCTCCTCTAGAGCAGTGATGTTTTGGGGCTGTCGCCGGGAAACATGGACTTTCAACTCCCTCCAAAGGTTTTTTATGGGGTTGAGATCTGGAGACTGGCTAGGCCACTCCAGGACCTATGAATATAAATATATGCTTTGATCTAAACCATCCCATTGTAGATCTGGCTGTATGTTTAGGGTTGTTGTCCTGCTGGAAGGTGAACCTCCACCCCAGTCTCAAGTCTTTTGCAAACTCTAACAGGTTTTCTTCTAAGATTGCCCTGTATTTGGCTCCATCCATCTTCACATCAACTCTGACCAGCTTCCCTGTCCCTGCTGAAGAAAAGCATCCCCACAACATGATGCTGCCACCACCATGTTTCATGGTGGGGATTGTGTGTTTAGGGTGATGTGCAGTGTTAGTTTTCCGCCACACATAGAGTTTTGCTTTTAGGCCAAAAAGTTAAATTTTGGTCTCATCTGATCAGAGAACCTTCTTCCACAGTGTCCCTGTGTCCCCCACATGGCTTCTCGCAAACTGAAAACGGGACTTCTTATGACTTTCTTTCAACAATGGCTTTCTTCTTGCCACTCTTCCATAAAGGCCAGATTTGTGGCGGGCATGACTAATAGTTGTCCTGTGGACAGATTCTCCCCCCTGAGCTGTGGATCTCTGCAGCTCCTCCAGAGTTACCATGGGCCTCTTTGCTGCTTCTCTGATTATTGTTCTCCTTGCTTGGCCTGTCAGTTTATATGGACAGCCATGTCTTGGTATTTTTTCAGTTGTGCCATACTCTTTCAATTTTCGGATGATGGATTGAACAGTGCTCCAAGATGTTCAAAGCTTGGGATATTTTTTTTTCCTAACCATGCTTTAAACTTCTCCACAACTTCATCCCTGACCTGTCTGGTGTGTTCCTTGGCCTTCATGATGCTTTTTGTTCACTAAGGTTCTCTAGCAAACCTCTGTGGGCTTCAGAGAACAGCTGTATTTATACTGAGATTAAATTACACACAGGTGGACTCTATTTACTAATTAGGTGACTTATGAAGGCAATCGGTTCCACTAGATTTTAGTTAGGGGTATTCGAGTAAAGGGGGCTGAATAGAAATGCACGCCACACTTTTTAGATATTTATTTGTTAAAAATTTTGAAAACCATTTATCATTTTCCTTCCACTTCACAATTATGTGCCACTTTGCGTTGGTCTATCGCATAAAGTCCCAATAAAATACATTTACCTTTTTGGACATTGTATGTTATACCAGTATTTAGGGTGTAACATGTAACATATTGCTAAGTGGCCCAACCCTCACCCCTTTGGCCTTTATATCTCATCATTAATAAAATACATAAAATGTATATATATATATATATATATATATATATTTATTTACACTGTAGATAGATAGGTACTGTATAGACATGTGTGTACATCATTGAAGGCTTTTGTAAATAACCTTAACCTTAATGGTAGTAGGGCCTTTTTACAATGCTCTGCTATAGCATCTGGCTTTCCAATGTGTACTTTTTAGCCTCAGACCAGCTTGTTCCCTTCCTCAACAACTTTGCAAATATTAGTAGACAAACCTGATATGTATGTTGCAATGAAACAACGCCTCTTGTGTGCTGATTGACTTTGTAATATTGTCTTGTAAAATTAGATGATATCAGATGTTTTCCAAATCTGTTCACCGGGAGCTCTGCTAATTAAAACCTTACAGATAGTGCGTCGTTATCGCAAATCAATGCCATCACTGTGCCATCTCTGTGGACCTGGAGACTCAGCATGGCCTGGATATAATATTTACAGTTTGAGATAATGTTGTGCTTTACACACTGACTCTGAAGACTTAACAGAACTTCCGAATTGCTGATTACATTGTTTATTTAAAAATTAATTAAAACTTTGTATGTGTGACTGTAATTAATTATGGGTGACATTGGAGCGGAGAATGGTAGGATGAAGAAACACCAATCTGATACTGGGCAGTCACGGGGCTTTTAGGTGAACCAGTATTCTTCCATTTTGTAGGCATTAGAACTTTTGCCTGGTAAACGACTGCTTGCCTGTAGCCAGCAAAAAGTACCTACAGGCACTGCATGAGGATACCTATGGTTCCTGGTTCAAATCGTCGGGGACACTATCTGCATGGAAATTGCAAGTTCTCTTTGTGCTTTCATGGGTTTCCTCTGGGCACTCTGGTTTCCTCCCATACTCCAAAGACAGGCAGGGAGGTTAATTGGCTAATTTCCAAATTTGCCCTAGCATGTATACGTATGAGGATAGGGACCTTAGATTGTAAGCTCCTTGAGGACAATGAATGTATGGAATGTAAAACCCTGCAAATATTGTATTGCATTTATTGCTATATAACAACCTGTAAAAACTATGGTATACCATTAGTAGACGCCTATAGTTGTTGTAGGAGTAATACAATGATGGTGGTGATGATTAGGATACACTTGTTTTGCTCAAGTTGAGGGTTGTACTGGGATTTCAGATACTGTAGACTGAAAGTGAAAGGAGACAGGCCAACCCATACTTCCAGGTGTCCAAGCCTTGCATTGAGTCAGTGGCAATTCAAGTTGTCGTAGTTCTTTTGCTCTTAATAGCAAGAAAAAAGTCGATTCACCATGTTAGCAAGAAATAAATATAGAATTTTGTAAAGGAAATTTGTAAGTTCTGTATATAATTGTATTCTATTTTGTATGTATTGCACGCTGTCCACACTGTGCACACGGTACTAATAATTTTTTTGTTACATGTTTGCATTCCTTCATGTTCTGATTAGAATTAGTCTGCCTATGTTACGCCCTTTGTTACCATAAACGTACAATTGTAATATTAATCTGATATCTACGTAATGATGTGTATAAAAAAATTCAATTGCATCATAATAAAGCAGAACAGTTATTTGGAAAGATGCGGAGCTTATCTTTTGTGTCTGTTCCCTACTGCAGTAGTTATTAATAATTTGGAACCACTAATCAATATGAGGATAGGAGTTGCCTATCTATAAATTTCCATGTCAATTTGAAAAAGCAAAAAAAAAATAAAATAATTAAAGTGTTACCCTTAGCGCCTAACTAAAATATTAAAAAATCAGGCTTTGAGAGCTATATATTCTTTCCAATATTATGAATGCAGTGAATGTCAACATAATATATACAAGGGTCAAGGTTTGAGAAAGGGGCGTGCTGTTCTGAAACACGTAGCCACGCCCACACGCATGACATCACTGGTTGCTACGAAGATCCAAACCTGCTTGTCACAACCGGGGAAGACAAAGCGTGTGGTTTTTAACCTTCCCAGCCGCCTTCCTGCTCCACTCTGCTTGGCCCGGCTACATTCCTGCCAGACTCTGCAGATAGATATTGGCCCCTTCTCCTCCTACCAATTACACATCCCAGGGTAGACAAGGAATATCTTCTAAATGTGCACCGTTTACAGGATATTCAATGTTTTTGCAGCCCAGCCATGCGCTGGAATGACATCATTGTGGATCGGGCATTTAAGTGGCCAGAGTCCGTGAACCCAGGTGAAGATGGAAGCCTTGTCAGCAGTGACAGCATGCCACTGGAGGGTTTAGTTTAAAGGTAAGGTTAGCGCAAAATCACTTACCTGTACGTGATTTATTTCTTCCGGGTCTGGGGCACACGCACCCGCTGCCGGCAAACCGCTCCCGCTGTCATTGGACACAATGGGAGGACCAGCCGATAGTTCCTGAGGCAGACAGAGCAGCGGTCTGCCTATGTAAACAAGGCAGATTGCCATTCTGTGGCAGGAGAAGACAGAGATCTTGTGTTTCTGCTACGCAGGAACACTGATCTCTGTCTTCTTACAGTACAAGCACCTCCCCCACAGTTAGAAAGCACTCCCTGGGGACACATTTGATCGCCCCTGATGTTAACCTGTTCCCTGCCAGTGTCATTAGTACAGTGACAGTGCATATTTTTTAGCACTGATCACTGTATTAGTGTCACTGGTCCCCAAAAAAGTTTCAAAAGTGTCACTTAGTGTCCGATTAGTCCGCCACAATGTCACAGTCCCGCTATAAGTCGCTGATAGCCTCCATTAACTGTAAAAAAATGTAAAAAATCAATAAAAAAAAAAAAAAAAATATCCCATAGTTTGTAGATGCTATAACTTTTGTGCAAACCAATCAATTGACGCTTATTGGGATTTTTTTTACCAAAAATATGTAGCAGAATACATACTGGCCTAAATTGATGAAGAAATTCGATTTTTTACATTTTTTATTGGGTATGCTTTATAGCAGAAAGTGAAAAATTTTGTTTTTTTTTTTTTCAAAATTATCGGTATTTTTTTGTTTATAGCGCAAAAAATAAAAACCGCAGAGGTGATCAAATACCACCAAAAGAAAGCTCTATTTGTGGGGAAAAAAAGGACATACATTTTATTTGGATACAGTGTTGCACGACTGCGCAATTGTCAGTTAAGATAAAGCCATAAAGCAAAAAATGGCCTGGTCATGAAGGGGGTAAAACTTTCCAGGTCTGAAGTGGTTAAAAGCTACATGAACCATCCACCTGTACTTAAATAGGAGGTCCAGCCTGGGTGAAAAAATTAAAAGTCAGCAGCTACAAATACTGTAGCTGCTGACTTTTAGTATTAGGGCACTTACCTATCCAGGGAGCCTGCGATGTCGGTACCCCAGCCGATCTTCGGATCAACTCCCAGGTGCTACCGCCGCCATTCCTGGTAGGGGGACCCTGTAGTGAAGCCTTTCGTCTTCACATCAGGTTCCCTACTGCATATGTGCGAAGTGCCCGATGGCGGGGGGAAGGAGGATGGGGGCCGAACGTCCGGGAGATCGGGCCGCGGCCCGTCTCTGGAAGTGGGGAAGGGGACTTGTCAAAAACAGGTCTCCCGTTCCCCCCTCCCCCCGGAAGGTGCCAAATGTGGCACCGGAGGGAAGGAGGATGCGTATAAGCGTGAGTTCCAATTTTGTGTGGAACTCTGCTTTAGGATGGCCATGGCCAGGTATGCTGGGGGTGGGTTTCAGAGGTATTTTCAGTAAAATAAAGTCTGGAGACATGGATGAATGGCTGAGTTTGCTTTGAATATTAACCCCTGGGCGCGAGGACACATAAATAGGCAGCTTCTGGGCGGCGGTGCCTTGGCGCAAAGAGGCCGCATATTTGCGTGTATTTGTTCCGGTTCCCAGTGGTGCAATGTCCGACATGGCATGTGATTCGCACCGCACCGCAGTGCAAATCATATGTGATCTCTGTGCGATGCGATTTCAGCCATACAGATAATATGGTTGAATTTGCATCGCATTCAGACCAAACTCGCACAGGACCCTTTTTTTGGTCCGCAGCAGAATCATCATATCCAATTCCTGTCCGAATTTGCAGTTCGCACTGCGATATGGGAACTGATTCGGGGGTGTCATTAACTTTTAATTGACACTCCCAGCAGTTTGCATAGGGCAGTGTGAACTTCGGCCGGGAGACATGCGATGCTGGAACCCGCAGTGGATTCGCAGGATTCCCGCATCGCCACAGTGTGAACCGAGCCTTAGCGCCAATAGAGCTGTGCTAAGTGCGCATGCTCTGTGTGCTCCCGGAACAGTGACCGGCAGCTCACGAAAAAACTCCTGATCGTTACTTGCGATCGTGAGTTTTCCGATCATGAAACCACTGTGACAGCCAATCGCGGCGGTCACATGGTCATACCTCCCAACTTTTTGAGATGGGAATGAGGGACGCCTATTGGTAAAATTATGTGGACAAAGGACACACCCCATGCCACACCCCCTTAAAGGAGAATTATACAAAAAAAAAATATTAGTTAACTACACAACTGCATTTTTTTACTACTACTATTCCTTTAAATTGGCTATTGAAATTTACAAATGCAGCAATTTATAAATTGAATGTAAGGTTTAGCGCTGGGAAACACTTTTTGAAAGATAAAAAGTACATTTTATATACAACTATATAGATCAGACCAAAATGAGGGACAAATGAGGAGGAAAGAGGAACAGAGGGACATTGCTCCAAATCAGGGACAGTCCGTCAAAATCAGGGACAGTTGGGAGCTATGAACAGTACAGTCGGCCCTCCTACTCAGCAGGTGCCCAAGCCCCCCTTTTGAATGGATGGGGCCGGGCCCGGTACAGGAGGGCTGGCTGTACTGCCTTATCAGCGGCCCTGCATGGATACATAGGCTAACTTTGCTCTGAATCAGGGACAGTCCCTCGAAATCAGGGACAGTTGGGAGATATGTACATGGTCACAAGCCTCACCCCCGCCTTCTGGCATTCACAACCATCTAAAGCACCGGTGGTCTGGCGCCAAAGGGTTAAAAATGAATTAAATAGCGTTTTAGGTTTGTGGTACTCCCATGCCGGCCGCTTTAAGTCCCTGGAAGAAATGGCTTTGTTTTTGGTAAAAAAAAAAGAAACTTTTGATGACCTTTCTCTAAAGTTAGACATTCCAGCAGTGAGTAAGTCATTCTGTTTGAAAACGGATCTACATTTGCCACATGCTGTAATTAAATGTATGCAGGACAAGAACCCAGGACAGAATATGCTGGCAGGCTCACTAAAATAAACACATGAGATAAAAGACTACATGACAGGACATAAAACTGTGCGTTCTGCACTCTTCCAGATTGCCACTTCTGCTTCCTTTAAGCTTCAATTTGGGTTACTTTTATTGATTTAAAATAGCTGCTGTCTTGATGCTCCAAAATTGTCAAGGGACTTCCGAGCAATAATATAAAATATATGAATTAGAGAGCCTGGAAATGCAGCGATGCAAATGTATGTTCGGAAAGGGCTAGAAATGCATAATTGAGCAGTTACACAGTCGCTTTATCTGTGAAGAGGACAAGAGCGGCCTGTGCTTAATATCTGGGTTCAATAAAGAGATAAATAGGAAAATGGTAGCGGCTTAACCACTTCAGCCCCGGAAGATTTGGCTGCTCAATGACCAGAGCATTTTTTGCGATACGGCTCGATTTAACTGACAATTGCGCAGTCGTGCAACACTGTATCCAAATAAAATGTATGTCCTTTTTTTCCCCACAAATAGAGCTTTCTTTTGATGGTATTTGATCGCCTCTGCGGTTTTTATTTTTTGCGCTATAAACAAAAAAATACCGATAATTTTGAAAAAAAAAAAAATAATATTTTTCACTTTCTGCTATAAAGCATACCCAATAAAAAATGTAAAAAATTGAATTTCTTCATCAATTTAGGCCAGTATGTATTCTGCTACATATTTTTGGTAAAAAAAATCCCAATAAGCGTCAATTGATTGGTTTGCACAAAAGTTATAGCATCTACAAACTATGGGATATTTTTTTTTTTAATTTTTATTGATTTTTTACATTTTTTTACAGTTAATGGAGGCTATCAGCGACTTATAGCGGGACTGTGACATTGTGGCGGACTAATCGGACACTAAGTGACACTTTTGAAACTTTTTTGGGGACCAGTGACACTAATACAGTGATCAGTGCTAAAAAAATATGCACTGTCACTGTACTAATGACACTGGCAGGGAACAGGTTAACATCAGGGGCGATCAAATGTGTCCCCAGGGAGTGCTTTCTAACTGTGGGGGAGGTGCTTGTACTGTAAGAAGACAGAGATCAGTGTTATAGAGTCTACAAAATAGGGTATAGATTTATGGCATTTTTATTATTTTTTTCTTAGTAATGGCGGCGATCTGCGATTTTTATCGTGACTGCGACATTATGGCGGACACATTGGACACTTTTGACACATTTTTGGGACGATTGACAATTATACAGCGATCAGTGCTATAAAAATGCACTGATTACTGTATAAATGTCACTGGCAGGGAAGGGGTTAACACTAGGGGGCGATCAAGGGGTTAAATGTGTTCCCTGACTGTGTGTTCTAACTGTAGGGGGAGGGGACTGACCAGAGGGGATGACAGTGAATGGCTGTGCAGCAGGGGCGTGTCAGGACCAGTCTGATTATTGGAGGAGAGCACACTGAGTTCCCAGCATAACTAGAGAACTGACCACGATGTGCTCACCTGCTTAGTGTGGTCAGTTTTTATTGGAAAGCAGAGGGACTGGCAGGAACACCAGGGATTTCACATAAAGGAAGCAATACAAAGAGAACAGGAGACTTTTTCATACAAGTACATGGTACAGCAGGCACATATCAGGAATATGAAGTGTTGGGGTAACAGGCTGTTTGATCCTGCCTTCTCTCATTCTCCCCTGCTTCCACAGTCCCCAACCCATCTCCTGATAGTACAGAGCCTTGGGTACACTCTGCACATGCTCAGTTTGGTGTGTATTGCTAGAGAGTTTTTTTTTGGGGGGCAGGGTGCATGTGATCAGCACAGGGCCATCAGCACTGACAGACAGACAGAGAGTCAGGGGTCATGCAGCTTCATAGGACAGTCAGAGGAGAATGAAAACTTCTGGTCAGCACAGTGTTCATGTATTAAAGTGTGAGGAGGAAGGGCCACCCACCACTGTGGCTGAGAAAAAGGAGGAAGGTACCCCTGACATCACTGGACCAACCTGAAGACTGCAGAAAAAGGGGTTTTATAATTATGGTAGCAAAGGGGGCTTCAGGGAGAGAAGAGGATGGGTAAGGGTTGGGTCTGTACAAAATGCTGTAGATGAGCTTTAATGTACAGTACATAGTCCACTGGAAAAGCTGACACAATGGTATAGATCAGCAAGGTGTATATTTATTTGTTAGGCATTAATGGGCAGATGTTTGGCCATCATACTTACCGGTAAGAATATGCAGATTCACATATATAAAATATATATATACATTGTGTTATTGCTATGATTTATTTATTGCACTTTTGTGCTAATATTGTCTTGTTTTATGTAGCTTGTTCCTCTTCTGTCTGGGTCCTGAAGAAGCCCAAAAAAACTGTGAAACGTGTTGACCTCATAGACTGCAGGCTAAGTGTACGTTATTCATATTGGATTGAATTTACTCTTGTGTAAATATGTGTAATTGTATGTATTTCCAATGAGCTCCATATAGCTAATTAGTAGGTATTCCTCTCCCTATAAGTTTGGAGCATGATACTTTAATTTTATTTATTTTTAACTTTGTATGATAAAGATTATCTTTTATTTTAGTAATAAATTGTCTCCACTGTTTTGTCGCTATCGTCCACTTCTGTAGATTACTGGAGGTTTTTACTCCAGCATATACCTCGTTTTTCCTTACATTTATTTGTTGTGTGTGGAGGAATACAGCCAGTAAGCATCAACACGTTTTGCCCATTATAGCCTTAATGATGAATGTCATTCATGCAGCTGGAGAATGGTTCTCAGTGCCCCTTCTCCCCATAACAACACTGCACCCAGGGCGCCGCCCCTTCCACCCCCCCCCCTCTGTCCCTGACCTTGGTGGGGAAATGCTACTGGGGTGGGGGGATTAAAGCAAATCTGGTGTCTGAATGGGCAAACCTCCTCAAGGATTTCTATATGTGATATATAAAGATTTTTTTTAAAAAGAGAATTCAAAAAAAGAAAATCCAAAAATTCAGATATATGCAAAGTAAAAGGCTGGCTGCCTGCACCTGCATTTTTTGGATACAAAGAATATCCTAAAGCTTAGAGTATTGGGAGGTCAGTCAACATGTGGGGCCAACCAAAATGTTGCTGAGCCTTGTAGTGATGTAGAGGTTGTAAGAAGGAACCAAGGTGCACAGCAGGGATCAAAGACATCAGACACTACCAGAAATGTTGAATGCCGTAGAGCAGCCTTTCCCAACCTTTTCAACACAGAGGAACCCTTGAAATAGCGTTCCGGTCTTGGACAATTACTACAACTCATGATACATTAGTAAGATGGTCAGTGGGAAGAAGGTTCCTCACACTTGTGGTCATTGGGAGGAATCAGGCAAGCTTCGGAGAGAAGCCGGTATAGAGGAACACGTGTTATCTGTGCGGAGAGTTCCAATCACCGGCCAGGCTGTAGGTGACAGGTTCAAGAATCACTTGCCAGTTTGATGTGGTCTGCTATGTACCGGGAGCCTTCCTTCTGAATGTTGCATTCTTCCATCCAACTCTGGGCTGGTGGATTTTCCTATCATTTATCTGGGAGTGCTGAATATGATTGGGGCGATTACCCATAACTGCGTGCTTAACTCAATACATACCAGTATACGAGTCTATATTTTCTGGTAAGCGTGTTGACCTCACATTATGGTGGTGGATTACACAGTGATGGTGAAGTCTGATCATATCTTGTCTCTTCACGGGTGACTTGTACTCAACTTAAGGGAATCATTTCCTATGATGGACTATTACGCTAAGACTTTTTTTTACTAATTTATAAACTTTGGTTTGGAATTTTTTGGTCTATATTATATCAGCTGCATATTCTGAACTTTTTATATTTTTTCACATATATTTCTTTTTGGATGCATATATATATATTTTTTATGATTTGCTTGATCTTTTTGCCATTATACAATGGCATATTATTCAAAGGATTCAAAAAAGCACTTTGAGATAATTCACTTCATTATCTACACAATTGAAATCTTTTAACCACATGCCGACCAGCGCACGATGATGTAAGTTGGCACAATGGCACGGCTGGGCAAATGAGCGTACAGGTACATCCCCTTTAAATCACAGCAGTGTGGGCACGCGCGCCCGCCGCGTACTCCGCGACCGTGTCCACGGGTCTCGCGGACTCGATGTCAGTCGGGGGCCCGCGATTGTGATACTGAGCGGCAGAACAACATTTGCCTGTTCTGCCTAGCAACATGACAGAGATCTACTGCTCCCTGTCATCGGGAGCAGTGATCTCTGTCATGTTCTAGTGAGACAATTCCCCCCCACAGTTAGAATCACTCCCTAGGACACACTTAACCCCTTAATCTCCCCCTAGTGTTTAATCCCTTCCCTGCCAGTGTCATTTACACAGTAATCAGTGCATTTTTATAGCACTGATCGCTGTATAAATGACAATGGTCCCAAAATAGTATCAAAAGTGTCCGATGTGTCCGCCATAAAGTTGCAGCCACGATAAAAATCGCAGATCGCCGCCATTACTAATAAAATAATAATAATAATAAAAATGCCATAAACCTATCCCCTATTTAGTAGACGCTATAACTTTTGCGCAAACCAATCAATATACGCTTAATGCAATTTTTTTTTACCAAAAATATGTAGAAGAATACATATCGGCCTAAACTGAGAAAGAAATTTTTTTTTATATATATTTTTTGGGGATATTTATTATAGCAAAAAATAAAAAATATTGCTTTTTTTTTCAAAATTGTCGCTCTTTTTTTGTTCATAGCGCAAAAAATAAAAACTGCAGAGGTGATCAAATACCACCAAAAGAAAGCTCTATTTGTTGGAAAAAGAGGGCGTCAATTTTGTTTGGGTGCAACGTCGCACGACCGTGCAATTGTCAGTTAAAGCGACGCAGTGCCGTATCGCAAAAAGTGCTCTGGTCAGGAAGGGGGTAAAATCTTCCAGGGGCTGAAGTGGTTAATTAAGGTCTCATATTCTTTTCAGTTCCACATATCACTTTGAGTGCTGCACTATTGTTTAGTTTACATTGGGAGGAATATCCTACAGATAGCTAAAAAGATCAATGGTGTCAGTGGAAACTCATTTGATAGGCAGAAATTGCTCATTGCTCAAGGAACCCCTAGCAACCTCTGGAGGAACCCTGGTTGTAGAAGGTTACGGAGGCCACAGCACTGGGACAGAGGAACGTTTTGGAGCATGGGCCACTAAGAATGAGTATTTCATCCTCAAAAGTTACTGCAGAAAAAAAAAAAATCAGTTTCATTACAGAAGTACAATTAATTCAGCTTCCCCTGCCAGCACTGATTTGGCAGCCGACCAACCTTCTAGAGGGAGTACGGCAGGGGAGAGAGGAACGTGAGGAGACCAAAATTGAGCAACTTCATTGCTTCTCTTGTCAATTTAAGTTGAATTGCTTCCCCGTGTCTCCAGAATAGACACGAAGGCACCTAAACCTTAAGGAAAAGAAGCCCTGGCTGCTGGAAACATTTAGGCTTAAGGTGTTTATTACCCTCCTTTTAACTGCCCTAAAGGAGCACGATAAATGGTCAAAATTGGACAAGGTCACAAAAGGGTGTGGAAGTTTTAAAGACCCTAAAAGGGGCAAAGGATGGGTCACTGACCTCTTTGGTGGAAGGCCAATTCATGCCTGCCCTCCAAATTTCAAGTTTTGTCATGGTTTGTTTGGAGGTTTCTTACCTCATGAGTGGTAAATCGCTCAGGTCGTAAGCCCTACAAGCTTATTGCTTTGTCGGACACCTGTCTGGAACTTATGGTGAAGACAGGTCTTTAGACAATTTTATAACATTGAGGGAATACTGGATGCTCACAGTATACCTGTGACTGGCACTATGTTAAAGCGGAACTTCACTCAACATTGACTTCCACTTGAGCTCCAGAAGGTTTTACCCCCTTCATGACCAGGCCATTTTTTGCTATTCAGCACTGTGCTACTTTAACTGCTAATTGCGCGGTCATGCAATGCAGTGCCCAAATGAAGTTTATATAATTTTTTTCATAGAGCTTTCTTTTGGTGGTATTTGATCACCACTGGGTTTTTTTTTTTTTGAGATATAAATGAAAAACGTCAGAAAATTAAAAAAAAAAAAAAAATTTTTTCTACTTTCTGCCATAAAACATATCCAATAAAATAAAAAAAATAAAAAATTTAATTTCTTCATACATTTTGGCCAAAATTCATTCTGCTACATGTTCTTGATAAAAAAAAATCCCAATAAGTGTTTATCGATTGGTTTGCGTGAAAGTTATAGCGCCTACAAACTATGATATATACTGTCATATTTTTTTTTATACTACTAATGGCGGCAATCAGCGACTTATAATGGGACTGAGACACTGTGGTGGTCAATCTGACACTAACTTACGCTGGGGGGAATTGACTAACTGCCACTGACATTAATACAGTGATCAGTGATAATACTATACACTGTCACTGTACTATTGACACTGGCTGGGAAGGGGTTAACATCTAAGGTGAGCAAAGGGTTAAAAGTGTGTCTAACTATGTGTAATGTGTGTAAAGTGTGTCTAACTATGTGTAATGTGTGCTGCTTTTCACTAATGATCTCTCAGTTTCTCATCCCTGCTTTGCAGGGATGAGAACTAACAGATCGCTCCCTTGGTATAGAGCTCTGTATTGTTTACCAACACAGAACACTTGGCTGTGATTGCACAGAGCTGATCAGCAGGTCCCGGCCACGAATCATTGGCTGGAACTTGCTGGCAGGCTCCCACCGTGTACAATTCACTAGTGTTTTTGGTTTGTGTAGCTCAGATGCAGTGTCATTCTGCTTTAACCACTTGACCTCTGGAAGATTTACCCCCCCTTAATGACCAGGCCATTTTTTTGAGATACGGCACTGTGTCATTTATACTGTGACAGTGCATTTTTTATCACCGATCACCTTATTGGTGTCACTGGTCCCCAAAAAGTGTTCAATTTGTCCGTCGCAGTCCTGCTAAAAATCACTGATCACCGCCATAACTGGTAAAAAAAAAAGTCCCTAAATCTATCCCATAGTTTGTAGAAGCGATAACTTTTGCACAAACCAATTGATATATGCTAATTGGGATTTTTTTTTACCAAAAATATGTAGCAGAATACAAATTGGCCTAAACTGATGAAAAAATGTGTCTTTTTACATATTTTTATTGTATATGTTTTATAGCAGAAAGTAAAAAAAAAATATTTTTTTGTTGATCATTTTTGTTTATAGCGCAAGAGAATAAAAACAGCAAAGTGATCAAATACCACCAAAAGAAAGCTCTATTTGTGGGGAAAAAAAAAGGACATCAATTTTTTGGGGGGTAGAGCGTCGCATGACCGCGCAATTGTCAGTTAAAGTAACGCAGTGCCGTAGCGCAAAAATGGCCTGGTCATTAAGGGGGGTAAATCCTTCCGGGGCTGAAGTGGTTAAAGATGGCGTTTATGGTTCAATAAAGTTGTGGGCTTTCCCCTCCAGCAAAGTCTGCCTTACCTGTCTGTGACAAGTACATGAATCGGCCACAAGCAATGATTATTTATGTGTGGCGGCCAATGAAATTCTAAAGGGTGTCTACAACAGGCTTTAAATATTCCGTAAATTATATCCACTTGCTTACTGGGCACGTAAACCCCCCTCCTGCCCAGACCAATTTTTAGCTTTCAGCGCTGTCACACTTTGAATGACAATTGTGCGGTCATACAACACTGTACTCAAATGAAATTTTTATCATGTTTTTCAAACAAATGGAGCTTTTTTTTGGTGGTATTTAATCACAGCTGGGGTTTTTATTTTTTGCTAAACAAACAAAAAAAAGACAGACATTTAAAAAAAAAAAAACATGTTTCATAATTTGTTATAAAATTTTGCAAACGGTTAATTTTTCGCCTTCATTGATATTCGCTGATGAGGCTGCACTAATGGGCACTGATGGGCTGCACTGATAGGCACAGATAAGGCGACACTGATAGGCACTGATGAGGCTGCATTGATGGGCACTGATGAGGCTGCATTGATGGGCACTGATGAGGTTGCACTGATGGGCACTGATGAGGATACATTGATGGGCACTGATGAGGATGAACTGATGGGCACTGATGAGGCTGCACTGATGGGCACTGATGAGGCTGCACTGATGGGCATTGATGAGGCTGCATTGATGGGCACTGATGAGGATGCACTGATGGGCACTGATGAGGCTGCACTGATGGGCATTGATGAGGCTGCATTGATGGGCACTGATGAGGATGACAATTGTGCGGTAATGCAACACTGTACTCAAATGAAATTTTTATCATTTTTTTCACACAAATAGAGCTTACTTTTGGTGGTATTTAATCACCACTGGGGTTTTTATTTTTTGCTAAACAAACAAAAAAAGACAGAAATTTTTGAAAAACAAACAAACATGTTTCATAGTTTGTTATAAAATTTTGCAAACGGTTCATTTTTCTCCTTCATTGATATTCGCTGATGAGGCTGCACTGATAGGCACTGATAAGATGGCACTGATGGGCACTGATAAGATGGCACTGATGGGTCCTGATGGCTGGCACTGATGAGTGGCACTGATGGGCACTGATAGGTGTCACTGATGGGCACTGATAGGTGGCACTGATGGACACTGGTAGGTGGCACTATTGGGCACTGGTAGGTGGCACTGATGGACACTGGTAGGTGGCACTGTTTGGCACTGGTAGGTGGCACTGATGGGCACTGGTAGGTGGTATTGATAGGCAGCACTGGTGATGAGGCACTGATTGGTGACATTTATAGGTGGCATGGTGGGCACTGATAGGTGACACTGTAGGCACTGCTGGGTGGTACTGTGGGAACTGGTAGACAGCACTGTTGTGCACTGGTAGGTGGCACAGGTGGGCACAGAAGCCTCTGCAGAGGCTCTCCACGATCAGGACTGATGTCCCTCTCACAACCGCCGGTGATCGGATACCAGCATGAGGAGAAAAAATAGCTGATTACTGGCTCTGTTTACACCACATAATCAACTGTCATTGGCTGACAGCTGATCACGTGGTAAGGAGTCGGGATCGACCCCTTACTCCGATCTGTAAACAGCCGAGTCTCATTGACTCTCTGATCACAGAGGGCGCTGCGCGCTCCCTGCAGGGGGCGCGCAGGATGCTCGAGCACGGGGGGACGTCTATGGACGCCCTCCTGGCAAAGTAGATCTGTGCTGTAGCCATCTTTCGTCTATAGCGCGGACTGGAAGAGGATACTGCAAACTTATGAGTGCACATCGGTGATCTCATATTGTTCCTGTATTTTTTTTGTTTTTGTACTGTAGATTTCTGATATATCATATTTTGTCATTTCCAAAATAGATACGTACTTAAAGGTTACATCACGCAACCATAAACCTTTATAAACAGACCACAAACTTCCCATTAATAAAATAGATGGATGTCAGCGGGGAAAGTGCAAGCAGCAATCTACATTTAGAGGTCTGAAATGGCACTTGCCAATATATGTGTAAATAGAGATTTTGCTATTAAGTGACTGCAGACCACAGCACTCCAATAATAAAGAAATACATAGTAAAGGTCATTTTTCAATATTCATTAGTAGCAGGAAATGCTTCAGCTGGAAAATATCAAGATGAATGTAGCAATAAATTGTAAGTTACTCTGCAAGGATAATACATTTCCAACATCCCTCTGCAAAAGAGACAGGAGAAATTAACTCCAATGGTGTCATCTTTTATATCTGTTAATTAAAACGGATCGTGTTATAGGATTTATGACGATCACGGAAAGGTGAGAGTATTTTTTAGATAAGGTTAGGTGTTAATTAAAGGCATGCTAAAAACAAGTCAAAACTAAAAAGTGTATATAAACCCCAATAATGAATGTCTCCTAATGCCGAGTACACACGAGCGGACTTTTCGACCGGACTGGTCCGACGGTCTATCCGACGGACTTTCCGGACAAACGGACTTGCCTACACACGATCACACCAAAGTCCGATGGATCCGTACGTGATACCGTATGACCGGACTAAAATAAGAAAGTTGCGTCGGTTTTTGCAGCGTCGGTTTTTGTCCGTTGGACTAGCATACAGACGAGCGTACTTTTCGGTAAGAACTGGGTCCGGCGGAGTTCCGACGTAAAGATTTAACACATGTTCCAAATCCAAAGTCCGTCAGATTTTCAACCGAAAAAGTCCGCTGCAGGTCCGATGAAGCCCACAGACAGTCGAATTGTCCGCCAGACTCGGTCCGTCGGACCAGTCCGGTCGAAAAGTCCGCTCGTGTGTACGCGGCGTAAGGGTTTGAAAAAATAGCGCTTTTGCAGGCTTTTGGCGTTTTTTTAATTCAGTTTGTAAAAGCACCTCTATGTTAGCCTATGTATCCATGCAGGACCGCTGATAAGGCAGTACAGCCAGCCCTCCTGTACTGGGCCCCATCAGGTAAAAAGGAGGGACTGGGCACCTGCTGAGTAGGGGGGCCGGCTGTACTGTCTTATTGCAGACACCAATCCTTTTCTGCCTCCTCCCTGCAACACTGCCAGCTTCTCCCTCCGGCTGCACTGCAGAGGGAATGGTTCTAGCACATGCACCACTTCCATCTGCTATCCAGACCCCCCTGTGTGCCCCTTTCCCTCAAAGGGCTGCAGACTTCCCTCCTCTCCTCTCCTGCCGGCAGCAGCTGCAGGCACACAGGAGGGATGTTTCAGGATGGAGAGCGGGGAAAGGGACCAGTATATACTGTATTTATTGGCGTATAACACACACTTTTTCACTCTTAAAATCGGGTGCAAATAGCATGTGCGTGTTATATGCCAATACTTCAATTTTAGCTGCCTCAGAGGGGACAGGGAGGGGGGCGGGATGAGCGCCATCAGATTACATACAGTGAGAATCTCCTGTTTACTTGGAGGCCTCTGTAATAGGAAGTCCCGTCTCCTGGGCCGCCGTTGGACCACTGTTCTGCCTATCATAGGAGATTCTCACTGTATGTAATCTGTCGGCGCTCGTCCCGCCCCCCTCCCTGTCCCCTCTAGGCTGCAGATGGGCATCGATCAGTCTGCACTGATGGCAATGGTGAGGCTGCTGGATTGAAGGCAATGGTGAGGCTGCTACATTGATGGCAATGGTGAGTCTGCTGCATTGATGGCAATGGTGAGGCTGCAGATGGGCATTTATCAGACTGCATTGATGGCAATGGTGAGGCTGCTGGATTGAAGGCAATGGTGAGGCTGCTACATTGATGGCAATGGTGAGGCTGCTGCATTGATGGCACTGGTGAGACTGCAGATGGGCATTTATCAGGTTGCACTGATGGCAATGGTGAGGCTGCTGCATTGAAGGCAATGGTGAGGCTGCTGCATTGATGGCAATGGTGAGGCTGCAGATGGACATTTATCAGACTGCATTGATGGCAATGGTGAGGCTGCTGGATTGAAGGCAATGGTGAGGCTGCTACATTGATGGCAATGGTGAGTCTGCTGCATTGATGGCAATGGTGAGGCTGCAGATGGCCATTTATCAGACTGCATTGATGGCAATGGTGAGGCTGCTGGATTGAAGGCAATGGTGAGGCTGCTACATTGATGGCAATGGTGAGGCTGCTGCATTGATGGCACTGGTGATACTGCAGATGGGCATTTATCAGGTTGCACTGATGGCAATGGTGAGGCTGCTGCATTGAAGGCAATGGTGAGTCTGCTGCATTGATGGCAATGGTGAGGCTACTTCATTGATGGCAGTGGTGAGGCTACTACATTGATGGCAATGGTGAGGCTGCTGCATTGATGGCAATGGTGAGGCTGCTGCATTGATGGCAATGGTGAGGCGCGTTTAGGATAGGAGCTTTAGAGTGGAAAAAAAATGACTGACACGCCCAAACATGTGTAAACTCGCATAGGTGCGTTTGAGCGTTAATGCATTTCAATGGCTAAAATAAAGTTATATTCTGGCCGATGGAATATATTAATGCCTAAATGCTTGATGTGACCTAAATGCACGTGCAATACACAGCCTTGGGCGTGTTTTTTTTAGCAGCTGTTTTCCTGCCGGGAGTTCTGGAGTACAGAGAAGAAAAGCAAACACCCTATGTGTATTAGGCCTATTTGTTCTCTTTTGGTCTGTTAAATATACACCAAAAATATTTTGTTATGACTGTTTCGAGAAGTGCAAAAATGACTCATAGATCCTGCCAGAAATATTGTGACCTGATAAGTTTACGTTCTCTCTGCCTTTGTTGACTCACATTAACAACATTGTTTCCAGCTATCTTTAACCTCTTCTCAAGGGCGTAATGTCTATATGCTGCAGCAGGAAAAGGGGTCCTTAAAATAATAATAGAACTGGAGTGGCAGGCAGCTCATGTGGGAGCCCTGACCAATCCCCAACTGGTATTGGCAGGGGGCGGGCCTCCTATATAAGCTGAGGTAACAGGCCACTGGGGAGGAGTTGCAGGGAAGAGACTGTAGCTGTTACATATGCGCATCATTCATTCAAGCTCAAACTAAGTTATAATTTATGAAATCTATACGGCATCTGACCTATGGGCATCCCATATACCCCTTTCCCCAACCAAGTTGTACCCCCTAATAAACAAAAACAAAGCAAATGACTGATCGCTGTCTCTGAGGTGATATATGAAGGTCTGGCAGTGGGGTGATTTGGTGGATGTTTGTTACTAGTGGCAACTACACCGCTACATTAACATAAATAACAACACCCAAACTCGAACAAAAAAATACATTGATAATAATAATACTAATAATAATATTTTTTTGTGTTATGCCGCGTACACACGATCGGAATTTCGGTCCGCAAAAGACAGATGAGAGTTTTTCGTTGGAAAATGCGACCTTGTGTACGCTCCATCGGACTTTTGCGGGCCGAATTCCAGCCAGCAAAAGATTGAGAGCATGTTCTTAATTTTTCGTTCGGGAAAAGTTCCTATCCGAAAATGCGATCGTCTGTGGCAATTCCGACACTCAAAATTCCTACGCATGCTCGAAACAATTTGACGCATGCTCGGAAGCATTGAAGTTCATTTTCTTTTGTACGTCACTGCGTTCTTGACGGTCGTATGTTCAGCGAACTTTTGCGTGACCGTGTATATGCAAGGCAAACTTGAGCGGAATCCCGTTGGAAAAGCCATCATATCTTTTTCCGACGAGAAGTCTGATCGTGTGTACGCGGCATTAGAGTTGGGGTGTTTAGTTATTTAGCCAAAGCCCAAAAATGCAGCATACAAACGTGCAAAACCAGAAAAAAATGAAAAAAAAAAAAACACCGGAAAAGCGCTCAAAGACGCTACGCTCAGGTGTGAATGCAGCCTTATGCCCCGTACACACGGTCGGACTTTGTTCGGACATTCTGACAACAAAATCCTAGGATTTTTTCCGACGGATGTTGGCTCAAACTTGTCTTGCATACACACGGTCACACAAAGTTGTCGGAAAATCCGATCGTTCTGAACGTGGTGACGTAAAACACGTACGTCGGGACTATAAACGGGGCAGTGGCCAATAGCTTTCATCTCATTTAATTTGTGCATGCGTGGCACTTTGTCCGTCGGATTTGTGTGCACACGATCGGAATTTCCGACAACGGATTTTGTTGTCGGAAAATTTTATAGCCTGCTCTCAAACTTTGTGTGTCGGAAAATCCGATGGAAAATGTGTGATGGAGCCTACACACGGTCGGAATTTCCGACAACAAGGCCCTATGACACATTTTCTGTCGGAAAATCCGACCGTGTGTACGGGGCATTACAGCGGAAAGGCGGCCCTGCTGTGCCAGATCATGTACCTAGTACTGTGGGTAGGGGCGCAGGCGCGCCACTGGAGACCCGGCTCTGCTGTGATTTTCCACAGCAGGTGCCGGCCAATAGTTTACCAGCGGCACTCGCCATGTAAATCTGGAAGAGCTCTGTCCTGTCAGAGAAGTGGATTTACTTTCCCCGCAAAGCAAGGAAGGAAATTGATTACTTCCCCTTGTAAAACACCTCACTGTGTACACATAAACACTGGCTAGGTACACTTTTAACCCTTTGAACACCCTAGATGTTTAACCCCTTCCCAGCCAGTGCCATTAGTATATTTTTCGCACTGATCATTGTATTAGTGCTACTGGTTCCCAAAAAGTGTCAGCGAAAGTCAGAATGTCCACCGCAATAACGCAGTCCCGGTAAAAGTCGCTGATCGCCGCCATTACGAAAATAAATAAAAATATCCCATAATTGGCCCGAATTTGATTACAGTCTGCCTGCCACTTGTACTTGATCTGCCTTTCTGTTTCCGACCCGGACTGTCTGACCTTGTTTACCTGCATCTCAACCTGGTGACCTGTGCCACTCTCCTGTTCCAGTCTCGCAGCCTGTACAGCTTGCTCTTCAGCTATGCTCTGCTCATCAGTAACGCACAGCCTGTTCTCCAGTGTCCTGCAATGGGAGGCCAGTCAGGCACTCATGCCCACTCTGTGCTCAGGTGTTCCGGTCACTTTACCAGGGTTCCTGAGCCAAAGGTGTAAGGGAAGCCTACCTCCACACGTCAGGCTCCACCACCAGGTAGGTTACATATAAGAAGCTTGACCTAAAAAGTCTACCTATCGACCAATGAAGCTATCACCATATGGAGTACCGATAGGAAGCTTTGGATTTTCAGGAGTTAAGATCAAAATCAACTTTCATATCGGGGCTGTAACTCTATGTGATGGGGCCCCAAAGTAAAACCATTTAGGGCCTCAGGGTCCCAAACTCTTTCATCTTGATGTTAAAGTGGAATTCCAGGCTTATTGCTAACTATGCTAAATCCTGCTCACACCCCTCTTCTAAAGCTTATTCCCACTATCCTGTAGAAGGAAGCGATGAGGACAATGCATTTATGGAAAGATCAGCAGGTATTTTTGGTACTTATGGAAATAAATTCTTATGCCGTGTACACACGGGCGGACTTTTCGGCATCAAATGTCCGACGGTCTTTCTGACGGACTTTCGACGGACTTTCGAATGAACGGACTTGCCTACACACGTTCACACCAAAGTCTGACGGATTCGTACGTGATGACGTACGACCGGACTAAAATAAGGAAGTTGATAGCCAGTAGCCAATAGCTGCCCTAGCTTCGGTTTTCGGCCGTCGGACTAGCATACAGACAAGCGGATTTTGCAACCGGACTCGAGTCCGTCGGAAAGATTTGAAACATGTTCCAAATCTAAAGTCTGGCTGATTTTCGACCGAAAAAGTCCGCTGCAGATCCGATGAAGCCCACACACGGTCGGATTGTCTGACAGATTCGTCCCTTCTGACCAGTCCGGTCGAAAAGTCCGCTCGTGTGTACACGGCATGAGCCTGAAAAATATACACTAATGGAGTCACTATATCTAAGGACTAGAAAGCTGCAATATAGCGTGTTCTTTGTTTTAGATATTCTCAACTTTTGCCTTTAATGCCACAAAAGTGACATAAAAGTGCCAAAACTTTTCTGACCTCTTCAAATTTTTTGCTGAAATTTTGGGGAAATCTCTCAACTTTGCTCAACCCTAGTCAGCATAAGCCA
The DNA here is from genome assembly GCA_037952925.1 of Lithobates clamitans. Classification (NCBI taxonomy): domain Eukaryota; kingdom Metazoa; phylum Chordata; class Amphibia; order Anura; family Ranidae; genus Lithobates; species Lithobates clamitans. The sequence continues at coordinate 421,127 of JBBGZY010001338.1, read as the reverse complement.
ATATGTATGTAACAAACCCATTCTAAAGCCCCGTACACACGATCAGATTTTCGGACGACCGAACGTCCGTTTTTTGTTGCTACGTTTCACGTCGAAAGTGAAGAGGTTACTAACCATACGAAAATTTTCGTACGACAGAAAACAACTTCAAAAGTGACGTAATGTGTTAAATAGTTTTGTATGTATACTTTAGTTTCTGAGCATGTGTAGTCTTGCACTTACGTTTTTTTTCGTAAGAAAACTGTACAAATTAAACAAAAATCGGACATTGAGTTCACGTACGTCAAAAATGGTATGGTCTGCACATCCAGCTTTTGTCTAGAATACGCTGTTAAAAGAACCATACTAATGCCGCGTACACACGATCGCACATTCCGACAACAAAATCCATGTTTTTTTTTCCGACGGATGCTGGCTCAAACTTGTCTTGCATACACACGGTCACACAAATTTTGACGGAAATTCCGAACATCAAGAACGCGATGATGTACAACACGTACGACGAGCTGAGAAAAATGAAGTTCAATAGCCAGTGTGGCTCTTCTGCTTGATTCCGAGCATGCGTGGAACTTGTGTACACACGATCGGAATTTACGACAATGGATTTTGTTGTCGGAAAATTTGTGATCCAGATCTAAAATTTTGTTTGTCGGAAATTCCGACGGAAAATGTCCGATGGAGCCTTCACGCGGTCGGAATTTCCGACAACAAGCTCCCATCGAACATTTCCTGTCGGAAAATCCGACCGTGTGTACGCGGCATTACATTCCGAAAACCGGCAGATCGTTCGTCGGACTAAATTTTACTTCTGAATTTTCATATTGTGTGTATGGGCCTTAAGATACATTTTACCAGGGGGCTACTTGCAATACTAAGGCTATGACTGGTGCTAAAAAAATTGTCTAGCACATTTCTTTTAGCATTTTTCTTTCCCAGGATGGCCTGAGAGTGATTTAGAGATCGAAGAATATTTTCATGTTTTATAGAAGCCATAATGTCCCCTTTATTTCCCCTGAGCCCATAGAAAGTGTGTGTCTTGACAATAGATATATATATATGTTGGCTAAATAATGGATTATTTGTTAAATAATATATAGCTGCTCTGGAAAACAAACACGGACAGTCCTCAGTGGAATCATGGACGTACCATATGTTTAAAAGGCATCAGCGGTTCTCAGCAGCCATATGTAACAAGATGGCAGATTTACAGATGATACCGGCTCTGGGGTCTAGTCTGTGATGGGTGTCGAGTTTTGCAAGAGAAGAAGATCTATTAGTGACGCAGACTCAGCTATATTATCCTAATCAGTTGTGGAAAGCAAATCAAATATATTCTTACAATAACAACATATTCCTAACCGCTTCAATACCGGGCACTTTCACCCCCTTCCTGCCCAGGCCATTTTCAGCTTTTAGCGCTGTCACACTTTAAATGACAATTGCGCGGTCATGCAACACTGTAACCATATTAATTTTTATCATTTTTTTGAGATAGATAGAGCTTTTTTTTGATGGTTCTTAATCGTCACAGCTTTTTTTTTTTTTTTTTTTGGTAAATAAATAAAAAAAGACTGAAATTTTTGAAAAAACAAACAAACCTTTGTCTTCGTTTCTGTTATACAATTTTGCAAAAAAGTAATTTTTCTTCTTCACTGATGGGCGCTGATGAGGCTGCACTGATCGGCACTGATGAGGCTGCATTGCATTGATGGGCACTGATAAGGCTGCACTGATGGGCACTGATGAGGCTGCACTGATGGGCACTGATGAGGCTGCACTGATGGGCACTGATGAGGCTACATTGATGGGCACTGATGAGGATGCACTGATGGGCACTGATGAGGCTGCACTGATAAGGCTGCACTGATGGGCACTGATAATCGTCACTGACAGGCACTGATAGGTGGCACTGATGGGCACTGATATGTTGTACTGATGGGCATTGATATGCTGCACTGATGGGCACTGATATTTTGTACTGATGGGCACTGATATGTTGTTGTGATGGGCATTGCTATGCTGCACTGATGGGCACTGATATGTTGTACTGATGGGCATTGATATGCTGCACTGGTGGGCACTGATATGTTGTACCGATGGGCATTGATATGCTGCACTGGTGGGCACTGATATGTTGTACTGATGAGCATTGATATGCTGCACTGATGGGCACTGATATGTTGTACTGATGGGCATTGATATGCTGCACTGATGGGCACTGATATGTTGTACTGATGGGCATTGATATGCTGCACTGATGGGCACTGATATGTTGTACTGATGGGCATTGATGTGCTGCACTGGTGGGCACTGATATGTTGTACTGATGGGCATTGATATGCTGCATTGGTGGGCACTGATATGTTGTACTAATGAGCATTGATATGCTGCACTGATGGGCACTGATATGTTGTACTTATGGGCATTGATATGCTGCACTGGTGGGCACTGATATGTTGTACTGATGGGCATTGATATGCTGCATTGGTGGGCACTGATATGTTGTACTGATGGGCATTGATATGCTGCACTGGTGGACACTGATATGTTGTACTGATGGGCATTGATATGCTGCATTGGTGGGCACTGATATGTTGTACTAATGAGCATTGATATGCTGCACTGATGGGCACTGATATGTTGTACTGATGGGCATTGATATGCTGCACTTATGGGCACTCATGGGGCTGCACTGATTATCAGTGTAAATGTCCCCTGTAACTGGAAAGTCAGTTATCGGCTTTCCTTTCCTCCTCAGACACTGACAGCGCTGGGGAAAGGCAATGCCGATAACCGGCATCTGTTTATATGTGGTCAGCTGTGATTGGACACAGCTGATCACATGGTAAAGAGCCTATGCCATAGGCTCTTTACCCTGATTGATAATGCGCTGTGTCTGAGGGACCACAGATCACCATAGGTCACCACAGATCATCGCGCTGCATGCCCCGATGTGAAGGATGTCATATGATGTTCAGTCAGAACAGTAAAGCACGCGTCCAGCAATCAATCTGCTCTAGGCCAGACAGAAAGATGTTAAAGTGGGTCTGTCATTATATACAGTATATATAGTATACAGCTCTGCTCGTGTTGTGTAATGACTGCACGGGCAGGGAGAGGGACGTGAGCTGTCTACGGGGGAATCCGCAGCAGTTTTATATGTGAAAAATTGCCATAATTTCTCTGTTAATTAGGGCCAGACCTTCCTTAGTTTCTAATTCACTCTGGAGCAGGTTGAGCAAATGGACCTAAACCGGGTCTATCCACTCTGTTAGTGTGGCACACGCCACTCCTGACATGATAATGGTGCAAGAAGCTTCGTTAACTTCCCAGAGTATGTTTATGCAAAAAACTCTTGAACAATGTCGTTCTGAAGTTCCCGGAAGCTGCCCCTGCAAGAATTTTACACGTGTGGTAGGAATGTCACAGGGAGGAATAAAAGCTCCGGGGAGATATAGTTCTGGAGGTATGCCTATCTCAGTAGAAACAAAGTTCCCAGCAGCTGCCCCTGTGAGAATTTACAAGTGTGCCCAGGATGTCACAGGGAAGAATAAAAGCTCTTTCTTGCTACAGGAACAAGGTTAAAGAAAAACGTAATGCTGGTACATACTCTGTAAAGGGGAGAGGGAAGCTTGAGAGTTGAGTCGGGTCAATGGTCCTATACCAATCCTTTAAAGTGCTGCTAAGCAGTGTCTAAGGCCTCCAGATTGTGTGCCTTAATCGCTTGGCGACCGCCCTACGCACACATACTGCGGCAGGGCAGCTGCTCTTTGCCAGATCACGTACCTAGTATACAAAGACACAAAGAAAAGAGGGCGCACCAGCCTAGTGCATTATCTTTTGGTACATTTATTCAGAAAATATATTGAAAACTACTCACAAAGGTAGGAGACAATCACGCTTAAAAAGGTCTTTGGCATATGGCAGTCCGTCTACTGATTGCAGAGTCCTGGAGAGTATACATATGAACCGCTACTGGCTGACGCGTTTCGAAGGCATTCCCTCTTCATCAGAGCCTCGTACCTAGTATGTGACTGACACGTTCGGGTCTCAGGCACACACACGCTGCCGGCGACCCACTCCCTCTGTGACAGCAGGAGACAATCAGCGGGTCCGGCGGATGCAATGCCTGCCAGAATCCGCCGATCATCCGAGAGACAGGCAGAATGGTGGTAAATAAGGCAGATCGCCGTTCTGTTAGTAGGGAAGGTAGAGATCCTGTGTTTCTGCTAAGCAGAAACACAGATTTCTGCCTTCCCACAGTTAAAGCACATCCCCCACAGTTAGCAAGCACTCCTTAGGCACACATTTAACCCTTTGATCGGCCCTGATGTTAACCCCTTCCCTGCCAGTGTCATTAGTACAATGACAGTGCATGCTTTTTTTTAGCACTGATCACTGTATTAGTATCACTGGTCCCCAAAAAGTGTGAAGTGTCAGTTAGGTGTCCCCCGCAATATTGTAATCCCGCTATAAGTTGCTGATCACCTCCATTACTAGTAAAAGAAATAAAAAAAATTAAAGAATAAAGAAAAATATCCCATAGTTTGTAGACGCTATAACTTTTGCACAAACCAATCAATATACACTTATTGGGATTTTTTTACCAAAAATATGTTCCAGAATACCTAAATTGATGAATTGATGATTTTTTTTACATTTTTTATTATGTTTTTTATGGCAGAAAGTAAAAAATATTGTTTTTTAAAATTTTTTTCTTAAATTGTTGGTCTTTTTTTGTTTATAGCGCACAAATAAAAACCGCAGAGGTGATCAAATAACACCAAAAGTAAGCTCTATTTGTGGGGAAAAAAAGGACAAACATTTCATTTGGGTACAGTGTTGCATGACCGCGCAATTGTCAGTTAGGACAGGAAGTAAGGGGAATCTCCTCAGTAGGGGGAAATGTAAAAACCTGACAGAGTATCTAAACCCTACCTAACCGAATGCAAATGGAGCCCCTTCATCTGCATATTTTTAGCGACCTGCCTGTCACTTTCCTTTAACCAATTCAGCCCCGGAAGATTTTACCCCCTTCCTGACCAGAGCACTTTTTGCGATTCAGCACTGCGTCGCTTTAACTGACAATTACGACGATACACCCAAACAAAATTGACGTCCTATATCCCCCAAAAATATTTAAAAAAAACATGTTTTCCTCAGTTTAAGCCGATATGTATTCTTCTACATATTTTTGTTAAAAAAAAAATCGCAATAAGCGTATATTGATTGGTTTGCGCAAAAGTTATAGCGTCTACAAAATAGGGGATAGATTTATGGCATTTTTATTATTAATTTTTTTTATTAGTAATGGCGGCGATCTACGATTCTTATCGTGACTGCGAGATTATGACTGACACATCGAACACTTTTGACACTATTTTGGGACCATTGTCATCTATACAGCGATCAGTGCTATAAAAATGCACTGATTACGGTGTAAATGACACTGGCAGGGAAGGGGTTAAACACTAGGGGGCGATCAAGGGGTTAGGTGTGCCTAGGCAGTGATTCTAAATGTGGGGGGATGGGCTACCTAAGACATGACAGCGATCGCTGCTCCCGATCATAGGGAGCAGTGATCTCTGTCATGTCACGCAGCAGAATGGGGAAACGCCTTGTTTAGATAGGCATCTCCCCGTTCTGTGGCTCTGTGACACGATCGCTGGGACACTGGCAGACATCGAGTCCGCGGGTCCCGCGGGCACAGTCACGCTGTACGCAGTGGGTGCGCGCGCTCCACAATTAAAGGGGATGTACAGGTACACCCATTTGCCCACCGCTGCCATTGTGCCGATGTATATCGGCGTGCAGCAGTCGGCAAGTGGTTAATGTCTAAAAGACGGGAGTGAGAAACATTACCTAATAGACGAAGCTTGCAGTTAGCAAGGCACATGAAGCATCTGCTTTTAAAACAAATTGAATATTTCTTTGTCTGATTATTTCAGAACAGATGTGCTGGGGACAATTCAATTACAGATAATCCCCACCGCCCAGTAGGTGTGATGTTCTCTTAGGTAATGTGAGTTCTCAGGCACGGGGTCTTCTTCCCTGAGAGTTTAATTTACCATCTTATGAGTAAACTGTGTTGGGAAACTGAATTCATTTTATGATTTCCCTAAGCGAGCTGCACATAGAAAATATATAGCAATCACATCAACGGTACTGTATGGCAAGTAAAATGCGCACACTTAGATTCATTTAGATGCACTCTCAAAATGAAGTCAAATGACAAGTGATGCGTTGTATAATCTATGCTCTGTGTTTGAACATCTTCCAGCTACTGTGAGATGACAGTTCAGACCGGTACTCATGAAAACAACATTTCTGATATCAGCATCTGCAACACTTAAAGTGTTTTTATAGCCAAAATACTTCTTTTAGTCTTGGATAGAGGGCAAAGGCTTAGAACCCCTGTCAGATTTTTATTGCCGTGCAGAATGGAGCACTACACTTAAAATTTAAGTGTTACATTTTATTCTATTAAAACAGTTCTGCATATGTAACCAATGCATTTTGAGCAGTCCCCCCCCCCCCCGTGGGGTTTTCGAGAAATGATGATTGTGTTGGTTAGGCTCAGTAATGCATGGTAAAGGAAATACATTGCAATGTGTGCAGGCATGTCCCGGAGCAGCTGGTTTTGGAAACCTAATTTTGATTTAGGATGTCAACCATCCACTGTGGAGCATGCATGCACATACTGCAATATTTATTATCTTTACCGTGCATTACTGAGTCTAACCTACACAATCATCATTTACTACAAACCCTGATGAAGGGGGCACTCTCTGACCCCCTAAACACGTTTGGATTAATTTACTTAAAATGGAGAGTGCCAAATGTGGTGCAGCTCTGCATAGAAACCAATCAGCTCCCATTTTTTTTGTCAAAGCTTAACTGAACAAACTAAAGTTAGAAGCTGATTGACTACCATGAAGATCCGCACTAGTTTTTGCACTCTTCAGTTTTAGTAAATCAATCCCATTGGCTAGATACACAGATCCTGTTTTAATGGACAAAGCTTTAAACCTGGACACTCATTTTGGTTGTGGTGCTCCATTCTCTTTGTTTTATTGGTTCCAGTCTGGAGTGTCCTTACAGAACCTTCAGCTCCCCACGCGTGGATGGGTGCAGCAGCAATAACACACACTCAGTCCAGGTGCACATTATGGAACTTGTACTGAAGTAAAGGAAAAACTGTTCACAACAAGCCCGGTGGAAAGAGAGCCAACTGGGAACACTCACGGACGCCAACAGAATGTAGTGAAGCAGGTTTCAGCCAAACTGACAGCGTCTGTCTGGAGGGTCATAACGGGAAGTTGTCCAAGGAGAGTGGGGGAGCCCTAAGTTTTCCCTACTCGCCTGGAACATTTCCCTACCACTATTACTGTCCATGACAGATGGGTGACCTGTCCTTACACTATCTACACGCTGAATCGGCAACAAACCCTGGGGCCAGGGTCTTAAATAGACTCTACCACACCTAAGATGGCCACCAGAGTCACATGGGTGGCCAGCATCCAACCGGATCGCTGTTCCTCATGACTCAGGAAACCATGGAGAAACCATGTTCCTCTTGGCTTCCTCTCCCTCTGCAATGCCGCTGTGGATGAGTGGCACCTGCAGTGGAGAAAAGACTGCACCTGCCTACACACATAATTGCCGAAATGAATGTTTACACTGGTGAGCAAGATTTCCCCCAGGATCCAGCACCATGGTCTCTCCTCTTTCGCAGATTTTTATTGCTGCCTGTGTCCCCTTTGGAGAGATTCACCCTCTCATTGTCCTGACCACCATTGTCCCTGGGAAAAAAAGTGAGGGAAAATCTAAAATGTTGGGTTGTCACCAGAACAAAGAATCCTATCACGGAGACAACATCTCCAGTTACAAATGTCTACAAGTAGACTTCCCCCTTTTGAAGATATTACCTCTCGTCTTCTGTGGAGTCTCCAGAAAAGGAAGTAAAGGAAAACCTCTCCAAAGAGGCACAGGCAATGAAAAAAAAAACCTGTGTGTAAACTTTAAAGGAACATTGCCATGAGGTAAATATTTAGGCTGTCATTGTTATCCTTTCATTCTTGGGTAAGGTTAGGATCCTCTTGGAGAATGCTGAGAATCCCAAATCTAGCAAGAAGACCCTCCTGCGTTGTACTGAGATTTGGGAAATTGGAACATCCTGGGTAAATTATTTCAGGAGAAGGGGCTCGTAATCAGAAGCAGATTTGGGTTGATTGGAACCATTGTAAGATCTTTTCGAAAAAAAGATTTAGTTGGGACCACCATGTGATGATGAGATGGTTTTTCCACATTACTCCTGCAGTGTACTGAGATTGGGGAAATTGGAACAGCCTATCCCCTCTTTATGACTGGTTAAGTTATCTCAGGAGAAGGGGCAGGTGTACAGAAGGGGAGCTGGGTTGATTGGGACCATTTGCAAGATCTTTTCATGTATGGCGAAAAAGAGATTAAGTTGAGAGGACCATATGATGATGAGATGGTGTTTCCCCATCCTGGAAGAATACAGCAAATTTAGATTATGTGGGACCTGTTACGGCAGAATAGTAGGTAATCAAGAGCTCTAGGAGTTGTACTGAGTTGTAGATGGAAAAGGAAAAATACTGTGCTACCAAAACCCTGCCAGCAGCAGTTTAAATTGTGAGATATACACAAAAACAACAATAAAACTGCGCTATAATAATAATAATAATAGTGAGTGAAACCAATATGTGAATACATGGAAATCAATTGGTGTATAGAAACGAAGAAGGGTCAATAAGTGAGTGACCATAGAAATCATCCATAAAGACAGAGGAAGTCCAAATACAAAAGACATAAATCACTCAATCTTCCCAGTAAAGGCTATGTAAAGAACATGGGATAAAACACCACTAGTTGTGATCCACTACCACATAAATTTCGCGCTTACCAGAAGGCAAGTTTAGTAAGCCTGTGTGTAAGCTGAAGATCTGGATGCCGAACCAATGGCGCAACTTCTCTGTGCTCAGCGTGGACTTGGAAGTACAGCAAATGATGGCCCATACACCAACCCAGGCTCAGGATCATGGAGGTAAAAGAAAACTGGCCATATTGTAAATCCGCTTAAAAAGTTTTATTAAAAAAGGAATTGCACTTACAAGAATGCTACACAGAAGTAGCGCCATTGGTTCGGCATCCGGATCTTCAGCTTACACACAGGCTTACTTAGCTTGCCTTCTGGTAAGCCCGAAATTTATGTGGTGTTGGATCACAACTAGTGGTGTTTTATCCCATGTTCTCTACATAGCATTTACTGAGAAGATTGAGTGATTTATGTTTTTTGTATTTGGACTTCCTCTGTCTTTATGGATGATTTCTATGGTCACTCACTTATTGACCCTTCTTCGTTTCTATACACCAATTGATTTCCATGTATTCACATATTGATTTCACTTATTATTATTGCAAATATAAATGTAGAGAACCTTCGCGCTACTAGGATGTGTTTCAAATTAACTCTTAAAAGCTGTACAACTTCGAATAAAATTGTTAAATAGATGGTTGAATCATAAAGTGTATATAGTGCATTATGGTGCAATGAAATAAATCGAGGACAGCTGACTGCAGCAGAATCTTCCAGTGTATCACAATCCACTCTTAATAAATTATAATCCTAAAGTGATCCCGCGCTTCAGCAAAAAATTAAAACAAAATTTTTTTTTTTTTTTACACTAAATAAAATGAATAAACATTGTGTAAATCTAATTGAATAAAATGAATAAACATTGTGTAACTTTTGACACTTGCACTGTTTTTTAATCATTCAATTAGATTTATTCATTTTATTTAGTGTAAAAAAAAAAAAAAATTTGTTTTAATTTTTTGCTGAAGCGCGGGATCACTTTAGGATTATAACTTATTATTATTATTATTATAGCGCAGTTTTTTCTCTGTTTTATTGTACTGAGTTGTAGCATAGTGTAATAAGGAAATAGAACCTAGCTTCAGTACGTACATCTTAAGTTCCTTGTACATATACCAGCTCCAAGAAAAGGTTATGAAATATATAACCAAAGCGCCAAAGATGTGAAAAATTTTGGTAATGATCAATTAATTAACAGCTGCAGTGAAATATTTGCTGTGCAAATAAACCAATACTAATAAATCAATACACCGCGCTAAATGCTAAATATTAGTGAATAAACTAATATCTACTTGCATGAGGTATACCCACTCCAGGAACCGTCAGCACAAGGAAATCTTCAGGGGTCTCCCCACACACTTATCTGACCATACTAGAGATAATTGGTCCATATTGAGGGGTGAGTATACATCCATGTGGGGGCACCTTGTCTGAGCACCAAGCAGCATGGATCCTGGTTACTTCTGAACACGAGCACCCACCATCACTTGATTGGGATAGTTATTAATGTGAATATAGTGTTACCATACAATGTTGTGTTATTTGTTTATTCACTAATATTTAGCATTTAGCGCGGTGTATTGATTACCGTAATTATCCAAGAACAGGTTGACCTACTGTAAAAGAAATCATTGAGTAAAAGTGTTGTAGAACATCCACGGTGTGTGTCTTCACTGTTGGCTGCACCTTTTTTAGTCAGTGACACAGAAAGTATTAGTGTAGGAGCAGGACAGCCAAGCAACTAGCAATGGCAGCTCACGTTTCTCTCATTTCCTTTAGGCCTGCTCTTACTTTGTATTGGAACGCTATAAAAGTGGAACCCCATGACTTTATGTTGCCTTGCCTTTCATTGTTAAACCATTTTACAGATTAGGATAACCTTTGCCCTTGAATATTTTTTCTTTTTATAGCAGGACTTATAACCATACTACAGATGTCCTTCTCTTTCAACTTTCAATCTTCGGTTATATAAAAATAAAGCTGAACTGGCTGCACACAAAGGGATGTGATTTAAAGAATAATTCACCACCATTCTCCACGCTTCACAGGTCAGTTTCTGCATTTTGTTGACACAGTTTAGAATGGAAATGGAAGTGATCCTCTTTTTGCATAATCAGAACTGCTGGGTAGTAATCTTGCGGCCAAAGATAGAATAAACTCCTAATATTGTCATAAGACAAGCCAAACAGTGGAGATACTCCCTTAGCTTACAGTGCATCTAACCTGAATGAAAAAGTAATGTATCTTACCTTATAGGTTACCAGACCTTAGATGTGGTAGTTGCAAATGGTTCCTATTTTCAGGCTTTTTTCCCTTTATGGTGATTCTGCCAGGAACACAAATCTTGTTCTAGGACAGCAACTTGTAAGCACCCCCTTGTGAATGGAGGTAGATGTGACAGTAATTTAGGCTACAGGCTTACATGAAGAAAGTAATTACTTCCATTTTACTTACAATACCCGAGTCAGTCTATAACACGGGTTTCTGGCTCTTTACATGGGTACTTTTCATGAGGGAAAGTACAGAGCTTGAGCCCTCCTACCATTCCCCGATACACACACAAGGTCCATAATACACTTTGCCCTCAGGCAAGGATAGGAGCCATATACATGTACCTGATATGTCTATCCACAAGGCCTTGTTAATATTGTGGTTACAGTCCTGGTCCCTGGGTGTAACTCTGCCCCACAACCAAGGACAAGTGTCAGTAGTACAATTGTCCAGGAATGGAGCATCTTGGACCATTCCAACCACCATTCCATCAGAAGCCACTATTGGCCGGTTACCAGTCCTGTGCTGGCTGTGCGTTACTTTTTCTACCCCCTTCAGTACTTGTAGGGCCATTCTATGGCCTAATGAGGCCCATTCTATTTTCTCTGTGTGAAACAGGAAGGAGACAAAGGATGCAAGTAACAGCTTTACTTGACTGTCATATAATGCAAGAACAATTCCAGATTATAGCAAAGATAACAGTAGACTAACCTCAGACTACTATGGCTCAATTCCCATAGGAGTGATGTGATGCTATTTGGTTTTCTCTATTTCCCAAGAGTTAGACTCTCCAACACATTTGATTTACAGTCCCAAACCAAGTCCATAATGATGGAATCTTGCACCTGAGAAGGGAAAGTGCACAAAGAGGAAAATCACATGGCTGACTCCTACCCATCCCTCTGTCCCCCTTTCAAGCTGTATCCCATGTTAATAAATCCTCAGCAGAAAAGGGCAGAGGGGACTATACCAAGGAAGAAAGGGTCAGCACATAGAACAATAACAAAATAAATGTAATAGCATGGAGGAGCAGCATTGTCATTCTAGGTTGCTCGCCTCATCCTCATTTCATAGATGGGGGTGTATCGTAGTTCACAAAAGATAGCTGGGAGTGCTAAAACATTGGTGGTTATTTAATAAAACTGGAGCATGCAAAATCTGGTGCAAATCTGCATAGGAACCAATCAGCTTCCATGGTTTATTACCAAAAGTTAAATTAAACAAGCTGAAGTTAGAAGCTGATTGGCCACCAGGTACAGTTGCACCAGATTCTGAGTGCACCGGTTTTACTAAATCTCCTCCATTGTTTAAAATTAAATTTCAGTATTCAAGAAGTCACAACTTCACTTCAATGGTACTATATCCATGTTACAGATGCAGTCACTGCTTGCCTATGCAGACAGCAGTGGGTGCTGTAGCGGGCAGTGAAGATTCTTTCATCCATACTGTTTAGCATGGAAGATTGAATCTACTGATTTTCCAAGAGAAACCTACACGTGTATGGCTAGGTTAAGTGTACTTTCAAATTTCGGAAGATAGGATGGTCATCCACGTCAATTATTCTATTTTCTCAGCCAATATTCCAAAATAAAACAGGCTCTGGGGGTATCTTCTGGATGCAATAAAAATAGACATGCCACAATTGTCCTATAAAGATCACCCTCTGTTTGTGACTGCATGTCTGTGTCTGGTACATTCTCACCAACACTGCTATCAGCCAACTGATCATCCTTCTATCTATTTAGACCCTGAAAATTCCACGTAACTGAAATTTGCTATAACACTCTGGATAAAAACTATCTATTTCTAGTAAGTTCTATTTGCTAAGATCATGTAACATATCAGTTGTCTGATTTTTCTTCTCTTTTTCAGTCTTGGCAGATGAAACCAGATCTGATTTCTGGCTTAGCTGCTCCACAATGTCATAACATTGAGCGTGGCTGCAGCTGTACACTGGCTCACTGAGCTGTAATTACAGAGAGGAGAAAATATATCTTGAAATTAAAGAATATTGCACTTGTAATAGGAGTGTTTGTAAGAACCACAAACAAACTGCTTATTAGGTTAATGTGGGACTAAACAGTAAACAGAGTCTGTCGCGCGTTTGCCCAGACGATCTCAGCTGCGGTTACAAGAGCACCAGTTTTGTGACGGCAGTTTGCTTTTGATAGAGTCTTACCAACGTGGTCCTGTATACTACAAGACCCCATTCACATGGGCACTGTCAGGCAGCACAACCAGGTGTCTGTCAAAACCAGTGTAGCACCCTTCCAGATAGGTGCTAAGATTAGATAGATTTAGTTACGGCTCACTGTATCCAGTGGAGCTGCAGTTTGTTGTTATGCAAATTTAGTTGTGCTTACTGTAATCAGTGGAGCTGTGTTGATCATTCTGGTTTATGCACTGTTTCATCTGATGCAGGTTTCATTGGTCTTTCTGCTTTCTGGTGAACTGGGAATTGTTCTGAAACATAGGTGTTGAGCAAAGCAAATGGGCAGCAGGAATATTCATACGGCCAGAGCCAATCCCTGGAAGGGTGGCCCAGATGGCTGCTGGGAGTTTGTATAAATAGTCTGAGACACAGAGCTTCCAGGTCTTTTACCTTGAGAGGGGATGCTTGCCCCCTTTATGCCATCTTGCCATGTGCCTGCGGGGTGTTGAGGCCTCAGGTGGGCAACCTGAAGGTCTGCTTTACTGGAAGCTGTGGAAAGCTGACTGAGGGACTGTCGCCTGAGAATCTAGTCTGGTATCACAGGAAGAAAGTGTTACATGGATGATGGAAGGAGGCAACCAACTTTCCAAGGACATTTGTGAGTACAGACTGGAGAGAGAGAGATCCTAGAGGCTTTGGGCTGAGACCATTCTCTCGTGGGTCAGAGTCAGCTGTGTGTGTGTGTAGAGGAGACATAGTGTCCAGTGTCCTGAGGAGCTCATTCCCTTTAAATCCCTGTGAAAGGAGTTTGCTTGGACTGTTCATCAGAGTAAGGTTACAACCCTCACGTTTGCTACAGGCTCAAAGTTCTACAGAAGATAAGTGTCTTCACATTTGTATTTAGTTTTTGAAGCATCCCATCCAATTTCCTAACCCTATCCAAGTTACCCAAAAAATAAAAATGCAAAAAATGAAAACCCTTGGACTGTTCAGTAAGCCGATGAAGGACTGACTGTGTGCCTGGCTGCGGGGCAACTGTTGGGAAAAGGAACCCTGGGCCTCTTTTTGGAGGCTAGAACGGGGGTAGCACTACACCAGTAAATAGCTGCCCGTCAACCTCATTACCATTGCTATGCGACGCTTCAAAAACATAAAGCAATACTGACTGCTACTATGCACCATTGAAGTGAACGGGGTCGTGATGCAACCATGATGCAACCACTTCTTTAAACAGGAGGCGGCATATTCCCTCCTGATTGCCCGCTAACCACGGGCCAGCCATTATTGACAACACAATCCACTGCAGATCAAAAGTCAGCAGCTAGGCCCATGTGAAAAAGGTCTTAAGTAGTTATAAGCAACGATCTAGCACTGCAGACAGGAGGGTGCAGTACCCAAAGTACAAAAAACTACACTAGTATGATTTTTCTTTTCACTATATTTTTGCATTGCATAAATACATATTTAGGATTATAGACAAATCCAGCAGTAGGACAAGAAAAGAAGGTTGCACAGGCTATTAAGAGGAGTCTGGAGATTCTCTGTTGCTCAAGTAAAAAGCAGTCACTTTTTTTGTTTCTGTGGGCTCCTGATGATCAAATTAATTGGTAGCTCTATACTTAAAGTGTATAACCCAAATTATATTTTTTTACATTTTTGGATAGAATTTTCCTCATCGCCTGCTCATGTGAGAACTCAGTGGCATCGCTATAGGGGTGAAGGGGGTGCAGGCCCACACCTCAGTGACACCCGCAACAGGTGTGACACCATGGGCATAGCATCAGGGATCACAGGGGTTGCAATGGCCACCCCACCCATTCTCCAGGGGGCCTGTGCGGCCTCCCCGTCACATAGGTTGCCATCAACTAAGCAAGGGTTGCCAGACATCAAAAAAGCCAGGCCGGAAGTTGCAGCTGGCTACACATGAATATCCCATCCACCTCACTCGGCTGGAGTATTGAGAACGGCTGGATCTAGGGGGTGGTGCACCTTCCCACCCATGGATACTGTGCCTTCTATCCTCGGACTGCATTCAGTCTTGCTCAGCCTCAGCACAACATAAGATCAACATATAAAGACTTAAAAGTGCCATAAAACGTTGTAGGTATTCCAAAGAATCAATATAAATGTGTCCACTTATTTCCCAAGAATGACAAAGTATTGAGAAAAAAAATAATATGGAATATAAAGGTGAAAAAAACCTTTAAAACACCAAATGTCTTCACTCTTCATGTATTTCTATGAATTCATGTTTTTTTTAATGATATTGTACCTATCTTCTGCCATGCTGACTTCCTCTGTCCCCCTGACATTTTTTACTGCACCCCCACATCAGACAGGCTAGATTTGGTCTTGGGGTCGAGTCGGACTCCTAGAGCTGCCTGCTCTTATTTGGGACTAATAATTAGCCAGCTATTGGCAATTACAAATTTACAGGTGCTGGAATTGCACTGATCTGAGATAGAAAGGTGCAGGAACTGGGGTGATCTGAATTGGGAAGGTGCAGGATTTGGGGTAATCAGTTGTGTGAAGGTGCGGGACTCGGGCTGATCTGACGTCATGATGCAGGAATTGAGGCTGATCTAAGGTGTGAAGGTGCGGAAATTGAGGTGATCTGAGGTTGGAAGGTCCAGGAATTGGGGTGAACATGCAGGAATTGGGGTAATCTGTAGTTTGAAGGTGCAGGATTTGGGCTGATCTGACGTGAGGATGCAGGAATTGAGGCTGATATGAAGTGTGAAGGTGTAGGAATTGGGGTGATGCCCAAAAGTTTAAACTTTCCTATTCTAGTTCTATTATTTTCATATAATATTGTTATTCAAATTTCCTAGTTGCTTATAGTTATACCAATACTATTGCCATTATATGCAGTGTTATATGGGAATAAAATTAGTAGGGGGGGGGGTTGACACCATGCTTTACTGCACCAGGTGACAACGACCCTAGTCACGCCACTGTGAAAACTCAAACATTTTCTATTTTGCATCACGTTCTGTACCAGAGACAATGGGGTTGATTTACTAAAGTCAAATAGGCTGTGCACTTTGCAAAGTGCAGTTGCACTCTGCAAGTGCATTTGCTCCGGGGCTTAGTAAATGAGGTAAAGTTTCACTTTGCAAAGAATGCCCAATCACGTGCAAGGAAAATTTAAAAAACAGCATTTTTGCTTGCACATGATTGGTTGATGGAAGTCAGCAGAGCTTCTGTTCATTTACTAAGCTCTCGAGCAACTGCACTTGCAGAGTGCACAGTCTATTTGCCTTTAGTAAATCAACCACAATAGTCAATGGGACCAATAGTGAGGGTAAATCCATTTGGGGTCACAGACAATAATAAAGAAAACATAAACAACACTTCCTGAGAAGAAACTATACATCCCACAATTCCTGTGTCTCTGAGTCTCTTGTTCTGCAGGTGAAACCTGCATAGTAATTAGATTTGACACAGACACAAGCAGGCAGAGCAATGAAGGGAAATTATGTGTTTCATCACATGAGCAAGCCCACATTTGTAATGCAAGTAACAACACGGTAACAACACAATACAGTAACAACACGGTAACAGCAACAAGGTAAGGCAAACAATACACACCGTGAATATAACTATACTAATGTCTAATTAAACAAAAGCCTTTGAAAGTGTACAATATTTTTAAAGCAGTCTCTTGAAAACACATCAAGATTAGAATGGTTACTTGCCTCCTTTATTGATCATTTCCAAAAGTCCCACGGAATGTCCACACCATCTGGAAAATCTCCCACCACCATTTTAAATGTTTAGTTCCTCAGTGGCCGGCTAGTTCTTTCTTGTTCTCTTGGCCAGTACATCGATTATGATTGCGCCAGATCTCATGTATACTATGAGATCTGGCATGGTTTTTGCTTGTTTTCTTAGATCATCTGAGATTTTGCAAGATCCACCTCACCTGACAGTAAATAGATCTTTTTTGCAACTCCCTGGAGACTGCTGGCGAGGCCTAGAAGGCAGCTAGGAGGCACTGGATGCATCACCTAAACAAATGCAGAAGGGGCATGATTTAAAGTGTTTTTTGGAATAAGCAAGTACCCTTTCAGAAATATGGAAACATATTTATGAATCAGTTTATATAGCTCTATTAAAATGTGCATTGGGTACATAGATAAATTGTCCACTTTAATTGTCCACATTTAGAAAGATAAATTCCCTCTTAGACATCGTTACCACAACTAATGTCCCTATTACATAATTTCTCTTCTCTTCCTAGTAGCAACTAAACATTTGTGATTTTTCCTCACCTTCAGTCCCGTTGACAACGATCACCTGGACAATTAAAGAGGGTGAACTTCCCCAGGGCAGACATGAACAGCAGCAAAATATTTATAGGGGTTATAACCACTCACCACTAAAAACATTTTGGTGTTAGATACACTTTAGACCTGTGGTCTCCAAACTACTGTGCTTTGCTTGCCTTTAGTTGGCCTTGGGGCACTATTCCTCCCACTGATACAAGACACCATTCTGCCAACTGACATTAGCAATAGGGCACCATTTCTCCCACTGACACCAACAATGGGGCACTATTCCTCCCAATGATGGGGCACTATTACCCTTATACCAAATGTAGCAATGTTTGCTTCCACTGATGGCAGGGAAATTTCCATTCCCGCTGGTCACAGGTGACCCCCTAAAGTCTAAAGCACAATAAACTGGCCCTTTGCTTAGAACGTTTGTAGACCCCAGCTTTAGACCAAGTTAGGAGGGTATAGCTATTTTCACATATGGTCTTGGCTGTGGTCTTGTACATTGGCTGTGTGGGCCTGGATGGGACCATTGGGCATGAGATACAAGTATGAGTTCTTATTACTAAGGAGTTTCTAAGAGTAAAGGTGTCCTATTTTTATATAGTGCTTTAAAAACAATGATTTACCGCTACCCATCACTAGGAATCATTGTTTTCAAACCACTATAAAAAAATATACTGGGGATGAGATTGATAGCCTCTTTCAATTTCAAAAATGAGGTCAGCAACTGCTTCTCCTATGTTTCTGGCTTTGTCAATTCTCTAAAAGGATCCATGTTTGTAGCTGGTTGCTTGCCACTGGCGTTGCCTTATGTATGGAACACACTGAATGCATTTTCAAGGCTTTAATTCTGGACCTTTCAGACACAGAAGACAGTGACAACAATAGGGGTTGAGCTAGCAGAGCTACTAATTTTATAAGTGCCAAGGTTAAAATGAGACAGCCTGGATCATTGTAAATGCAAAGTTTTCATGTTTAAAGAAAATAGATAATGCATTCACTTTTTTTTGGTCATTATTAAAAAATAAATAACATAATAATAAAAAATAAAAAATGTTTCTTCTTTTTTTAAAACCACTTCCTGCCCAAAGGAATAAGGACCCCCCTCTACTACGCAGACGCAGCGCTTGCGCAGTAGGAACAACAAGTGAGCCGCCGAAAAGAGCCGAAGCAAAACACCTGAGTCAGCTGTACATGGCGCCTGCGTGCGAAGACTATTTTAATAAAAAAAAGCTTGTAACATGCCCATCGCGGGCTCGCTATGCTTGCCACGCTTCGGGCACGGCTGCGCTCGGCATATTATTATTATTCTAACTCTATGTCCACTTGGATGGTGGGGCTTTAACGTGGACATAGAGTAGAATGTAGTGCGCAGGCGCCGTGTACAGCTGACTCAGGTGTTCAGCTTCAGCTCTTTTCGGCGGCTCCCTTGTAGTTCCTACTGCACAAGCGCTGCGCCTGCGCAGTAGAGGGGGGGTCCTTATCCACCGGGGGAACTATCTCGGCAAGACACCGGGCGGTGGTTCAATTATCCTGACTGGGCGTCATATGACATCCAGCAGGATAACATGCCGCCGCACGCCCGCGGGGGCGCGCATCGCGGCGATTGGTGGAGCGGTGTGTCAGTCTGACACACCACTCCACCGATCTTGGTAAAGAGCCTCCGCTGGAGGCTCTTTACCACGTGATCAGCTGTGTCCAATCACGGCTGATCATGATGTCAGACACCATCAGACACCATCAGACATGTCAGACAGTGCCACCCATAAGTACCCATCAGTGCCACCCATAAGCACCCATCAATGCCACCTACGAGTGCCCATCAGTGTCACCTATGAGTGCCCATCGGTGCCACCTATGAGTGCCCATCAGTGCCGCATACCAGTGCCGCCTATCAGTGCAACCTATCAGTGCCCATCAGTGCCGACTATCAGTGCCACCTCATCAGTGCCACCTCATTGGTGCCACCTCATCGGTGCCCATCAGTGCCACCATATCAGTGCCCGTCATTGAAGAAGAAAACTTACTTATTTGCAAACATTTTAAACAGAAACAATGATCAAATACAACAAAAAGAAAGCTCTAGTAGTGGGAACAAAATGATAAAAAAATTGTTTGAGTACAGTGTAGCATGACTGCGCAATTGTCATTCAAATTGCGACAGCGCTGAAAGCTTAAAATTGGTCTGGGCTGGAAGGTGTCTAAGTGCCTGGTATTGAAGTCAGATAAATATAGAATATTGAATAGTAATATTACGTCTTATATCCAGCCAGCAGATGGAGTGCTAATCTTCTTTTCACATTATTAGCGGGTTTCCTTTTCATTTGTGCTTATAGAATTAGCAGAACTTATGTCAGAGTCTTTAGAGAAGTGACTCCACCCTTTATAAGATAACTCCCAGGTTTTTATCAGGGAAAGGGAGCTGCAAAGAAAACTGCACTGTTGTGTTTTCTCTTTAGGTAACTCACAGTTCTCTGGGAACCATATTTATATTGTAGAAATGTATTAATATTTAAAGCAAGAACTGTATATTCTGTAGATAATAAAAAACAAAATTAAGTTTTAAAACATATACCGTAAGCTTTAAAAAGGACTATTAAATAAAATGGACTGAGAAAATTAATTAACATTGATTTTGTTAAGACTCATGCTGCTAGCATTAATAAATAGATAAGAAGGTAAAACGCTGGTTTTTAAACTTTTATTTTTTTACATTTCTTCAGTTACTTTCTGGTTTCTTGCCTAGGTAAATTATGTCATACATCTCTGGAGTATTCAGGAGGTAAGGAGAGGAGGAGGGTTTTTATAAGCTAGGCACACTCTCCTGCATGCATGATTGAGCTAAGGGTAGGTGGATTCCAGGAAGTAAATGCTACATGAATAATCTGCCTTTACTGAAGATGGCCACAGCCAGAAATGCAGGGGGGGGGGGGTTTCAAAGTGATTTCTCAAGAAAATAAAGCATGGAGACAGGGATGGATGGGTGAGCTTGCACTGAACAATAAAAATGAATTAAATAGTGTTTCTGGTTTGTGGTGCTCAGAGGCAGTGAAGATCCACTTAAAAGTGAAATGGGTGTACTTGAACGCAAAGTCAAAAAATGTTCTATGCAAAAAAAGTGATTCACATATTTATTTATTTCATATTGCCCAGGATTAAAACAGCTAAAAAAGAAATATTGTCAACTTCCTTTAGGGGACAATTTTCAGACACATCTACACCACATATAAACCAATTTATGTTAAAACATCACAGCACATAAACTGTCAAATAATATATTGTATATTCAGTACTTTAAAAAAGGTATATCCAATCTGATCTTTTTGGGCTGTCTGAATGTCTGTGTAGCACCCTGGAGATTAAGCAGGGTTGCTCCTAAATTTAGCTGCCAGATATAGCTACCTTGGCTAAGTGTTGAAGATCAGTTGAGTTTACTCTAATGCCCCGTACACACGGTCGGACATTGATCGGACATTCCGACAACGAAATCCTAGGATTTTTTCAGACGGATGTTGGCTCAAACTTGTCTTGCATACACACGGTCACACAAAGTTGTCGGAAAATCCGATCATTCTGAACGCGGTGACGTAAAACACGTACGTCGGGACTATAAACGGGGCAGTGGCCAATAGCTTTCATCTCTTTATTTATTCTGAGCATGCGTGGCACTTTGTCCGTCGGATTTGTGTACACACGATCGGAATTTCCGACAACGGATTTTGTTGTCGGAAAATTTTATAGCCTGCTCTCAAAGTTTGTGTGTCGGAAAATCCGATGGAAAATGTGTGATGGAGCCTACACACGGTCGGAATTTCCGACAACAAGGTCCTATCACACATTTTCCATCGGAAAATCCGACCGTGTGTACGAGGCATAAGTCTGTAATTGCTGCACTTCTCTCTTTTGCCAGTAGGTGGCTGGGTACCTGGTGGCATTAGATATGAGAAGGGCAATGCAAGGTCAGATTATGGGTATATGGGGTATCCCAGCCAATGGGCAGGGGTTTTCTTAAATTCCTTGGCCTGCTGGGAGAGCTTATATATTTGGGTGGAGTCAGGTGATCGGTGTTCTGTGCCACCTGGGTGAACATGTGTTGTATTGCCTGGTCTGCTAGGCCAGAGTTTGGGCCTATCCTGGGCACATCTGGCTGCTAGGCTGTCTGAGGGGCCTATCCAGAAGCAAGAGAGCAGCGCAGGGTTGGGATAGCGGCTTGCAGTCCAACCAGAAGTGACGGTTCGGCCAGCCGGAGAACCTGTCGTGGTCGGCGGTAGAGGGGAATCTGTCACCACTAAGGGACCATCGACCTTTTTACCAGGGACCACAGTGAGTAGCAGAAGCAAGTACTGGAGCAGCATTCTCTCCAACCGGGGACGGTGAAGAATCAGGAAACTTCAGTGGGTATCAAGCCAGGGACCCAGCCAGTGGAGGTGACGCTTACAGAGCAGCCTTGTGTGTCAAGCCAGCGACCGAGCAGACCAGTGGGGTGAAGCTTGAGAATTATCTTGAGTGCCAAGCTAGGGTCCCAGCAGAGAGGTGGGGGTGACGCTTGAGGAAGATACTACAGTGAAGATTGGAGGAGCTCAAGGGATTCAGTGGCAGTAAATTATCTAGTCTAGTGATGGACTGGGAGCTCAGTGGGCTGAAGAACTAAAAGAAGTGATTGTTGTTGAAGCAAAGGAACTTTGTGGTAGGAAATGTTAAAGACTGTTACCATAGGAGACAGCATTCCTACACATGCAGATGTGGCGTCTTGCTGGATGCCTTTCCCTGCATGACTGTCCTCCTGTAGAAGTCTCGGAGTCTGACAATTAATCTTGCAACTACCTATGGGCCTCCTGGCCCTAACCCTCTCTTCCAAAGTTCTGTTAAGAGAAATTAAATCTCTTTTGCAGCCAAGAAGTGTCTGGCGCCCAATCAATTTACCTTGCATTACACCCACTATGCCATGCAACCCACCATATACAGAAGGATGTCAGCTATTTCTGGCCCTGGAGGTTCTCATTACACCACAGGAGGCCTGGGACCTTGCTACATCTGTTCTAAGATGACTATGTTAGTATGAAAAAAACTCCATAAGAAATATAATCCAAATCAATCCATGGAGAATTCAGATTGCACAATTCAAACTCATATAAGGCCACCGAGTGCTGCTAACAGATTTATCACTGGCCAGGTCTTCTATGACTGTAAATATTCAACATCCATGCTATAGCTCCTCATACAGTCCATGACAGGCCCAAACTCCCATCACTGATCCATATTATGTGGTCTTCATGCATCAAAGTGCATATTATTTCCTATTCTATATACCATAAACAACGTCCAGCGGTCAAGACCATTACTGTCTTTAATCATCACAAGGATCAGTAGTGAACTCCAATCTCATCTAAACATAAGCATTATTTGATTCTTTCCAAGAAGTGCCATTCTCTGAGTAGAGGAATGATTTTAGCTATGCAATATAGTTTATTTTATTCTTCTTTAAAGTGATTGTAAACCTCAGACATGAAATATAAACAAAGCATATCCCTCTATAGTGTCTACTTGTCTCAATGCAGAGCACTAAGGGGTTGATTTACTAAAACTGGAGAGTGCAAAATCTGGTGCAGCTCTGCATAGAAACCAATCAGCTTCCAGGTTTTATTGCCAAAGCTTAATTGAACAAGCTGAAGTTGAAAGCTGATTGGCTAAACCTTTTTCTGACACTTGTATCTTACAAAGTTAAAATCAGTATTTTTTGCTAGAAAATTACTTGGAACCCCCAAATATTATGTATGTATTTTAGCAGAGACCCTAGGGAATAAAATGGCGATCGTTGCAATATTTTATGTCACACTGTATTTGCCCAGTGGTCTTTCAAACACAATTTTTTGGGGATAAAATACACTTCAGTGACTTAAAAAAAAAAACGAAACAGTAAAGTTAGCCCAATTTTTTTGCTTAATGTGAAAGATGATGTTACGCCACGAGAATCGTGAGAGAATCGTGATCTATCTTCTAAGCAAAAAAAAATCACGATTCTCATTTTAGCCAGAATCGTGCAGCTCTACTATATACTACTGAGAAAAGGTATTTAGCAGTTTATAATCACTTAAATAATTGTATTCCCATGTTCTGTGTACTGTGGGAGACCAGATATAGTGAAGGCTCCTGGGTTTAGTAACACTTTAACTTTTTTAAATGATTTCTATAAGATAGCAAATCTTGAAATTTTACGTTTAGATCCACTTTAACCACTTGCCGACCATATAACTTACATATGCGGCAGCAAGGCATCTCTGCTGCGCAGGATCACGTACCTAGTATGTGATCCTACACTTCTGGGTCTGGGTTGTGCGTATGGACGTCTGCTCCCGCTGTGATTATACCGCCGGCACCCGCCGATCATTCAGCACAGAGGCAGGACGGCGATCTGCCTATGTACACAAGGCAGATTGCCTTTCTGTCAGTAGGGAAGGCAGGGATCCTGTGTTCCTGCAAAGCAGGAACACAGGATCCCTACCTTCCCATTATAAAAGCACCTCCCCTACAGTACACAAACACTGGCTAGGTACACAGATAACCCTTCAGTCGCCCCTGATGTTAACCCATTCCCAGCCAGTGCTTATGTTTTAGCACTGATCACTGTATTGGTGTCACTGGTCCCCAAAAACTGTCAGTTAGTGTCTGATTTGTCCACCGCAATATCACAGTCAAGCTATAAGCCATTGATCAACACCATTACTAGTAAAAAAAATAAATAATAAATAAAAATTCCATAAATATATCCCAAAATTTGTAGACACTATAACATGTGTGCAAACCAATCAATAGACACTTATTGGGATATAAGTAGCAGATGTAGCAGAAGACATATTGGCCTAAAGAGATGAAGACATTTGATTTCTTAATTTTTTTTATTGGATAGAAAGTAAAACATTAATTTTTTTTCAAAATTTTCATTTTTTGTTTGTTTGTTTATAGCGCAACCCCCCCCCCCCAAAAAAAACGCAGTGGCGATCAAATACCACCAAAAGAAAGCTCTATTTGTGGGAAAAACACCCCATGCATTTTATTTGGGTACATCGTCGCATGACCGCGCAATTTTCAGTTAAAAAAATCGCAGTGCCGTATCGCAAAAAATGGCCTGGTCATGAAGGGGGTAAATCTTCGAGGTCAAGTAAACCAGCTGCTTTGCTTTGTATGAGGAAAGCACAGGTTCCCTTTAAATCTGGTATACTTGAAGTTAAAGTTGTACATTTTTAGAGCCTCCACGCTGTATTTTGAACAATGGCTAGATTATAAGGCTGCATTAAATTCAAATAGAAAATGAAAATATATGTGCTGGAGATTATTTTCCTGTATAGAAACTCATAATTCTAATGCAAATACGGCATATTTCCTCAAGCCTGGAAATGCCATCTTTGCCTAAATCAGTTATTTTTTTTTACCCACTTTGTTGTTTGGCTCATTATAAAACACATTTAGAGAAGCTTTTAGCTTTAATTGGACATTTCCAAGGCACATTGATTAACAGGCTTCACAAATGCTGTAAATGAAAAGAAGCTGTTCATTTAGAGTCACTACACTTTTGAGTTGTTAGCAAATTGTATTGTGATTACAGTAAATCTTGTGTATAGTGTGTGTCAACTTTAATAAAGAACCCTCTTGCTATGGAACTTGATATTTATGTTTATTAAAGAAATTAAAGTGCCGAAAGAGATTGCTAATTATTTCTGAAGCAGGATCTCCGTCCACTGTCTCAGTTTCTTAGGAAAAGCCAGCGAGCGCTCTGAACTGGTCCCTCTGTGGAGTTCTGCTCAAGGACACAGCAGGGGTTCATGGGGGCAGGCCACTGTGATCTGCACACTGCTGGATCACAGGACGTTCAACCTTTTATATTAAAGGAAACCTGTAAAGCCCAAATACAACCCCCCTCTCCACCTGAGATGCTGGACAGCTCCCTGCCTGATTCCCAAGAACGACCTTGCCTTCTGTTTCTCTTGAGCCTTGAACCCTTTGCTCCTCTCATGAACTTCCTATTTAAGCCGTGCCTTTGCACTTCCTGTTTGCCAGATCATTGTTCTCTCTCCAGCCAGTGCCTGGCTCTTGTTACTCCTGCTGCCATCCATATCTTTGCTACCACTTTGGCTTGTTCCTCAACTGCATTTCTGCTTGACCCCGACCTGTAACCACTTGTTACCGACCTTTGGCTTGTTCCTCAACTGCATTTCTGCTTGACCCTGACCTGTAACCACTTGTTACCGACCTTTGGCTTGTTCCTCAACTGCATTTCTGCTTGATCCCGACCTGTAACCACTTGTTACCGACCTTTGGCTTGTTCCTCAACTGCATTTCTGCTTGACCCTGACGTGTAACCACTTGTTACCAATCTTTGGCTTGTTCCTCAACTGCATTTCTGCTTGACCCCGATCTGTAACCACTTGTTACAGACCTTTGGTTTGTTCCTCAACTGCATTTCTGCTTGACCCCGACCTGTAACCACTTGTTACAGACCTTTGGTTTGTTCCTCAACTGC
The DNA here is from genome assembly GCA_037952925.1 of Lithobates clamitans. NCBI lineage: Eukaryota > Metazoa > Chordata > Amphibia > Anura > Ranidae > Lithobates > Lithobates clamitans. The sequence continues at coordinate 395,007 of JBBGZY010001338.1, read as the reverse complement.
ATTTCTGCTTGACCCCAACCTGTAACCACTTGTTACCGACCTTTGGCTTGTTCCTCAACTGCATTTCTGCTTGACCCCAACCTGTAACCACTTGTTACCGACCTTTGGTTTGTTCCTCAACTGCATTTCTGCTTGACCCCGACGTGTAACCACTTATTACCAACCTTTGGCTTGTTCCTCAACTGCATTTCTGCTTGACCCCGATCTGTAACCACTTGTTACAGACCTTTGGTTTGTTCCTCAACTGCATTTCTGCTTGACCCCGACCTGTAACCACTTGTTACCGACCTTTGGTTTGTTCCTCAACTGCATTTCTGCTTGACCCCAACCTGTAACCACTTATTACCAACCTTTGGCTTGTTCCTCAACTGCATTTCTGCTTGACCCCGATGTGGTTACAGACCTTTGGTTTGTTCCTCAACTGCATTTCTGCTTGACCCCGACCTGTAACCACTTGTTACAGACCTTTGGTTTGTTCCTCAACTGCATTTCTGCTTGACCCCAACCTGTAACCACTTGTTACCGACCTTTGGCTTGTTCCTCAACTGCATTTCTGCTTGACCCCAACCTGTAACCACTTGTTACCGACCTTTGGTTTGTTCCTCAACTGCATTTCTGCTTGACCCCGACGTGTAACCACTTATTACCAACCTTTGGCTTGTTCCTCAACTGCATTTCTGCTTGACCCCAACCTGTAACCACTTGTTACCGATCCTGCAGCACAGAAGGTTTTTTTACCTCACTGCATAGAATGCAGTACGGAAAAAAAACCTTCAGCTTGTACGACCACTTTAAATTAACACATGCATTATATGGCACCCTCTAATGCACAAAGTTGATAGGAAAATGTAGCTGGCTCACAGTAGCTTAAGTGAGTAAATGCTGTGGGTTCAGATGTAGGTCAAACTGGAGGGTTTTACAGGTCAGGCTTCTGGCACCTCCCCCTGGTTCTAGAAGATACCAGAAAGTTCTGGAAGCTAGTGGGCAGAGGAGAGGGGGCAGTGATCTGCAAATTTATGAGAATCTGACCAATCCCCAGGCAGGAGGCCTGGCAAAGTGGTTGGATAGGCTCATAAATATAGAAGAGCCTGGCCAGCAAGGGGGTGGTTGCCAGGTGGGTGGAAGATGGAGTGTTTAGGCTTGAGTCGTGAGGCCTGTGAGGTGCCCCCTGGGGCTGGGGGGCTCTGCCTCCAGGCTGGAGTCGAGAAGAGAGGAAGAGAAGCTGCAGAGGGATCTCCACTAACCTTCCGTCTCATTCAGGAGACACCCTGACCAGCAAGCAAGCAGAAGGCCTGAACAGCAGTCTATGCAAGCAGCAGGATTTAGCCCTGGTTCACACTGATACGGTGCAGGATTCGCAGCGATTCCTACGCATTTCACACTTGGTTCATGCAAACTGCGGTGGGTGTCAATGTTAACCTAACGACACCCCAAAATCAGTGTGCACCCATGCGATCTGATTCCAGTGCGGCAAAAAAACAAAAATGAATGGGCTCATATTACACTGAAAAATATTGCATGTGATTTGATCGCATGCGGTTTCCCGCGCCACACCATTGTGATCCTAGGCTCAAGGGACACTGTGAGTACCTCTACCTATCACCACCAGGGCCAATAAGGGAGAAGGCTGTCAGATGCAATATCCAGCATGCTTTCATGGGACAGTGTCACAGCTAACTCAAATCCTTTGCTCTGGGACGTTTCTTAAGACAGCCAGGTGGGTTGCTATTTTATGCGAAGGAGACACAGAGCTCCTGCATGCAGTTTGGGACTTTTCTATCTCTACTCAGGGGACATAGAGCTCCTGCAAGAAGATATTTGCTACTGATCCATTAAGGACTGACATTATTCCGGAGGGAGTACAGTCTAGGATTCATTTTGCTGCAAGTGTACAAATATAAAAACAAGCCCAAGGACTGGTTCCTGTGTCTGGATGCAAGTTGGAAAATGCGTGTTGCCTGGCTGTGCAGGAATAGGGAGGACCCAAAAATCCAGTGGCCCTCTAGGGAGTAGCGCTACAATTACAATACAAGCACAATGTCAAAGACCAGTTATGCTTTTGCTGATGACATTAACCAGTGTAAAAAAAAAAAATTGAACTTTTTGCACAAACTCCTGACAATCACGGCTCTCAAATGCTTCCCTTCTGAGATGCTGCTACACCTTTAGAAGAATGTCTGCAAAGATTATTCATTGCTGTTTTAAAGGCAACTTGTGTTACAAGTTTTACATTCTCTTTAGCATAAAGATTTGGAAACCCATGTATTTAGGTGCTTGCAGTCAGCAATGTCAAACCCTTTTCGAAGTTTACCGAGAATAATTTTTTTTTTAGTGACAGTGGCCAGAAGGCGACACAGCAACCACTTCACAGCAACCAAAAATTGAGCAAGTTCCTATCTCACCTGTAGTGTTTGCACTTAAAATTGGTGTCAGACTGAGTTTCACATTACCCAAACAAGTCGTGAGATAAAAAAAAAAAAGCTTGTATAAGTCTCTTAATTAGCACCTGGTGTAGTGGCTGATGCCACCCTAGGAGAGCTGCCAAAGGCTTAAAACCTGTGTACAAAACAAAAGGAACAAAAGCTATGCGCTAGACAAAAGTCTTGTGCTCAAATACACTATATTACCAAAAGTATTGGGACGCCTGCCTTTACACGCACATGAAATTTAAAGTGGTTGTAAACCCTTACAACACACTTTTACCTACAGGTAAGCCTATATTAAGGCTTACCTGTAGGTGCTGTAAATATCTCCTAAGCCTACACGGTTTAGGAGATATTTACAATTCCCCGTACAAGGATTTCTTCTGCGCATGCGCCGACCTATTCGACGCATGCGCACTTTAAAAAACTCACGCTATGCCATTCCAAGTAAAGGTCATGCCGTGACTGGCATCTCCCGCGAGCACGCACGGGAGTGATGTCACACGACTCCGGCCAGTCACAGAGCTGGAGTCGTTCCCGCGCGCATACGCGGGAGTGACGTCACGCCACTCCGGCCAGTCACAGAGCTGGAGTCCACGACCCTGGAAGGAAGATGGACGCTTCCAGCCAGCGAGGAAATCGGGGACCTCGCAGGCTTTGGTTTCAGGTAAGTGACACATAATGGGCTATTATTAGATGCATAGTAGCCCATTATGCTTTTCCTTTGCAGGGAAACAAAGAGGAAGTAAACCCATCAGGGTTTACTTCCTCTTTAATGGCATCCCAGTCTTAGCCCATAGGGTTCAATATGGAGTTGGCCCACCCTTTGCAGCTAAAACAGCTTCAACTCTTCTGGGAAGGCTGTCCACAAGGTTTAGGAGTGTGTCTATGGGAATGTTTGACCATTCTTCCAAAAGCACTGGCACTGATGTTGGACGAGAAGGCCTGGCTCGCAGTCTCTGCTCTAATTCATCCCAAAGGTGTTCTATCGGGTTGAGGTCAGGACTCTGTGCAGGGCAGTTAAGTTCCTCCACCCCAAACTCGTTCATCTATGTCTATATGGACCTTGTTTGTGCACTGGTTGGCATTCGTGTTAGAACAGGAAGGGGCCATCCCCAAACTGTTCCCACAAAGTGGGAGCATGGAATTGTCCAAAATGATATGCTAATGCCTTAAGAGTTCCCCTCATTGGAACTAATTGGCCAAGTCCAACCCTTGAAAAACAATACCACACCATAATCCCGCCTCCACCAAATGATTTGGACCAGTGCACAAAGCAAGGTCCATAAAGACATGGATGAGCAAGTTTGGGGTGGAGGATTTTGACTGGCCTGCACAGAGTCCTGACCTCAACCCAATAGAACACCTTTGGGATGAATTAGCGCCAGGCTTTCTTGTCCACATCAGTGACTGACCTTATAAATGCACTTCTGGAAGAATGGTCAAACATTCCCATAGACACACTCCTAAACCTTGTGGACAGACTTCCCAGAAGAGTTGAAGCTGTTATAGCTACAAAGGGTGGGCCAACTCAATATTGAACCCTACGGACCAAGACTGGGATGCCTTAAAGTTCATGTGCGTGTAAAGGCAGGTGTCCCAATACTTTTGGTAATATAGTGTATATCTGAGGGAACAGTCTACTTTGCCAAAGAATTTCTCCCCTTACAGCATTGGAGAATGAAACGGAGAATATGATTGGTTGTTGTAGGACTTACAATCCTGTTTGAGGTAATTATTTGGTCACAAGCAGAAGGGGATTTCCAGCTACTCTTTAAAACAGAACTTGATTAAAAAATAAAATAAAAATAGCTTATTTAAGGATAAACTAAAAAGAAGCTTTCGCTGAAAAACCTGCCGTCAATCCAGAGCTGCCCCGCAGTACTTAATTTCCACCACAAGATGTCCTTAGTCTTTTGGGTCAAATGACAGTCAGCATTTTTCAACACACTTTCTCTGAGCCAAGTCAGTGGGAGTTGAGTAGAACCTCCTTCCAAGAACTTTTTTTTAATCACAGAACTTTAAATAAGTTCACCTTTTATAAAAATAATAAATGCACATCATTTTGCATGTAAAAAAATGTGCATTTATTATTTTTTTACACTGCAGCCTTTAAAGCAATGCACCCATGATTAGCAGATTGCAGGTGCAGTGTCAGGCTCCTGCAGACTCTAATTCAGCTCTCTACCTGTACCTCCCATACAGGCAGACAGTAACTAAACTGCAGGAAGAATTAGTGAACTACGAGAGCACTCACCATAGTTAATTGAGAACTACAAGCTGTTGGCAACTGATGGTCCTTGTAGTCTATTATTAACAGAACTCTTTGAACGAATGAGGCGGCTGTGTGGGCGGAATCCCTGCACTGTTTTTAAATTGTGACAGTATGTGTGGTGAAAATATCCCCTGCTGGGGTGTCAAGGCATTGTTCCCCGAGAGGAAATCACAACAGCCCCTTTATTCTGTTATAGTGCCGGGCTCACCCAAGGTGCAGAATCTAAGAATCAGATGACCTTTACCTGATCTCCTCATGGCAGAGACCAGAAATCCTAGAGGTCCCTGTTTTGTTTTTTTGCTGCAAACTAGCACCAGGTCACAACCCTCAGGATCACCACACCAAGGGGTTACTGGGACAAAAGGGCTACAGTTCACTAGACAGTTCACAGACTGTTCACTATTTGGCAGAAAATAGAGTAGTTGGGTCCAGGCAGAGATCATGGCAACCGGCAAACAAGAGAGTAATGGCGTTCAGGCAGGGGTTGTGGCAGGCTAAAGCCAAAAAAAATAGTCTGGTCCAGGCAGGGGTCATGACAGGTGGCAGGCAAGAGAGTAGTCAGGTCCAGGCAGGTGGCAGACAAGAGAGTAGCCAGGTCCAGGTAGGTGGCAGGCAAGAGAGTAGTCAGGTCCAGGGAGGTGTCAGGCGAAAGAGTGGCAAGGTCCAGGAAGGTATCAGGCAAGAGAGTAGTCAGGTCCAGGCAGGTGTAAGGCAAGAGAGTAATCAGGTCCGGGCAGGTGTCAGGCAAGACAGTAATCAGGTCCAGGCAGGTGTAAGGCAAGAGAGTAATCAGGTCCGGGCAGGTGTCAGGCAAGAGAGTAATCAGGTCCGGGCAGGTGTAAGGCAAGAGAGTAATCAGGTCCGGGCAGGTGTCAGGCAAGAGAGTAGTCAGGTCCAAGCAAGTGGCAGGCAAGAGAGTATCCAGGTCCAGGCAGGTGTGAGGCAAAAAGTAGGCAGGTTTAAGGCAAGGGAGTAGTCAGGTCCAGGCAGGTGACAGGCAAGAGATTATCAAGGTCCAGGCAGGTGTCAGGCAAGAGATTGGTCAGGTCCAGGCAGGTCGCTGACAAGGGAGAAGTCAGGTCCAGGTAGGTGTCAGGCAAAAGAGTAGTCAGGTTTAGACAGGTGTCAAGCAAGAGAGTAGTCAGGTCCAGACAGCTGTCAAGCAAGAGATTAGTCAGGTCCAGACAGGTGGCAGGCAAGGGAAAAGTCAGGTCCAGGTAGCTGTCAGGCAAGGGTGTGGTCAGGTCCAGGCAGGTGGCAGGCAAGAGAGTAGGCAGGTCCAGTCAGGTTTCAGATAAGAGAATGGTCAGGTCCAGGCAGGTGTCAAGCAAGAGAGCAGTCAGGTCCAGCGAGGTGGCAGGCAAGGGTGTAGCCAGGTCCAGATAGGTGTCAGGCAAGAGCATGGTCAGGTCTAGGCAGGTGGCAATAATGACAAAATGTCTCCTGTGCATAAGTGTTATGGCTTGGTACAGGTGTAAAAGATTACTCCACTTCACTGGGGAATGTCCTGAAGCCACTACAAAAAACAAACAAAAGAGGGTGCACCAGCCTAGTGCATTATCCCACAGCATTTATTTAAGATCATCAAGAATACTACTCACAAACATGTGAATTAAAATAGCTCATCAAGCTACTCATCTATAGCCCTGTAGTCCTAGACTTGGCACACTCCAGAGTGCAGGGGGACCTCACCGGGATACTTGATGGCAGAAGCAGGCAGGTGTCAGGCAAGAGAGTAGCCAAGTCCAGGCAATTATTAGGCAAGAGTAGCCAGGTCTAGACATGTGCATGACGAAATAATGTGTTTCGTTTTATTTTGATTGTTGATCTAATTATTTTGTTTAGTTAAATTCGGTTGATTCGTTCAATTTGTATTCGGAATTTTCAAATTTTCTTTGAATGTACAGATTTTTTCGATTCGAAACAATGAAATCGATAAATTTTCGAATCGGTCGAAACAAAAATGTTATATTAAATCTTCATCAAATGATTACAATGACTCTTTAAATTCCCTTTGGCTTAACAAAAACAGCATTATTTTGAAATGGTACTCTAATGACAGTCTTTGATTTCAGCAATATGTGTAGTGAGAATTCAACTGGAGTTCAATGTAAAATTCGATTAGAATTTCAGTCTGAATTTCTGAAATTCAGACGAATTTCGTTACGTTATTCAGAGCATTCGGTAAAATTTGCCTATATTGTAATTCGGGTATTCGGATATATCCGAATCTCCAAATAACGAAAAATTGGTCCGAATATTAATTCGGAACGAAACAAACCTCACATGTCTAGCCAGGTCCAAGCAGGTGTCAAGCAAGAGAGTAGCCAGGTCCAGGCAGGTGTCAGGCAAGAGAGTAGCCAGGTCCAGGCAATTGTCAAGAAAGAGTAGTCAGGTCCAGGTGTAAGGCAAGACAGCAATCAGGTCAACCTAGGTTGGCAACAAACAGGCCACCGGTAGGTAAGTATTATAGCTTTTTATCCCTCAGGTAACTGGTGATAAGACATAGCACCAGCCATCCCAAAGGCTGGAGCTGAAATACCGGTCTGGTTGGAGGACATGCCCAGCATCGGTATGGGAACACTGGAAGTCCTGGAGGTAGTGGAGGTCCTAGGAAGCCTGCCAGAACTCCCGGAAGACCCATCAGAAATCCTGAGGTATCCTGGAAGAAGTAGAACCAACAGGGATCATATGAGTAACACATTCACAGTATCAATAAGGGAATCCTGCTCTGTCATGTAACTGGTCTCAAGACTTAGGGAATAGGTAAGTATTAAAACATCAAAAGCATAAAATACAGCCAGCTGGGTCACATAGTGGGGCTAGGGATGATTTATGGGAGAGCACAGAGCTCAGAGTTGGCCTTTAATGTACAGTATGCTAGTTTGTAGTTTATTTGTACTGGACTAGTTTTCAGGGTAGTGATATACTTTATGTACATCCCTTACAAATGTGTTATTTTATAATACAAGACATTAACAAATCTATAAATTATACTGCTCTATATTTTAATTTCCAATTTTAAAACTTTCCATGGGAAGAAGCTTTCGACTCCAGACTATGCCATGCCACCTACACCATAACAGATGGCAAAGTCACATTTTTTATCTAGCTGCTGATTCACAATAATTGTAGGTGGAAAACAACATTTTATTAAATATCTGTTCTCCTGTGAAGGTGGGAATGTGCTATAAGCAGAAAAAAAAACTACTCACAGCTGTCAGACGTCATTTGCTGAGTGCTCGCTTACTGAGCTATATATCGCGGCTGGGCTCTGACAAAATGGAGTCCCTGTACAAAACAGAGATCACATGACACATGTAGCACAAAGCCTGCTGATGGAGTTAGAACAAAGGAAGCATAATTAGTATTGTGTTCAATGCAGAACTCTTGTCTCTCATTGTGTGGGTTTTAATGGCATTTCCCCATGAATACTGCAGCACTGTTCTATACATGAAGGCTATAGTTTTGGTAATCAATTGGAGCGTTTGTCATGTGCATACTTATTTGAGATGTTCTATTTCCTATTGATCACAGAGAGTTCTTAAAGCTGAAGTTTAGCTAAAAAGCTTTTTTCTTTCTAATTATTTACCTGGATTGAAGTATGTCCAACAATGTGCAGGCTGCTGGTTCCTGTAGAAATCTTCTCTACAGGGCCACCCTATCCTCTCCCTGCTAATAAATACCCCTTCATGCCCTCTCCTCCATTGAGAAAAGTTCTTTCACTGATTGCACCTTGCAACATTATCTGTGAATGGCAGAGAGAACCCTGTGACTGATCACACTCTCCTCATTCATAGGTACCCTTTGCTGCCATATTGGTGGGTTTCATGTCAACTATTCTAATCTATGAGCAGCATTATGGGCTTTTAATAGGCAAAGCTGTAGGCACCTTGCTCAGCTTTGGGTTCCAGATTCTATGGGTGAGTTCTATCCCCTTTCTCAGCTTACATCCTCCATCCTCACCACTATTTTCTGTGATTTGTATTTCAGTTTTACATTTAGAAACATATGGGAGATGTCCTCAAGTCACCATTTTTCTTGAAGCGTGCCCTTGCTTCACCCAATGTTCAGAGCTTTAGGCACACCTACATAATGACTATGTAGCGCTAGCCCTGACCTCCAATGGCCTAGTGGTGACCTCCAGAATCAGGTAAAGCTGACGTCCTTCCTTGTAGAGTGGGTTACTAGGCATAGTGGGTGTAATGCAAGATGAAATGCTTGGGAGCCAGGCACTTTTTGGATGCGAACAGAAGAGATTTTTTTGTCTCTTAACAAGAACTGGAGGAGAGAGATTTATGGGCCAGGACATCTTAGACGGATGCAATGGTAATTGCCAGACTCCAAGACAAAATAGGCAGACAGCTATACAGGTTAAGGGCCTTCCAGCTGGATATGGTCACTGTATTTGTAGAACTGCTGTCTCCTATGGAAGCTGAACTTGCAACAGTCAATAGTAATCCTTACATGTAACTCGCAGTAACAGTAGATCTTTTCTTACATCTTACAGTGTCACACTGTAGATTTTTACTCACTGAGCTCCCAGTCTCTCACTAGACTTAAGGATCCCAGTCAATACTGGATCCCCTGAGCTCTTCCACAGCTAACCCGCTGTATACTCCTCAAGCGTCACCCCCGCTAACCCGCTGGATCCGTGACCTGGCACTTGCTGAAGCTTTCCCACTTCTTCACCGTCCCCGCCTAGTGAAAAAGGTTGCTCTGGTACTTCTTTCAGACTTCCATAAACTGGCCTCTGATGACAGGAAGGATGGTCCCTTAGTGGTGACTGCTTTCCCTTTACCTCTGGCCTTGATCCGTGATTGCCGATGGCAACTGAAATGATCGTTCCCGATAGCAACAACTTGGTTCCCTATCCGGCTGAACCTCTGCATCTTGGTCGGACTCCAAGCCTGAAGTCCCAACTCCACCCAACACTGAACCCCCTTCTCATCTGGCCCAACACTGAACCCCACTGCTCATCTGCCCCAACACTGAACCCCCCTTCTCATTTGGCCCAACACTGAACCCCACTGCTCATCTGGCCCGACACTGAACCCCACTGCTCCTCTGCCCCAACACTGAACCCCCCTTCTCATCTGGCCCAACACTGAACCCCACTGCTTATCTGCCCCAACACTGAACTCCCCTGCTCATCTGCCCCAACACTGTACCCCCCTGCTCTTCTGTCCCACAGAATGTGATTTTCATTGCGCTGAATACTGGCTTTGGCTTATAGGGACCGCAGGGGTTCATTAGTAAGTAAAGCAAAGGTTCAGGAATAACTTCAACAAAGTTCCCAGAAGCTCAACATTAATTTCACAAACTGTCACCTGATTGGGGTTTTCTCAATCACAGTGAAATCCCTTCTTTCTGAGATTGGTAGTGGCAACCAAGCGAGTCATCTTCCTCCAGATGGTGGGCGGGGCTAGCAGGACTGTGATTGGCTTTAGCAGTGGCCATTGACAGTCCTCCTCCTCCTGGATACAGGGACTGCCCCCCCTAGCAGAACTGCACCCAATCTCTTCCCTATCACAAAAGCTGACGATCGCAGCTACAGCAAAGTTAGAGAACCAAACAATGTTTTTCCTCTTTTACAATGTGTGGGGGTGCAGTGCCTCCCCCTCAGTGCAGGTGCGGTGTGGGGAATTCTGAAAATTAGAATGCATTAGTGTCTTACTGACACTTCCCTGGGCTGCTCTGCTGTTCAGGAGGGAGTCAAGTGCCGGCAAAAGAGGCTTTGTTTCCCGCTTGTGGCACCAGTGCCGGGAGTTGCCTACCGCTGGTCTACACTCACTTGTCTCTACAGTTATATACACTTTAGTCAAGAATATTTAGGTTAAATACATATCCTGTTCATTACTGATAATGATAAATTAAAGCCAAACTCCAGTTTGTAAAAGATGAGTCTATGGGACTTTATATGAGGAGATGACATTGTCATCAACCTCCATTCCTATTAAATATACAAAAGAGAACAAGGAAGCGGGACTTTAAATGAAGTACACGGAGGGTCAAGTGTTGTGTGGAGTTAACATATCTATATGTGTAAAAGAGTAGGACATTTGTCTCATAATAATTCATATTCGATAGAAAATTAATAAACTATATTGAATGAAAAACTTTATTTCATACATAAGTACATAATTCATAAATAATCCAAAAAAATGGATAGCACATGATACATATAGAAAAGCCCAAAATTTGATAGCACATGATTGAAATATAATCAAATACATAATCCATGAACAGAATCCAAAATGACGTGGTAGGATACAGTATACGATTTGAACATGACATCTGTTAGCTCAACGCGTTTCGTGACTTGATGTCACTCATTAGGAGAAAGTGTGTACACGTGCAAGATATCTCTGTAATGATATATTATGCATTTCTAGTTTGTCTAATATAGTCACAAATGTGAAAAATATAAAAATATGGTTCATAGACCTTTAATAAAAATTAGCAACATGTGTATCAAGCCAACGCGTTTCAGGGAAATAGACTCTCCCTTCTTCGGGGCTAGCAAACAAACCAAAGGACGGATAAAAGATATACATATATATTAAGAATAAACAATCACAATCATAATATATAAAATAAACATAATATAAAAAATACTATGAAATATGCAATATATTAGCTCTATAAGCTCTATTTATATATTACATATTTTTATAGCATTATTTATACATTTTTATATTATGTTTATTTTATATACTATAATTGTTTATTCTTGTATTATAATATATATATATATATATATATATATATATATATATATATATATGTGTAACTTTTATCCATCCTTTGTTTTGTTTGCTAGCCCTGAAGAAGTAGGAGTCTTTTCCTCCGAAACACGCTGGTTTGATGTACATGTGCTAATTTTTATTAAAGGTCTGTGAACCATATTTTAGAAGTCACATTTCTCTGGACACTGGGTGCTCCTTTATTTTAATCTAAGCAAGTAGGTTGAGGGATACTGGGCTCTGGTTCATCAAGCAAGCTGTATTTTTTGTTTTAAGGGTATTTAAATATTTCTGTCTTTGTATATTAACTAACCAATTAAAACAACTCCATCATTTTGTAACTCTAAAAATATCTTAGTGGATCCCAAATTGAATGCAATCCTGTCCAGTAAAGGAGTCATTCCCACAAGAGTTGAGGTATTCAGCTTTCCCATTTGAAGACCCAGTAATATCACCCTCGCCTAGGCAAGCACAAGGAAGCCAAGGTGTAAAGTAAATATTTTTTTATTCTATATGGTATTGTTTTTCTCTTTAACATAGGTTTTCTCTTTAAATAGGTCTACCCAATATTAGGACCTTGGGTAAAAAATATGAAATATTGCAGATATAGCACTACCCCCGCAGGGGCCACTGACTTTTACTGGTTCTCCCCCAAAAAGCACAGAGGCTGCCTGCCACCTAAGCAACAGTCCATTCACACTGGCTCCAAAAAAGAAGGGGTTGTCTTTTTCAGGATTTATTGCTGGTAAAACATGGGATGAGGATTGGGTAATGGCATACTCCAAAACGCTCAGCAGTAGATATTAAACAGAGGACAGTCTTTCCAACAGAAGCAGTAGTGGCTAGTGAATAGTCCTAGGCCTCACAGCTGAAGATGATGGCGCAAATCTTTGGGCATCTGGTTCCCCTGTGCCAGTGTGATACTATTGGCACCCAGTGCAGCGTCCAGCACACAGTCTCAAGGATTAAGTTAAGATCACTACTCATATGTCCTCAGGACAGCTGCCTTTTCCAGCTTCATCTGGACACAACCCAGTGAGCGAGGTGGCGCCTCTCAGGACTGGATCCCTTGTGGTGTGAGTCCTCATTTAGCTCTGAGCAAAGTCCATTTGAGCCTTTGATCCTGGCTTCTCTGAGGCCTCCTAGAGCAGCGGTTCAGGCCACAGGCTACCTGGCAGCAGCAGCAGCCTCTGCACCTCTAGAACCTTCCTGGGGAGAAGGAACCCAGCTCTCCAGTGTCTGACTATTTTTCCACTTTCCCTCCAGGGATAGGCTGGAACCTGATAAATATTCAGGTTGGTCAATTTGGATCTCCCCCCTAAGCTCTGAAGGCTTCGTCCAGAGGCAGGGGGAAGCAATCAAACTCCCAGCCTATGAGACCCTAAACAGGCCTAAACAAACAGGAAAAGAAAGGCGCCTCTAAGTGCAGTATGCAAAATTTAATAAAGTGCACAAAGGGCTAAAAGCACTTACAAGATCATTGAGTGTTAAAAGACATGATAAAATCAGGAGTCCTCATCTGTGGCATGTGTCCATTCTCAGCATGGTGGAAGACAGCAGTGTGTAGCCGTCCAGCAGCTGTAAAGCGTTCTCATACGTGTTGAAGAGCGGCTCCTTCGTGGTCTGACGAAGGAGCCGCGCATGCTCCAAAACATGCTACCCCCCCTTCTCTCCACTGACACCATCAGCCTTGTATGTCCTGCAGTGAATACAGGGTTCCCTCTCTCCAACACGTATGAGAACGCTTTACAGCTGCTGGACGACTCTACACTGCTCTCTACCACCATGCTGAGAATGGACACATGCCACAGATGAGGACTCCTGATTTTATCATGTCTTTCAACACTCAACGATCTTGTAAGTGCTTTTAACCCTTTGTACACTTTATTAAATTTTGCATACTGCACTTAGAGGTGCCTTTCTTTTCCTTTTTTTATATCTTAAGAGTTGCTTCTCCTATAACCAAAGTGCTGCCAGAAGTGCCATCTCATCACTATCACCCCTCTGACCAGCTACCCACCTCCACCAGAGTGCCCTTATCTCCTCTCTGTTTTAGGCCCAAACATACAATACTGCTCCCTTAATTACTGAAGGAGCCAAAGCTAAATTTGCCTAGCAACCTACGCTAGGAGGGTGCTACATAGATTACCAATGAATACATAAAAAAGAGTTGCCAGAGCAAGAGAGCTAAACTAAAGTGTCAGTACAGCAGACAATGCTTGCCTGAGCTCTGATAGAGCCCTTTAATAAGGGGATGAGTCACTGTGATGAGTTACTGTTACTATTTTACATGTATGGACAAATGTTAGTATGAGTTATTGAGGTCTGTACACAACAAGCTTCACATTAAACAAGCAATATGTAAAAAAACAAAAATACATTTGTAATATATTTTCTTAGTCCTGAACATAATAGATAAAATATGTAGCAAAGAGTATACGTTCCCTTTAAGCAAGCTGAGGCATTTTGGAACAGCTATCTTTGTGATCTAGCTAGAGCTGGCTGCAGTTAAAGACAGATAAAGCCAGAATAACACATGGGTGCAGTTCTTGTCTCTGGCACCCAGGGTACGGTAAATTATGCTGTCAGTCTCTCCCTGTGTGTACACTGCTTTGTCAGCTACAGATGGAGTATCTCTACAAATGCATTACACTTGCCAGCTCCCACCGATGCTCTGGGTAAAAAACAATCACTTGCTTAATCTTTCTTATAGCTGCTGACTGCACCCGCTGATCACCTCACCTTAATTAATTAAGGAATTTATCTAGCTCTTGCTATGGGAGCAATTCAGTTTTTTTTTTTTTTAAATTCCTGTAAATGAAACCTGCTTGCCTTTTCCCTTTGCCCCATCGCTCACCCTAATCTTCTTTCGTCAACAAAATTAAGTTAATGCTCATTTGCCATCGAGGCGTAAGTATGAGAGAAAGCCAGAACTGAAGAGCAGACCTGTATTCATTCAAAATAAATTTAGTAGAGCTAATAAAACTTGACGTTTCAATTCTCAATGTAAGGCAGCGCTCTCAATGTTTTTACTGATGTGGTGACAGGCGATAGGGTAGGTATGGTCGGGGGTCAGCCTTCTTTGGCATTTTGTTGATAAGCCCACAGGACCAGTTGAACGCTGCTGGTCAGGGTTGGGGGCTCAGGTATTTAATGTTTCAGATTAAGTCTTGTGGCATGTTAGCTATCAGCCATAGCTAAATGTTTGGAGTGTCAGTGATACGCTTTATTGGCTAAAGCTGGCCATTTAATGAGCAAATTTTGGTGATCAGCCAACATGTTTCACATATTTTGCTTCATCAGGGCATTATAGACATCACATATTTCATCTAGATTATATACAAAGTAAATAATTAAAAATGGTTATAAGTATCAAATGCGTTTGGAAAGTGATAATTCATTATATAGGTAAAAGATAATAAATGGGTACATGATGACAAATTAAGCTCACCTGGTCTATTAAAGACAGGAGGACCACTGAATACTCATTTCCACAACCAGATGTCCCTCTAGGGATCACCTAGAGCAAAGTAACCCATGGATGCCAGATCCTGATGGGAAATGCCGATAGGGGAACTGGACCGTATAGACAGCAGGTGATGGTCTGGCACTGATTAAAGAAAATTATAATAATAAAAATGGTAGTACTAATAATAGGATTAGGTCACAAAAATATAGATATATGATAGTGCCAATCAGGATAAAAATACTAAACATGGATCTCATGTCTTTGGATTTGGAATCTAGGACTTGTTGATGATCTTAGAGCCACAGCACGTCTGCACATGCACTGGATATCCCTCACACAGAGGTCTAGTATGGATGATTGAATGATGTGTTTCAAGGGGAGTCCCCCCTCCATCAGGGCAAAGTTTGCTCTGATGCGTTGATTGCCCTTGAAACACGTCAGCCATACTATACCTGAGTAGTTTCTTCCTATGTAAGAGAGTATGGGTCTTGCATCTCACGTCTCTGGATTTGGAATTTTGGATTTGTTGATGAGCACATCAGTTGTTTGTGAATATAATAGCTGTCTTTTGCTCCCTCTCTTCGTTTTCCTGTATGATGCATCATGGTAGAAGGTCCCATGCTACCCTATACCCAGACGAATCAGTTTATTGCAAGAGCTCCAACAGAGCAATGGAACGGCAGGGAACTTGGCGAATGTGAGTGCATGTGAGAGTGGGGGACATCGCTTTCATGAGACTCCCTAATGGGTGAGACGACCAGTCTCTTTAACGTACTGAAGACTGCGAGTGACAGGTCCACTTTGAATATAAAAAAAAGCAATTAAATGATTACTGCAGTCAATACACACAGTCACCCTCATATGCCAAGTCTTAAGAACAAAGTGGTATGGCTGACAGACTGACAGCTTCTATATATGTAATATCCCAGTCCATTTTCACACGATAGACCGTGTCCACCCACACCGACAAGATTGCTTCAGGCTTGTGCCACTTTATTAAAATTGAAAGGGAAAAGACTTGGAATACTCAGAAAACCAGAGACAAATTACAATTTAAATTAAGGTGTCAAAATAAAGTTGTGGGTTCATATCAGACCTGGTTCCTTCACACGTCGACGGCGGCCCACGGATTCGAGGAAAGGGTGCCGCGGCTCTCCTACCGCTCGCCGACCAAATAACAACACTCTTGTAAACAGCGCTCTGCCATGATTGGTCTTGACATTTTAATTTGCTGCTTGTTAAGTGCCCATTTTCAATGAACTGAGCACACTAGATTGGAATGAATCCCTGCATGTTATTGCAGTGGGTTGGCGAAAATTGCTTATCATGTTCCTCAAACTTTTTATACATATTTTTTTTTACTTTTTTTTTTTTTAACATCAAATCTGCTCATTTATTTCTGTAAAAACAGCAGAGCCAGGCGCTTTGCAAATTTGCATCAATTTAGATTCCCGTGCATGTTCCTCTAGAGGGGAGAATGATTTTTTTGCAGTACATTGTTGCCTAGGAAATCGATGCCAACGATGTGATAAGATTTTAGGATCTCCTTCCTTGCTGTGAGACTTGTAAACACTGAATGGCTAAACACCTGTCAGAGCAGGATAATGTATAATAAAACTTACAAGAGAGATATTTTCTATTGGTTTAACCCCCTTGGCACAGCAAGGCATGCATGTATTATCTTTGCTCAGTAGGCAGTATATGCTATCAGTTATTGATTACTGTCAATGACCATAATCAGCTGAATAAGTTCAGCCAATTAATGCTTTATCTAAAAAAAAAAAAAAAAAAAGAAAATTGTTTTGCCTTGCAGTGTTAAAAGTAGAGTTGTACACTAAGGTTAAATGGAATGTACACTGATCAGCCTGACCATCCACCA
Source organism: Lithobates clamitans (assembly GCA_037952925.1). Taxonomy (NCBI): domain Eukaryota; kingdom Metazoa; phylum Chordata; class Amphibia; order Anura; family Ranidae; genus Lithobates; species Lithobates clamitans. Next base: position 378,215 of record JBBGZY010001338.1, on the reverse strand, counting down.
CAATCCATTGAGCCATTATTATTATTATACAGGGTTTATATAGCGCTGACAGTTTACGCAGCACTTTACAACTTGAGGGTAGACAGTACAAATACAATAGACGTTAATACAGTAGGAATCAGAGGGCACTGCTTGTTAGAGCTTACAATCTAAGAGGTAGGGTCGAGAGATACAAGAGGTAATAACTGTGGGGGATGTGCTGATGGAGAAAATAAATGTAGAGTTGTTGGGTGGGGGGCCAGTTAGGCTTCTCTGAAGAGATGAGTTTTTAGGGATCATCTGAAAGCAGACAAAGTAGGAGATAGTCGGACAGATTGGGGTAGAGCATTCCAGAGGATGGGAGAGGCTCAGAAGAAGTCCTGAAGGCGAGCATGGGGGGGGGGGGGGGTGACAAGGGAGCTAGAGAGCAGGAGGTCTTGGGAGGAGCGAAGAGGACGATTTGGTTGGTATTTTATAAGTTATTATTAGTACCTTTAATTTAATTTGTTGGTTGAATGGCAGTCAATAGAGGGATTGGCAGAGAGGGGTAGCAGATGTCAAGCGGTTTATAAGGTGGATGAATTTGGCAGCAGCATTCATGATGGACTGAAGAAGGGATAGCCTATTTAGAGGTAAGCCAATGGGGAGGGAGTTGCAGTAGTCGAGGTGAGAGATGACCAGGGAGGGGATTAGAAACTTTCTGGTGACATTGGTTAGGAAGGGGCGTATCCTGTAGATGATGCAGAGGTTGAGGCGGCAAGTTTTGGACAGCGATTGGATGTGGGGCCAAAAGGATAGTTCAGAGTCCAGGATTACACCTCGGACCATGACATGTGCTGGCGGGTTGATAGTTGATAGTTTTGACATAGATTTAGAGGAAGTGGCATGTGGGGGAGGAAATATTATGAGTTCGGTTTTGGATAGGTTGAGTTGGAGGAAGTGATGTGACATCCAGGCTGATATGTCTGTTAGTAAGTTGGCATGAAATCCGCTAGACCTCTGAAGGAATGCTGTGGTATCTGGCACCAAGCCATTAGTAGCAGATCCTTCATATGACAAACTCAACAGTGACAGGAGTTTTTGGAGGGGACTGGGGGCTAGCTTTCTACCCTCTGACTATGGCCAATGGAGGAGACTGGGGATTTTGTCTGCTTCTCCCAGTCAGATCATGGAAAAGAGCTCTGCTCCCATGGAGAAAGCAATTCATTCTCTAATGATGGACAACAACACGATGAACGCTGACAGCGAGGCTTCTATTGATTCTCTGAATAAAGACAATAAAGCTTCCCTTCTGGAGTGGATGAAAAGGTGTAATATTAATCTGGTACAGGTTAATGGTTAGGGGAAATATGGTGGCCCTCCTGCAGACTGGTTTGGAGAGACTCCTCCACTTGGGACAGAAATATTTCCTCAATAAATCTATAAAGGTAAATTAATTCAATTTTTTCAGACTGCTGGAACAGTGTATGAGTTTTGTCTTATGATGACTTGTGTAGTGGACAGATTACACCAGTGAAAACCAAATGCCTGACAAACACCATGTGTAATGTATTTTGTGTATCTGTGGATGTGGTTCCAGATTGTCTGGGGTGGACACTCCTGGACTAATCAAAGTTTGGGTGCCTGGCCGTTGATTAGCTTACTGTTAATTAGATCATTGTTAGCTATTAGTTGCTACCGTGTTGCCCCGAAAATAAGACCTACCCTGATAATAAGACCTACCTAGATTTTCGGGAAGGGCTGCAATATAAGCCCTACCCCGAAAATAAGCCTTAGTTGAAAGTGGTTGGAAAAAGGTAGAATCCACTGTCCTATAGTAGTACACAATTCAAAAGGTGTTTGCCTCTGCAATACAATTGTATCACATACCCTCGGTACAGTGGTGCTCAGCTGATCTCTTCTTCTCTTCTCAGCCCCCCTCCCTCTGCAGTTGCTCAGCTCTGCTGTTCTCCTCATTTCCCGGGTGTCAGTGGGGGGATCTCGGCTCCCTCGCTCTGCAGTCGCTCAGTTCCAATGCTCTCCTCGTCTCCGGGGTGTCAGTGGGGGATCTCGGCCCCCCTCCCTCTGCAGTGCTCGGAGTTGTTGAAGACAACTCAGTGGGCCATGGAAGTGCCAAGCAGCGCTATAAAAAGGCATTTTACGGGCACTTTTACTCTGTTCACACTGGGGATTCCTGGCATACGAGCCCTACCGTGCTTATTTTCGGGGAAACCCGGTAGCTGTTGATTAGCTTACTGTTTATATTTATGTTAGACTGTACTGTAAGATGTACTGTTAGATGTACTTATGACATTACTATTTAATGTTTGCATTGTTTAGGATAATGTGATCAAGCTCTTATCTGATTTTGTGTGGTATAAATTCTGCGTGAACTTACAATAAAGAGTTCCAGTTTGCACCTAAGCTAGTGTTGTCTAGTTCTTGGGTGCAATGCTCAGCTATAATGCCTAGTCCCTGGTTCGAAAGTTGAGAAAGCTGTATCTTGGCAGAAGCACTCAGGCAGGGTGCTAGGTGGTCTGTCACACTTGAAGTCCTGTAAGTTGGGAGGTGGGACCTCCATGGATTAAACTTGTTTTTTCCAGCACATCCCACAGATTGAGATCTGGAGAATTTGGAGGTCAAGTCAACACCTCAAACTCAAGGTTGTGTTGCACAAACCATTCTTGAATATGTCAGATCAGACCACCTTCTTCCATTGCTCTGTGGGCCGGGTCTGATGATCATGTGCCCATTGTAGGTGCTTTTGGCTGTGGACACAGGTCAGCATGGGCACCCTGATTGGCCCCATGCCCAAACTGAGATGCACTGTGTGTTCTGGAACCTCTCTGTTGGAGACAGCATTAACGTTTTCAGCATTTTGAGCTACAGTAGCTCTTCTTTTGAATTGAATACAGGCCAGTCTTCGTAGTCTTCGCTCTACCATGTGCATCAACGAGCCTTGGTCCCCCATAACTCTGTCACCAATTCATCGGTTTTCCTTTCTTGAACCAGGCCACTGCTAATAGAGAACATCCCACAAGAGCTGCAGTTTTGGGGTTGCTCTGACTCAGTCGTCTACCCATTACAATTTTACCCTTGTCAAAGTCACTCAAATCCATTTTTTCTGCTTTCAACACATCAGCTTTAGGGACAACATATTCACTTGCTGCCTAATATATCCCACTCCCTTTCAGGTGCCATTGTAATGAGATAATCCAATGTTATGGACTTTACTAGGCAGTGGTCATAACGGTATGGCTGATTGGCGTATAATCTTATGAAGGATGTTTAGGATAACCCCTATATGGCCAGTGGTAATGCTTCAGCATACAAAGACATTTTAGACAGCTAGGACTTTCCAATCTCAGGGCAAACATTTTGAGGAAGGCCCTTTTCTGTGTCCCCGTACACAAGCCAGCTCTATAAAGGCATGGTTTAAAGAGTTTAAATAGTATGATAGTGGTGCTTTACTTTTATAAAACCCCCCAAATGTATTGTTCAAATGATCTCCACTGGACAGGGCCAAAGTAATCAAATTATTTAGTTTAGCTTTTGCTTCAATTAATGTAACCCCTGAAAACAGCTAAATACACAGATACATATAAGGGAGGGCATAGAGCTTCTTGTCGACCATATACTGAACATATATGGTGGCCCTCCCCTGCAAGATCGCGTACTGGTATCCTGTACTTCTGGGTCTCGGCACGCATGCACACCGCCAATGACTCGCTCCCGCTGTGATTGGACACAGCGGGAGCCAATCAGCGGGTCGGGCGGACTCAATGTCCACCGGACCAGCTGATCGTTCAGGACAAGGCAGAACAGCGATCTGCCTATGTAAACAAGGCAGATCGCCGTTCTGTCAGTAGGGAAAGTAGATCCTGTGTTTCTGCAAAGCAGGAACATGGATCAATGCCTTCCTATACTACAAGCACCTCCCACATAGTAACCAAGCACATTTTATTCACACATTTATCCCTTTGATAGCCCCTGATGTTAACTCTTTCCCAGTCATTAGTACAGTCATAGTGCATATTTTTAGCACTGATCACTGTATTGGTGTCACTGGTCCCCAAAAAGTGTCACTTGGTGTCCACCGCAATGTCACAGTCCCACTATAAGTCACTGATTCCTCCAGATGAATCCACGTGAGAGGTGGTGAAACTAGTGGAGGTGGAGCCTAGCGGTGGGACCTTGTCGCAACTAAGTGAGACTTTTCTGATGTATTATTGTATGTTTTTAATTTTTTAATAAATCTGAGTTGTATATTAGCTGGGGTGGAGAGGTTCATTTTTAATCCCTCGGATACTGCACTATTGGAGGCACTTTCTGTTTTTTCCATGTATTGTTGAAACTTCCAGCAGTTAATGTGGATTATGTTGGATCCAAGTCTGAAGTAGCACAGTGGAAGGAACCCTTATCAGATATAGATCATTACTTGTTTCCCGAGAGTCCAATAGAGGTTACCAAGGACCAGTGAGGATTTCCTGAAGGGAGAGTTGCACAGAGTGCAAAGCGTGTTTGACCCCTAGCAGGGTCTTGTAAGGAGGTGAGCTAGCATCGCATATGGTGGCGGGAGCACTTTGCATATGGAGGTTGCTTGAAGCAAAGAATTATTTCACATTTTCTCCGCGTGTCAGCGGAAGAAATCATCACTTTATTATTGGACTTTTGTTTTGAACACTTATATTGCACATTAGTTTTGATTTACTGTTATACTTTTGTGTTTTTCACTGATGCAGCGCTGTCTCGTTTATATTTTATTTACTTTTTTTTTGTGGGAGCTCATAAGTGACAGCAGCAGCAATTTCAGGTTGAATTATTTCCCTGCCTAATAGAGCGCAACCATTCTACATTTAATTACTATAAGTCGCTGATCGCCGCCATTACTAGTATAAAAAAAAAAAAAAATCCATAAACCTATCCCATAGATTGTAGACGCTAGAACCAATGTGCACACCAATCAATATACACTTATTGGGATTTTTTTTTACCAAAGAAAAGTGAGCAGAATACATATTGGCCTAAAATGATGAAGAAATGTTTACATTTTTTATTGGATGTGTTTTATAGAAAGTAAAAAATATAGTTTTTTAAAAAAAGTTGTTGGCCTTTTTTGTTTATAGCGCAAAAAACAAAAACTGCAGAGGCGATCAAATACCACCAAAAAAAAGCTCTATTTGTGGGAAAAAACATAAATTTTATTTGGGTACAGCGTCGTGCGACCGCGCAATTGTCAGTTAAAGTAATGCCATGCCGTATAGCAAAAAAATGGCCTGGTCATGAAGGGTAGTAAATCTTCCGGAGCTAATGTGGTTAAATAACGCTGCAGCGTGGAAGCCAAATGTTTAACCCCTAAAATCCAGTATCACCGCGCCACAACCACATGCATTGCATGCTATTGCAGGGCGTTTTTGGCACAACCCCATTCACTTGAACAGGTGGCGTTACGCAGGCTGTGCTGCAAAGCACAGGGGGAAGGGCAATAAAAATGCTGCTTCTACAGCCAGTTTGTAAAGCCCCCTCACAGCCACAAATGAAAACTAAGGCATAAGGACTTCTATTTCTTTCCATCAAGTTTTGTGATTTATTTGGCAGGGCAGGAGACCTGATTTTTTTTTCCACTACAGTAAACTAACGCTTACAAGTCTTCTCCCTCCACTCGCCCATGACTGGACAGTGAACAGAGAAGCAGCAGCTAAGTTCTCTGTCACTCTGCTCTCTCCTCCTATCAGCATGTCCCTTACATTAGCGTATGAGCACTGCAGCTGTTAGTGCTGCTACTTCCTCTCCCAGTCCGAGCTCTGCTGTACATTAGATTGCAAGCTGTTCATACCAAGTCAAATGAATTTACTTAAATTGTTTGAATTAAAAACACATTTAATGATGTGTTAATAAATACAGGGCTACAGCATTAATACCTTTTGCCAGGAGTGGAGCTTTAATGTATACGTGTCCCCGGATTTAAGCACATTTTGCCCTCAGATACTTAATATTAAACCCACACCAGTAAAATCGGTCTGTATATGCTGTAAAGCATGCTTGTTATACTCACTGTGGAACCTAAGGGGTTAATCCTCCGCATTGTGTGAAAAGGCTGTTTGATCCTGTCTTCTCTGATCCCTCCCTTCTTCTATAGTCCCCAATCTATCTGCTGATTGTACAGAGCTTTGGGGGGAAGCTGCACATGCTCAGTTTGATGTGTTTTGCTAGAAAATTTTATTTTATTTTCTTGGGAGGGTGCATGTAATCAGCACAGGGCCAATCAGCACTGTCCAGACAGAGGGCCAGGGGTCCTGCAGCCTCATAGGACAGTCAAGGAGAATGAAAACTCCTCCTACAAGCTTTATCCAGACACTGATAGATGTCACAAGACTGATATATACTGCTGATGATACAAAAAGTAGAGCTTGCATTTTTCCTAGGCTGTTTTTTGTTATATACTGCTGATGATAAAAGGTATTTAGCAGTTTATATTTACTAAAATAATTGCATTTCTATGTTCTGTGTACTGTGGGAGACCAGATATAGTGAATGCAGGCTCCTGGGTTTAGAAACACTTTAAACAAATTAAACCATATCAATGCAAAGACAAACTATTTAAGTTTTCATATACCAATATATTAAACAAACAGGGTTAAATACATTTAAATAAATGTAGCACCCTTGTCCTAAACAGGGGCTACTAGTAAATTTAGTGTAACACTGGCCCCTTGTGGGGTTGCTTAGAATTGCATGTTTATCTGCGCCGCCTTGACCCTGTGAACTTTCCAGCCCTTCTGACACTCTAGGTTCAGACATGTTGTGTATACCTTTAAATAACACACTGACACAAGGTATATTGATTAGCTCTCTCTGGTTTTGCTTAGTTAAGAAGGGAGCCTTATAACAGGGTATTAGTCAGCCAAATCCTGGATAAACAGCCAAGACTCAGTTGATAAAGTCCCCCAAAGCAATGAAATGACAATTGGCAATGACGGAAATATAATACAAAGGCATACAGAAAGCAGACAATAAATGAATGGATTTCAAAAGGGCTGCTGAATATAATACCACTGCTGAAGGGGAACCCCTATTATACCTTTAATCCTAATGACAGATGAAGTAATATAGGGGCTAGAGGTGTGTCCACTTAAATGGAGATGGAAATAGCAGAGTTCAAAGATACAAGGCCTTGCAGTTATCTTCACCGGCATGTTGGAGCTCAAAGAAACAAGAATTCTAAATGTGGCACAGTGATATGCAGTCAAGGCAAAGCAGCTGAGACTGACCAGTGGCAATCCTTAAGGTAATTCAGGGATAAGATGTCTGTATACAGTGTCCTGTGGAGTATGATAGTGACTGGTAGAAGGAGCAGATAGCTCCAAGTGCGTAGCCTAGCATTCTCAAGCCTTCTCCTCTCCTCCCAGTTACATCATGTCCACTCTGCATTCCACGCTGGTCAGCGTGGACTTCCTGGTGACACAGGGTGTCCATGCCCCATCTCCTCCGGCTTCTTGGACCACAGCCGGCCCCTGCAGGACTGAGCGAGTGGCATTTTTGTGCCCTCACACTATACAAGCGCATACCTTCTTGGATCCTGTGAGTGTTTTTACTCCTGTATTAATAAATCCTACCTGTTTAATCCTGAACTTAGGTGTTGCTTCTTTCTTCTTTCATGAAGGCATTGGGAAAAGCATGGAGTTCTGAGATGAAGTACCAAAGGTTACTCTTACAGCTGGGGACTGTGGAGAGCCTGGAAGCATCAAGACGGACTCATCCAGAGAATCCCTGCATGGTGCTGTGAGTTTTTAGTTGCTAAAGGAGACAACTGTAGCTACATAGATACAGAATATGGGGTGCAGGCCTGAGGCAGTGGTCCTGTATTGCCTATCCATGCTATTTATGATGGCTCTGTATTCCCAGGGGGCTTAGGTACAATTGCGCATGCTCCGAAATGCGTCACGGCTCCCTTTTTGACGTCACTTTCGGCGGGTGCATTCCAAGCATTCAGTGTGTGTTCCACTGTGGTTCTGGAACTAGGGTGGCCACGTGTCCCGGATTGCCCGGGATTGTCCCTTATTTAAGATATTTGTCCCGGGTACTTTCATTCCGGGACCATACAGTGTCCCGGAATGAAAAAAAAACACACCGCCGGCGGCTGGCACCAGTCCGACTCCGTCTCCGAGTCTGACTGCCTGCCACCCTTATCACTGTATACACACAACAAGTAGCAGACAGATGCGCAGCTTAGCTTTAAGTGCCTTAACTGGTTGCTAGGCTAGGGCCGCCCGCCCCGCGTCTAGTAACCAGTGACGTCAGCTGGCACGTGGAGTCAGTGCAGTGGGCTCTGGGCACCCGCACGGCACGGCGGCGACGGCGCAGTGCGCACTCTAGACTCACTCTACACGCTACGGGCCTACGGCTGATCAGAGCAGCGCGCCTGAGAGAGAGAGCAGCCGCCACTGCCAGCCTGCCAGTGTCAGTGAGTCCATACTAGCCTGCCCTGTGCACGCCGCCCAGCCCCAGTCAGTGCCAGTGGTGGAAGGTGCCTGTGCCAGTCAGTGACCACCAGTCCCGGAGCCGCCGAGCTGACTACAGCTACTCCAGCAGCCGCACATTGATTGCCACTGCCAGCCAGCAAGCGCAACCCTCGTCCGAGTCCTCCCTCCCGCCCACGAGGTCCGCCCGCCAGACAGAGTATTTCAGGTTAGTGTAACTTCCACAGCACACTACCTAGTGAGCAATGCACACACTCCCTCTCAAATCTGCTGCTGTCCCCAGACCCCCACCCCCCTCAGTTCTGCTGCTGTCCCCAGACCCCCACCCCCCTCAGTTCTGCTGCTGTCCCCCACCCCCCTCAGATCTGATGCTATCTCCCACACTCCCCCTCAGTTCTGCTGCTCTCTCCCTCCATCTTTACTCCATGTCCCCCTCCATTCTGCTGCTGTCCCCCTCCATTCTTCCTCTGTGTCCCCCTCCATTCTTCCTCTGTGTCCCCCTCCGTTCTTCCTCTGTGTCCCCCTCCGTTCTTCCTCTGTGTCCCCCTCCATTCTTCTTCTGTGTCCCCCTCCGTTCTTCCTCTGTGTCCCCCTCTGTTCTTCCTCCGTGTCCCCCTCCGTTCTGCTGCTGTCCCCCTCCGTTCTTCTTCTGTGTCCCCCTCCGTTCTTCCTCTGTGTCCCCCTCCGTTCTTCCTCTGTGTCCCCCTCCGTTCTTCCTCTGTGTCCCCCTCTGTTCTTCCTCTGTGTCCCCCTCCTTTCTTCCTCCGTGTCCCCCTCCTTTCTTCCTCCGTGTCCCCCTCTGTTCTTCCTCCGTGTCCCCCTCTGTTCTTCCTCCGTGTCCCCCTCCATTCTGCTGCTGTCCCCCTCCGTTCTTCCCCTGTGTCCCCCTCCGTTCTTCCTCTGTGTCCCCCTCCGTTCTTCCTCTGTGTCCCCCTCCGTTCTTCCTCTGTGTCCCCCTCCGTTTTTCCTCTGTGTCCCCCTCCGTTCTTCCTCTGTGTCCCCCTCCGTTCTTCCTCCGTGTCCCCCTCCATTCTGCTGCTGTCCCCCTCCATTCTTCCTCCGTGTCCCCCTCCGTTCTTCCTCTGTGTCCCCCTCTGTTCTTCCTCCGTGTCCCCTTCCGTTCTGCTGCTGTCCCCCTCCGTTCTTCCTCTGTGTCCCCCTCCATTCTTCCTCCGTGTCCCCCTCCTTTCTTCCTCTGCGTCCCCCTCCTTTCTAACTCTGTGTCCCCCTCCGTTCTTCCTCTGTGTGCCCCTCCGTTCTTCCTCTGTGTCCCGCTCCGTTCTTCCTCTGTGTCCCCCTCCGTTCTTCCTCTGTGTCCCCCTCCGTTCTTCCTCTGTGTCCCCCTCTGTTCTTCCTCTGTGTCCCCTTCCGTTCTGCTGCTGTCCCCCTCCGTTCTTCCTCTGTGTCCCCCTCCGTTATTCCTCCGTGTCCCCCTCCGTTCTTCCTCCGTGTCCCCCTCCGTTCTTCCTCTGTGTCCCCCTCTGTTCTTCCTCCGTGTCCCCTTCCGTTCTGCTGCTGTCCCCCTCCGTTCTTCCTCTGTGTCCCCCTCCGTTCTTCCTCCGTGTCCCCCTCCGTTCTTCCTCCGTGTCCCCCTCCAGTCTTCCTCCGTGTCCCCCTCCGTTCTTCCTCTGTGTCCCCCTCCATTCTTCTTCTATGTCCCCCTCCGTTCTTCCTCTGTGTCCCCCTCCGTTCTTCCTCTGTGTCCCCCTCCGTTATTCTTCTGTGTCCCCCTCCGTTCTGCTGCTGTCCCCCTCCGTTCTTCCTCTGTGTCTCCCTTTGTTCTTCCTCTGTGTCCCCCTCCGTTCTTCCTCTGTGTCCCCCTCCGTTCTTCCTCTGTGTCCCCCTCCATTCTTCCTCTGTGTCCCCCTCTATTCTTCCTCCGTGTCCCCCTCCATTCTGCTGCTGTCCCCCTCCTTTCTTCCTCTGTGTCCCCCTCCTTTCTTCCTCTGTGTCCCCCCCCGTTCTTCCTCTGTGTCCCCCTCCATTCTTCTTCTGTGTCCCCCTCCATTCTTCTTCTGTGTCCCCCTCCATTCTTCTTCTGTGTCCCCCTCCATTCTTCTTCTGTGTCCCCCTCCGTTCTTCCTCTGTGTCCACCTCTGTTCTTCCTCCGTGTCCCCCTCTGTTCTTCCTCCGTGTCCCCCTCTGTTCTGCTGCTGTCCCCCTCTGTTCTTCTTCTGTGTCACCCTCCGTTCTTCCTCTGTGTCCTCCTCCGTTCTTCCTCTGTGTCCCCCTCCATTCTTCCTCCGTGTCCCCCTCCATTCTGCTGCTGTCCCCCTCCATTCTTCCTCCGTGTCCCCCTCCTTTCTTCCTCTGTGTCCCCCTCCATTCTTCCTCTGTGTCCCCCTCCGTTCTTCCTCTGTGTCCCCCTCCGTTCTTCCTCTGTGTCCCCCTCCGTTCTTCCTCTGTGTCCCCCTCCGTTCTTCCTCTGTGTCCCCCTCCGTTCTTCCTCTGTGTCCCCCTCCGTTCTTCCTCTGTGTGTCAATCATAACTTTGATGCAGTGAACTTGCCAGAGTAAGTGATGTACAAAGTACGCCGTTGTCACTAGGTGACTTAGTTAAGGCAGGTGCACATTGCATACCACCTGTCTAAACTGGTTACCACTGTTTGCTTTTTTTCCCCAAAAATTGGCAAAAAAAAGTATCAAAAACCATCCTTTTTGGGCAGCGCGGGGGAGGGGGGGGGGTGTCCCTGAATGGCAGTTTGGAAATGTGGTCACCCTATCTGGAACAGTGGTGGCCATCTTTACTCCGTGCTCACACCTCCCCCTGCAGCTGCTGGCCGGTACAGAAAGAGACAGTGACAGGCGCCCAGCCTGGAAAGATGTTTGATGAGCCTGTATCATCCAATTTCTTGTAAGTGTTTTACCTGATTTTCTGTATTAAATTGCTGGTAATCTGCACTTAGAAGCGCCTTGTTTCTTCTCCACCTGTACACCTGGCTGTTTTTTGTTTTTTTGAGTCTGTGGGTCTGTCTGCCTACTGTCCTAGGGTGTCCTGTGCCCTAACCTTCTCTCCCTCATTTTGTTGTTAGCAAAAAAATGAATTTGTGTTCAGCCTAAAAGTGACTGGCACCCATTTTTCTGTAACTCTTCACACCCACCATCCCTAGGAACCAGCAACTTGAGGTGAAAAGTCAGCCCTCCCCATATAGGGGGTCAAGGAGGGGCACTACCTAAGGGTAAAGAGTACTCAAACCCATATTAGTAAAATCTCATTTAAGTTGTCACCTCAAGAAACTCTCCCCTGAGAAATGCCATGCAGTCATTGCTGGAGTGATGTCATCAGTGATGGACAGGAAGTGGCTGCAGAGATGCTGCAGGAGGTCAGCGGCACTGAAATTCAAAAGATAAAAAAAAAATTGTGAAAATATGTACTTTTTAAAAAAAAACTAAATGGCAGTGGTTTATGATACTTAAGCAAACTATAGTTTATTTAGTTAGGGTTTGTATCCACTTTAACTACCTCCCACCCGCCCACTCCGTTATTCTCGGTCGACGCCATATGACATTGTCCCAGTCTCACCGCGCTTGCGCGCCTGCGGGCACGCTGTGTCACTGGGACACGCCGCGACCCCGATCTCGGTAAAGAGCCTATGGTGAGGCTCTTTACCCATGTGATCAGCTGTGTCCAATCACAGCTGATCACATGTAAACAAGGAAATGCTGGTTGTCGATTCTCCTGGCCTCACGCTTACAGAGTGTGAGGAGAGGAGAGACGATCAGCGGTATTTCTTCACAGGGGAGACGTGTACAGATAATCAGGGCACTGATCGTCAATGCAGCCCCAACAATGTCCAGCAGTGATGCCAGTCTGTGCCCGTCTGTAATGCCAATCTGTGCCCCTCAGTGATGCCAATCTATGACCATCAGTGATGCCAATCTATGACCACCAGTGATGCCCATCTTTGTCCATCAGTGAGGTCAATTTGTGCCTATCAATGATGCAAGTCAGTTCTGCCTTTCAGTGCCCATCAGTGCCTGCTCAACAAAGCCCATCAGTGCCCATCAATGCTGCCTATCCGTGCTGCCTTATCATTGCCCATAAGTGCTGCCTATCAGTGCCCATCAGTGCCACCTATCAGTGCCACTTATCAGTGCCCCCTATCAGTGTCCTACAGTGCTGCATATTAGTGCCTCCTCATTAGTGCCGCCTCATCAGTGCCCATCAGTGAAGAAGAAGAATTACTTATTTACAAGATTTTCTGACAGAAGCTAACAAAGACGTTTTCCCCCCAAATTTTTGGTCTTTTTTCGTTTTTTTTAGCAAAAAAAGAAAACCCAGTGGTAATTAAATACCACCTAAATAAAGCTCTATTTGTGTGAAAAAATGATAAAAAAATTCATATGGGTACAGTGTTGCATGACCGAGCAATTGTCATTCAAATTGTGATGTGACAGCGCTGAAAGCGGAAAAATTGGCCTGGGCAGGAAGGGGGTAAAAGTGCCCGGTATTGAAGTGGTTAAAGACAAGTTAAGCCTTTACTTCTTTTCTTTCCAACTCATGCTTCTTTGGACCTTAATACTTAGTAATGAAGGCACCCTCAGGTTTACTATTTAAATGACTGTAGATATATTCATCCCTGACATATTATAACTTATATCTTATCCATTCAATCTCTGGTACATTGGGGGAAGACTGAATGAAACTTTTCTTTATCAGCACAATTGATTCTTCACACATAAAGAGCTATGGCAGAAAGTCATACATAATGTATGTCAGCTCCCATATACTGTTGAGTGAGAGCATGATAACACAATAGGATGTTTCCATGTACAGTCGCAAGCTAATGTCTGCTGAATATTATCACTGCAGATTTCCATTTGGTGGAAATTCACAGAAACATAGAAATGTTACATTTAAACCCTCACATATACCCAGTGAAGTTACTATCCTCAGGTGATACAGAGATGAAACAAATACTATATAAGTTGTACCTGTTTATTTGCGGTCTTCGCTAATCTACATCTGTTTAAAGTGTAGAATTTATAAAGCTTGTCTGAGGTGTCAGGAAAAAAAGGCAGAGAGCTGAAATTACACATTACAGAGTTCAGTGAGGAGAGCTCTGAGAGCTGATTGGAGGAAAGGGACACACCCTCTTCACACAGCTCACAGGAAGAGAGCTGAGGCTGTCAATTACAGGCTGTGTGATGGAGCTCCCTCCCCTGTAACCTTTTTTCTCTTGGTGTCAGAAAATCTTGTCAAAAGTGATTCATGCTGATAGCAGAGCAACGAAGCAGAAGACAGAAATGACACTTAGTGCTCTTAATTGAGACAAGTACACACTATAGAGGGATATGTTTTGTTCATATTTCATGTCTGAAGTTTACAAACACTTTAAATTGAAGCTGTTACCTATTTTAAAGTGGAATGCAGATGTAGCACCCTCTTAGTATAGGATGCTAGATAAATTTTGTTTTTGGTTCCTTCTGTAGTCAAGAGAGCAGTGATTGTTCGTTCTGGTCTGTTCAGGGTTTCACAGCCTGGGAGTTTGATTCCTTTCCCCTGCCCCTTAAAGAATCTCCCAGAGCATAGAGTGGGAGAGTCAAATGAACAACCTGAATATTTATCATTGCCTAGCCAATCACTGGAGAAGAGTGTCCAGAAGGTGGCTGGGAAGGTGATAAATAGCCTGAAGCCCTTCCAAAACACCTGTGAGTACTTTCCCCTAAGACAGCTTGTGGACTGTGTAGCTGTTCTCTGAGGTCTCAGCTGTGGCAGAGCTGAGGACCTGGAGTGATCTTTCTGGGGAGCTGGCTGTAGGACTTCACCACAAGGGTACTGATCTGGAAAAAGGTTTGTCTCCCTCACTGGACCGTGTCTGGAGGAAGCTGGAAAGAGTTGTAAGTAATGACCATGACTTGTTGTTTCTGGTGACTGTGTGCTTTTGGGATGTAAGTGCCAGAGGTAGCTGTGAACTGAGACAGCTCTCATAGGATCTCAGAATACTGATCATTCCCCTGTCCTCAACAGAATCCTGGAGTGGAAGCCTAGAGAAGAGTGTCCTTTTGTTTTTGGAGTATCCCATGTCCTAACCCCTCTCCTGTTTAAAGTTCTTCAAGCAATACATTTCAAAAAGACGTCCTCTAGACCAGTGGTTCTCAACCCTGTCCTCAAGTACCCTCAACAGGCCATGTTTGCAGGTTTTACTTTATCTTGCACAGGTGCTTTAAATCAGAGTCAATGGCTTGGTATTTTGGACAGCTTTTTTATCTTAAGAGAAATTTCCAAAATATGGCCTGTTTTGAGAACCACTGCTCTAGACTGAGTTATTAGAGCTGGAGTGTTATGTACTGGTGCTTGTGGTGGTGAGCAGCTATTACCAGCAGCCCCTGCAGGGGGAGCACTACACTAGGAATCATCTTTATTGCCAACTCACATTGGGCCAGCGGCATGTAGTTATCCATATTATATATCTTGAGGGCCTATGAGAAAGCTGAAAACCACTGTAATAGACTGTGCTACATACAGTGATAGCCATGATCCTCCGAGTCCTTCCCCTGTAGACACTGACCACAGGGGATTGTTCGCTCAGCACCCCCACCACTCAGAGATTACCTTGTATTTATTTTTCAATACAAGTTGTGGCGCATTAGTTCAATGCAGAATTGTCATTCGGCAAAACAACAAAAAACAGGTATTCAGGAGGGGACTGTATCCCCTTCTGAACGCCTGGTAGCCTCCGCTCCCCTACCATGTGAACCTAGCATAAGATTGCTATGCTAGAGACCTCATTACAGGTTTACAGGTACAAAGCTTAATTGGCAACCCAGCTGCATCCCAGCGTGTCACAGTGAAGTTGTTAGCTCAACCCCACACCAGTCCACTAAAGCAGAGAACTCATGTTTTTGATGTGGTCTGGGCAATGTCCAACCATTTGTATTGCTTTAGGCGAAGTTCACATAATCCCTGCATACTAGCTGCAAGTAAGCAATAAGAGTGCTTTGGCTGCTTTGTCCCAGGTTAGTGAATCAGAATCAAGATGATTGACAGCCAAGGAGTCCAAGCTCTTAAAAATTTGGTCAGTTAAAGTTGTTCTCATTTTGTTATCCCTATACAGTAAAATGCCTCCACAGGCAGTAATACAAAAATCATCTCAGGGTGGCATACTCACATTTAATCCAAAACTATTCCCCATAGTATCCCCTTTCTCCCACAAGATGTCCTCAGTCTTCCAGGTTGAATGGCAGTTAGCATCATTCAACCTGAAAGATTGAGGACATACCGGGGAATTAACTATGCTGCCTGTGCTAGGTCTATCTGTGCCACCCGTGCCAGTTTTTTATCTTAGTATGAAGTAGAAACTAGAACAGAAGGAATGGGAAGTTTTCCAAGTGGAAAACTGCCGCAGATTACCACCAGGTGTGACTTGTCTTATGGGATGTGAGTTGTCAGTAGACAGGTAACATCCCTCTCTCTGCTTGTGCATTGATCACAGGGCCGATCCTACCTGGGGTGCGCAGGGTGCTTTGCACCCAGGCGCCTGCAGAGGTAGGGGCGCCATAGTGCCAGAGGTCTCTCCTCCCTCCTTCTCTCCTTGTGAGTGTCCGTCCAGAACACTAGTGTGAGCGTAGGGCAGCCCGTCCAGCCTGGCAGTGCTTGGGGAGAGGGGCGCTCTTCTTCCTGACATGAGGGTTCTAGTCAGTGGCAGCTGAGTGCTTTTGTGCGGGAATTAATTCCTCACACTGAGATCCCGCACTGTCTCCACCAACTCCAGTTGGAATGCCTCCCCCTCCCATCTCTATCTCGGGCTGCAAGGAGAGCGAACCGAGGTGAGTCACAGTGTTCGGTGTGCTGTGTGTGGGAATGGTATCCCCAGCACACCTTTACATGTGCTCTGGGCTGCCCCTGCTAGGAGATGTTTTATGGCATGATAGATTACATAGGATACACAGGCCCTGTCCCTTCCTGCACCTCAGTAGTCCATCTACAGATATGATGTATAATGAGATGTACTAAGAGCTCTTTCACACTGACAGTGCGGGGGCGTTGGCGGTAATGCGCCGCAACTTTTAGTGGCACTTTACCGTCGCTTTAGAGGTACATTTAACCCCCACTAAAGGGTTCAAAGGCGCAACTGCGGAGGCGCTTTGCAAGCACTGCCCATTGATTTCAATGGGCAAGGGCGCTTTAGGAGCGGTGTATACTAAAGCGACTCAAAGAAGCTACTTGCAGGAATTATTTGGACGTCGTGCCAGTACTCTGCTCCAGTGTGAAAGCATTCGGGCTCTCACAGTGGGATTGTAGATAAGGCTTTTTCCAGGCGCTATTTTTAACACTGAAGCGCCCAAGCGCTCAAGCTGCACGTGCAGAGCCCGCCAGGAAGTCGGCACTGCACAGCGCTAATCACAGGCAGTGAGACATTTCCCGATGTGCGGCTGCAGAGATTGGGAAATGTGTCACTGCCTGCGATTAGCGCTGTGCAGTGCCGACTTCCTGGTGGGCTCTGCACGTGCAGCTTGCGAACACGCCGGAGCTCATCCTTAGTCTGCAGTCTCGGACCATCTCCTGTAGTATGTCTGCAGTCTCTGACCGTCTCCTGTAGTATATCTGCAGTCTCTGATCGTCTCCTGTACTATGTCTGCAGTCTCTGACCATCTCTTGTATTATGCCTGCAGTCTCTGACCATCTCTTGTATTATGTCTGCAGTCTCTGACCATTTCTTGTATTATGTCTGCAGTCTCTGACCATCTCCTGTACCATGTCTGCAGTCTCTGACCATCCCCTATACTATGTCTGCAGTCTTTGACCATCTCCTATACTATGTCTGCAGTCTCGGACCATCTCCTGTACTATGTCCGCAGTCTCTGACCATCTCTTGTATTATGTCTGCAGTCTCTGACCATCTCCTGTACCATGTCTGCAGTCTCCAACCATCTCCTATATCATGTCTGCAGTCTCTGACCATCTCCTATACCACATCTGCGGTCTTTGACCGTCTCCTGTACCATCTCTGCAGTCTCTAACTGTCTCCTATATCATGTCTGTCTGCAGTCTCTGACCATCTCCTGTACTATGTTTGTAGTCTCTGACCAGCTCCTGTACCATGTCTGCAGTCTCTGACCATCTCCTGTACTATGTCTGCAGTCTCTGATCATCACCTGTACTATGTCTGTAGTCTCTGACTATCTCCTGTATTATGTCTGCAGTCTCTGACCATCTCTTGTACTATGTCTGCAGTCTCTGACCATCTCTTGTACTATGTCTGCAGTCTTTGACCATCTCCTGTACTATGTCTGCAGTCTCTGACCATCTCTTGTACTATGTCTGCAGTCTCTGACCATCTCCTGTACTATGTCTGCAGTCTCTGACCATCTCCTGTACTATGTCTGCAGTCTCTGACCATCTATTGTATTATGTCTGCAGTCTCTGACCATCTCCTGTACTATGTCTGCAGTCTCTAACCGTCTCCTATATCATGTCTGCAGTCTCTGACCATCTCCTGTACTATGTCTGCAGTCTCTGACCATCTCCTGTACTGTGTCTGCAGTCTCTAACCATCTCCTATACCATGTCTGCAGTCTCTGACCGTCTCCTGTATCATGTCTGCAGTCTCTGACCGTCTCCTGTATCATGCCTGCAGTCTCTGACCGTCTCCTGTATCATGCCTGCAGTCTCTGACCGTCTCCTGTATCAGGTCTGCAGTCTCTGACAGTCTCCTGTAGTATGTCTGCAGTCTCTGACCATCTCCTGTAGTATGTAAAACAAAAAAACTGCGCTGTTTCCAAACCTACAACTACAGCTGCAGCTCAAAGTGAAATGTACACAAGCATAAATAGATAAACGTAAGGAGCTGCGCTTCTCAAAAAACATAGTTACATAGTAGGTGAGGTTAAAGAGGGAGTCTCGCGAAAAAAAAAAAATTTTAAAAGTCAGCAGCTGCTGATTTCTAAAATAAGGACACTCACCTGTCCCAGGGTCCAGCGATGTCGGCACCCGAGACCGATTCGTCCCTCGGTCCTCGGGTGCTGCCGCCGCCATTCTCTGTAAGGGAATCAGGAAGTGAAGCGCTGCGGCTCCATTTCCCGGTTCCCTACTGCGCATGCGCGAGTCACGCTGCGCTTCCTAACTGGTCCCCGCTGTCTCTGGGACCCGTGTGTGTCCCAGCAGACAGCGCGGTGAGGACGGGAAGAGGCATAGACTCCCGTGGGAGTCTATCCCAGAAGTGGGTGCAAATACCTGTCTTAGACAGGTATCTGCACCCCCTCCCCCCCGGAAAGGTGCCAAATGTGACACCGGAGGGGGGGAGGGTTCCGAAAAGTGGAGGTTCAATTTTTGTGTGAACCTCCGCTTTAAAAAAAGACACAAGTCCATCAAGGCCAACCTATGTGTGTGATTATATGTCAGTATTACATTGTATATCCCTGTATGTTGCGGGCGTTCAGGTGCTTATCTAATAGTTTTTTTTTAATTATCGATGCCCCCCGCTGAGACTACCACCTGTGGAAGGGGATTCCACATCCTTGCCGCTCTTACAGTAAAGAACCCTCTACACAGTAAAACTGCTTTTCTTCTAATTTTAATGAGTGGCCACGAGTCTTGTTAAATTCCCTTACATGAAGTAAAAGGCTGCCAGGGAACATCAGAAGGAGAGCGTAGCTGCACTGGACACAGCGAGTGAATAATAGAGCATTGAACCCTCACTGTGTCCTTTTATAGAACTCCCAGCACAGCAGAGTATCAATATTATAATAAATCACACAGACAGCACAGTAAGTGCTCGTTTCATTTGTTTTTTTTTTCGTTTATCAGATCATTTTATTTAGATGCGGCATTCGTTATTTCAGATAAATTCGTTACGTTCAGTTTGCCAAATTTGAAAAGAAATTCCAATACCTATAATTTAATAGTTTATAACTATTATTATAGGTTATTATTATTTATTATTAAAATAATAAAAACTATAATAATGGTTAATGATTTAATTATGTTAGAAAATACGAAAAACAAAATTATCCAAATGTTTTTCGTTCTTTCGAATTTCGTTTTAGAATTTTTTTTTTTTTAATAAATTCAAATAGTCTTTTGTTCATTCAAAAGCAGAGCCATGATAGAGATATGATAGAGCCATGATAGGGATATGATAGAGATATTATAAGGCCATGGTAGAGCCATGGTAGGGCCATGGTAGGGATATGATAGAGCTATGATAATGCCATGATAGGGCCATAATAGGGATATGATAGGGCCATGATAAAGCCATGGTAGGGCCATGATAGGGATATGATAGAGCCATGATAGGGATATGATAGAGCCATGATAGGGCCATGATAGAGGCATGATATAGCCATGATAGAGGCGTGATAGGGATATGATAGAGATATGATAGAGCCCTGATAGGGCCATGGTAGAGGCATGATAGGGATATAATAGGGCCATGGTAGAACCATGGTAAAGCCATGGTAGGGATATGTTAGCGCTATGATAAGGCCATGATAGGGCCATTATAGAGGCATGATAGGGATATGATCGAGCTATGGTAGGGCCATGATAGGGATATGATAAGGCCATAATAGGGCCATAATAGGGATATGATAGGGCCATGATAGGGATATGGTAGAGCCATGATAGAGGCATGATAGGGCCATAATAGGGCAATGATAGGGATAGGATAGAGCCATGATAGAGCCATGATAGGGCCATGATAGAGCACCTGCTTACTGTGCTGTCTGTGTTATTATTGTAATGCTGATGATCATAAGACGGTGAGATGCTGCTACTTTACTCTTCATTTGGGGGGAGCAGTAAAGATGTGCAGCAGAGCTGCATTTTTACTGCCCCCCCAAACAAATCCACTTTAACCTCTTCCCGTCCAGCGATGTACCAGTACGTCTCTGGATTGGAAGGGTGATATCTCGGTCATCACTGCAGCAATGATATCATTTTTTAGCCCCAGCAATTCTGCACAAACTAAAAGTAATCCTAGGGGCTAAGAAGCCGCTGGATAAATTTTCCAGGCAGTGGAAGGGGGTCCCCCAACCACCACCTTTAAGATGGGACCAGTAGCATCCAGTTCCTGAGACACGGTGAGAGGGGTGGATGTCGTTCCTCCCACTGCGTGACGTCACAAACCAGGAGTGTCGAGAATTGTATCACTTCCGGCTTTATTATCATGTAAACAATCCATTACCGGCCTGAACAAGCATCTGATCAGACTGATCTTGGTTTGATCAGGTGCTTTGGAGGCCAGAGGACAGATAAGAGGTTCTAAAAGACCCCAGATCTCTCCATAAAGAGGACCTGTCATGGCCTATACTATCACAAGGGATGTTGTACATCCCTTGTGAAAGGAAAAAACAAAGAAAAAAAATGTAAAAGTTACAGTGTAAGTCAAGGGTGTGGTTGAAAGAGGCCCCATCAGGTAGGCTGTGCGGAGGCCCCATGATTTCTAACAGCGGCCCTGGTGACTCGGCTCGGGTGCCCCCATACCAAGCTGCTTGCTGTGTGGGCACTCAACAGGAGGGAGGGGCCAGGAGCACCGTTGAGGGACCCGAGAAGAGGATGATCCGGGCTGCTCTGTGCAAAACCAACTGCATAGTAAACAAGGCAGAGCTCTGTCCTGTCAGTGGGGGATGTGCTGGATTTTGCTTCCCCGCAAAGCAGGGACCGATTGAATGAGTGCTAAGGCTGCTTTCACACTGATGCGCTACAGTTTACCTGCACCGTGGGTTCAGCGCAGTGCGCCTGTGGCTTTCCTGTGGGTTAGCTGCACTTTGCCATAGAATTCTATTATATCCTGCAGGTGTGATGCACTTTCTGAAAGCACACCAAACCCGCAGGTAATAACAGAAGTCTATGGCTCAGTACAGGTAATAATAGAAGTCTATGGCTCAGTACAGGTACCAATAAAAGTCTATGGGGCACAGTACAGGTAATACCAGAAGTCTGTGGCTCAGTATAGGTAATAATAGAAGTATAGGTAATAATAGAAGTATATGGCTCAGTACAGGCAATAACAGAAGTCTATGGGTCAGTACAGGTAATAACAGAAGTATATGGGTCAGTACAGGTAATAATAGAAGTCTATGGGTCAGTACAGGTAATAAAAGAAGTCTATGGCTCAGTACAGGTAATAACAGAAGTCTATGGCTCTGTACAGGTAATAACAGAAGTCTATGGCTCAGTAGAAGTAATAATAGAAGTCTATGGTTCAGTACAGGTAATAATAGAAGTCTATGGCTCAGTACAGGTAATAACAGAAGTCTATGGCTCTGTACAGGTAATAACAGAAGTCTATGGCTCAGTAGAAGTAATAATAGAAGTCTATGGTTCAGTACAGGTATTAATAGAAGTATATGGCTCAGTACGGGTAATAATAGAAGTCTATGGGTCAGTACAGGTAATAATAGAAGTCTATGGCTCAGTACAGGTAATAACAGAAGTCTATGGCTCAGTACAGGTAACAACAGAAGTCTATGGCTCAGTAGAAGTAATAATAGAAGTCTATGGCTCAGTACAGGTAATAACAGAAGTCTATGGCTCTGTACAGGTAATAACAGAAGTCTATGGCTCAGTAGAAGTAATAATAGAAGTCTATGGTTCAGTACAGGTATTAATAGAAGTATATGGCTCAGTACGGGTAATAATAGAAGTCTATGGGTCAGTACAGGTAATAATAGAAGTCTATGGCTCAGTACAGGTAATAACAGAAGTCTATGGCTCAGTACAGGTAACAACAGAAGTCTATGGCTCAGTAGAAGTAATAATAGAAGTCTATGGTTCAGTACAGGTATTAATAGAAGTATATGGCTCAGTACAGGCAATAACAGAAGTCTATGGGTCAGTACAGGTAATAATAGAAGTCTAAGGCTCAGTACAGGTAATAACAGAAGTCTATGGGTCAGTACAGGTAATAATAGAAGTATATGGCTCAGTACAGGTAATAACAGAAGTCTATGGATCAGTACAGGTACATTGCACCGCACCTGCAGATGAGTGTGAAAGAAGCCCAGTGTAGCGAGTGCAGAGTGCAGATATCCCCATTGCTGTTTTATTTTTTACTAAAAACTGACCTCAATCTTCACTTCTTCCTCAGGATTCCTGCAGGTATCGTTGGCAGTTGCTGTCCCCCAGGCGGGTATAACTGGCGGCTGCTGCTGGCTGTCCCCCTGGATGAATATAGATGGTCGGTTTTGCTGGTACTTCTGGCGGGTATTGTGGATACTGCTTGTGGGTACTGTTGGCGGGTGCTGGTGGGTTTTGCTGGTACTACTGGTGGGTACTGTTAGCAGTTACTGCTAGCAGGTATTGCTGCTGGGTACTCCTGGTGGGTATCGCTGGCGGCTTTTGTCTCAGGCAGAGTACATTTGGTATCACTCCACCTGTGACAGGAGCCGGCACTATACAGGACTCATTGGCTCTGCTCTCTACTGCAGCCGCATGCTTACTCTAGCGACGGCTCCATTCACACCAATTCTCGGGGATGGTGGGTCGGAGAACCCGTGATCTGGACTTGCTGACCAGCCACCCCAGAGCAGGAGGTGGCGGGTCACATCAGAGGCGGCATGGGCCAGCAGTTCGGCACCCCTGGTGTATAATATTAGCAGTAATCACTGTATTGGTGTCACTGGTTCCCACAATGTGTCAGTCAGTGTCAGATTGTCCGCCGCAATATTGCAGTCCCGCTAGAAGTCGCTGATCGCCGCCATTACTAGTATGAATAAACAAATTTAAATTCCAGTATATATCGCATAGTTTGTAGATGTGATAACGTTTCTGTAAACCAATCAATTTAAACTTAGGCCCCTTTCACACTGGGGCGGTTTGCAGGCGCTATTGCGCTAAAAATAGCGCCTGCAAACCGACCCAAAACAGCCGCTGCTGTCTCTCCAGTGTGAAAACCCCGAGGGCTTTCACACTGGAGCGGTGCGCTAGCAGGCCGGGAAAAAAAGTCCTGATAGCAGCATCTTCGGAGCAGTGGAGGAGCGGTGTATACACCACTCCTTTACCGCTCCTGCCCATTGAAATCAATGGGACAGCGCGGCTATTCCGCCGGCAAAGCGCCTCTGCAGAGGCGCTTTGCGGTGGATTTTAACCCTTTCTCGGCCGCTAGCGGGGGTAAAATCGCCCCGCTAGCGACCGAATACCGACGGTAAAGCGCGCTAACAAAAGCGGCGCTTTACCGCCGACGCCGCCCCGTGTGAAAGGGGCCTTATTGGGATATTTTTACCAAAAACATGTCGCTTAAATTGATGAAGAAATTCGATTTAAAAAAAAAAAAAATAATTATTGGAAATGTTTTATAGCGGGAAGTAAAAAGATATAATTTTTTTTTCAAAACTGTAGTTTTTTTCCTGTTTATGGCGCAAAAAATTTAAAAAAGCAGCAAGGTGATGAAATCCCACCAATTAAAAGCGCTATTTGTGGGATAAAATGATAGAAATGAGATTTGTGTACGGCGTCACATGACCGCGCCATTGTCAGGGAAAGTCACATGTGCGCTTCAAGAGGCGATTCTGCCGCCACTCATTATGACACCAAAGGGGGAACTTTGTCCCCGGAGGAGCCTAGAGCGCCCCCTGATGGGGGATCTATCAGATATTTTAGGGGGGGTTTAGCTGGGGCCCCCCTGATTCCATTCTGTATGATCAGAGGAGAGCAATACCCCCCCAGGGGAAACCCTTGGGACAGTCAGAGATTACATACATCATACAAGAGTCAGAGATTACATACATGACACACGGGACAGATAGATTATATATATGACACACGGGACAGTCACAGATTACATACATGACACATGGGATGGTCAGAGATTGCATACATGACACAAGGGACAGTCACAGATTACATACATGACACAAGGGACAGTCACAGATTACATACATGACACAAGGGACAGTCACAGATTACATACATGACACACGGGATGGTCAGAGATTGCACACAAGACACAAGGGACAGTCATAGATTACATACATGACACAATAGACAGTCACAAATTACATACATGACACACGGGACAGTCATAGATTACATACATGATCACAAGATGGTCACAGATTACATACATGACACACAGGACGGTCACAGATTACATACATGACACATGGGACGGTCAAAGATTACATACATGACACAAGGGACAGTCACAGATTACACACATGACACAAGGGACAGTCACAGATTACATACATGACACAAGGGACAGTCAAAGATTACATACATGACACACGGGATGGTCAGAGATTACATACATGACACACGGGATGGTCAGAGATTACATACATGACACAAGGGACTGTCACAAATTACATACATGATCACGAGATGGTCACAGATTACATACATGACACACGGGATAGTCACAGATTACATGCATGACACACGGGATACATGAGGGGATGGCACCCCATTGGTCACGCAGGGCCGCTGTTAGAAATCACGGGGCCCCCTACAACCTACCTGACAGGGCCCGCCCCCCCCCCCTGGAAATCAAAAGAAAACTAGCAGTGTATACGAGACATTGGGCCACATTGACATTTGAGGTCAGCTGAATGTGTGACAAAGTGCACAGGTAACGGGCAATCTGCAGCGCATTTCGGAAATGTACTTGTGGTGCCCAATAATTGTTAATGGCGCCCCAAATGCAATGATCAGACATGTGTTTTGTCTTGTGGCAAAGCTGCATGCCTTAAAAGTTTCTAAAGCCTCTATGATGTGTTTGTCACATATATGGCGGCCCATTCAAGTGAACGGGTTCCCCTATGTGCGAAAAACAAGAAACAAGGAAATGTGATGAGGAATGTTTGTTATGTGACGTATACAGGGACCTTAGGGATGGTATATAGCATGGATATGCAATTAGTGGACCTCCAACTGTTGCAGAACTACAAGTCCCATGATGCATAGCAAGACTGACAGCCACAAGCTTGAAACCCAGAGGCAGAGGCATGATGGGACTTGTAGTTTTGCAACAGCTGGAGGTCCACTAATTGCAGATCCCTGGTATATAGAAATGGCTGGGCAGAGATTCTTGGCAGATGTAGAGACATAGAGATGTCTTCACTGGCTTCCTGCTCAGCACTGCAGTGACAGCTCTCTGCACTTCTAGGTTGGCTCTATATTCACCTCTCTCCGAAATCCTAAAGTTTTGTGACTTTGTTCCCCTCCAGCAGAAGTACTACTCCATCCAAACCCTGGAGTTCAGTGAACAGAGAGCAGTGACAGTATGATCTGGAGGGAGGGGGGTCAGAGGTCAGGACTCAGGGAGGAGGAGCTGAAAAAAGCTTCCTACTCACCCTGACCAAACACAACACTGACGAGGGGGAGTTTCAGGCCTGGAAAGTAATGCACCTCCAGGAACTCCTCACTCTTCCAGGCCACACCCCCCATCCCGCCCACTCAAGCAGCAGCCTGCAGGAGATAGGCTGGGAACATGCAGGGGGCGGAGACTCCAGTGGCATTTACGGGGCTAATGGTTTCCATGGAAATCATCACCTCGGCTTGTTTACCTTCTGCCGTCTCTGAGCCGCACATGCGCAGTAGCTGCAGGGAGGATGTCATGCTTCTCCTCCTGTGAAGTCACGTGGCCTCGTTATGTGCAACACGTGACTGCTGCAGAGAGCGACCTAACGGCTCAGGTTGGGAGTGGGCGTGATCAGCGCATGGGACGCGCGTGACCAGAGGATGAATAGCCAATCAGGAGCTGGAGGCTGGAGCCGTTACACCTGTGACGTCACTTGTGACGTCACGGCTTGATCAGATAAATAGCCGAGCGGGCAAAGGGAGCGCGTCAGTGTGAGGAGAGCGGAGAAGAGGAAACATCTCCAGCACAGAGCTCCGGAGGGAGGAGCCATTGTCCGGACTACAGCCGGGTCATAGCGTGTCTGTGTGCCCGGGGAACCTGCCTCCTCTGCTCAGCCTCTGAGGCACTACAACTCCCAGCAATCTCTGTCCACATGAGGAACTACAACTCCCAGCATGTGCTGTGTAAGTAATGGGGGTTCAGCTCCCAGCCTGGAATAGGATGTTACAGGACTACGTATCCCAGCATGATTTCTTCTATAGATGTACTACAAGTCCCAGCAATCTCTACATACCCCAGCCTGCTGCCCTCCCCCTCCTCAGGGGTAATTGCACCCCACACTCCTCTCCCACCACAGGTGGTGGGTCCCCTCCCTCCAGGATGAGGGAGGGCTGGTCGGGACTGGGGAGGTGCAATTGCCCCTGAAGAGGGGGAGGGGCCGGGGAGCAGACTGGGGTATGTAGAGATCACTGGACCTGTAATATCTCCATAGAGAAAATCATGCTGGGATATGTAGTCCCACAGCATCTTATTCCAGGCTGGGAACTGAACCCCCATTACTTACACAGTGCAGGCTGGGAGTTGTAGTTCCTCATGTGGACAGAGATTGCTGGGACTTGTAGTTCCTTTAGAGCCTGAGCAGAGGATGCAGATCACACAGACACGCCGTGACCCAGCTGTAGTCCGGACAATGGCTCCTCCCTCCAGAGCTCTGTGTGGGGGATGGTCCCTCCTCCCCCGCTCTCCACACACTGACACCCACATCTCCACTCACCTACCACCGAGGGTGGGGCTCCAATTGCTTGCCCTCCCCCACACACGGGGCCGATCCAGGAAACATCTCCACCACAGAGCTCCGGAGGGAGGAGCCATTGTTCGGACTACAGCTGGGTCACAGCGTGTCTGTGTGTCCGGGGAACCTGCCTCCTCTGCTCAAGCTCTGAGGAACTACAACTCCCAGATTGCTGGGACTTGTAGTTCCTTTAGAGCCTGAGCAGAGGATGCAGATCACACAGACACGCCGTGACCCAGCTGTAGTCCGGACAATGGCTCCTCCCTCCAGAGCTCTGTGTGGGGGATGGTCCCTCCTCCCCCGCTCTCCACACACTGACACCCACATCTCCACTCACCTACCACCGAGGGTGGGGCTCCAATTGCCTGCCCTCCCCCACACACAGGGCCGATCTAGGAAATATTCGATTGCCTCTCGGGGATCAGGAAGGAATTTTTTCCCCAGCTGGAGCTCATTGGATCATGCTTTGCTGGGGTTTTTCGCCTTCCTCTGGATCAACTGCCTCACAACCCAATACACCCACTCTTCTACCACCAAGAGGGGGCGCTACCACCCAGGGCATGGGGCGAGTGTGGCCAGTGGAACTTCCCCCCAAGTTTCATCTGCCCTCACTCCCCCATGCCCAGCGTAATGGTAATACCCCCTGCCCCCACCTACACCCATTCATCTACCACCAAGAGGGGACGCTACCACCCTGGGTAGGGGGTTAGTGTGGCCAGTGGAACTTCCCCCCAAGTTTCATCTGCCCTCGCTTCCCCATGCCCAGCATACTGGTAATACCCCCTGCCCCACCTATATGCAATCCATCTACCACCAAGGGTGACAATGCCTCAGGCTCTGCTACACCCATTCATGTACCACCAAGAAGGGACGCTGGAACCCTGGGTAGGGGGGAGAGTGTGGCCAGTGGAACTTCCCCCCAAGTTTCATCTGCCCTCACTCCCCCATGCCCAGCATAATATTAATACCCCCTGCCCCCACCTTTATGCAATCATCTACCACCAAGGGTGACAATGCCTCATGCTCTGCTACACCCACTCATCTACCACCAAGAAGGGACGCTACAACCCTGGGTAGGGGGTGAGTGTGGCCAGTGGAACTTCCCCCCAAGTTTCATCTGCCCTAACTCCCCCATGCCCAGCATACTGGTAATACCCCCTGCCCCCACCTACACCCACCCATCTACCACCAAGAGGGGACGCTACCACCCTGGGTAGGGGGTGAGTGTGGCCAGTGGAACTTCCCCCCAAGTTTCATCTGCCCTCACTCCCCCATGCCCAGCATACTGGTAATACCCCCTGCCCCCACCTACACCCATCCATCTACCACCAAGAGGGGACGCTACCACTCTGAGTAGGGGGTTAGTGTGGCCAGTGGAACTTCCCCCCAAGTTTCATCTGCCCTCACTTCCCCATGCCCAGCATACTGGTAATACCCCCTTCCCCCAGCTATATGCAATCATCTACCACCAAGGGTGACAATGCCTCTTAGGTTCCACAGAAAATGGGGTGCCTTGCCGTGGCTCTGTGGCTTACGCATGCATTTGTAAATGTGTGCAACTAAACCCCTGTCTTTGACACATACTGCTCAACAGGACAGTTTGGTTGGTCACAGGCTGGTCGGTAAGTTGAGTGTGGAAATGTCTTATTTTTATGTGTTTGCCTTTGCAATGCTCCTTTCTGCAGTGACCAGTTACAGGTGGGGGCGGGCAGTAACCACTTTTTTGTACCAGCAAGGGTGGCAATACCTCTTAGGCTCAGCTACACCCACTGATCTACCACCAAGGGTGGCAATGCCTTTTACTGTAAAGTATTTTCTACATTTGCAATATAGTCCCATCTATGGGATTTTTTTATTGGATATTGTAATAAAATTTGACTACTATTACTTAACAATACTGGTGTGGTACTGTTACATTTCTATATAACTGTGTTCTTTAGGGTGTTTGCTTTATGTAAACAGATGGGGATCGGGATTCCATTTGGTTTTTCTGATCCGCCCACTGCCTGATTGAAAAAAAATAAAAAATACACTTCTATGGCCAACCTTAAGGACTTTAGCAGCCCATAGATTATGCAACTTTCTTTCACACAATGGGTGAATGGAAAGAAAATTGCTTGATTTCCCCCAGCAACACAGATGGGGGCATCCCTCCCATAGCGCTATTGTGTTTTGCCAGCGGGGTGCTTTCCCTGCTGGCAGAACAGAATGATCATTGCCAGCTGTGATTGCCTGAATAAAAATCCCACAGACCGATTGTACTGAAGTCAATCGATTTCAGTACAACCAGCCTGCCCATGGATAGATTGAATCTCAGGCCTGTCCCTGCTGAACCAGCCGAGGTTAAATCCTTCTGTGGCCGGCTATAGATTGTAAGATCCGAGAGGGCTGAAATGAATGTGCAATATAAATGTGTAAATTGTCTGCATTATAGAAATACTTCTGATAAATAAAGTACATTTATACGTCAATAAAATCCTGTAAATTGAAAAGTTGTAGCTGGTGACTGGGTCTCTTTATAGGATATTTAGTAAAAGCAATAAAGAGTAACAATCTTATGTAGGGACAAACCTGCAACTAAACATATTTATAGAGTTAGGGCCGCACTTTACAGAGGAGCCTTGGCGGGGCGCTGCGGCTTCCACAGATTTGCAAATGAGTGCAACAAAAGCCTCTGTTTTTACCCTGAATTGTTAGACAGGACAATTTGTTTCTTTGCTGGCTGGCTGGTAAGTCTGCTGGGAATTTTTTTTTGCCTGTATTGTGCAATCTCCTTCCATGTGCAACCATAAAAAGACAGACAAGGCGCCCAGACCTAGTGCTTTATCCTAAAACCATCCCTTTATTAATATAAAAAGTGGTAAGTATTATACTCACAAAATGACAAATGTATCAAGTACATCAAATAGTACACCGTCATCCAATCCACATTGCATCATGTGCTAGGAGAAGGTGAAGATCCAATACGCTAATGCATTTCGAGGACTAGCTTCTTCAGGGCTCTGAGGAAGAGGCTAGTCCTCGAAACATGTTAGCCTATTAGCTCTTCACCTTCTCCTACCACATGATCTGATGCAATGTGGATTAGATGACGGTGTACTATGTGATGTGCTTGATACATTTGTCATCTTGTGAGTATAATACTTACCACTTTTTATATTAATAAAGTGATTGTTTAACCACTTAAGGACCAGCCTCGTTTTGGATTTTAGGTGTTTACATGTTTAAAACAGTTTTTTTTTGCTAGAAAATGACTTAGAACCCCCAAACATTATATATGGTTTTTCTTCTAACACCCTAGAGAATAAAATGGCGGTCGTTGCAATACTTTTTTTTGCACCGTATTTGCGCAGCGGTCTTAAAAGCGCACTTTTTTTGGAAAAAAATCACTTAAGACAACAGTAAAGTTAGCCCAATTTTTTTTATATTGTGAAATATAATGTTACGCCAAGTAAATTGATACCCAACATGTCACGCTTGAAAATTGCGCCCGCTTGTGGAATGGCGTCAAACTTTTACCCTCAAAAATCTCCATAGGCGACGTTTAAAAAATTCTACAGGTTGCATATTTTGCGGGACAGAGGGGGTCTAGGGCTAGAATTATTGCTCTCACTCTACTGGTCGCTGCGATACCTCACATGTGTGGTTTGACCACCGTTTTCATATGTGGGCGCTACTCGCGTATGCGTTCGCTTCTGCGTGCGAGCTTGTCGGGACGGGGGGGGGGTTTAAAAAAAAATGTTTATTATTATTTATTTTACAATATTTTATTTATTTTTACACTGTTTTAAAAAAAAAAATGGTGTCACTTTTATTCCTATTACAAGGAATGTAAATATCCCTTGTAATAGCAAAAAGCATGGCAGGACCTCTTAAATATGAGATCTGGGGTCAAAAAGACCTCAGATCTCATATTTACACTAAAATGCAATAAAAAAAAAAAAGTCATTTGAAAAAATGTGCCTTTTAAGAGGCGTGGACGGAAGTGACGTTTTGACATCGCTTCCGCCCAGCAGTGTCATAGAGACGAGTGAGCACCATCTTAGCCTCACTCGTCTCCAGACACAGGACGGAGACGGATGCGATCGCCTCCGCCGCTACCGACGGCCCTGGTAAGCGGCGGAGGGCACCGGATCGCGGCGGGAGGGGGGACCCTCTCCCGCCACCGATAAAAGTGATCTCGCGGTGAATCCGCCGCAGGGACCACTTTTATCTGAAAGCCGGCCGCCGCACGAAAACGGGGATACCGGGGTTATGGCAGCTAGCTGCTGCCATAACAACGATATCCGCCGCCAAAGTTTGGACGTACATCGTCGTGCGGCGGTCGGTAAGTGGTTAAGGATAAGGCTACTTTCACATTGGGGCTGCATTAGCGCTAAAGCGCCGCTTGTTTTAGCGGCGCTTTAGCGCTGTTTAATCAGTGTTTTTGGGACGCTCTTAACCCCGATAGCGGCCGAAGATGGGGTTAAAATGGCGCGTCCAAATGGCTTTTCAGGCGCTTCAGAATCACTGCCCATTCATTCCAATGGGCAGGGGCAGTTCAGGAGCGCTGTATATAATGCTCCAAAACCTCCCCAAAGATGCTGCTTGCAGGACTTTTTGTAACATCCCACAAGCCCCAGTGTGTAAGCACTCCGGCTTTCACGTTCGGGCGCATGGGAGGCAGTTTACAGGCGATATTTCTAGCGCTAAAACGACTGAAAACTGCCTCCTGTGTGAAAGGGGTCTAGAGCACTAAGTCTGGACGCCCTCTCTGTCTTTTTATGGTCTCAGTTGTTCCAGACTCTCCCAGTCCTAAGAGGCAGCAAGACGAAGTGCATCTATACAAGCCAGGACGGATATATAGCCAACTTACATTGTGTGGGTTCACTCCCAAGCGCAGGAGGTTTTTGTGTGGATTTGCTTTTTGCTCCTTCCATGTGCACCTTACTGCGAAGGCAAGTTATACCCTGTCAGCAATGATGTTACGTTCGCACTTATATTTTCTACTGTTTGGTCTAACCCCTTCTGGACCAAGTATGGTTTTATTGGTGTTACGGCTCCCCACTTCCGCCTGGTTTGCTTTAGTTCCCTTTTTCACCATTATTTCCTCGAATGGAGATCACTGAAAGCAGTAATCCCTACTCTGGGTAATTTTGTAGTGTCAGATAAGCACAACCTTCACAGCCTTCAGTCCCAGAGTGGATACGCAGACACAGTAATAAATACTACTAGATATGTAGATTGAAAGACCAATCCCTGCCGCTTTGGTCAGGGCCGGATTAACATAGGGGCTGATGGAGCTGCAGCTCCAGGCCCCTGCCTTAAAATCGGCCCTCACAGCTAGTAATATAAGCCCGACTTTCTCCTGCCCATAAACGTCTATGGGACAGGAGAAGCTGTGTGTAAATGCAGGGGTGTCTGGCTGCATCTGTGTTGGCTCACTGTGTTTAGTACAGTGTCACAGTGCACAGTTCCCCCCCTACACAAATGGCTCTGCCTTCCCCCTCCCCTCTCTCTTCTCTCTGTGTGCAGTGAAGGAGCCGTGTGGGCTGGGAAATTATGAACAGAGCAGCCGGCAGATAGAAGGTGAACTGAACACATATCTGAGTGATGAGCTTCCGACCATCCAAGTGTGAGCTCAGTGACTGGACTTTTATCTCCCTTCTCTCCCCCTCTTTTACCTTTATCTTCAGCAATGGCTGTTATAACTGCAGTCAATATGTAGACTTGGCTCCTTGTGCTTTTAGGTGGGTTCACACATATTTGCTGTGTTTTGGCCCATTGCTGGTGTATCCGCAGTTTTCCTGCGTTTTACCCACAGTCCTATTGATTTCTATTAGGTTGCATGTTTTTTCTGAAAGCGCACCAAAATCAATAGGACTGCAAGCTAAAACTGCAGATACACAAGCAGTGCGCCCAAACTGCAGCACACCAGTGTGAGCCCAAAGGCTGTACACACAACCCTCTATAGAACTTGGTCTGATCAATACTCCTGGCATTCATTTTACACACAGACATACCATCCCAGATCAGGAGGGGTGGGGGCTTCAGGGATTTGTTTGACTATGCAGGCCCTGTCCCTTCTACCCATCCTGGAACAGTCCTGGAGGGAGTGGCAGGCTGCTGGTGGCAAGTGACACTCTGTATCTGGTGGCAGGCTGCAGGTGACATGTGGCACACTGTATCTGGTGATAGGCTGCAGGTGACAAGTGGCACACTGTATCTGGTGGCAGGCTGCTGGTGGCAAGTAGCACACTGTATCTGGTGGCAGGCTGCTGGTGGCAAGTAGCACACTGTATCTGGTGGCAGGCTGCTAGTGGCAAGTGGCACACTGTATCTGGTGATAGGCTGCAGGTGACAAGTGGCACACTGTATCTGGTGATAGGCTGCAGGTGACAAGTGGCACACTGTATCTGGTGGCAGGCTGCTGGTGGCAAGTAGCACACTGTATCTGGTGGCAGGCTGCTGGTGGCAAGTGACACGCTGTATCTGGTGACAGGCTGTCAGTGGCAAGTGGCACACTGTATCTGGTGGCAGGCTGCTAGTGGCAAGTGGCACACTGTATCTGGTGACAGGCTGTAGGTGACATGTGGCACACTGTATCTGGTGGCAGGCTGCTAGTGGCAAGTGGCACACTGTATCTGGTGGTAGGCTGTGGTTGGCAAGTGGCACACTGTATCTGGTGGCAGGCTGCCGGTGGCAAGTGGCACACTGTATCTGGTGGTAGGCTGTGGTTGGCAAGTGGCACACTGTATCTAGTGGTAGGCTGTGGTTGGCAAGTGGCACACTGTATCTGGTGGTAGGCTGTGGTTGGCAAGTGGCACACTGTATCTGGTGGCAGGCTGCTGGTGGCAAGTGGCACACTGTATCTGGTGGCAAGCTGCTGGTGGCAAGTGGCACACTATCTGGTGGAAGGCTGCTGGTGGTAAGTGACACACTGTATCTGGTGGTAGGCTGTGGTTGGCAAGTGGCACACTGTATCTGGTGGCAGGCTGCTGGTGGCAAGTGGCACACTGTATCTGGTAGCAGGCTGCCGGTGGCAAGTGGCACAATGTATCTGGTGGTAGGCTGTGGTTGGCAAGTGGCACAATGTATCTGGTGGTAGGCTGCTGGTGGCAAGTGGCACACTGTATCTGATGGCAGGCTGCTGGTGGCAAGTGGCACACTATCTGGTGGAAGGCTGCTGGTGGTAAGTGACACACTGTATCTGGTGGTAGACTGTGGTTGGCAAGTGGCACACTGTATCTGATGGAAGGCTGCTGGTGGCAAGTGGCACACTGTATCTGGTGGCAGGGAGCTGGTGGCAAGTGGCACACTGTATCTGGTGGCAAGTGGCACAATGTATCTGGTGGCAGGCTGCTGGTGGCAAGTGGCACACTGTATCTGGTGGCAAGTGGCACAATGTATCTGGTGGCAAGTGGCACAATGTATCTAGTGGCAGGCTGCTGGTGGCAAGTGGCACACTGTATCTGGTGAAAGGCTGCTGTTGGCAAGTGGCACACTGTATCTGGTGGCAGGCTGCTGGTGGCAATTGGCACATTGTACCTTTTGGCAGGCTGTGGGTAGCAAGTGGCACACTATATCTGGTTGCAAGTGGCACACTGTATCTGGTAGCAGGCTGCTGGTGGCAAGTGACATGCTGCATCTAGCGGCAGGCAACTGTGGAAAGTGATACGCTACATTTGGTGGCAGGCTATGGGTGGCAAGTGACAAGCTGCATCTGGTGGCAAGTGACAAGCTCAGGTCCCACTGATTCTGCACGATGGTGAGTTGAACTATTTCACTATATATTACAATGTAGTAACTGAAATAATGGAATTTGATCATCCTGACACCATATCAAGCATGGTGTCAGGATGATTGATTTTAAGTACTAACACCAGCCATTTGCCTGACAAATCACCTCCACCGCCGATTTCCCCGCCAACCCTGAGACTACATCCCCCACCCTCATCTTTTTTTGGGAAGAGGGGGTTGTCTCTGAATGACAGTTTGGAAATGTGGCCTCCCTATGTTGCTGCTGGTGAGAGACCGCATAGCAGGTGGTATTGGTGGTGTAGCTGCTGCTCAGAGGCTGCACAGCTGGTATTACTGGTGAGAGTATATTTAATTCGTTTTAGCGAAAAATTGTTTGCATTTTCATTTTGTTTCCATAAAAAGGCCCACCGAAATCCTCAGCACCAGGCCCATGATGCTCTTAATCTGGCCCTGGCTTTGGTTTTCACAAGTCGCTAGACACAGAAAAAAGGAGTTGTTGCTGTGTAATAAGTTAAAGGTATACAACTTTTATTTTTTGTTTCTTTAGTTTTTATTGAAGAATAGTATGTATAATGCACAATGTACAATACAGAGAAGATTTAAACAAGTTGACCAGTGAACCTCGTAGTAACAGAACAGTCAGTTAACCATATATGCAGGAATAAACATCTATATACATATTCAAATACCATCTATGACATATATCGAGGCTCAATGCGCTCAGTTCTTACCAGCTTGTCAAAATCGGCGACATATTCAGGGCATAGGCTCCAGTATCTTCCCTGTAAAAGCCCTTTACTTAGGCATAAAACCTTGAGAAGACAGAATGCAAGAAAAAGAGAAGAGTGAAAGTAGAGAACAAGAGACAAGGTGGGGAGGGAGGGGGAGTCTGTCTGCCTCGGTCCAATCCCTCTTATGCAATATAACTAGCCAACATCGCATAAGCAGATGTGTATTTGAAGGCAAACCAGCAGGACCATATTTTCTTTGCTAGGTAAGATTTATTTCTTTTTTTGTTTACAAACGATTTTTATTATGTAAAAGGTCAAGGTATAAAACAATTACAATGATGGTACAGAAATGTATACAAATATCTTTAGCAGTAAATGTTGTATAGGAGATAATAAAGGAATATGGTTAGTTAGATGAAAAAATACACATTGTTATAGTCAGGCCAGTCAAAAGTATTGTCATAAAAGGAGGAAAGGACAATTACATATATATAATCGAAATTTTTCTAAATCATAGAGGTGGTGTCCCAGAGAGTCCATTTTTGGTAAGATTTATTTCTAAGGGAGAGAGTCAAGTCTTCCATATAGTATATATGGTCTACTTTCACTAGCCATTGGCGTAGCGTAGGTATGGTCGGTTGCTTCCAATATTGGGAGATAAGTGCCTTTGCAGCGCTAAGGAGGTGTGGTGTTATAGATTTCTTATACGTTCCCACTGGTTAGCCTGTACAATGTAGTAATACAATCCACGGATCATTGGGAATCTCATAACCTTGGATCTCCTTGGCCCAGTGTAGAATAGCTAGCCAATATGGGCGTATAAGTGGGCAAAACCACCAGATGTGAGCATGTGTTGCTCGTTCACCGCATCCCCTCCATGACAGAGGTGATGCTTGTGGAAAGGTCTTGTGCAGCACCACAGGGGTGTGTAGTGCCATCTCGTCAACAATTTATAGTTCACCTCCGCGGTTTTGGAAGCCCCAGAGGAGGTATGAGCCATTATGATAATGGTGGATCTTTGGGCTGCTGACAACTCTTTGCGGAGGTCTTATTCTCAATTGCGTAAGAAAGTAGGGTCTCTTGTGGAGGTTAGCGTTTGCAATGCTTGTTAAAAGTGGGAGACAGGCTTCTCCACTGGTTGGTCCTCAGAAAAAGCGGCTTCTAAGAGTGTCAGATCCGAGACGGACCGTAACGGTTTTGGGAGAGAATGCACAAAAGCTGCTAGTTTGCGGTATCTCCACTGGTCCATGAGTGTCACTGTCGAGCTAAGTATTATAGACAAAGGCACGATACCCGATGGAGTAGTTACTTGATGTAGTTGGGTCGTAGCCCCAAAATTCCAAACATGAATCCCGGGGTCAATGTTACCCGGGGGAAAGTAGTTATGACCAGTCAATGGCAAGAGAGGAGAGTTATATGTCCATTTATTCGTCTTGCACAGTGAGTCCCACACCATGAGGGTGGAGCATGTAAGCGGTAATGTGGTAGAGGACAAAGTTCTGTATTTCCTAGGGATCCAAATTTGTGTGAAAAGATCTGTGCCACTGAGCTGTTTCCAGGTGAACCCCAAGCTTAGAGTCTTTGTGATACTTCCAATCAGATATTCTATTCAACACAATTGCCAAGAAATATCTTTTAAAATCTGGTAGGGCTAAGCCCACTTCCCTTTTGAGTCTAATGAGGAGGGTCCTAGCAAGCCTGGCTCATCTTCTGTTCTAGACATATTTACTGATTAACGATCTTATCAGCGTAAAGAAACCTGCAGGTATTCCATACGGAATCATTTGTAACATGAACAGCAACCTGGGTAGCACATTCATCTTCACAACTCCAATTCTCCCCAACCATGAGAGAGCAGTTTGGGTATACAACTTTTATAACCAAGTACACCGATAATTTAAGTATTTTGTTATCTAGTGGTGAGTATATCCCAGATGTATGAATAATATGTTGGTTAAGCAATTTTCACCAGCAAGTGTACAGAAGTTCAGATTTTTGTTATAATGGGTAAATAGAAGGAGACATGCAGGTATTCTCAGCAGATTATCAGCAGATTGTTAGCAGTTATGAGCGTAGCTATGTAGATCTTTTTTATACGGCTGCTGAATAGTATAGATTTTGCTCTCAGTTTATGCAGATATGCAGATTATGATATAGTTATTGCAAGGGTTGCAACATAGGTATGCAGGTATCTATGCAATTTCAGTTCCAGGGATGTAGGTTAAAGGCTAATTTATGCTCAGTTTTTTACAGTCACAATCCTCTCATCCAGTCTCATTACAGATCGTTTGTTTTTTTTACTCACTCAATATTTCAGTCCTCGATATACCTCAGTGGCTCTTGCTGCTGCTCTGTTCTGCTTTTTTCAGATGCAGGGATAGATGAACCTCTCGGGCGCCTGTCGCTCCGATGTCTCGGCCTTCCCTGAGGTTCTCCCAGGGGCCCCGACCTGGCAGCTGAGCGTGTCGGGTGGATCAGATGACCAGCAACTCCCGAGAGTTACCGAAGGCGCCCACGTGACCTCCGATGGCTTCCGAGGAGCTTCCCGCACCCCGGGATATCACAGCTACTCAGCCGAGCCCGGGGCTGTCCACCACTTCTCGATCCCCTTCGCTCCTCCGCACTCCTCTCAGGACCCACAGCGTTGCGAGGCAAGACAGCCAGCCAGGAGGCAGAGACCGGGTCGGCGGTGAGAGTCCCTGTACCTTTAACACCTTTCCGCCCCGCCGTAAAATGAGGGCTGGACGGGATTTTCGCTGTTCTCAGTGGACGTCATATGATGTCCTCCCCAGAATGCACCTCGCGTGCCTCACATACCTCGCTGCAGCCGGACACAACGGATGACATATCAGTGTACCGGCATGCTGTCGGTGCCATGTGATTGCTGTGACCAATCACCGCAGACCAACATGACAATTGTACACAATGAATGGCTTCTATTCATGCCATTGATTGTGTACTATTGTGATGCTCTCTGCAATTGGCCACAGTGATCAC
The DNA here is from genome assembly GCA_037952925.1 of Lithobates clamitans. Lineage (NCBI taxonomy): Eukaryota > Metazoa > Chordata > Amphibia > Anura > Ranidae > Lithobates > Lithobates clamitans. The sequence continues at coordinate 339,773 of JBBGZY010001338.1, read as the reverse complement.
ATGGCACAGACAGGTCCAATCACAGCCTATCTGTACCATGTGATTAGCAATAGTAAACATGGAATGAATAGATTTAATTCAGAAAAAATGGTTGCTTATACCAGTGAAATATAAGCAATCATAGTGTGTAAAAATAAAAATCCTGATCACCTCCCCAGAGTAGTACAGTGTTACTATATTGCTCTGGTCACAGTATGTAAAAAAAAAATCATTAAAAAATTAATAAAAAAGGAAAATGAATTTAGAAAACTGAAAATGGAAAAAATATATACTGCCACACCAGTTATATGAGGACACTGTACTGCACTGGTGACATTATGTAAAAAAAATAAATGGGGAACTGTTTTTTTTTCTTCATTTTCCAAAAAAATGCAACAAAGGATTACAACTTAAAAAAAACTGCTGTGCCTCTTACTAATTACATCAGACTGTCTTCGTTCCAAAAAGGGGGCATTTGTACTGTCCTGTCATTTTTGGGGCCTCCAAAAATGGGATTGACTGTCAGTACATCAGAATTGATCCATTTTCAGATAGATATCCCATAGCTTGTGGACTCTCTAACTTTCCTACGGACCAAATAATATACACTAATTTGGGTTATAGTCACCAAAGAAATGTAGCAGAATACATTTTGGCCTAAATGTATGAAGAATTATTTATTTGTTCCATTTTATAACAGAAACAAAGAAAAAAGTGTTTTTCATTTTTTTTCGGTCTTTTTTTTGTTTATATAATACAAATAAATAAAAAAAAAACAGTGGTGATTAAATGCCACCAAAAGCTCTAGTTGTGTGAAAAAAATATATAAAAATTTCATCTGCGTACAGTGTTACATGATCACGCAATTGTCATTCAAATTGTGACAGCGCTGAAAGCTGAAAATTGGCCTGGGCAGGAGGGGGGTGAAAGTGTCCGGTATTGAAGTGGTTAATGAAAAGAAAAGCGGTAAAATGGATCCCCTGCAGCTGGCAACAATAGACTGACCCCCTCCCCCTGAAACAATAGTTCCTCCCCCTATGCATTTAAAGCTAATTAAGATACAAGATAAAAAAAAATATATTATCTATCTATCTATCTATCTATCTATCTATCTATCTATCTATCTATCTATCTATCTATCTATCTATCTATCTATCTATCTATCTATCTATCTATCTATCTATCTACAGTATCTCACAAAAGTGAGTACACCCCTCGCATTTTTGTAAATATTTTATTCTATCTTTTCATGTGACAACACTTAAGGAATGACACTTTTCTACAATGTAAAGTAGTGAGTGTACAGCTTGTATAACAGTGTAAATTTGCTGTCCCTTCAAAATAACTCAACACACAGCCATTAATGTCTAAACCGCTGGCAACAAAAGTCAGTACACCCCTAAGTGAAAATGTCCAAATTGGGCCCAAAGTGTTAATACTTTGTGTGGCCACCATTATTTTCCAGCACTGCCTTAACCCTCTTGGGCATGGAGGTCACCAGAGCTTCACAGGTTGCCACTGAAGTCCTCTTCCACTCCTCCATGACGACATCACGGAGCTGGTGGATGTTAGAGACCTTGCACTCCTCCACCTTCCGTTTGAGGATGCCCCACAGATGCTAAATAGGCTTTAGGTCTGGAGACATGTTTGGCCAGTCCATCACCTTTACCCTCAGCTTGTGTAGCAAGGCAGTGGTCATCTTGGAGGTGTGTTTGGGGTCGTTATCATGTTGGAATACTGCCCTGCGGCCCAGTCTCCGAAGGGAGGGGATCATGCTCTGCTTCAGTATGTCACAGTACATGTTGGCATTCATGGTTCCCTCAATGAACTGTAGTTCCCCAGTGCTGGCAGCACTAATGCAGCCCCAGACCATGACACTCCCACCACCATGCTTGATTGTAGGCAAGACACACTTGTCCTTATACTTCTCACCTGGTTGCCGCCACACACGCTTGACACCATCTGAACCAAATACGTTTATCTTGGTCTCATCAGACCACAGGACATGGTTCCAGTAATCCATGTCCTTAGTCTGCTTGTCTTCAGCAAACTGTTGGTGAGCTTTCTTGTGCATCATCTTTTTTTTTTTTTTAACAATCAGGAGTGCTTTATTGGAAACAATAATAGTTCATACAAATCGAATACACAAGTACAGGCGTATATAATCACAGTACATGCAACAGCTGAGTTACATCTTGTATCACTTGGTCACCATCCATACTACTTATACTTATCATTACACTACAAAACAACATGTGTATTACACATCAATTCACGGTATCTGCAGCACACTGATCACATGGTAATGGATGTATAGAGAAATAAAAATCAAAAGAAAAGAGTAATTGGACCCAAGGGGGAGGAGAAGGAAAAGGGGGGGGGGACGGGGAAGAGGAAAAAAAATAAAAAATAAAAAAAAAAAGGGGGGGGGATGGGCGGAGAACCAAGCCGTCCACACCCATACATCTGATCAGTAGCACCCTATATCCACCCGGCCAGGAGGGAGAAAAATTCTGTGCCTCCAACTGTGGTTACTAGTTTATCCAGGATGCCCACACTTTCTCAAACTTCCAAGGGCATCCCCTGTTAATATAGGTCAATTTGTATAGGGGTAGGGCCGCATTGACCTTTTCTTCCCACGTCGATATATTGGGGGGAGATGAGGAGGACCATCTACAAAGAATCTCCTTCCTGGCATAAAAGAAAAGATAGGAGATCAAGAGTTTACTATGATGCGGCCTCTGCTCATCTTCATGAATGCCCAGCAGGGCCAACTCCGGTGTTTTTGGGACCTCGAGCTCCAGCCTAACATTAAGTTGTTCATAAATTTCTGACCAGAATTTTGTAAGAGCTGGGCACTCCCAGAACATGTGCATAAATGTACCCAAATGCATCCTGCACCTAGGACAATGAGGGTCTCTGTCAGAGTACATTTTGGATAAACGCACTGGGGTAAAGTAGACTCTATGAAGAAACTTTATTTGTGTCAATTTGTCCCCAGCTGCAACCACCAACCTGGGACCTGACTCCAGACATTCATCCCAATCCTCCCTCTCAAATGTGGGAATATCCCTCTTCCACAGTCTCCACAGCCTATCCATTTTGGGGGAGTCAGTATTCAGTAGTGTACCATAGAGTGCAGAGAGAGGCTTCTTCAGATCGCTGCAAGACAAAAGATCTTCCACAGGATCAAATTGCAAAACCGGAGGGTTTGGGAATTGTGCCCTAGCTGCATGGCCAAGCTGGATATAGCGAAAGTACATCCAGCCCGGTAATTCATATGATCTACGAAGTTGGGCAAAAGAGAGCAACACACCCGTTGGCATAATATCCCTTAAGGTCTTGATGCCATGTCTTGCCCATATCTGTGGGTCAGGGATGGTTCTAAATTGGGGCAAGTTAGGGTTACCCCATAACGGCTGCACTGGCGACCAGTGCTCCCTCTGAAAAAATCTACGTCTCGCCACGCCCCACACTCGCACAGTTGCCACTGTTGGAGCAAGTAGGTCCCCATGAGCCCCTAGTCCCCTGTATGCTAGGTTTTGTAAGGCCTGCAAGGAGCCCAGGCACGCCGCCTCCAGGCACACCGCCGCATTAGAGCACTTACCCTCAAACCACCAATAGACTGTAACCATCATTGCCGCCCAGTAATATACCCGCAGATCCGGGAGAGCCAGCCCCCCCAAATTAGTTGGTAAGTACAGCGTAGATTTTGCTAGACGGGGAACCGAACCATGCCAAATAAAGGAAATTATACACCTTTCCACCTCACGGAAGAATGACACTGGTATCCATGTGGGGCTATTCCTAAAAAAATATGTAACCTTGGGAGGATTATCATCTTAAGAATATTAATGCGACCTATTAGGTTTAGGGCAAGGGCGGACCACGATTGGCATTTTTCTCTGATAAGGCGCAGCAGTGGAAGTACATTTTGGTTATAGTATTGAGCTGTATCTCTGACCACCCTAATCCCAAGGTATTTAAATTCAGTGACCCATTTTAAAGATGAAGGCCCTGTTCCAGCAGTGGGTTGGCCATCCAGCGGGAAAAGGAGTGTTTTTGACCAATTAATTCTAATACCTGAGAAAGTCCCAAAGTTGTCAAAGAGTTCCAGAGCGGCGTCCAAGGAGGGGCCGGCATCCTGCAGATAAAGGAGGGCATCGTCCGCATAGAGAGATATTTTCTCTTCTAAACAGCCAATCCGTAACCCATGAACTGCTCGAGACTCTCTAATAATTATTGCCAACGGCTCTATTGCCAGAGCAAAAAGGCTCGGGGACAGCGGGCACCCCTGTCGAGTTCCTCTGTGGAGTGGGAAAAGCTCCGAAACTCTGTTGTTTACACGTACCCTGGCCTTCGGAGCCCGATATAGCATCCGAATCCAGCGTATGAAAACGGGCCCGAATCCAAAGTGTTTCAGTACCCCCCAAAGGTATTCCCACTCCACAGAGTCAAACGCCTTCTCAGCGTCCAAAGAGGCAATCACCCTACTGCCCACATTGTCATGTGTGTGGGACAGATTAAGAAAAAGGCGCCTAATATTTATATCAGTGCCCTTACCAGGCATAAAACCAGTTTGGTCACTGTGTATCAATGTGGATATGACTGTAGATAGACGGGTGGCCAAGATTTTTGCCAGAACCTTGGCATCCACATTAATAAGGGATATGGGTCTATAGGACGCACAGTCCTGTGGGTCCTTACCCGGTTTTGGGATGAGGACTATAACAGCCTCATCCATAGACTCAGGCAACTGTCCCCCCTCCCCAAGCCCAGATAACAATTTTTTAAACCTAGGAGCCAGGAGCTCCATATGCTGGGTGTAGAACTCAGTAGGGAGACCATCCACCCCCGGAGTCTTCCCAGCCTGCAAGCTTCCCATGGCTGCCTGCACCTCCTCCAAAGTAATATCCTCCTCCAGAGACTCCCTGTGGGCCGCAGACAGTGCCGGGAATGGAATTCTATCCAAATAGCCCTCCAGTTCCACTGGTGTAGTACATGCCCGTGACGTGTACAGATTTTGAAAAAATCTGCAAAAACTAGAGCTGATATCCTCAGGAGATGATACCAACATCCCCTGGGCGTCTCGTATGCCTGCAATATGTGTGGAGCCCCTCGTCCCCCTAGCCAGCCAAGCCAAAAGCTTTCCATTTTTATTGCCAAACTCAAAAACTTTTTGCTTGGAATATAACATGGATTTTTTAGTTTGTTCAGCATTATGTAATTGTAGGTCCCTCAATGCACGCCGCCATGAGTCATGGTTTACCGCACTAGGAGATGCAATATACGCCTTCTCCAACTCGGCCACCTCAGCCTCCAGCCGCTCCAAGGTTCTAGAAGCCTCTCTCTGCAACGATGCAATACGAGAAATATAATCTCCTCTTATCCGGGCCTTGAAGGTGTCCCATATAATTGTATCATTTGAGGAACCCTCATTAGCGTGCCAAAAACTACAGACATCCTCCGTAATATCCTCCTGCAATCTCTCATCAGTCGCCCAGAAACCGGACAGACGCCACAACCTCAGAGCCCTGGATTCATCCAGTGATAAATTTAATTGTAATGGAGCATGATCAGAGATTCCCCTCACTAAATGTCTGACCTCCCTCATCCAGCGCAAAGCATCAGCAGACACAAAGGCCAGGTCTATACGGGAAAGGGAGCGATATGACGTGGAGTGACAGGTGTACTCCCTCTCCGACGGATGAAAGTGGCGCCAAACATCCGTCAGAGCATATGTGTCCGCCCATGTCCGCAGCTCAGATGAGGAGCCAGGCCCCGGGTGCAGTCTGTCCATTTCCCGGGAGGGCACCAAATTAAAGTCCCCCATTACATAAACCTCTCCTGTACCATACCCTAATACAGTCTGCATAATGTCATATAGTATGTGAGCATTGGCCGGGGGAGGAAGATATAAACCTACTATTACCATCTTCTTATCATAAACTTGTGCATGTAGAATCACATATCTGCCCCCGGGATCTGTACGTACATCAATGAGCTGAAAGGGAAGAGACCTGCGGACCAGAACACTTACCCCCCTGGCGTAATTGGAGTAGGTAGAATGATACTGGGCTCCAACCCATGCTCTACGGAGACCAAGGATCCTGGATCCAATCAGATGCGTCTCCTGAAAGATGCATATGTGTGGGGGATTTTTTTTCAAAAAATTAAAAACCAAGGCCCTTTTTACAGCCGAGTTCATTCCTCTCACATTCCAAGATATAATTGTAATGTTAGACATTATGACTCATGTGATATATTTGCTGCCAGGGTCCGCATGTCTCCTCCCCCCTCCAACCAAGTCCATCCGGCGGAGACCCGAGCCAGAAAAACCACCGGTCGGGCACAACGCCATAGCATGTATTGCAATCTAGTACAAACAGAGATGTAACAACGCAAGTGAATACAGGTACATTCATGTTCGTGGCAATAATAAAGCGACTCCAAAAGAAAAATTAACCATAAAAACCCCCATATCTGCAACTGCAGAAAAACATGCCCCCCTCCCCGCATCCCCCAAAAATGGCGATGCATATGTCTCCCTGAACCCCAACTAGTAGAACTGTTCAAAGGGCGTGAATTTAAGACAGAGAACGTTCAAAAGTCACCTTAGAGATGCTGGTTGATTATGCTGATAATGGTCTCCTGGTTACCCCAGGGGTACAGTTCTTAGTTGCAAAGAAAACAAACAAAAAGAAAAAACAAGGAAAGAAAGATTCTCTTATAAATGCGACCTCCGTCGAGAACAGTGGCCAGTCTCAAAATATCTGGTCTATGAAACCCCCTTAACCGTGCATCTCCTGCTCCTCTTCACTTCCATGAGGCTGTACGGGGGAGCACAGCTAGTACCATCTGGTCTAAGTATCCCAGCCTCACTTCCCTCGGTGGCAAAGCAGAGTCAGTGAGGAGGTGGGTATATCTGTCTCAGGACGCCCTTACTAGCACCCGAGCATTCAGCCTCCAAATGTTGCCTCACGTTACCCGTATGATAGTACCACTGCCCAACACTATTTAAGTCCGGGTGACCGCAGTCAGACCTGCAGGGAAATTTCAGATTCATGCAGTGCATACCAGTCCAGGCTTTCCGCCCATCCCCGCCGTTAGTGTCAGCAATGACTTCCATCTTCTCCCATCCGTGGACAGTATATGTGCCATGAGGGAGTATATCCGGTGCATGCCACCATCTCATAGCAGCCAATCAATAGGAGTATCAGCAGCAGCAGGTAGACAGATACAGTGCACATAATGGCCATCAGCTATTACTGTTCAGCATAAAGGAAGGTCAAGTAAAATAACAAACACAGAAAAATAACCCCGAACTGACCACATAGGTTTCGTTGATACGGATGGCTCCTTCACTTCCTACCGCCTTCAACGGACGGGAGGCAGGGACTCCAACCAGGCAGCTGCTTCACGAGGTGATGTGAAAAATCTCACCGCTTCTCCATCCTGCACCCTCAATTTAGCTGGAAAGAGGATACTGTACTTTATATTTCTTGCCCGAAGCCCCATCTTAACCTGATCAAAGGATCTTCTTAGCTTCTGAGTCTCGAGAGAATAGTCCGGGAAGAACAACAGCTTGCCATTCTGATACTTAACCTCACCCGCTCTTCTAGCCGCCCGAAGAACCTCATCTCGATCTCTGAAGTTCAGCAAACGAAAGATCAGTGTGCGGGGGTTTGAACCAGGCGGGCCAGGAACCGGAGGGATCCGGTGAGCTCTCTCTACCGTGAAGTAGGGAGAGAAGTGAGCGTCTGGTAATACGGCGCGCAGGAGCTCCTCCACGAACACCGTCGGGTTTTTTCCCTCCACTCCCTCCGGCATACCGACAATCCGGAGATTGTTCCTCCTGTTCCGATTCTCTGCATCGTCGACCCTATATTCCAGAGATCGGACCTTTGTTTGGAGGGTGCGTATGGAGACCGTGTGCTCCGCCACAGCATCCTCGGTCTGGCTGACTCTCTGCTCCGTCTCTGATACCCTCGAGCGGAGCTTATCAATGTCCTGTCGTATCAGGCCGACATCCAGCTGCACGGCTTCAATCTTGTTGGTTAGTGCCGCCTGACAGGAGGCGATCGCCGCCATCACCTCCTGGAATCCCAGCTGGTTCTCTGCCGTAGGCTCCTCCACAGCCGTTTGCGACGCCATATTGCGGACTCCTCCCGCCACGTGTATAGGCACTTTCGGGGATTTAGCTTCCTCCGTCCGAGGAAAACGAAGCCTTTTTCCCTTGTGTCTCGTCCCGTATGGCATCCGGACTAGGACTAGGGAAGTATAGTGGCAGTAAATTAGTCAGGAGCAGGATATTTTAGATCATATCCAGCAAAGCTCTGGTATCTGCGTCCTCTCAGGTAGCCATCTTGGTCACGCCCCCGTGCATCATCTTTAGAAGAGGCTTCCTTCTGGGATGACAGCGTATGGTCTGAGCACTGACAGGCTGACCCCCCCACCCCTTCAACCTCTGCAGCAATGCTGGCAGCACTCATACGTCTATTTCCCAAAGACAACCTCTAGATATAACGCTGAGCACGTGACCTCAACTTCTTTGGTGGACCATGGCGAGGCCTGTTCTGAGTGGAACCTGTCCTGTTAAACCGCTGTATGGTCTTGGTCACCGTGCTGCAGCTGTTTCAGGGTCTTGGCAATCTTGTTATAGCCTAGGCCATCTTTATGTAGAGCAACAATTCTTTTTTTCAGATCCTTAGAGAGTTCATTGCCATGAGGTGCCATGTTGACACACCTGCTCCCCGTTCACACCTGAGACCTTATAACACTAATGAGTCACATGACATCGGGGAGGGAAAATGGCTAATTGGGCCCAATCTGGACATTTGCACTTAGGGGTGAACTCACTCTTGTTGCCAGCGGTTTAGACATTAATGGGTGTGTGTTGAGTTATTTTTGGAGAACAACGAATTTACACTGTTATACAAGCTGTACACTCACTACTTTACATTGTAGCAAACTGTCATTTCTTTAGTGTTGTCACATGAAAAGATAGAATAAAATATTTACAAAAATTGTGAGGGGTGTACTCCACCCCTCAGTTTGCCAATGAACATCTAAATCAGGGGTCCTCAAACTTTTTAAACAGGGGGCCAGTTCACTATCGGTCAGACTGTTAGAGGGCCGGACTATAGTTCGGACGCGCTGTGATAAAAGTCCCGCCCTCCTCCTACCTAGACCAGCTTGTGGCTCATTCTATCGCAACACTCCAAATCAGTCCATCATATCTAAGGCACCCAAAGTGGACTACCCTAACCACAGCACCCCAAAGAACCCCACACTAGCGGGATGCACAGGGGGAGGCAGTGGGGTGGAGGGGGGACTGCAGAGTGGTCAGAAGGACAATGGGATGCGCAGGAGAACAGTGGGATGGACAGGGGGACAGTGGGATGGAGAGGATGGACAGTGGGATGGACAGGGGGGAAGTAGGATGGAGAGGGGGACTATGGGATGGACAGGGGGAAAGTAGGATGGAGAGGGGGACTGTGGGATGGACAGGGGGCAGTGAGATGGAGAGGGGGACTGTGGGATGGACAGGGGGAAAGTAGGATGGAGAGGGGGACTGTGGGATGGACAGGGGGCAGTGAGATGAACAGGGGGCAGTGAGATGTAGAGGGGGACTGTGGGATGGACAGGGGGCAGTGAGATGGAGAGGGGGACAGAGGGATGGACAGTGGGATGGACAGGGGGACTGTGAGATGGACAGAGGGATGGACAGGGGGACGGTGAGATGGACAGGGGGACTGTGAGATGGACAGGGGGACTGTGAGATGGACAGAGGGACTGTGAGATGGACAGAGGGATGGACAGGGGGACTGTGAGATGGACAGAGGGATGGACAGGGGGACTGTGAGATGGACAGAGGGATGGACAGGGGGACTGTGAGATGGACAGGGGGACTGTGGGATGGACAGGGGGGCTGTGAGATGGACAGGGAGGACTGTGAGATGGACAGGGAGGACTGTGAGATGGACAGGGGGACTGTGAGATGGACAGGGGGACTGTGAGATGGACAGGGGGACTCTGAGATGGACAGGGGGACTCTGGGATGGACAGGGGGACTCTGGGATGGACAGGGGGACAGAGGGATGGACAGGGGGACAGTGGGATGGACAGGGGGACAGAGGGATGGACAGGGGGACTGTGGGATGGACAGGGGGACTGTGGGATGGACAGGGGGACAGAGGGACTGTGGGATGGACAGGGGGACAGAGGGACTGTGGGATGGACAGGGGGACAGAGGGATGGACAGAGGGGTGGACAGGGGGACAGAGGGGTGGACAGGGGGACAGAGGGATGGACAGAGGGGTGGACAGGGGGACCGAGGGGTGGACAGGGGGACAGAGGGGGGACAGTGGGGTGGACAGGGGGACAGAGGGGTGGACAGGGGGACAGTGGGGTGGACAGGGGGTCAGTGGGGTGGACAGTGGGGTGGACAGGGGGACTGTGGGGTGGACAGTGGGATGGACAGGGGGACAGAGGGATGAGCAGGGGGACAGAGGGACTGTGGGATGGACAGGGGGACAGAGGGACTGTGGGATGGACAGGGGGACAGAGGGATGGACAGGGGGACAGTGGGATGGACAGAGGGGTGGACAGGGGGACAAAGGGATGGACAGGGGGACAGTGGGATGGACAGAGGGATGGACAGGGGGACAGTGGGGTGGACAGGGGGACAGTGGGGTGGACAGGGGGACAGAGGGGTAGACAGGGTGACAGTGGGGTGGACGGGGGGACAGTGGGGTGGACAGGGGGACAGAGGGACAGTGGGGTGGACAGGGGGACAGTGGGGGGGACAGTGGGGTGGACAGGGGGACAGAGGGGTGGACGGGGTGACAGTGGGGTGGACGGGGGGACAGTGGGGTGGACAGGGGGACAGAGGGACAGTGGGGGGGACAGTGGGGGGGACAGTGGGGTGGACAGGGGGACAGTGGGGTGGACAGGGTGACAGTGGGGTGGACAGTGGGGTGGACAGGGGGAAAGTGGGGTGGACAGGGATCCTCACTTGTTAGTAGGCTGTTTCCTGAAGCCTCCGCTCTCGCTGTCACTCTTCGCGCCTCCTGTCTGCCACGTGAGCAAGACGTGAATCCGCACGGGACTGTGCTGGAAACTACACTTCCCAGCATGCAGCGCGGCACACGGAGCCCTCCATCAATGACTGGGGTGGGGGAGGCGGCTTGAGCGGAGCGGATATGCTCCCTGCCGAAGCAGAGTGGACCTGCCCAAGCCGAGCCGACCTGGGACCGGCCCGAGCCTGGCCTGTCGGGAATCCGGCCCTGGGTGGGGTGGGCCGGATAAATGTCCTCGGCGGGCCGCAGTTTGAGAACCCCTGATCTAAATGATTCAGATTAGGATTGGGAGATTGTGATACATCTCCTGTACTATGTCTGCAGTCTCTGACCATCTCCTGTACTATGTCTGCAGTCTCTAACCGTCTCCTATATCATGTCTGCAGTCTCTAACTGTCTCCTATATCATGTCTGCAGTCTCTGATCATCTCCTGTACTATGTCTGCAGTCTCTGACCATCTCCTGTATTATGTCTGCAGTCTATGACCATCTCCTGTACTATGTCTGTAGTCTCTGACCATCTCCTGTACTATGTCTGCAATCTCTGACCATCTCCTGTACTATGTGTGCAGTCTCTAACCATCTCCTGTACTATGTCTGTAGACTCTGACCATCTCCTGTATTATGACTGCAGTCTCTGACCACATCCTGTACTATGTCTGCAGTCTCGGACCATCCCCTGTATCATGTCTGCAGTCTCGGACCATCTCCTGTATCATGTCTGCAGTCTCGGACCGTCTCCTATACTATGTCTGCGGTCTCTGACCATGTCCTGTACTATGTCTGCAGTCTCTGACCATCTCCTGTACTATGTCTGCAGTCTCTGACCATCTCCTGTACTAAGCCTCCAGTCTCTAACCATCTCCTATATCATGTCTGCAGTCTCTGACCATCTCCTGTACTATGTCTGCAGTCTCTGACCATCTCCTGTACTATGTCTGCAGTCTCTAACCATCTCCTGTACTATGTCTGTAGTCTCTGACCAGCTCCTGTACCATGTCTGCAGTCTCTGACCATCTTCTGTGCCATGTCTGCAGTCTCTGACCATCTCCTGTACTATGTCTGTAGACTCTGACCATCTCCTGTATTATGACTGCATGTCTCTGACCATCTCCTGTACTATGTCTGCAGTCTCTGACTAGCTTCTGTACCATGTCTGCAGTCTCTGACCATCTTCTGTACCATGTCTGCAGTCTCTGACCATCTCCTATACTATGTCTGCAGTCTCTGACCATCTCCTGTACTATGTCAGCAGTCTCTGACCATCTCTTGTATTATGTCTGCAGTCTCTGACCATCTCCTGTACTACATCTGCAGTCTCTAACCGTCTCCTATATCATGTCTGCAGTCTCTGACCATCTCCTGTACCATGTCTGCAGTCTCTAACCGTCTCCTATATCATGTCTGCAGTCTCTGATCATCTCCTGTACTATGTCAGTAGTCTCTGACCATCTCCTGTACTATGTCTGTAGTCTCTGACCATCTCCTGTACTATGTCTGCAGTCTCTGGCCATCTCCTGTACTATGTCTGCAGTCTCTGACCATCTCTTGTATTATGTCTGCAGTCTCTGACCATCTCCTGTACCATGTCTGCAGTCTCTAACCGTCTCCAATATCATGGCTGCAGTCTCTGACCATCTCCTGTACTATGTCTGCAGTCTCTGACCATCTTCTGTACTATATCTGCAGTCTCTGACCATCTCCTGTACTACGTCTGCAGTCTCTAACCGTCTCCTATATCATGTCTGCAGTCTCTGACCATCTTCTGTACTATGTCTGCAGTCTCCGGACCATCTCCTTTATCATGTCTGCAGTCTCTGACCATCTCCTGTACTTTGTCTGCAGTCTCTGACCATCTCCTGTACTTTGTCTGCAGTCTCTGACCATCTCCTGTACTATGTCTGCAGTCTCTGACTATCTTCTGTACTATGTCTGCGGTCTCTGACCATCTCCTATACTATGTCTGCAGTCTCTGACCATCTCCTGTACTATGTCTGCAGTCTCTGGCCATCTCCTGTACTATGTCTGCAGTCTCTGGCCATCTCCTGTACTATGTCTGCAGTCTCCAACCATCTCCTATATCATGTCTGCAGTCTCTGACCGTCTCCTATATCATGTCTGCAGTCTCTGACCATCTCCTGTAATATATCAGCGAACTTTGACCATCTCCTGTATTATGTCTGCAGTCTCTGATCGTCTCCTGTACTATGTGTGCAGTCCCTGACCATCTCCTGTACTATGTCTGTAGACTCTGACCATCTCCTGTATTATGACTGCATGTCTCTGACCATCTCCTGTACTATGTCTGCAGTCTCTAATCATCTCCTATATCATGTCTGCAGTCTCTGACCATCTCCTGTACTATGTCTGCAGTCTCTGACCATCTCCTGTACTATGTCTGCAGTCTCTGACAATCTCCTGTACTATGTCTGCAGTCTCTGACCATCTCCTGTACTATGTCTGCAGTCTGTGACCATCTCCTGTACTATGTCTGCAGTCTGTAATCGTCTTCTATATCATGTCTGCAGTCTCTGACCATCTCCTGTACTATGTCTGTAGTCTCTGACCATCTCCTGTACTATGCCTGCAGTCTCTGACCATCTCCTGTACTATGTCTGCAGTCTCTGACCATCTCCTGTACTATGTCTGCAGTCTCTGACCATCTCCTGTACTATGTCTGCAGTCTCTAACCGTCTCCTATATCATGTCTGCAGTCTCTGACCATCTCCTGTACTATGTCTGCAGTCTCTGACCATCTCCTGTACTATGTCTGCAGTTTCTGACCATCTCCTGTACTATATCTGCAGTCTCTAACCGTCTCCTATATCATGTCTGCAGTCTCTGACCATCTCCTGTACTATGTCTGCAGTCTCTGACCATCTCCTGTACTATGTCTGCAGTCTCCGGCATATCTCTTGTATCATGTCTGCAGTCTCGGACCATCTTCTGTACTATGTCTGCAGTCTCGGACCATCTCCTTTATCATGTCTGCAGTCTCTGACCATCTCCTGTACTTTGTCTGCAGTCTCTGACCATCTCCTGTACTATGTTTGCAGTCTCTGACCATCTCCTGTACTAGGTCTGCAGTCTCTGACCATCTCCTGTACTAGGTCTGCAGTCTCCAACCGTCTCCTATATCATGTCTGCAGTCTCTGACCGTCTCCTATATCATGTCTGCAGTCTCTGACCATCTCCTATATCATGTCTGCAGTCTCTGACCATCTCCTGTAATATATCTGCGGTCTTTGACCATCTCCTGTATTATGTCTGCAGTCTCTGATCGTCTCCTGTACTGTGTGCAGTCTCTGATCATCTCCTGTACTATGTCTGTAGACTCTAATTATCTCCTATATCATGTCTGCAGTCTCTGACTATCTCCTGTACTATGTCTGCAGTCTTCAACCATCTCCTGTACTATGTCTGTAGTCTCTGACCAGCTCCTGTACCATATCTGCAGTCTCTGACCATCTCCTGTACTATGTCTGTAGTCTTTGACCATCTCCTGTATTATGTCTGCAGTCTCTGACCATCTCCTGTACTATGTCTACAGTCTCTGACCATCTCCTGTACTCTGTCTGCAGTCTCCGGCATATCTCTTGTATCATGTCTGCAGTCTTGGACCATCTTCTGTACTATGTCTGCAGTCTCGGACCATCTCCTTTATCATGTCTGCAGTCTCTGACCATCTCCTGCACTTTGTCTGCAGTCTCTGACCATCTCCTGTACTATGTCTGCAGTCTCTGACTATCTTCTGTACTATGTCTGCGATCTCTGACCATCTCCTGTACTATGTGTGCAGTCTCTGACCATCTCCTGTACTATGTCTGCAGTCTCTGACCATCTCCTGTACTATGTCTGCAGTCTCCAACCGTCTCCTATATCATGTCTGCAGTTTTTGACCGTCTCCTATACTATGTCTGCAGTCTCTGACCATCCCCTGTATTATGACTGCACGTCTCTGATCATCTCCTGTACTATGTCTGCTGTCTCTAATCATCTCCTATATCATGTCTGCAGTCTCTGACTATCTCCTGTACTATGTCTGCAGTCTCTAACCATCTCCTGTACTATGTCTGTAGTCTCTGACCAGCTCCTGTACCATGTCTGCAGTCTCTGATCATCTCCTGTACTATGTCTGTAGTCTCTGACCATCTCCCATAATATGTCTGCAGTCTCTGACCATCTCCCGTATTATGTCTGCAGTCTCTGACTATCTCCTGTATTATGTCTGCAGTCTCTGACCATCTCCTGTACTATGTCTGCAGTCTCTGACCATCTCCTGTACTATGTCTGCAGTCTCTGACCATCCTCGTACTATGTCTGCAGTCTCTGACCATCTCCTGTATTATGTCTGTAGTCTCTGACCAGCTCCTGTACCATGTCTGCTGTCTCTGACCATCTCCTTTACTATGTCTGTAGTCTCTGACCATCTCCTGTATTATGTCTGCAGTCTCTGACCATCTCCTGTATTATGTCTGCAGTCTCTGACCATCTCCTGTACTATGTCTGCAGTCTCTGACCATCTCCTGTACTATGTCTGCAGTCTCTGACCATCTGCTGTACTATGTCTGCAGTCTCTGACCATCTCCTGTACTATGTCTGTAGTCTATGATCAGCTCCTGTACCATGTCTGCAGTCTCTGACCATCTCCTGTACTATGTCTGTAGTCTCTGACCATCTCCTGTATTATGTCTGCAGTCTCTGACCATCTCCTGTATTATGTCTGCAGTCTCTGACCATCTCCTGTACTATGTCTGCAGTCTCTGACCATCTCCTGTACTATGTCTGCAGTCTCTGACCATCTCCTGTACTATGTCTGCAGTCTCTGACCATCTCCTGTACTATGTCTGCAGTCTCTGACCATCTCCTGTACTATGTCTGCAGTCTCCAACCGTCTCCTATATCATGTCTGCAGTCTCTGACCGTCTCCTATATCATGTCTGCAGTCTCTGACCATCTCCTGTAATATATCTGCGGTCTTTGACCATCTCCAGTATTATGTCTGCAGTCTCTGATCGTCTCCTGTACTATGTTTGCAGTCTCTGACCATCTCCTGTACTATGTCTGTAGACTCTGACCATCCCCTGTATTATGACTGCACGTCTCTGATCATCTCCTGTACTATGTCTGCTGACTCTAATCATCTCCTATATCATGTCTGCAGTCTCTGACTATCTCCTGTACTATGTCTGCAGTCTCTAACCATCTCCTGTACTATGTCTGTAGTCTCTGACCAGCTCCTGTACCATGTCTGCAGTCTCTGATCATCTCCTGTACTATGTCTGTAGTCTCTGACCATCTCCCGTATTATGTCTGCAGTCTCTGACCATCTCCCGTATTATGTCTGCAGTCTCTGACTATCTCCTGTATTATGTCTGCAGTCTCTGACCATCTCCTGTACTATGTCTGCAGTCTCTGACCATCTCCTGTACTATGTCTGCAGTCTCTGACCATCTCCTGTACTATGTCTGCAGTCTCTGACCATCTCCTATATCATGTCTGCAGTCTCTGACCATCTCCTGTACTATGTCTGCAGTCTCTGACCATCTCCTGTACCATGTCTGCTGTCTCTGACCATCTCCTGTACTATGTCTGTAGTCTCTAACCGTCTCCTATATCATGTCTGCAGTCTCTGACCATCTCCTGTACTATGTCTGCAGTCTCTGACCATCTCCTGTACTATGTCTGCAGTCTCTAACCGTCTCCTATATCATGTCTGCAGTCTCTGACCATCTCCTGTACTATGTCTGCAGTCTCTGACCCTCTCCTGTACTATGTGTGCAGTCTCTGACCATCTCCTGTTCTATGTCTGTAGACTCTGACCATCTCCTGTATTATGACTGCAGTCTCTGATCATCTCCTGTATTATGTTTGCAGTCTTTGACCATCTCCTGTACTATGTCTGTAGTCTCGGGCATCTCCTGTATCATGTCTTCAGTCTCGGACCATCTCTTGTATCATGTCTGCAGTCTCGGACCATCTCCTATACTATGTCTGCAGTCTCTGACCATCTCCTGTACTATGTCTGCGGTCTCTGACCATCTTCTGTACTATGTCTGCGGTCTTTGACCATCTCCTGTACTATGTCTGCAGTCTCTGACCATCTCCTGTACCAAGCTTGCAGTCTCTAACCGTCTCCTATATCATGTCTGCAGTCTCTGATCGTTTCCTGTACTATGTCTGCAGTCTCTAACCATCAGCTGTACCATGTCTGTAGTCTATGACCGTCTCCTATATCATGTCTGCATTCTCTGACCATCTCCTGTACTATGTCTGCAGTCTCTAACCATCTCCTGTACTATGTCTGTAGTCTCTGACCAGCTCCTGTACCATGTCTGCAGTCTCTGACCATCTTCTGTGCCATGTCTGCAGTTTCTGACCATCTCCTGTACTGTGTCTGTAGTCTCTGACCATCTCCTGTACTATGTCTGCAGTCTCTGACCATCTCTTGTATTATGTCTGCAGTCTCTGACCATCTCCTGTACCATGTCTGCAGTCTCTAACCGTCTCCTATATCATGTCTGCAGTCTCTGACCATCTCCTGTACAATGTCTGTAGTCTCTGATCATCTCCTGTACTATGTCTGTAGTCTCTGACCATCTCCTGTATTATGTCTGCAGTCTCTGACCATCTCCTGTACTATGTCTGCAGTCTCTGACCATCTCCTGTACTATGTCTACAGTCTCTAACCGTCTCCTATATCATGTCTGCAGTCTCTGACCGTCTCCTATATCATGTCTGCAGTCTCTGACCATCTCCTATAATATACCTGCGGTCTTTGACCATCTCCTGTATTATGTCTGCAGTCTCTGATCGTCTCCTGTACTATGTGTGCAGTCTCTGACCATCTCCTGTACTATGTCTGTTGTCTCTGACCATCTCCTGTATTATGTCTGTAGTCTCTGACCATCTCCTGTACTATGTCTGCAGTCTCTTACCATCTCCTGTACCAAGTCTGCAGTCTCTAACCGTCTCATATATCATGTCTGCAGTCTCTAACCGTCTCCTATATCATGTCTGCAGTCTCTGACCATCTCCTATATCATGTCTGCAGTCTCTGACCATCTCCTGTAATATATCTGTGGTCTTTGACCATCTCCTGTATTATGTCTGCAGTCTCTGATCGTCTCCTGTACTATGTGTGCAGTCTCTGACCATCTCCTGTACTATGTCTGCAGTCTCTGATCATCTCCTGTACTATGTGTGCAGTCTCTGACCATCTCCTGTATTATGTCTGCAGTCTCTGATCATCTCCTGTACTATGTCTGTAGTCTCTGACCATCTCCTGTATTATGTCTGCAGTCTCTGACCATCTCCTGTACTATGTCTGCAGTCTCTGACCATCTCCTGTACTATGTCTGCAGTCTCCGGCATATCTCTTGTATCATGTCTGCAGTCTCGGACCATCTTCTGTACTATGTCTGCAGTCTCGGACCATCTCCTATATCATGTCTGCAGTCTCTGACCGTCTCCTATATCATGTCTGCAGTCTCTGACCATCTCCTGTAATATATCTGCGGTCTTTGACCACCTCCTGTATTATGTCTGCAGTCTCTGACCCTCTCCTGTACTATGTGTGCAGTCTCTGACCATCTTCTGTACTATGTCTGTAGACTCTGACCATCTCCTGTATTATGACTGCATGTCTCTGACCATCTCCTGTACTATGTCTGTAGACTCTGACCATCTCCTGTATTATGACTGCATGTCTCTGACCATCTCCTGTACCATGTCTGCAGTCTCTGACCAGCTCCTGTACCATGTCTGCAGTCTCTGACCATCTTCTGTACCATGTCTGCAGTCTCTGACCATCTCCTGTACTATGTCTGCAGTCTCTGATCATCTCCTGTACTATGTCTGCAGTCTCTAACCATCAGCTGTACCATGTCTGTAGTCTATGACCGTCTCCTATATCATGTCTGCAGTCTCTGACCATCTCCTGTACTATGTCTGCAGTCTCTGACCATCTCCTGTACTATGTCTGCAGTCTCTAACATCTCCTGTACTATATCTGTAGTCTCTGACCAGCTCCTGTACCATGTCTGCAGTCTCTGACCATCTTCTGTGCCATGTCTGCAGTCTCTAACCATCTCCTGTACTATGTCTGTAGTCTCTGACCAGCTCCTGTACCATGTCTGCAGTCTCTGACCATCTCCTGTACTATGTCTGTAGTCTCTGACCATCTCCTGTATTATGTCTGCAGTCTCCGGCATATCTCTTGTATCATGTCTGCAGTCTCGGACCATCTTCTGTACTATGTCTGCAGTCTCGGACCATCTCCTTTATCATGTCTGCAGTCTCGGACCATCTCCTGTACTATGTCTGCAGTCTCGGACCGTCTCCTATATCATGTCTGCAGTCTCTGACCATCTCCTGTACTATGTCTGCAGTCTCTGACCATCTCCTGTACTATGTCTGCAGTCTCTGACCATCTCCTGTACTATGTCTGCAGTCTCCGACCGTCTCCTATATCATGTCTGCAGTCTCTGACCGTCTCCTATATCATGTCTGCAGTCTCTGACCATCTCCTGTAATATATCTGCGGTCTTTGACCATCTCCTGTATTATGTCTGCAGTCTCTGATCGTCTCCTGTACTATGTGTGCAGTCTCTGACCATCTCCTGTACTATGTCTGTAGACTCTGACCATCTCCTGTATTATGACTGCACGTCTCTGACCATCTCCTGTACTATGTCTGCTGTCTCTAATCATCTCCTATATCATGTCTGCAGTCTCTGACTATCTCCTGTACTATGTCTGCAGTCTCTAACCATCTCCTGTACTATGTCTGTAGTCTCTGACCAGCTCCTGTACCATGTCTGCAGTCTCTGATCATCTCCTGTACTATGTCTGTAGTCTCTGACCATCTCCCGTATTATGTCTGCAGTCTCTGACTATCTCCTGTATTATGTCTGCAGTCTCTGACCATCTCCTGTACTATGTCTGCAGTCTCTGACCATCTCCTGTACTATGTCTGCAGTCTCTGACCATCTCCTGTACTATGTCTGTAGTCTCTGACCAGCTCCTGTACTATGTTTGCAGTCTCTGACCATCTCCTGTACTATGTCTGTAGTCTCTGACCATCTCCTGTATTATGTCTGCAGTCTCTGACCATCTCCTGTATTATGTCTGCAGTCTCTGATGAGCTCCTGTACTATGTCTGCAGTCTCTGACCATCTCCTGTACTATGTCTGCAGTCTCTGACCATCTCCTGTACTATGTCTGCAGTCTTTGACCATCTCCTGTACTATGTCTTTAGACTCTGACCATCTCCTGTATTATGACTGCATGTCTCTGACCATCTCCTGTACTATGTCTGTAGACTCTGACCATCTCCTGTATTATGACTGCATGTCTCTGACCATCTCCTGTACCATGTCTGCAGTCTCTGACCAGCTCCTGTACCATGTCTGCAGTCTCTGACCATCTTCTGTACCATGTCTGCAGTCTCTGACCATCTCCTGTACTATTTCTGCAGTCTCTGACCATCTCCTGTACCAAGCCTGCAGTCTCTAACCGTCTCCTCTATCATGTCTGCAGTCTCTGACCATCTCCTGTACTATGTCTGCAGTCTCTGATCATCTCCTGTACTATGTCTGCAGTCTCTAACCATCAGCTGTACCATGTCTGTAGTCTATGACCGTCTCCTATATCATGTCTGCAGTCTCTGACCATCTCCTGTACTATGTCTGCAGTCTCTGACCATCTCCTGTACTATGTCTGCAGTCTCTAACATCTCCTGTAATATATCTGTAGTCTCTGACCAGCTCCTGTACCATGTCTGCAGTCTCTGACCATCTTCTGTGCCATGTCTGCAGTCTCTAACCATCTCCTGTACTATGTCTGTAGTCTCTGACCAGCTCCTGTACCATGTCTGCAGTCTCTGACCATCTCCTGTACTATGTCTGTAGTCTCTGACCATCTCCTGTATTATGTCTGCAGTCTCTGACCATCTCCTGTACTATGTCTGCAGTCTCTGACCATCTCCTGTACTATGTCTGCAGTCTCCGGCATATCTCTTGTATCATGTCTGCAGTCTCGGACCATCTTCTGTACTATGTCTGCAGTCTCGGACCATCTCCTTTATCATGTCTGCAGTCTCTGACCATCTCCTGTACTATGTCTGCAGTCTCTGACCATCTCCTGTACTATGTCTGCAGTCTCTGACCATCTCCTGTACTATGTCTGCAGTCTCTGACCATCTCCTGTACTATGTCTGTAGTCTCTGACCAGCTCCTGTACTATGTTTGCAGTCTCTGACCATCTCCTGTACTATGTCTGTAGTCTCTGACCATCTCCTGTATTATGTCTGCAGTCTCTGACCATCTCCTGTATTATGTCTGCAGTCTCTGATGAGCTCCTGTACTATGTCTGCAGTCTCTGACCATCTCCTGTACTATGTCTGCAGTCTCTGACCATCTCCTGTACTATGTCTGCAGTCTTTGACCATCTCCTGTACTATGTCTGTAGACTCTGACCATCTCCTGTATTATGACTGCATGTCTCTGACCATCTCCTGTACTATGTCTGTAGACTCTGACCATCTCCTGTATTATGACTGCATGTCTCTGACCATCTCCTGTACCATGTCTGCAGTCTCTGACCAGCTCCTGTACCATGTCTGCAGTCTCTGACCATCTTCTGTACCATGTCTGCAGTCTCTGACCATCTCCTGTACTATGTCTGCAGTCTCTGACCATCTCCTGTACCAAGCCTGCAGTCTCTAACCGTCTCCTCTATCATGTCTGCAGTCTCTGACCATCTCCTGTACTATGTCTGCAGTCTCTGATCATCTCCTGTACTATGTCTGCAGTCTCTAACCATCAGCTGTACCATGTCTGTAGTCTATGACCGTCTCCTATATCATGTCTGCAGTCTCTGACCATCTCCTGTACTATGTCTGCAGTCTCTGACCATCTCCTGTACTATGTCTGCAGTCTCTAACATCTCCTGTAATATATCTGTAGTCTCTGACCAGCTCCTGTACCATGTCTGCAGTCTCTGACCATCTTCTGTGCCATGTCTGTGCTATGTCTGCAGTCTCCGGCATATCTCTTGTATCATGTCTGCAGTCTCGGACCATCTTCTGTACTATGTCTGCAGTCTCGGACCATCTCCTTTATCATGTCTGCAGTCTCTGACCATCTCCTGTACTATGTCTGCAGTCTCCGACCGTCTCCTATATCATGTCTGCAGTCTCTGACCATCTCCTGTACTATGTCTGCAGTCTCTGACCATCTCCTGTACTATGTCTGCAGTCTTTGACCATCTCCTGTACTATGTCTGTAGACTCTGACCATCTCCTGTATTATGACTGATTGTCTCTGACCATCTCCTGTACTATGTCTGTAGACTCTGACCATCTCCTGTATTATGACTGCATGTCTCTGACCATCTCCTGTACCATGTCTGCAGTCTCTGACCAGCTCCTGTACCATGTCTGCAGTCTCTGACCATCTTCTGTACCATGTCTGCAGTCTCTGACCATCTCCTGTACTATGTCTGCAGTCTCTGACCATCTCCTGTACCAAGCCTGCAGTCTCTAACCGTCTCCTCTATCATGTCTGCAGTCTCTGACCATCTCCTGTACTATGTCTGCAGTCTCTGATCATCTCCTGTACTATGTCTGCAGTCTCTAACCATCAGCTGTACCATGTCTGTAGTCTATGACCGTCTCCTATATCATGTCTGCAGTCTCTGACCATCTCCTGTACTATGTCTGCAGTCTCTGACCATCTCCTGTACTATGTCTGCAGTCTCTAACATCTCCTGTAATATATCTGTAGTCTCTGACCAGCTCCTGTACCATGTCTGCAGTCTCTGACCATCTTCTGTGCCATGTCTGCAGTCTCTAACCATCTCCTGTACTATGTCTGTAGTCTCTGACCAGCTCCTGTACCATGTCTGCAGTCTCTGACCATCTCCTGTACTATGTCTGTAGTCTCTGACCATCTCCTGTATTATGTCTGCAGTCTCTGACCATCTCCTGTACTATGTCTGCAGTCTCTGACCATCTCCTGTACTATATCTGCAGTCTCCGGCATATCTCTTGTATCATGTCTGCAGTCTCGGACCATCTTCTGTACTATGTCTGCAGTCTCGGACCATCTCCTTTATCATGTCTGCAGTCTCTGACCATCTCCTGTACTATGTCTGCAGTCTCTGACCATCTCCTGTACTATGTCTGCAGTCTCTGACCATCTCCTGTACTATGTCTGCAGTCTCTGACCATCTCCTGTACTATGTCTGTAGTCTCTGACCAGCTCCTGTACCATGTTCGCAGTCTCTGACCATCTCCTGTACTATGTCTGTAGTCTCTGACCATCTCCTGTATTATGTCTGCAGTCTCTGACCATCTCCTGTATTATGTCTGCAGTCTCTGATGAGCTCCTGTACTATGTCTGCAGTCTCTGACCATCTCCTGTACTATGTCTGCAGTCTCTGACCATCTCCTGTACTATGTCTGCAGTCTTTGACCATCTCCTGTACTATGTCTGTAGACTCTGACCATCTCCTGTATTATGACTGCATGTCTCTGACCATCTCCTGTACTATGTCTGTAGACTCTGACCATCTCCTGTATTATGACTGCATGTCTCTGACCATCTCCTGTACCATGTCTGCAGTCTCTGACCAGCTCCTGTACCATGTCTGCAGTCTCTGACCATCTTCTGTACCATGTCTGCAGTCTCTGACCATCTCCTGTACTATGTCTGCAGTCTCTGACCATCTCCTGTACCAAGCCTGCAGTCTCTAACCGTCTCCTCTATCATGTCTGCAGTCTCTGACCATCTCCTGTACTATGTCTGCAGTCTCTGATCATCTCCTGTACTATGTCTGCAGTCTCTAACCATCAGCTTTACCATGTCTGTAGTCTATGACCGTCTCCTATATCATGTCTGCAGTCTCTGACCATCTCCTGTACTATGTCTGCAGTCTCTGACCATCTCCTGTACTATGTCTGCAGTCTCTAACATCTCCTGTAATATATCTGTAGTCTCTGACCAGCTCCTGTACCATGTCTGCAGTCTCTGACCATCTTCTGTGCCATGTCTGTGCTATGTCTGCAGTCTCCGGCATATCTATTGTATCATGTCTGCAGTCTCGGACCATCTTCTGTACTATGTCTGCAGTCTCGGACCATCTCCTTTATCATGTCTGCAGTCTCTGACCATCTCCTGTACTATGTCTGCAGTCTCCGACCGTCTCCTATATCATGTCTGCAGTCTCTGACCATCTCCTGTACTATGTCTGCAGTCTCTGACCATCTCCTGTACTATGTCTGCAGTCTCTGACCATCTCCTGTACTATGTCTGCAGTCTCTGACCATCTCCTGTACTATGTCTGTAGTCTCTGACCAGCTCCTGTACCATGTTTGCAGTCTCTGACCATCTCCTGTACTATGTCTGTAGTCTCTGACCATCTCCTGTATTATGTCTGCAGTCTCTGACCATCTCCTGTATTATGTCTGCAGTCTCTGACAAGCTCCTGTACTATGTCTGCAGTCTCTGACCATCTCCTGTACTATGTATGCAGTCTCTGACCATCTTCTGTACTATGTCTGCAGTCTTTGACCATCTCCTGTACTATGTCTGTAGACTCTGACCATCTCCTGTATTATGACTGCATGTCTCTGACCATCTCCTGTACTATGTCTGTAGACTCTGACCATCTCCTGTATTATGACTGCATGTCTCTGACCATCTCCTGTACCATGTCTGCAGTCTCTGACCAGCTCCTGTACCATGTCTGCAGTCTCTGACCATCTTCTGTACCATGTCTGCAGTCTCTGACCATCTCCTGTACTATGTCTGCAGTCTCTGACCATCTCCTGTACCAAGCCTGCAGTCTCTAACCGTCTCCTCTATCATGTCTGCAGTCTCTGACCATCTCCTGTACTATGTCTGCAGTCTCTGATCATCTCCTGTACTATGTCTGCAGTCTCTAACCATCAGCTGTACCATGTCTGTAGTCTATGACCGTCTCCTATATCATGTCTGCAGTCTCTGACCATCTCCTGTACTATGTCTGCAGTCTCTGACCATCTCCTGTACTATGTCTGCAGTCTCTAACATCTCCTGTAATATATCTGTAGTCTCTGACCAGCTCCTGTACCATGTCTGCAGTCTCTGACCATCTTCTGTGCCATGTCTGCAGTCTCTAACCATCTCCTGTACTATGTCTGTAGTCTCTGACCAGCTCCTGTACCATGTCTGCAGTCTCTGACCATCTCCTGTACTATGTCTGTAGTCTCTGACCATCTCCTGTATTATGTCTGCAGTCTCTGACCATCTCCTGTACTATGTCTGTAGTCTCTGACTATCTCCTGTACTATATCTGCAGTCTCCGGCATATCTCTTGTATCATGTCTGCAGTCTCGGACCATCTTCTGTACTATGTCTGCAGTCTCGGACCATCTCCTTTATCATGTCTGCAGTCTCTGACCATCTCCTGTACTATGTCTGCAGTCTCTGACCATCTCCTGTACTATGTCTGCAGTCTCTGACCATCTCCTGTACTATGTCTGCAGTCTCTGACCATCTCCTGTACTATGTCTGTAGTCTCTGACCAGCTCCTGTACCATGTTCGCAGTCTCTGACCATCTCCTGTACTATGTCTGTAGTCTCTGACCATCTCCTGTATTATGTCTGCAGTCTCTGACCATCTCCTGTATTATGTCTGCAGTCTCTGATGAGCTCCTGTACTATGTCTGCAGTCTCTGACCATCTCCTGTACTATGTCTGCAGTCTCTGACCATCTCCTGTACTATGTCTGCAGTCTTTGACCATCTCCTGTACTATGTCTGTAGACTCTGACCATCTCCTGTATTATGACTGCATGTCTCTGACCATCTCCTGTACTATGTCTGTAGACTCTGACCATCTCCTGTATTATGACTGCATGTCTCTGACCATCTCCTGTACCATGTCTGCAGTCTCTGACCAGCTCCTGTACCATGTCTGCAGTCTCTGACCATCTTCTGTACCATGTCTGCAGTCTCTGACCATCTCCTGTACTATGTCTGCAGTCTCTGACCATCTCCTGTACCAAGCCTGCAGTCTCTAACCGTCTCCTCTATCATGTCTGCAGTCTCTGACCATCTCCTGTACTATGTCTGCAGTCTCTGATCATCTCCTGTACTATGTCTGCAGTCTCTAACCATCAGCTTTACCATGTCTGTAGTCTATGACCGTCTCCTATATCATGTCTGCAGTCTCTGACCATCTCCTGTACTATGTCTGCAGTCTCTGACCATCTCCTGTACTATGTCTGCAGTCTCTAACATCTCCTGTAATATATCTGTAGTCTCTGACCAGCTCCTGTACCATGTCTGCAGTCTCTGACCATCTTCTGTGCCATGTCTGTGCTATGTCTGCAGTCTCCGGCATATCTATTGTATCATGTCTGCAGTCTCGGACCATCTTCTGTACTATGTCTGCAGTCTCGGACCATCTCCTTTATCATGTCTGCAGTCTCTGACCATCTCCTGTACTATGTCTGCAGTCTCCGACCGTCTCCTATATCATGTCTGCAGTCTCTGACCATCTCCTGTACTATGTCTGCAGTCTCTGACCATCTCCTGTACTATGTCTGCAGTCTCTGACCATCTCCTGTACTATGTCTGCAGTCTCTGACCATCTCCTGTACTATGTCTGTAGTCTCTGACCAGCTCCTGTACCATGTTTGCAGTCTCTGACCATCTCCTGTACTATGTCTGTAGTCTCTGACCATCTCCTGTATTATGTCTGCAGTCTCTGACCATCTCCTGTATTATGTCTGCAGTCTCTGACAAGCTCCTGTACTATGTCTGCAGTCTCTGACCATCTCCTGTACCATGTCTGCAGTCTCTGACCATCTCCTGTACTATGTCTGTAGACTCTGACCATCTCCTGTATTATGACTGCATGTCTCTGACCATCTCCTGTACCATGTCTGCAGTCTCTGACCAGCTCCTGTACCATGTCTGCAGTCTCTGACCATCTCCTGTACTATGTCTGCAGTCTCTGATCATCTCCTGTACTATGTCTGCAGTCTCTAACCATCAGCTGTACCATGTCTGTAGTCTATGACCGTCTCCTATATCATGTCTGCAGTCTCTGACCATCTCCTGTACTATGTCTGCAGTCTCTGACCATCTCCTGTACTATGTCTGCAGTCTCTAACATCTCCTGTAATATATCTGTAGTCTCTGACCAGCTCCTGTACCATGTCTGCAGTCTCTGACCATCTTCTGTGCCATGTCTGCAGTCTCTAACCATCTCCTGTACTATGTCTGTAGTCTCTGACCAGCTCCTGTACCATGTCTGCAGTCTCTGACCATCTCCTGTACTATGTCTGTAGTCTCTGACCATCTCCTGTATTATGTCTGCAGTCTCTGACCATCTCCTGTACTATGTCTGCAGTCTCTGACCATCTCCTGTACTATGTCTGCAGTCTCCGGCATATCTCTTGTATCATGTCTGCAGTCTCGGACCATCTTCTGTACTATGTCTGCAGTCTCGGACCATCTCCTTTATCATGTCTGCAGTCTCTGACCATCTCCTGTACTATGTCTGCAGTCTCCGACCGTCTCCTATATCATGTCTGCAGTCTCTGACCATCTCCTGTACTATGTCTGCAGTCTCTGACCATCTCCTGTACTATGTCTGCAGTCTCTGACCATCTCCTGTACTATGTCTGCAGTCTCTGACCATCTCCTGTACTATGTCTGCAGTCTCTGACCATCTCCTGTACTATGTCTGTAGTCTCTGACCAGCTCCTGTACCATGTTTGCAGTCTCTGACCATCTCCTGTACTATGTCTGTAGTCTCTGACCATCTCCTGTATTATGTCTGCAGTCTCTGACCATCTCCTGTATTATGTCTGCAGTCTCTGACTATCTCCTGTATTATGTCTGCAGTCTCTGACCATCTCCTGTACTATGTCTGCAGTCTCTGACCATCTCCTGTACTATGTCTGCAGTCTCTGACCATCTCCTGTACTATGTCTGCAGTCTCTGACCATCTCCTGTACTATGTCTGTAGTCTCTGACCAGCTCCTGTACCATGTCTGCAGTCTCTGACCATCTCCTGTACTATGTCTGTAGTCTCTGACCATCTCCTGTATTATGTCTGCAGTCTCTGACCATCTCCTGTATTATGTCTGCAGTCTCTGACCATCTCCTGTACTATGTCTGCAGTCTCTGACCATCTCCTGTACTATGTCTGCAGTCTCTGACCATCTCCTGTACTATGTCTGCAGTCTCTGACCATCTCCTGTACTATGTCTGTAGTCTCTGACCAGCTCCTGTACCATGTCTGCAGTCTCTGACCATCTCCTGTACTATGTCTGTAGTCTCTGACCATCTCCTGTATTATGTCTGCAGTCTCTGACCATCTCCTGTATTATGTCTGCAGTCTCTGACCATCTCCTGTACTATGTCTGCAGTCTCTGACCATCTCCTGTACTATGTCTGCAGTCTCTGACCATCTCCTGTACTATGTCTGCAGTCTCTGACCATCTCCTGTACTATGTCTGCCGTCTCTGACCATCTCCTGTACTATGTCTGCAGTCTGTAATCGTCTCCTATATCATGTCTGCAGTCTCTGAGCCTCTCCTGTACTATGTCTGCAGTCTCTAACCATCTCCTATATCATGTCTGCAGTCTCTGACCATCTCATGTACTATATCTGCGGTCTTTGACCGTCTACTGTACTATGTCTGCAGTCTCGGACCATCTCCTGTATCATGTCTGCAGTCTCGGACCATCCCCTATACTATGTCTGCAGTCTCTGACCATCTCCTGTACTATGTCTGCGGTCTCTAACCATCTCCTGTACTATGTCTGCAGTCTCTGACCATCTCCTGTACTATGTCTGCGGTCTCTAATCATCTCCTGTACTATGTCTGCAGTCTCTGATCATCTCCTGTACTATGTCTGCAGTCTCTGACCATCTCCTGTAATATGTCTACAGTCTCTAACCGTTTCCTATATCATGTCTGCAGTCTCTGACCATCTCCTGTACTATTTCTGCAGTCTCTGACCCTTTCCTGTACTATGTGTGCAGTCTCTGACCATCTCCTGTTCTATGTCTGTAGACTCTGACCATCTCCTGCATTATGACTGCAGTCTCTAATCATCTCCTGTATTATGTTTGCAGTCTTTGACCATCTCCTGTACTATGTCTGTAGTCTCGGGCCATCTCCTGTATCATGTCTTCAGTCTCGGACCAGCTCCTGTACCATGTCTGCAGTCTCTGACCATCTCCTGTACTATGTCTGCAGTCTCTGATCATCTCCTGTACTATGTCTGCAGTCTCTAACCATCAGCTGTACCATGTCTGTAGTCTATGACCGTCTCCTATATCATGTCTGCAGTCTCTGACCATCTCCTGTACTATGTCTGCAGTCTCTGACCATCTCCTGTACTATGTCTGCAGTCTCTAACATCTCCTGTAATATATCTGTAGTCTCTGACCAGCTCCTGTACCATGTCTGCAGTCTCTGACCATCTTCTGTGCCATGTCTGCAGTCTCTAACCATCTCCTGTACTATGTCTGTAGTCTCTGACCAGCTCCTGTACCATGTCTGCAGTCTCTGACCATCTCCTGTACTATGTCTGTAGTCTCTGACCATCTCCTGTATTATGTCTGCAGTCTCTGACCATCTCCTGTACTATGTCTGCAGTCTCTGACCATCTCCTGTACTATGTCTGCAGTCTCCGGCATATCTCTTGTATCATGTCTGCAGTCTCGGACCATCTTCTGTACTATGTCTGCAGTCTCGGACCATCTCCTTTATCATGTCTGCAGTCTCTGACCATCTCCTGTACTATGTCTGCAGTCTCCGACCGTCTCCTATATCATGTCTGCAGTCTCTGACCATCTCCTGTACTATGTCTGCAGTCTCTGACCATCTCCTGTACTATGTCTGCAGTCTCTGACCATCTCCTGTACTATGTCTGCAGTCTCTGACCATCTCCTGTACTATGTCTGCAGTCTCTGACCATCTCCTGTACTATGTCTGTAGTCTCTGACCAGCTCCTGTACCATGTTTGCAGTCTCTGACCATCTCCTGTACTATGTCTGTAGTCTCTGACCATCTCCTGTATTATGTCTGCAGTCTCTGACCATCTCCTGTATTATGTCTGCAGTCTCTGACTATCTCCTGTATTATGTCTGCAGTCTCTGACCATCTCCTGTACTATGTCTGCAGTCTCTGACCATCTCCTGTACTATGTCTGCAGTCTCTGACCATCTCCTGTACTATGTCTGCAGTCTCTGACCATCTCCTGTACTATGTCTGTAGTCTCTGACCAGCTCCTGTACCATGTCTGCAGTCTCTGACCATCTCCTGTACTATGTCTGTAGTCTCTGACCATCTCCTGTATTATGTCTGCAGTCTCTGACCATCTCCTGTATTATGTCTGCAGTCTCTGACCATCTCCTGTACTATGTCTGCAGTCTCTGACCATCTCCTGTACTATGTCTGCAGTCTCTGACCATCTCCTGTACTATGTCTGCAGTCTCTGACCATCTCCTGTACTATGTCTGTAGTCTCTGACCAGCTCCTGTACCATGTCTGCAGTCTCTGACCATCTCCTGTACTATGTCTGTAGTCTCTGACCATCTCCTGTATTATGTCTGCAGTCTCTGACCATCTCCTGTATTATGTCTGCAGTCTCTGACCATCTCCTGTACTATGTCTGCAGTCTCTGACCATCTCCTGTACTATGTCTGCAGTCTCTGACCATCTCCTGTACTATGTCTGCAGTCTCTGACCATCTCCTGTACTATGTCTGCCGTCTCTGACCATCTCCTGTACTATGTCTGCAGTCTGTAATCGTCTCCTATATCATGTCTGCAGTCTCTGAGCCTCTCCTGTACTATGTCTGCAGTCTCTAACCATCTCCTATATCATGTCTGCAGTCTCTGACCATCTCATGTACTATATCTGCGGTCTTTGACCGTCTACTGTACTATGTCTGCAGTCTCGGACCATCTCCTGTATCATGTCTGCAGTCTCGGACCATCCCCTATACTATGTCTGCAGTCTCTGACCATCTCCTGTACTATGTCTGCGGTCTCTAACCATCTCCTGTACTATGTCTGCAGTCTCTGACCATCTCCTGTACTATGTCTGCGGTCTCTAATCATCTCCTGTACTATGTCTGCAGTCTCTGATCATCTCCTGTACTATGTCTGCAGTCTCTGACCATCTCCTGTAATATGTCTACAGTCTCTAACCGTTTCCTATATCATGTCTGCAGTCTCTGACCATCTCCTGTACTATTTCTGCAGTCTCTGACCCTTTCCTGTACTATGTGTGCAGTCTCTGACCATCTCCTGTTCTATGTCTGTAGACTCTGACCATCTCCTGCATTATGACTGCAGTCTCTAATCATCTCCTGTATTATGTTTGCAGTCTTTGACCATCTCCTGTACTATGTCTGTAGTCTCGGGCCATCTCCTGTATCATGTCTTCAGTCTCGGACCATCTCTTGTATCATGTCTGCAGTCTCTGGCCATCTCCTGTACTATGTCTGCGGTCTCTGACCATCTTCTGTACTATGTCTGCGGTCTTTGACCATCTCCTGTACTATGTCTGCAGTCTCTGACCATCTCCTGTACCAAGCTTGCAGTCTCTAACCGTCTCCTATATCATGTCTGCAGTCTCTGATCGTTTCCTGTACTATGTCTGCAGTCTCTAACCATCAGCTGTACCATGTCTGTAGTCTATGACCGTCTCCTATATCATGTCTGCATTCTCTGACCATCTCCTGTACTATGTCTGCAGTCTCTAACCATCTCCTGTACTATGTCTGTAGTCTCTGACCAGCTCCTGTACCATGTCTGCAGTCTCTGACCATCTTCTGTGCCATGTCTGCAGTTTCTGACCATCTCCTGTACTGTGTCTGCAGTCTCTGACCATCTCCTGTACTATGTCTGCAGTCTCTGACCATCTCTTGTATTATGTCTGCAGTCTCTGACCATCTCCTGTACCATGTCTGCAGTCTCTAACCGTCTCCTATATCATGTCTGCAGTCTCTGACCATCTCCTGTACTATGTCTGCAGTCTCTGATCATCTCCTGTACTATGTCTGTAGTCTCTGACCATCTCCTGTATTATGTCTGCAGTCTCTGACCATCTCCTGTGCTATGTCTGCAGTCTCTGACCATCTCCTGTACTATGTCTACAGTCTCTAACCGTCTCCTATATCATGTCTGCAGTCTCTGACCGTCTCCTATATCATGTCTGCAGTCTCTGACCATCTCCTGTAATATATCTGCGGTCTTTGACCATCTCCTGTATTATGTCTGCAGTCTCTGATCGTCTCTTGTACTATGTGTGCAGTCTCTGACCATCTCCTGTACTATGTCTGCAGTCTCTGATCATCTCCTGTACTATGTCTGTAGTCTCTGACCATCTCCTGTATTATGTCTGTAGTCTCTGACCATCTCCTGTACTATGTCTGCAGTCTCTTACCATCTCCTGTACCAAGTCTGCAGTCTCTAACCGTCTCCTATATCATGTCTGCAGTCTCTGACCGTCTCCTATATCATGTCTGCAGTCTCTGACCATCTCCTGTAATATATCTGTGGTCTTTGACCATCTCCTGTGTTATGTCTGCAGTCTCTGATCGTCTCCTGTACTATGTGTGCAGTCTCTGACCATCTCCTGTACTATGTCTGCAGTCTCTGATCATCTCCTGTACTATGTGTGCAGTCTCTGACCATCTCCTGTATTATGTCTGCAGTCTCTGATCATCTCCTGTACTATGTCTGTAGTCTCTGACCATCTCCTGTACTATGTCTGCAGTCTCTGACCATCTTCTGTACTATGTCTGCAGTCTCTGACCATCTCCTGTACTATGTCTGCAGTCTCTGACCATCTCCTGTACTATGTCTGTAGTCTCTGACCAGCTCCTGTGCCATGTCTGCAGTCTCTGACCATCTCCTGTACTATGTCTGTAGTCTCTGACCATCTCCTGTATTATGTCTGCAGTCTCTGACCATCTCCTGTATTATGTCTGCAGTCTCTGACCATCTCCTGTACTATGTCTGCAGTCTCTGACCATCTCCTGTACTATGTCTGCAGTCTCTGACCATCTCCT
Organism: Lithobates clamitans; assembly: GCA_037952925.1. NCBI lineage: Eukaryota > Metazoa > Chordata > Amphibia > Anura > Ranidae > Lithobates > Lithobates clamitans. Next base: position 306,620 of record JBBGZY010001338.1, on the reverse strand, counting down.
GTACTATGTCTGCAGTCTCTGACCATCTCCTGTACTATGTCTGCAGTCTCTGACCATCTCCTGTACTATGTCTGCCGTCTCTGACCATCTCCTGTACTATGTCTGCAGTCTGTAATCGTCTCCTATATCATGTCTGCAGTCTCTGAGCCTCTCCTGTACTATGTCTGCAGTCTCTAACCATCTCCTATATCATGTCTGCAGTCTCTGACCATCTCATGTACTATATCTGCGGTCTTTGACCGTCTACTGTACTATGTCTGCAGTCTCGGACCATCTCCTGTATCATGTCTGCAGTCTCGGACCATCTCCTATACTATGTCTGCAGTCTCTGACCATCTCCTGTACTATGTCTGCGGTCTCTAACCATCTCCTGTACTATGTCTGCAGTCTCTGACCATCTCCTGTACTATGTCTGCGGTCTCTAATCATCTCCTGTACTATGTCTGCAGTCTCTGATCATCTCCTGTACTATGTCTGCAGTCTCTGACCATCTCCTGTAATATGTCTACAGTCTCTAACCGTTTCCTATATCATGTCTGCAGTCTCTGACCATCTCCTGTACTATTTCTGCAGTCTCTGACCCTTTCCTGTACTATGTGTGCAGTCTCTGACCATCTCCTGTTCTATGTCTGTAGACTCTGACCATCTCCTGTATTATGACTGCAGTCTCTAATCATCTCCTGTATTATGTTTGCAGTCTTTGACCATCTCCTGTACTATGTCTGTAGTCTCGGGCCATCTCCTGTATCATGTCTTCAGTCTCGGACCATCTCTTGTATCATGTCTGCAGTCTCTGACCATCTCCTGTACTATGTCTGCGGTCTCTGACCATCTCCTGTACTATGTCTGCAGTCTCTGACCATCTTCTGTACTATGTCTGCAGTCTCTGACCATCTCCTGTACTATGTCTGCAGTCTCTGACCATCTCCTGTACTATGTCTGTAGTCTCTGACCAGCTCCTGTGCCATGTCTGCAGTCTCTGACCATCTCCTGTACTATGTCTGTAGTCTCTGACCATCTCCTGTATTATGTCTGCAGTCTCTGACCATCTCCTGTATTATGTCTGCAGTCTCTGACCATCTCCTGTACTATGTCTGCAGTCTCTGACCATCTCCTGTACTATGTCTGCAGTCTCTGACCATCTCCTGTACTATGTCTGCAGTCTCTGACCATCTCCTGTACTATGTCTGCAGTCTCTGACCATCTCCTGTACTATGTCTGCCGTCTCTGACCATCTCCTGTACTATGTCTGCAGTCTGTAATCGTCTCCTATATCATGTCTGCAGTCTCTGAGCCTCTCCTGTACTATGTCTGCAGTCTCTAACCATCTCCTATATCATGTCTGCAGTCTCTGACCATCTCATGTACTATATCTGCGGTCTTTGACCGTCTACTGTACTATGTCTGCAGTCTCGGACCATCTCCTGTATCATGTCTGCAGTCTCGGACCATCTCCTATACTATGTCTGCAGTCTCTGACCATCTCCTGTACTATGTCTGCGGTCTCTAACCATCTCCTGTACTATGTCTGCAGTCTCTGACCATCTCCTGTACTATGTCTGCGGTCTCTAATCATCTCCTGTACTATGTCTGCAGTCTCTGATCATCTCCTGTACTATGTCTGCAGTCTCTGACCATCTCCTGTAATATGTCTACAGTCTCTAACCGTTTCCTATATCATGTCTGCAGTCTCTGACCATCTCCTGTACTATTTCTGCAGTCTCTGACCCTTTCCTGTACTATGTGTGCAGTCTCTGACCATCTCCTGTTCTATGTCTGTAGACTCTGACCATCTCCTGTATTATGACTGCAGTCTCTAATCATCTCCTGTATTATGTTTGCAGTCTTTGACCATCTCCTGTACTATGTCTGTAGTCTCGGGCCATCTCCTGTATCATGTCTTCAGTCTCGGACCATCTCTTGTATCATGTCTGCAGTCTCTGACCATCTCCTGTACTATGTCTGCGGTCTCTGACCATCTTCTGTACTATGTCTGCGGTCTTTGACCATCTCCTGTACTATGTCTGCAGTCTCTGACCATCTCCTGTACCAAGCTTGCAGTCTCTAACCGTCTCCTATATCATGTCTGCAGTCTCTGATCGTTTCCTGTACTATGTCTGCAGTCTCTAACCATCAGCTGTACCATGTCTGTAGTCTATGGCCGTCTCCTATATCATGTCTGCATTCTCTGACCATCTCCTGTACTATGTCTGCAGTCTCTAACCATCTCCTGTACTATGTCTGTAGTCTCTGACCAGCTCCTGTACCATGTCTGCAGTCTCTGACCATCTTCTGTGCCATGTCTGCAGTTTCTGACCATCTCCTGTACTGTGTCTGCAGTCTCTGACCATCTCCTGTACTATGTCTGCAGTCTCTGACCATCTCTTGTATTATGTCTGCAGTCTCTGACCATCTCCTGTACCATGTCTGCAGTCTCTAACCGTCTCCTATATCATGTCTGCAGTCTCTGACCATCTCCTGTACTATGTCTGCAGTCTCTGATCATCTCCTGTACTATGTCTGTAGTCTCTGACCATCTCCTGTATTATGTCTGCAGTCTCTGACCATCTCCTGTGCTATGTCTGCAGTCTCTGACCATCTCCTGTACTATGTCTACAGTCTCTAACCGTCTCCTATATCATGTCTGCAGTCTCTGACCGTCTCCTATATCATGTCTGCAGTCTCTGACCATCTCCTGTAATATATCTGCGGTCTTTGACCATCTCCTGTATTATGTCTGCAGTCTCTGATCGTCTCTTGTACTATGTGGGCAGTCTCTGACCATCTCCTGTACTATGTCTGCAGTCTCTGATCATCTCCTGTACTATGTCTGTAGTCTCTGACCATCTCCTGTATTATGTCTGTAGTCTCTGACCATCTCCTGTACTATGTCTGCAGTCTCTTACCATCTCCTGTACCAAGTCTGCAGTCTCTAACCGTCTCCTATATCATGTCTGCAGTCTCTGACCGTCTCCTATATCATGTCTGCAGTCTCTGACCATCTCCTGTAATATATCTGTGGTCTTTGACCATCTCCTGTGTTATGTCTGCAGTCTCTGATCGTCTCCTGTACTATGTGTGCAGTCTCTGACCATCTCCTGTACTATGTCTGCAGTCTCTGATCATCTCCTGTACTATGTGTGCAGTCTCTGACCATCTCCTGTATTATGTCTGCAGTCTCTGATCATCTCCTGTACTATGTCTGTAGTCTCTGACCATCTCCTGTATTATGTCTGCAGTCTCTGACCATCTCCTGTACTATGTCTGCAGTCTCTGACCATCTCCTGTACTATGTCTGCAGTCTCTAACCGTCCCCTATATCATGTCTGCAGTCTCTGACCGTCTCCTATATCATGTCTGCAGTCTCTGACCATCTCCTGTAATATATCTGCGGTCTTTGACCATCTCCTGTATTATGTCTGCAGTCTCTGACCATCTCCTGTACTATGTCTGTAGACTCTGACCATCTCCTGTATTATGACTGCATGTCTCTGACCATCTCCTGTACCATGTCTGCAGTCTCTGACCAGCTCCTGTACCATGTCTGCAGTCTCTGACCATCTTCTGTACCATGTCTGCAGTCTCTGACCATCTCCTGTACTATGTCTGCAGTCTCTGATCATCTCCTGTACTATGTCTGCAGTCTCTAACCATCAGCTGTACCATGTCTGTAGTCTATGACCGTCTCCTATATCATGTCTGCAGTCTCTGACCATCTCCTGTAATATATCTGTGGTCTTTGACCATCTCCTGTGTTATGTCTGCAGTCTCTGATCGTCTCCTGTACTATGTGTGCAGTCTCTGACCATCTCCTGTACTATGTCTGCAGTCTCTGATCATCTCCTGTACTATGTGTGCAGTCTCTGACCATCTCCTGTATTATGTCTGCAGTCTCTGATCATCTCCTGTACTATGTCTGTAGTCTCTGACCATCTCCTGTACTATGTCTGCAGTCTCTGACCATCTTCTGTACTATGTCTGCAGTCTCTGACCATCTCCTGTACTATGTCTGCAGTCTCTGACCATCTCCTGTACTATGTCTGTAGTCTCTGACCAGCTCCTGTGCCATGTCTGCAGTCTCTGACCATCTCCTGTACTATGTCTGCAGTCTGTAATCGTCTCCTATATCATGTCTGCAGTCTCTGAGCCTCTCCTGTACTATGTCTGCAGTCTCTAACCATCTCCTATATCATGTCTGCAGTCTCTGACCATCTCATGTACTATATCTGCGGTCTTTGACCGTCTACTGTACTATGTCTGCAGTCTCGGACCATCTCCTGTATCATGTCTGCAGTCTCGGACCATCTCCTATACTATGTCTGCAGTCTCTGACCATCTCCTGTACTATGTCTGCGGTCTCTAACCATCTCCTGTACTATGTCTGCAGTCTCTGACCATCTCCTGTACTATGTCTGCGGTCTCTAATCATCTCCTGTACTATGTCTGCAGTCTCTGATCATCTCCTGTACTATGTCTGCAGTCTCTGACCATCTCCTGTAATATGTCTACAGTCTCTAACCGTTTCCTATATCATGTCTGCAGTCTCTGACCATCTCCTGTACTATTTCTGCAGTCTCTGACCCTTTCCTGTACTATGTGTGCAGTCTCTGACCATCTCCTGTTCTATGTCTGTAGACTCTGACCATCTCCTGTATTATGACTGCAGTCTCTAATCATCTCCTGTATTATGTTTGCAGTCTTTGACCATCTCCTGTACTATGTCTGTAGTCTCGGGCCATCTCCTGTATCATGTCTTCAGTCTCGGACCATCTCTTGTATCATGTCTGCAGTCTCTGACCATCTCCTGTACTATGTCTGCGGTCTCTGACCATCTTCTGTACTATGTCTGCGGTCTTTGACCATCTCCTGTACTATGTCTGCAGTCTCTGACCATCTCCTGTACCAAGCTTGCAGTCTCTAACCGTCTCCTATATCATGTCTGCAGTCTCTGATCGTTTCCTGTACTATGTCTGCAGTCTCTAACCATCAGCTGTACCATGTCTGTAGTCTATGGCCGTCTCCTATATCATGTCTGCATTCTCTGACCATCTCCTGTACTATGTCTGCAGTCTCTAACCATCTCCTGTACTATGTCTGTAGTCTCTGACCAGCTCCTGTACCATGTCTGCAGTCTCTGACCATCTTCTGTGCCATGTCTGCAGTTTCTGACCATCTCCTGTACTGTGTCTGCAGTCTCTGACCATCTCCTGTACTATGTCTGCAGTCTCTGACCGTCTCCTATATCATGTCTGCAGTCTCTGACCATCTCCTGTACTATGTCTGCAGTCTCTGATCATCTCCTGTACTATGTCTGTAGTCTCTGACCATCTCCTGTATTATGTCTGCAGTCTCTGACCATCTCCTGTGCTATGTCTGCAGTCTCTGACCATCTCCTGTACTATGTCTACAGTCTCTAACCGTCTCCTATATCATGTCTGCAGTCTCTGACCGTCTCCTATATCATGTCTGCAGTCTCTGACCATCTCCTGTAATATATCTGCGGTCTTTGACCATCTCCTGTATTATGTCTGCAGTCTCTGATCGTCTCTTGTACTATGTGTGCAGTCTCTGACCATCTCCTGTACTATGTCTGCAGTCTCTGATCATCTCCTGTACTATGTCTGTAGTCTCTGACCATCTCCTGTATTATGTCTGTAGTCTCTGACCATCTCCTGTACTATGTCTGCAGTCTCTTACCATCTCCTGTACCAAGTCTGCAGTCTCTAACCGTCTCCTATATCATGTCTGCAGTCTCTGACCGTCTCCTATATCATGTCTGCAGTCTCTGACCATCTCCTGTAATATATCTGTGGTCTTTGACCATCTCCTGTGTTATGTCTGCAGTCTCTGATCATCTCCTGTACTATGTGTGCAGTCTCTGACCATCTCCTGTATTATGTCTGCAGTCTCTGATCATCTCCTGTACTATGTCTGTAGTCTCTGACCATCTCCTGTATTATGTCTGCAGTCTCTGACCATCTCCTGTACTATGTCTGCAGTCTCTGACCATCTCCTGTACTATGTCTGCAGTCTCTAACCGTCCCCTATATCATGTCTGCAGTCTCTGACCGTCTCCTATATCATGTCTGCAGTCTCTGACCATCTCCTGTAATATATCTGCGGTCTTTGACCATCTCCTGTATTATGTCTGCAGTCTCTGACCATCTCCTGTACTATGTCTGTAGACTCTGACCATCTCCTGTATTATGACTGCATGTCTCTGACCATCTCCTGTACTATGTCTGTAGACTCTGACCATCTCCTGTATTATGACTGCATGTCTCTGACCATCTCCTGTACTATGTCTGCAGTCTCTGACCAGCTCCTGTACCATGTCTGCAGTCTCTGACCATCTTCTGTACCATGTCTGCAGTCTCTGACCATCTCCTGTACTATGTCTGCAGTCTCTGACTATCTCCTGTACCAAGCCTGCAGTCTCTAACCGTCTCCTCTATCATGTCTGCAGTCTCTGACCATCTCCTGTACTATGTCTGCAGTCTCTGATCATCTCCTGTACTATGTCTGCAGTCTCTAACCATCAGCTGTACTATGTCTGTAGTCTATGACCATCTCCTATATCATGTCTGCAGTCTCTGACCATCTCCTGTACTATGTCTGCAGTCTCTGACCATCTCCTGTACTATGTCTGCAGTCTCTAACATCTCCTGTACTATATCTGTAGTCTCTGACCAGCTCCTGTACCATGTCTGCAGTCTCTGACCATCTTCTGTGCCATGTCTGCAGTCTCTAACCATCTCCTGTACTATGTCTGTAGTCTCTGACCATCTCCTATATCATGTCTGCAGTCTCTGACCGTCTCCTATATCATGTCTGCAGTCTCTGACCATCTCCTGTAATATATCTGCTGTCTTTGACCATCTCCTGTATTATGTCTGCAGTCTCTGATCGTCTCCTGTACTATGTCTGTAGACTCTGACCATCTCCTGTATTATAACTGCAAGTCTCTGACCATCTCCTGTACTATGTCTGCAGTCTCTGACCAGCTCCTGTACCATGTCTGCAGTCTCTGACCATCTTCTGTACCATGTCTGCAGTCTCCGACCATCTCCTGTACTATGTCTGCTGTCTTTGACCATCTCCTGTATTATGTCTGCTGTCTCTGACCATCTCCTGTACTATGTCTGCAGCCTGTATTTTGTTTATTGTACCTGTAAGGATCCCAGGGTAATGAAGACTTTGTGTTGGAGCATCTCTGTGGTTGAGTCGTTGACATAGAAATATTTGTAAAGGGGAGGAGTTACTAAAATGACCACGCCCATGTGGGGGCGCCAGAAATATTTCTGCACCCAGGTGCCTGTGACCCTAGGATCGGCCCTGATTGATCACACTATATGAGCAGAGCCTGCAGGGTTAACAACCCTCCTCCTACCTTAGTTGAGCAGAGACAAACAAAGATATTGGAGCATACAGCTCCAGCTCTCATGTTGTCTGTGCATCTACTCCATTTTTTATGTTTGGAAGAGTGGTACAGGCTTGTGCTTGCAAAACTCTTTGTTCAGTCCATCCCAAACTATTGGTACAGGCAATTATGGCCCTGCCCCCAAGGAGCGGACATCATAACGCTCTTCAATCGCAGTGTAATAATGAGAGAGCAATGTTGATGTCATCACTTCAGCGCCCCTGTCTTTGTCAATGAGGATCAAAAAGGTGCAAAGAGGAAAAAGACCTGGCAGTGACCGTTTTAAGAACTTCTGGAAAAGGTAAATATGAAGAAGCATAATCTAGCTAAGAAGGGGGAGGGCATGGTCTGTTGATTTCGGGGGGAGAAAGTAGCCTGAAATCTGTTTTTAATGTCTTCCTCTGACCACGAAACCCAAAAGCGAATGGCTGTTGGCAAGCCACATGAACGCTGTCATAGCATGGCATGTGGGTAGGGTGCGACATCATGTGCTGGCAGCAAGGAATACACTCAGAAGCCAAGGTGGATGAGGACAGTATATTAAGAAAAAGTCCCAGGAATGTACAGTCGGGCCTAAGGAGTAGACACAGCCAACCGGAGCCACTTACAGTAGCAGGGGAACGTAATCTTGAAATGATGCCAACAGCTTCTGCAATGAGGAGCGGAAAGTGGCCTGCCTGGTCCACACCCAAATGGGAGGCTTCCTTAAAGCGGAGTTCCACACAAAAATGGAAATTCCGCTTTTCGGAACCCTCCCCCCCTCCGGTGTCACATTTGGCACCTTTCAGGGGGGAGGGGGGTGCAGATACCTGTCTAAGACAGGTATTTGCATCCACTTCCAGCATAGACTCCCATGGGAGTCTATGCCTTTTCCCGTCCCCACCGCGCTGTCTGCTGGGAACACACAGCTCCCAAGAGAGAGCGGGCACCAATAGGGACGCGCAGCGCGACTCGCGCATGCGCAGTAGGGAACCGGGAAGTGAAGCCGCAACGCTTCACTTCCTGATTCCCTCACCTAGGATGGCGGCGGCAGCTGCCGAGAACTGAGCGGGTTCTCGGCGTCCCCTGCCGACATCGCTGGACCCTGGGACAGGTAAGTGGCCATGTATTAAAAGTCAGCAACTGCAGTATTTGTAGCTGCTGGCTTTTAATATTTTTTTTTTTTGGCGGTGTGGGTGAACCCCCGCTTTAAGCGTAGTTCCTGCACTTTCCCTACTCTTCAGGAACCTTTCCCTCCCACTATGTGCTGTCCCTGCCAGACATAAAACTGTGTATCTTCCACAGACTTTATTCATTAGTCACGTTGTTAATGTGCAGGGTGCTAATTATTTATATTAAGTTATCTATATATATATATTTTTTATCATCTAATGAAGGTGTCACAGATATAATTTGTTATTATCAGCACTAAGCCACTGTTGGTATGGTAGTTATTTGATGCATTTATTTGATTTATTTAGTATTCATTTTTTGATTTTTTTAGATTTACACCTGAAATAATTGGTTCACTAGATTAGTTTTTTACACTGGATACAGTGTTAACACAAGTGTGTTTAGGATAGCGCCACAATTTTTGATTCTTCACGTGGGTGTAGTACACCACTAGCACGTCACAAGATTTGAAATTATTTGTTATACAGACATAAAACCTGCCCCTACACTAGCCACTCGTATAAAGCACGGCAAACTCGGGAGCAAGAGTCACCCTGCCCTGACCCAAGATGGCCACTGAGGTCAGGTGGGGCTCCAGTGTCCAATCGGACAGCTGTCCCCCTAGTGACCGCGGGAAGTCATAGAGAAACCAAGTTCTTCATAGCTTACTTATTCTTTTGCATTGCCACTCCAGTCAAGCACCATTGACAGTAGGGAGTACAGACTGCACCTGCCTACATGCATCTTTGTGCAGGCTGACTCACTTATTCACTGCCTCTGCCTAAACAGCCAATCATTTGCTCTGTCTGCCTACAGACCTCTCTGTCCAGATCTGATAAAGATTGTTGCAACTGCTTGGTGAACATTAGAGGTATAATTTTTTGGTGTTTAGGTGCTGGAAAATGGAGGGGTTTAAATTAGGGTTGCACCGATACCCTTTTTTTGTCACAAGCCTGGGTTTACACAGGAGCGGTGGGGGAAACTGCATGTGACTGAGACAGGAATCGCACTACATTCCTGTTCAAATCACATGTGATTCTTTGCAGTGCACATTGAGCCCATTCATTCTGTATGGGTTCAAGGTATCAGTTGTTGGTATCAAAGCATTAGCACGAGTACCAGTGCTTGTGCAAATACGTACTATCGGCACCGATAACGGTATTAATGCAACCCTAGTTTAATTGGACTTGGCTCCCGCTCCCGCCAACGTATCACAAATATGAAGTAGGCTTTATTCCGTGGGGCTGCATTTATGAGTTTCTCCCTTTCTGCTGGGAGCGCATCCATGACACGCTCCCAGCACAGAGACCGAGGTCACTGAGAGCTCCGGGGCCCTGTACTAACGATTGGGACTCCAAACTCCCAATTCCAGGTCACCTGATCCCTGTGGTAGCCTCTGAATGGCTACCACAGTGATCAGTCACTGTGAAGTCCGCCCCTGTGTTTCTCATTTTCTGTGAATGGAGAGGAAAGATAAAGTGTATCTTTCTCTTTCCTTGCAAAGAGAAAAAAAAAGTGTGTGTAACAAAATAAATAATAAAATACAAAATAAATAAAAAATACCTAGACCAAGGTTTAAACTAAGCCAGTGGCAGAGTTATGCCCCGTACACACGGTCGGACATTGATCGGACATTCCGACAACAAAATCCTAGGATTTTTTCCGACGGATGTTGGCTCAAACTGGTCTTGCATACACACGGTCACACAAAGTTGTCGGAAAATCCGATCATTCTGAACGCGGTGACGTAAAACACGTACGTCGGGACTATAAACGGGGCAGTAGCCAATAGCTTTCATCTCTTTATTTATTCTGAGTAGGGATGAGCTTCGTGTTCGAGTCGAACCCATGTTCGACTCGAACATCGGCTGTTCGACCGTCCGTCGAATTGCGAACGATATGGGCCGTTCGCGCCAAATTCGTGTGGCGCGTCACGGCCCATAATTCACTGCGGCATCGCAGTGCATTGCTGGCTGATGATTGGCCAAGCATGCACTATGACCCGCATGCTTGGCCAATCACAGCGCCGTCAGTAGAGAGAGCTGTAATTGGCCAAAGCCAGGGTGGCTTTGGCCAATTATGGCTCAGGGGATTTAGTACACACCCCACACTATATAAGGCCGCCTGCACGGCGGCCCTGTGTAGTGTGTGTTCCGGTGTGCTGAGCGATAGAGAGAGAGAGAGACAGTGTCATTTGATTTGAGTTAGATAGATTAGGCAGAACAGTCAGTCAGTTAGCTGCACTTACAGTGTATTGTGTATATATATGCATCCCAGGTGTTGCATATATATATATACACTGTATTCAGTTTAGCTAGATCCGTTCCTGTTATCTTCTATCTAGACTATTTACATTCAGTGCAGTGTGTCCTGCTCACAGTGTTCAGCTAGATCCGTTCCTGCTATTTACATTCAGTACAGTGCGTCCTGCTCACAGTGTTCAGCTAGATCCGTTCCTGCTATTTACATTCAGTGCAGTGCGTCCTGCTCACAGTGTTCAGCTAGATCCGTTCCTGCTATTTACATTCAGTGCAGTGCGTCCTGCTCACAGTGTTCAGCTAGATCCGTTCCTGCTATTTACATTCAGTGCAGTGCGTCCTGCTCACAGTGTTCAGCTAGATCCGTTCCTGCTATTTACATTCAGTGCAGTGCGTCCTGCTCACAGTGTTCAGCTAGATCCGTTCCTGCTATTTACATTCAGTGCAGTGCGTGCTGCTCACAGTGTTCAGCTAGATCCGTTCCTGCTATTTACATTCAGTGCAGTGCGTCCTGCTCACAGTGTTCAGCTAGATCCGTTCCTGCTATTTACATTCAGTGCAGTGCGTCCTGCTCACAGTGTTCAGCTAGATCCGTTCCTGGTATTTACATTTAGTGCAGTGCGTCCTGCTCACAGTGTTCAGCTACATCCGTTCCTGCTATTTACATTCAGTGCAGTGCGTCCTGCTCACAGTGTTCAGCTAGATCCGTTCCTGCTATTTACATTCAGTGCAGTGCGTCCTGCTCACAGTGTTTAGCTACATCCGTTCCTGCTGTTTACATTCAGTGCAGTGCGTCCTGCTCACAGTGTTCAGCTAGATCCGTTCCTGCTATTTACATTCAGTGCAGTGCGTCCTGCTCACAGTGTTCAGCTAGATCCGTTCCTGCTATTTACATTCAGTGCAGTGCGTCCTGCTCACAGTGTTCAGCTAGATCCGTTCCTGCTATATACATTTAGTGCAGTACGTCCTGCTCACAGTGTTCAGCTAGATCCGTTCCTGTTATCTTCCTACTGACAGGCAGGCTTGTCTGGTTACAGTATATAAAGCTACCTGAAGAAAATTACAGGTGTTCTTTTTGATCCTATTAGTACCACGGTCAGGCAGCTAGACTATTTACATTTAGTACAGTGTGTCCTGCTCACAGTGTTCAGCTAGATCCGTTCCTGTTATTTACATTCAGTGCAGTGCGTCCTGCTCACAGTGTTCAGCTAGATCCGTTCCTGCTATTTACATTCAGTGCAGTGCGTCCTGCTCACAGTGTTTAGCTACATCCGTTCCTGCTGTTTACATTCAGTGCAGTGCGTCCTGCTCACAGTGTTCAGCTAGATCCGTTCCTGCTATTTACATTCAGTGCAGTGCGTCCTGCTCACAGTGTTCAGCTAGATCCGTTCCTGCTATTTACATTCAGTGCAGTGCGTCCTGCTCACAGTGTTCAGCTAGATCCGTTCCTGCTATATACATTTAGTGCAGTACGTCCTGCTCACAGTGTTCAGCTAGATCCGTTCCTGTTATCTTCCTACTGACAGGCAGGCTTGTCTGGTTACAGTATATAAAGCTACCTGAAGAAAATTACAGGTGTTCTTTTTGATCCTATTAGTACCACGGTCAGGCAGCTAGACTATTTACATTTAGTACAGTGTGTCCTGCTCACAGTGTTCAGCTAGATCCGTTCCTGTTATTTACATTCAGTGCAGTGCGTCCTGCTCACAGTGTTCAGCTAGATCCGTTCCTGCTATTTACATTCAGTGCAGTGCGTCCTGCTCACAGTGTTCAGCTAGATCCGTTCCTGGTATTTACATTTAGTGCAGTGCGTCCTGCTCACAGTGTTCAGCTACATCCGTTCCTGCTATTTACATTCAGTGCAGTGCGTCCTGCTCACAGTGTTCAGCTAGATCCGTTCCTGCTATTTACATTCAGTGCAGTGCGTCCTGCTCACAGTGTTTAGCTACATCCGTTCCTGCTGTTTACATTCAGTGCAGTGCGTCCTGCTCACAGTGTTCAGCTAGATCCGTTCCTGCTATTTACATTCAGTGCAGTGCGTGCTGCTCACAGTGTTCAGCTAGATCCGTTCCTGCTATTTACATTCAGTGCAGTGCGTCCTGCTCACAGTGTTCAGCTAGATCCGTTCCTGCTATTTACATTCAGTGCAGTGCGTCCTGCTCACAGTGTTCAGCTAGATCCGTTCCTGGTATTTACATTTAGTGCAGTGCGTCCTGCTCACAGTGTTCAGCTACATCCGTTCCTGCTATTTACATTCAGTGCAGTGCGTCCTGCTCACAGTGTTCAGCTAGATCCGTTCCTGCTATTTACATTCAGTGCAGTGCGTCCTGCTCACAGTGTTTAGCTACATCCGTTCCTGCTGTTTACATTCAGTGCAGTGCGTCCTGCTCACAGTGTTCAGCTAGATCCGTTCCTGGTATTTACATTCAGTGCAGTGCGTCCTGCTCACAGTGTTCAGCTAGATCCGTTCCTGCTATATACATTTAGTGCAGTACGTCCTGCTCACAGTGTTCAGCTAGATCCGTTCCTGTTATCTTCCTACTGACAGGCAGGCTTGTCTGGTTACAGTATATAAAGCTACCTGAAGAAAATTACAGGTGTTCTATCCCAGCTTAGTGCAGCTACAGGCCATTAGTATGTCTGGAAGGCCAAGAAGGAGAGGCAGACAGTCACAAGCCAATAAGAGAGGGCAAGCAGGCTCTGTGTCTAGTGCTGGTCGTGGAGACGGTGCATCCTCATCAGCACGTGGCCATGGGACACGCTTGGCCTTTTTTTCGGCAGCTGGCCGTGTTGAGCCGCAACATGCGGAAGACTTGGTCGAGTGGATGACCAAGCCGTCCTCATCCTCCTCATCCTCTCTCACCCATGCCCAGGGTGCTTTGTCTGGCAAAGCAGCGGCCTCTTCCCTCAGCTCAATGTCATCAGTGACTCCTTCCCTAGCTCCACCATGTCCTCATGAGGATTCCCTCGAACTGTTTGACCACAGTGTTGGGTACATGCTCCAGGAGGATGCCCAGCGTTTGGAAGGCTCTGATGATGATACTGAGCTCAATGAAGGCAGTAACATGAGCACGGACAGAGGGGGTGCCCAAGAAGGACAGCAATCTGGCAGTCATGCTCCCCCTGCTGCAGCATACTGCCAGGTTTGCTCCAGTGATGAGGAGGGAGGGGATGATGAGGTCACTGACTCAACGTGGGTGCCTGATAGGAGAGAGGAGGAGGAGGAGGAGGAGGAGGAGGAGGAGGTGGCACATCACCAACTAGGCAGGATGCCCTCCAGGGGCCAGCCTAAGGGCAGCACATTGACTGCATCACACCCCAAAGCTCCACATGTGCAGGGCGCTGCAGTCTCTGCGCGTTATTCAAAAAGTTCTTTGGTGTGGGCCTTTTTTGAGACGAGTGCATCAGATCGCACCGCTGCTATTTGCAATATATGTCTCAAGCGTATCTCGCGTGGCCAAAACATCTCCCGCTTGGGTACCACATGCTTGACCAGACATATGTTGACCTGCCATGCAGTTCGTTGGCAAGCGTATCTAAAAGACCCACACCAAAGAACAAAGACGATCTCTCCTTGCTCCTCATCAGCTGAGATTTCCAACCCCACTAGACCTTCAGTCCTCTCTGCGACCTGCAGTGAGAGGAATGAAGGTGTAGAATTAGGTGTGTCACAGCCAAGTACTTATGGGCAATCTGCTTTTGGTACACCGACGTCAGATTGTACCAGGCAAATTTCCCTGCCCCAGCTGCTGCACCGCCGAAAGAAGTTTGCTCCCAGCCATCCACATGCCCAGCGGTTGAATGCTAGCTTGGCAAAATTGCTAGCACTTCAACTGCTGCCTTTTCAGTTGGTAGACTCTGCCCCCTTCCGTGAGTTTGTGGAATGTGCGGTTCCTCAGTGGCAGGTACCCAAACGCCACTTTTTCTCACGGAAGGCGATTCCGGCTCTCTACCGGCATGTGGAAGGCAATGTCCATGCCTCGCTGGACAGGGCGGTCAGCGGTAAGGTGCATATTACCGCTGACTCATGGTCCAGCAGGCATGGACAGGGACGTTACTTAAGTTTCACGGCGCATTGGGTGACTCTGCTGGCAGCTGGGAAGGATGCAGGACAAGGTGCAGTAGTGTTGGAGGTTGTTCCGCCACCACGCCTCCAAAATGCTGATTGTGACACACCTCTCTCCTCCACCCCCTCCTCTTCTTCTTCCTCCATGGCCTCTTCCTCGGAACCAGCGGTGCTCCGTAGGCGTTCAAGGGGCTACGCAAGTACGCAGGCCAAAAGATGCCATGCGGTGCTTGAGCTGGTGTGCTTGGGGGACAGGAGCCACACTGGGGCAGAGGTTCTGTCAGCTCTGCAGGGGCAGGTTCAGAGGTGGTTGACGCCACGCCAACTTAAGGCAGGAATGGTGGTTTGCGACAATGGCACCAACCTCCTCTCTGCCCTCCGACAGGGACAACTGACCCATGTGCCCTGTTTGGCTCACGTCCTTAACTTGGTGGTGCAGCGGTTCTTGGGCAGGTACCCGGGCTTACAGGATGTCCTGAGGCAGGCCAGGAAAGTCTGTGTGCATTTCCGCCGGTCATATAATGCCAGTGCTCGGCTGACGGACCTCCAAAAGGAGTTTAACCTGCCCAAGAACCGCCTAATCTGTGACATGCCCACCAGGTGGAACTCGACGTTGGCCATGCTGCAGCGGCTGCACACGCAGCAGAGGGCCATCAATGAGTACCTGTGCGACTATGGCACCAGGACAGGGTCAGGGGACCTTGGTTTTTTTTCCCCACGCCAGTGGGCCATGATCAGGGATGCATGCACTGTCCTGTCACCATTCGAGGAGGCCACGAGGATGGTGAGCACTGACAGTGCATGCATCAGTGACACTGTCCCCCTTGTCCACCTGTTGGAGCACACGCTGCGTGGAATAATGGACAGGGCACTTGAGGCAGAACAGAGGCAGGAAGAGGAGGACTTCCTTAGCTCTCAAGGCCCCCTTTATCCAGACAGTGTTCCTGCGTGCCCGCCGATCACACAGGAAGAGGACGAGGAGGAGGAGGAGGAGGAGGAGGAAGATTGTGTCAGTATGGAGGTGGAGCCTGGCACTCAGCATCAGCAGTCTTTAAGGGATCAGTCCCAAGGAACACATGGACTTGTACGTGGCTGGGAGGAGGTGGCTGCGGACGTTGTTGTCCTTAGTGACCCAGAGGACTCCGGACCGAATGCCTCAGCAAACCTACGCTGCATGGCCTCCCTGATCCTGCAAAGCCTGCGTAAGGATCCTCGTATTCGTGGTATCAAGGAGAAGGACCAATACTGGCTGGCAACCCTCCTTGATCCACGTTACAAGGGTAAGGTTGCGGACCTTATCTTGCCATCGCAGAGGGAGCAGAGGATGAAACATCTTCGGGAGGCCTTGCAGAAAGGTCTGTGCAACGCGTTCCCAGAGACTGGGAGGTTACAAACTCCTGTTTCTGGACAACGTGTTGCTGAGGCTTCGGTCAGTCAAAGAAGGAGCGGTGGAGAAGGTGGCCGTCTGACCGATGCGTTCAGACAATTTTTTGGTCCGCAGCCCCAAGGTATGATCGGTTCCAGCAACCATCGCCAGCATCTGTTTTACATGGTGCAGGAATACCTAGGGGCAAGATCAGACTTGGACACCTTTCCCACCGAAAATCCTCTGGGTTACTGGGTCTTGAGGATGGATCACTGGCCAGAGCTTGCACAGTATGCAATTGAGCTACTGGCCTGTCCTGCATCCAGCGTTCTTTCGGAACGCACATTCAGTGCTGCTGGAGGCGTGGTAACCGATCACAGGGTGCGTCTGTCCACCGACTCGGTCGATCGGCTGACCTTCATAAAAATGAATCAGTCTTGGATCACCACCAGCTACCAAGCACCTGATGCAGATGTAACCGAATAATTTTTTTTGAAATCTCAGATCCCTTCAAAGACTGCCTATGCTGATGCTGAGTGACTATCCCTGAGTAATTATCCTCTTCCTCCTCAATCATCACGCTGATAGCTTGTAAGAACATTTTTGGTTCTGGGCGCCACCACCAGTGCCTAAGGCACAATTTTTCAGCCCCTGTTTAACAGGGGCGTGTAATTACAATTTTTGATGTAATACTTTGCAGCAGGGCTCGTTCCTGCATTCCAACTAGAGTGTCTGTGAGGGGTTGCAGTGTTGTGGCACCAGCACCAGTGCCTAAGACCCAATTTTTCAGCCCCTGTCTAACAGGGGCGTGTAATTACAATTTTTGATGCAATACTTTGCAGCAGGGCTTGTTCCTGCGTTTCAACTAGAGTGTCTGTGAGGGGTTGCAGTGTTGTGGCACCAGCACCAGTGCCTAAGACCCAATTTTTCTGCCCCTGTCTAACAGGGGCGTGTAATTACAATTTTTGATGCAATACTTTGCAGCAGGGCTCGTTCCTGCGTTCCAACTAGAGTGTCTGTGAGGGGTTGCAGTGTTGTGGCACCAGCACCAGTGCCTAAGGCCTAATTTTTCAGCTCCTGTTCAACAGGGGCATGTAATTACAATTCTTGATCTAATATTTCACAGCAGGGCCCTGTGAGGGCTTACAGTGTTTTGGCCACAGCAACACCTAAGGCCCAAATTTCTGCTGAGTATATAGGGCAGGACCCTACTTTCAAACATCTAACTTACAAAAGACTCCTACTTGCAAACGGAAGGAGACAACAGGAAGTGAGATGAAATCTACCCCTAAGGAAGGGAAATTCTCTCCTGTAAGAGTTAATATGGGAAAACAATTTTTCCTTTCCACTGATGCTTTCCAATCCTTGTTCCACAAAAAAACCCAAATTTTCAAAAAACATTTTTCATTGGGACAAAAAAGTGAGGTGAAATCTTCTGAAGAGGAGGAAAGACGCAAAACAAATGTCACAGGGGTGATAACCCTTCCCTATGTTTTCCAAAAAGCTTAGAAAAGATTTTTTGGCTGGAGCTAAACACATTAAAAATGTTCAAAATTACAAACAGATTCTACTTAACAACAAACCTACAGTCCCTGTCTTGTTTGCACCGCCTGTATACTGCTGTTCAGAGTATATAGGGACCTTTCCTTATTTTAATTTGGGTGCGGGGTTCCCCTTAATATCCATACAAGACCCAAAGGGCCTGGTAATGGACTGGGGGGTACCCATGCCGTTTGTCTCACTGATTTTCATCCATATTGCCATGACCCGACATGACATTAAACCCGCAAGCAGTTTTAAATGAGATTTTTTCCTTTAAAAATGACATTTGGTGCAGGGACTGTTCTAAACATGGGAAACACGCGTCACTTTACAGGCATACTATAGACACCCCCCAGGTACGATATTTAAAGGAATATTTCACTTTTTTTTTTTTACTTTAAGCATCATTAAAATCACTGCTCCCGAAAAAACGGCCGTTTTTAAAAGTTTTTTTTGCATTGATACATGTCCCCTGGGGTAGGACCCGGGTCCCCAAACCCTTTTTAGGACAATACCATGCAAATTAGCCTTTAAAATGAGCACTTTTGATTTCGAACGTTCGAGTCCCATAGACGTCAATGGGGTTCTAACGTTCGTGCGAACTTGCGGTCCGTTCGCGGGTTCTGGTGCGAACCGAACCGGGGGGTGTTCGGCTCATCCCTAATTCTGAGCATACGTGGCACTTTGTGCTTCGGATTTGTGTACACACGATCGGAATTTCCGACAACGGATTTTGTTGTTGGAAAATTTTATAGCCTGCTCTCAAACTTTGTGTGTCGGAAAATCCAATGGAAAATGTGTGATGGAGCCCACACACGGTCGGAATTTCCGACAACAAGGTCCTAATCACACATTTACCGAAAATCCGACCGTGTGTACGGGGCATTAGTGTTTGGGTCAAGATCAGGGTCAAAGGTCAAGACCAGGGTAAAAGGTCAGGGTCAGTATATTTTGGGCAGGATTTTTTTTTTTAATAAAAAAAAATCTGTATGTTTTAGGTAGGATAAAAGAACAAAACAAAATGCGCACTATTGCTCCTGGGCTGTACTTTGGGTACAAACAACAAATAACATACACATATGTGATATCACTGCAATCATTAGAAGCAGGAGCATTTATTTTGGGTTGTTCTTAGATGGTTGGTTATGGTAGTAACAAGAAATATACAGCTAAATGAATTTTTTTTTTTTTTTTTTACTATTTTTGGCCAGTTTTCCTTTGATAATAATAAAAAAATAATCAGAAGATATCCATAACCATTTACAACCAAATGAAAGCCCAATTTGTCCTGGAAAAAAAAAACAAGGCATAATCCACTTGGATGCACAAAGTAGTTGTAATGATATGAACAGTTTTACTAACACATGTCAAAGTTACAAAATTGTGCTTACGATTTGTTTTACCCTTAGGCATGAAGGGGTTAAGAAGTAGACTAGAACCATTGCAACTGCTTGAAGAAAAATAACCCCCATTTTTTTCTTTTTTGACTGGAGTTCCTCTTTAGATGACAAATGAAATCGCCGTGGGAATGACGTGAAAGTATCTCCTTTAAAAGATGTACCATAAAATTCATCTGGGCTTAATGAGAAATCATTTAGTGGCTGATGCTGCAAAGGTAACAATGAGCTTTGATTAAAATTAGCGAGCTGTTTGGTAATTCTGAGTCAAAACAAAATCGTGAGCTTTATTTCTTGTTGTGATCATAAGAAGAGCGCGTCTGCTAATAGAGTCATATTCATAATGTACTAATTACATTTCGGCTCTGAAGCATTGTACTTTGTTCCATCCTGTTGGAAAATCCAAGAGGATTATTAAGAACACCTTGAAAAGCACAGCAACAATAGACCAACGTATTACATTGCAACAAATACATCAAAAGGACACGGGGCTGTGGGCAGATGGAGGCTTTCGAAAACCCAAATTATCCACTAATCTGACAGATTTTCTTAATGTTCTCTGACTTGAAAAGGATCTGTCACATTTCCAAATATGTTATTCCTTAATTAGTTTATGTAAGAATATACATTTTTTTGCAATATTTAAGCACCAGAAAGCTACCCTAGCTATTGGATGGTGGTACATTTTGAGATTGGGTGAAATAAGTGGGGAAAAGCTGTTGGGGGAGTTTTGGATCCATCGCCTTCTTCCCACCATGGAGCTTCTGCTATAGTCAAAACTAACAACCTCCTGTGCTCAAGGTGGAGGACCTTAGGTCTTTGACATCTTCAAGCTAGGCAAGACTGCCAGAAGAAAGAAAGGAAAAAAGGGCACACCAGCCATGTGCATTATCTTTTGGATAAAAGTTTATTGAAAATAATGATAAAAAGGAACTGCTCACAAGCAGTTATAGAAGATGGCACAATGTAAAAGTACACCGACCAACAGCATGCGGTCTAGGATGAGCGTAAACTTCCAAAGGTCATAGAGGATGTAACAAGGGGTTAAATTCTGTGTTACATTTATTCATAGATTCATTTATATATTTACCCTTTTAGATATGTGGTCAGTAAATGCAATGATTAAAACACACAAAACAAAGAATGTAATAAAAGAGATTTACTTAGCTTCGATTAAAGATGTATTACAGATGTTACAATACAGGACAAATTCAGCATTCAATCCAGGGAACCCCTCAACTTCTGAATTTTCAGATAGTTCTGGAAGCCGACAGCCTGTTCAAGATCTGGGACCACTAACGTCCCTCCACGAAGTTCACTGGCCTGCTCTATTGTCTGACCTTTTAAAGGCTAGATGGAAGGCGTGAAAAAGCTGGTTTTATCTGGTACTAACAAAGCCTAGCCCAAGACAATGTGACCATCTGTGAATGACCGTCTGTGAGCTCAGAAACATACATTATGCATATATAGAAATATATATATATATATATATATATAAGTAATCACCTCAAAACTATTACTAAGTTTCTTGTAATTCAATAACTAAAGTTATATATGAATATAGACCCATACTACAGAGGAACTCACAAGCATGACTACCAGTTGACGCGTTTTGAAGGGACCGTCCTTTCTTCCTCAGAGCTCGGCAGTGGACACTCCTTCAGCAGTCCCTATATCCCTATATATATATATATATATATGCCTGAAAGCATCAGTGAATCAGAGAGGGCGCTTAGGGCTCCTCCCAATTATGCCCCTCCCCCTTACGCTCCTCAGCCCAGTGGGCGGTCAAATCAAATTAATATGAATGAATAATACTAGTATAAAGCCGCCCAAAGTAGGAGCATAGCTAGACCTTAGTTGCAGGCAGTGGCATACCGTGCATATGCAGTGCCGAGATGGTATGTGCATGTAGCGTGCAGAGATGGTTAATAAGAGGACCCCCCCCAGTCCGTGGTGTCAGGGTAGAGACAAAAAGTACCTTCAATAGCCTATCAAGGCTTCCACAGATATGAGAAGCCGCGCCGTCAGGTCTACAGCATTGCGCTGATCACTTCCTAGTGGGTATTGCGTCCTGGAACGCACAGCAGTGCATTTGCGCTCCAGGCAGGATGAAGGGGCGGGCTAAGCGTCACTTAATCTGCGTCATTAGTAACCCGTCAGTGACGTGGGCGGCGGAGGACTGATCGGCGCCATATTGCTGGGGGCAAAAATAAAGAGGTCAAAGGCAGACTGCTCGTCAGACTGAATGAAGCATGGTGGCCACCCAACGGGGTGAGGTATAAGGGGGAGGGGCCCTAAGCGCCCTCTATGATTCACTGATAATGCTTTCAGGCACATATATATATATATATATATATATATATATATATATATATAGACACTGCTGAAGGAGTGTCCACTGCCGAGCTCTGAGGAAGAAGGGACATTCCCTTCGAAACACGTCAGCTGGTAGTGATGCTTGTGAGTTCCTCTATGACCTTTGGAAAGTTCCGCTCATCCTAGACCGCATGCTGCTAGTCGGTGTACTTTTACATTGTGCCATCTTCTATAACTGCTTGTGAGTAGTTCCTTTTTATCATTATTTTCAATCAATTTTTATCCAAAAGATTTTGCACATGGCTGGTGCGCCCTTTTTTCCTTTCTTTCTTGTTGTCTATTAGTATTCCCCATCCTTGAGGGCAGCAAGGCCCGTGTCTTTGCACTACTTGTCTGGCTATCCACTTGTGCGCAGGAGCGATTTCTTTCTAGGCAAGACTGCCCCTTGAGGACTGGGGAAGCCCAAAGAAAAGACTGGAAAAACAAAAAACAGACACCAGCCTTGCGCATTACCTTAAAGCAGAGTTCCACACAAAAGTAGAACCTCTGCTTTAAGTTCTCCTGACCCCATGACATGCCACATTTGGCTTGTCAATTTTTGGGGGGAGGAGCGGGTACCTAGATTTGACAAGTACCCAGCTCCCACTTCTGGTCATGCCGCCTAGGCTACTCCTCCTCCACCCTTCCTCCCTGCAATCTTCTGGGACACATCACAGGTCCTAGAAGATTTTCTGGCCATTAAGGACACACAGCGTAACTCGCACATGCGCAGTGCGCACGCACGCTTGAAGCCGCAAGCTGTCACAGTCGGGTGCCCACACTTGCAATACCGGCGCCACAGAGGGGAGAGGGAGAGAAGCGAGGCTTTGGGTGGGCGCATCATTGGACCATGGGACAGGTGAGTATGTTCATTAAAAGTCAGCAGCTACACTTTATGTAGCTGCTGGCTTTTAATGAACACAAAAACTAGTGGAACTCCGCTTTAAGGCCTGGTTCACACCTATGCATTTTTTAGTGCATTTTCAGTTTTGCTGAAACACACTACAGTACATTTAACATGGTTTCCTATGGGTCACATTCACATCTGTGCATTTTATAGAAAGGGCCAGGGACTTTTTTCTGGTTTTTGCTTCCATAGACTTCAATGGATCAAAAACGTGTATTTAAAAACGCAAAATGCACCTGGGATTTGCAACTGCAACCTGGATAGGTGTGAACCAGGCCTTAAAAATCTTTTTATCAAAGAAATACAACAGATATGTACTCACAAACAGCACATGATATCAAGCTGATCAATATTCAATGACTCGCACACACTCTGGTCCACTGCGCCAATCCCAGTGTGAGGAAGACACTTCCAATGGCTGACATGTTTTGAGGTTAGGTACTTCAGAACCTAACTCTACTTCAGAACCTAACTAACTGAACTCTTCTTCAGAACCTCTCCTACAGTATAGGGCCCTGGTACCCAACATGCAGCCAAGGGCCGCATGAAGACCTTTAACAAATTCTGTGCAGCCATTGGGGCCTCTGCAGACACTAATCTGTATCAGGTGTAGGCACCAAGGGTGATCACAGCAGACAGAGCAAAGCAGAAGGCGAAGTCAGGAACGGTTGCAAAGGTCAGTAAGCCAGTGGTCAGCAGACAGGAGATCTGAGACGGGGTCAGGCAAGCCAAAGTCATACACAGGACAGGAGAAAAGAGCTGATCTGTGGGCAATCTAAGGTCAGAGCCAGGAGAGATACAAGAGGTATCTAAGGGCAAGCCAGGTCGGTAATCAGAAGCATAAGCAAAACAAAGGAACACCAAGCAGGAAGCTGAAGACCAGTCAGCAATGTCCATGTGCAACAGTCACTCTTTTAAAGGCCAGGGGACGCCAGGCTCTGTCGTGTGTAGGGTGACCACATTTCCAAACTGCCATTCAGGACCGGGGAATGTAGTTTCGGGGTTGGCGGGATTTCGGCAGCGAGTGATTTGTCGGGTGAATGGCTGGTTTTAGCACTTATATCATCCCAATACCCTGCTTGAAATGTATTTCTATTATTACATTGTAATAATACACTCCCCTCCCTTAGTACAGACCCCCTTCGCTCAGTATAGACCCCCCTCCCTCAGTACAGGCTCCCTCTACTAACTGTAGACCCCCTCCCTCAGTCCGGCCCCCTCTCCACTAAGTATAGGCCCCCTCCCTCAGTACGGAACCCCCCACTAACTATAGGCCCCCTCCCTCAGTACGGACCTCCTCCCTCAGTACGGACCCCCCTCTCCACTAAGTATAGGCCCCCTCCCTCAGTACAGACCCCTCCACTAACTATAGACCCCCCTCCCTCAGTACAAACCCCCCTCTACTAACTGTAGACCCCCCTCCCTCAGTCTGGCCCCCTCTCCACTAAGTATAAGCCCCCTCCCTCAGTATGGACCCCCCCACGGCTATAGCCAGGTGGCTATAGCAACCAGTGAGCAGAGTATCAGGTGGAGCTGGAGGCAGAGTGAGCACCAGCGCTATAGCGGGGTTTGCTCGCTCTGTCAATTCCATTCCGGGACACTGTATTGTCCCGGAATGAAGGTGCCCGGGACCCGGGACAGACCTGCCAATTGCGGGAATGTCCCGGGCAATCCGGGACACGTGGGGACTCGTGTGCGCCATGGCGAACATGCATTCGCACGTTCACCTCCAGTACGTGTGCGCACATTCCTGTGCAAATGGGCATGGTCATATTGGAAATTGGCCACTGTGTCAGGACTATGGGCAACTCTCCTCTGGCTAGTCTGCTGACAGGTAGGTGGCAGGTACACTCAGAGAGGAGCCAGGAACTTTTAGACCCGCATGTGTAGCCACATGGAAGAAAACTTCAAACAAACACAATATATATGGTGAGGCAGCTCCCATACAGCAAGACTTCCTGCGATGGACACCCAAAGGTAGATCAAACTATAGAATAGAGCGCCAGGCCAAAACTGGATCAAAAGTCCAAGATAATTTGAATTCCCTGCAAAAAAAATCACATAGCCAACGCCAAGCTATGCTTTGCTTCATGGTGAGGTGGTCTTCACTCGGCATCTCCAGTTTGACAGGTGGCACCGCCTGTCAAATTTGTCTATTAGGGCTCATTTACACTTCAACTTCAACACCCTTCGACTTCAACACACACTAAAGCGCCTACCACTTCAACATGCTTTTTTGATGTGTTTCTGATGCTTCAGTGGTGCTTCAATGGTGCTTTGATGATGCTTCAGTGGTCCTTCAATGGTGCTTTGATGATGCTTCGGTGGTCCTTCAATGGTGCTTTGATGATGCTTCGGTGGTGCTTTTTTGAAGCTTTAATGAAGCTTGGCCGATGCCCTGTGTGTGTTGATATCTCATACCTGTGGTTTCTAAATTAAAGCCTCTCAAAAGCTTCAGTAGTTTCCAGTGAGCTTTGCCATAGACCTCTATGGAAGCTTTGAAGACGTTTTGAAGCACCACTAAAGCGATATGGGGTATCATTTTTGAAGCAAAGCCAAAGCAATGTGCGTTAAAACTGTTCCACAATGGAAAGTGACATTGCAGGAAATAAACTAATTTTAACGCCCCACAACCGCACTGCAAACGCCTACCAGAACGTTTGCGAAGTGTCCCCATAGACTTGAATGGGAGGCGTTGAAAGACTTCAAATGCCTTCTGAATAGACATGAGGCTTAAATTTTGAAGCAAAGCAACACTAACGCTTCGTGTTTTGATACTGTGAGCAACACTGTATGCTGTCCATTGTATCATTTGCGTAGACGTTTAAGGGGCCTTTTTAACGCCTCTCAAATGCCTGCTTTTAATGCCAGTGTGATCTTAGCCTAGGTGGTATTCACAAAGTGGCAACCTCCTGAATGCCTGTAAACTGGCTCTAAACCATCTCTGAAAAAGCGACCCATTTTCAAAGGGGCAGTAGAGCCTGTTGCCAGTGTTCCCATTCGTCTGTCCAATTTCAGAAAGTTATGTGGTATACAGTGAAATAAAATGACACCACAAAAAAAGAAATAAGAAAAAAAGGAGAGAAAAAAAAACAGCCAACGTGTTTCAGGGGCAACACCACCCCCTCTTCATCAGGGCTCAACACCAGAGAAAACAGTACCTTCGCAGATCTAGATTTATATCAGTTTTTTTAGGCTAAGCCCTACCCCCTTCCTATCAATATCATGGCATATTTAATGGCTGTACTTTTGCTACACACAGCAGGGCTAAGTGTATGAGTACTTCCTGCCCACATGTTGGGGGTGAACGAAAATTCATCTATCAGCCAGATTACTGTACAGCACCAAGATCCATTTATGCCCTTGTTTTCTTGAGAGACAAGTGAAAACTTACTAGACACCCACAGAGAAAATGGCTGTACATGTCAATAGGTAAGGCTTTTCTTGCGATATCAATTACCGGTGGGCTTATCAATGACCCCCACCCCGTTATTGGCCATAAACAGCCCGGGCAATTTAGCAGCCTCCGCTCCCATCGATCAGACAGAAGCAGCTTTCTGCGGCTCGACATGTCCTCTGAATTCTTTTGTGCAATACATGTGCTTCTACAGGATATTAAAAATCTTATGATCCACAAGTGAGTCGTAACCAGCAAACCAATTACATCTCTCCCCTCTCTTTATTCCAGGCACATAGAAAAGAGTACCATCCAGACCGAGATGATATTTCCAGACTGCATCTGATGTTCCTTTTACACGCTGTGCTCTTTGGACTTTTTAAAATATTTGTATCCCGGCAGCAGGTTTTTTTTTTTTCCTTCGGATGTGATTACTATGATTATTGCATGCCTTATTGGAGCTGGCTATTGTGGCAATTATTTCGCCTTTTGTTTACCGTGTTGCTTAAATATTACATTTTGTTTTGTAGCATTGGTTAACGGTAAAGATGCTCAGTGATATTTTGCTGGTGGATATTCAGAGCTTAGTATAAACTTGTTTTTGTATACAGTTGCTGTGTTTTTTATGTGACACAGGTAATGATTTACTACACAGCAGGCAGTAAAGCAAAGCTGAGAACTAGATAGTGTTTACCCCCTTGGTAAAAAAAAAATAGTTGATGTTTACAATATATTTAAAAGAGTCTAAAGGAGAGAAGCATTTTAAAAATGCGTGCATTTATTTTGCATGGGTTTTGATGTTGTTTTGCAAGCTGTATTATTGGGTCAATGGAGGGTGTGCTATGCATTGGTGTGTGCATTAGGGTACGCGCCCCTGGGCACAAACACACATGTGTGTATATCAGCAGAACAGTGGACGGTGTCAGTAGAGCAGAGATTGGTGTCAGTGGGGCAGTGGACAGTGTCAGTCGTTTTTTATTTTTATTATTTTTTACAATTTTATTTTTGTAATTATTTTTTACAATATTATTTTTTATTAATTAAAAAAAAAAATAGGAGCCCCATTGGGGGGCTTTGGTGAAACATCAGGGGTCTAAGCCAGTGGTCTCCAAACTGCGGCCCGGGGGACGGATGTGGCCCTTTACTTGCTTTTATCCGGCCCTTGGAGGACTAATCCTCCTACTTATACGAGACACTATTCTGCCAACTGATATCAACTATTGGGCATAATTTCTCCTACTGACATCAACAATGGGGCACTATTCCTCCTACTGACACCAATGAGGGGGCACTATTCCTCCGATTGATACCAATGATGGGGTACTATTCCTCCCACCGACACCAATGATGGGGCACTATTCCTCCCACTGACACCAATGATGGGGCACTATTCCTCCCATTGATACCTATGATGGGGTACTATTCCTTCCACTGACACCAATGATGGGGCACTATTCCTCCCATTGATACCAATGATGGGGTACTATTCCTCCTACTGACACCAATGATAGGGTACTATTCCTCCCATTGACATCAACAATGGGGCACTATTCCTCCCACTGACACCGATGATGGGGCACTATTCCGCCCATTGATACCAATGATGGGGTACTATTCCTCCCACTGACACCAATGATGGGGCACTATTCCTCCCATTGATACCAATGATGGGGCACTATTCCTCCCAAATACCAAATGTGTTAATGTTTACTCCCACTGATGCCTGGAATTTTTCCACGCCCGCTGGCCACAGTCCGGCCCCCGTGAAGTCTGAAGGACAATAAACTGGCCCTTTGTTTAGAAAGTTTGGAGGCCTCTGGTCTAAACAGACCCCTGATGTCTCACTTTTGAGACTGAGAAAGGCACTGAGGACAGAGAATTCCTTTCTCTGCAGCCTCAGCTGCACTGGACAGTGAACAAATGAGAAGTGCTCTGTGCTGATTGGCTTCATGTTCATTCACAAACTATGCTTCAGTTCAGAATGAACACAGGAGTGATCGGTACAGATCACTCACTATGTTCATTCAGAAGAGGAAGGGGCTGGTAAATGAAATATTTACTGGCTTCTTCCTCAGCTCTTCATCCTCCACAGCAGCCGGCATGAGAGGAGAGGAGGGAAGTTGGCAGCACTGCGGGAGGGGGGTAGACACAGGGGGCGCCAGGAAGGAGGGGAAATCGGCACAGCATGGGGTGATTTGGGTGTGCCCAGGCCTACCTTGCACAAGCAGTGTGCACACCTATGGTGCTATGGGAAAAACAGGGAAAGGTTTTGCAAAACCACAACCCACAAATAATGTGAGACTGGAAATTGTACCATTTAAAATAACAGTAGAGCACTTGCCTTGCAGTTTCTGTGTGGTTTGAGCAGGGGAAGACTGGGCTGTGGGTCAGGGACATTTGCCCCCTTGGCTAGTACTAAGATTGTAATTGGCCAATACCAATAAAGTATATTGGGCTGGGGCCCAGAATGGAGATTATTACCTAATCAGACATCCATCAGGGGGTGACACATGCTTGTGGGCTGGACTAACTGAGTGGAAGTGATTTAAATGGGTGCTGGGGTGCCAATGTCTTCTAGGAGTTTTATTATATAATGAATAATAAACCAAACAACAGTGCGGTAATAATACCAAAATATCTGTACAGGCAATAAGGCACTTTTACAGTTCTGTAGAAGGTAGTACAAGTAGGCAGACTAAAGGCACATACATGCCAACAATCAGCCAAAATCAGCCAATATAGTAGAAACCGGCTGGCATTCAGCCAATGTGTACAGCTGCTTGTCTATCTCACGGCCGGCTTCTGTCCATGCGCATGCTGGAAAACCAGCAGCCAATCAGCGCTTTCAGCCAATGGCTGCGAGTACTGACCGGTGTGTTCTGGCGGGGTGGGGGGGTCCCCATCAGAACATAATAGCACAGCGGGGAGATTTCTGTACTAACATTGCATAGTTAGTACAGCGACCTCAGTTTTTTTTCATTCAGTCCGCTGGGTTAAATGAAATAAAACGTAACATGTGTACCAGGCTTTAGGCAGCCCATAGATGAATATTTTTATTTTCATTCAACCCATTGGTTAAATGAATAAAAAAATATTTGATTCCAGGCTCGAGTCCAGCAGGAACGCATGGGAGGGTGATGGAGGGACAGGGAGGGATGTAACAGCCAGCTAGTGGCTGAGGAGGAAGCAGGGGGCGGGCTTGCCCTGCATCCTAGCCAATAGGTGCATTGTGTATTGGCAATCCGGATGGAGCTGTGTAGCCGCGCAACTGAAGGAAGGAACAACAAAGACAGGTAGGAGGAGACATTCCCGCACACACTATTGTAAAATACACAGCACACATTCCTATCCTACAGAAGAGACACGGCACCTCCTATCTGTACACAGCGACACTCATCCCAGGAATGTCCCACAGGATACAAAGTCTGTGCTGTACACAGCCAATCCTGGCACTGACCCCTCCACACATCGACACCGGACACTGAGCACTCATCACCGCCTGTCTACACCAAGCACTCCTCCTACACCTCCTTCTCCTCCCCCTACTACACTTCATACCTCCTGTTCTGGGCTCACCGCACACCACCGTACCACACCGCCCTGGGAAAATCAATGATCCACTGTATATACACTCAGGGCCAGAGGGGGGCTGTTTTCTCCATACTACTGATCACACCCACCCACATTACAAGGGTAAAGATGGACATGATCTGTCAACTCCCTACACAAGGTGAGGTGACATCACATACAGGGGGCATTCTTTAACACAGGGCTCTCCAAACTACACCCACCGCAACAACTTATCTGGAAGTGTGCTAAGGGAGACACTGATAGAAGAGGGGATTCTGATGTAAGGGAGAGCCTGGTGCATAGTTGCCAACAGTCCCAATTTTACTGGGACATTTAAGGAATTTAGACCCATCTCTCGGGAAGAATCCCAAAAAATTAGCTTTGCCCCGACTCCCAGACGGTCCCTTGGACTGCTCTGATTCCCCGTAACAAGGCCGCAGCTTCCATCCATTAAAACATGGCCACAAGCTGACTTAACAACTGCACATGCACTGCTCGGGCTCAGGCAAGCTCGGTCGTTCAAGCTTGGGCGGGGGGCGCATGCACATTGACATCATGGTGCTCCCTTTCAGAAGGCCCACCGGAGACACTGGTGAATCAGCGGTCGGGCTGTGAGCGGAGGAGTCCAGGGACCAACCAGGACATGACAGGACTGAAGGTGATCATCACCGCTATCTGTACATGTACACAAGTCCTCCTCATCGCTCTGTGCTATCAGCCGTGTTCTTACTCTCTGACCCATCTCTTGTAGTAGGTCTGCAGTCTCTTGTAGCATGTCCTCATAGTCTCTGACCATCTCCTGTATCTTGTCCGCATACTCTTTGACCATCTCCTGTATTATGTCAGCATACTCTCTGACCATCTCCTGTTATCATGTCTGCATACTCTCTGACCATCTCCTGTATCATGTCAGCATACTCTCTGACCATCTCCTGTATCATGTCAGCATACTCTCTGACCATCTCCTGTAGCATGTCCGCATACTCTTTGACCATCTCTTGTAGCATGTCCGCACACTCTCTGACCATCTCTTGTAGCATGTCTGCACACTCTCTGACCATCTCCTTTAGCAAAACATCCAACAGGGAGGTTGTACTGAAGTTGATCCGTAGATCAACTTCTGTGCAACCACCATGCCCATGCATCGATTGAAAGTCGGCTGATCCCTGCTGAACTAGTCAAATTTTAATCCTTGTATGCCCGGCTTTACATGTGGCAATGTGCCAAAGGACTGCTTCTTTAAACAGGTCCCCTCAGGCTTCCACAATGGCCTTCCCAGAGGTCAGTGGCAAGAGGCGAGGGCGCCATGATTGGGATTACCCTTGACTTTTGCCAGAAAGACAATATATTAAAAAGCTGTGGTTTCCATGGCTATAGCTTTTAGTTGCAACAGTGGTGCACTGGAATTCACAAGTTCTGGTATGCAAGAAGTCAAGTGTACTTCTCTCTATACAATGGAGGATGGTAAAGGTTCACGTAAAGTACAGTAGTGATGTCATTCAGTAACTCAGGCCTACCTTACCTACCCTCTTATAGCCCTGCTTTAATCTTTTGGCTATTAGAGTGCCCATTTATGAACTAAGTAACATCATTACTACTAACAGATCCTGCTTACTCAGCAGTTTAAAACCATGCTTGGTGTAAGAAAGCTGAACTGTGATTCCTTAATAATGTTTGTTCTCTTCTAAGAACATTAAGTGACAGATGTGAAAGTTGCCTGTTTTAAAAAAAAAGCAAACAAAAAAAAAAACCTGTCAGTCTTCTCCTGCATCCTTTATGTCGTACTGCATTCCAGGCTATATGAGCAATAACAGAAAATAGATGCTTATTTTTTTTAATAGGGTTACTATGTCACAAAGATGTAAAATATGCTGCATATAATTAGGCACATTTGGGGGGTGAATGCTTATCTTCATTTGTATCAAATGTGTTATTATCATAAAATAACACATACACCTAGCAACTGGAGAACATAATTGAGCTCTTATTCAGCATGGTCTAAGTCAGGGGTCTCAAACTCAAATTACCTAAGGGCCACTTGACAAGTTTTCATATCCCATGGAGGCCACATGCAAACTTTCAAACATCAAAAACAACATTAAACTATACAGTATATACTATGCAGTGGTAGTTACTACTTGCTACCAGTCACTGCAGCCGCACCGGTGCCCATCAAATGCAGCCTCACTGTGCCCATCAAATGCAGCCTCGCTGTGCCCATCAAATACAGCCTTATGAGTACCCACCAAAAGCGTGCCTCACTAGTGCACATCAAATGCAGCCTCACTGTGCCCATCAAATTCAGCCTCACCAGTGCCCATCAAATGCAGCCTCACTGTGCCCATCAAATACAGCCTCACTCTGCCCTTCAAATGCAGCCTTATCAGTACCCATCAAATGCATCCTCACTGTGTCCATCAAATGCAGCCTCACTGTGTCCATCAAATGCAGTCACACCAGTGCCCATCAAATGCAGCCCACCAGTGCCTGGATCACACAATGCAGCGATCTCCTGCTGTGTCACAGAGCTTGGATTTGAATTGCCCGGGCGGCCACTGTAACAAAGTCCTTCCTCCTAGACCGGCTTCTATAATACATGTCACACTGATTCAATTTCCCGACATTGGATCAGTGTGCCGCCTATCATAGGAGCCGGTCTAGGAGGCGGGACTTTGTTACAGCTCTGTCGAACAATTCAGACCCAAGCTCCGTGACACAGCGGGAGATACCACTTTGCGTGACGTACACAGAGGGAGGGGAGCATCTGGCAATTTTGCGCCCCCCCCTTTGCCTCAGCTTGTGGCACCTGGACCCGCCCAGGATCGGACTTGCAGTCACAGCTCAAAGTAGTCCTAGGACAAGCGGCCTACCGGGAGATTTCCCAGTATCCCGGTAGGTCAGTTCGGCCTTGATCCTGGTGGACCAGTCCCGTGGGCTGTTTGTAACTGGTCCATGGCCCGTAAATGGCCCGCGGGCTGGTACTTTGAAACCCCTGGTTAAAACCAAACCAAATCAAATGTAGACTGAGAATACACACACAATTCCCGTATGGGGCAGACAGACCAACCAATTGTAATGTATGCTATGGTATATAGCAAAATTCTCTCAAAGCTAGGTGCCCAAGTATTACAAAGCTTTATTAAAATATTATAGCCTTTACTGCCTTGCCTCTCCACATAACTCCAATCTGAGAATGCTTTGCATTCATTCAGAAAATGAAAACCATTCTCTGAATGGTGCCTGCGCCGAGTGACAAACCTCCTGTGTAAAGAAGGCATCGGGTTGGCTGCTCAGCATGGGACATGGAAGCCAGTGGATACCACTAGAATAGTGGTATTTACTTCAGTGATTTCCAGCTTCCAGGGGCATTGGCCAGGTATGTAATAAACATAGTTACTTGTACATTGGTCCAAGATGGACCAAAGTAACTATGTATAACATGCTGGTGCTTGGAATTCTTTAATTTTGAGTTCTGTTTTAAAGAATATCAAAACCCTGCCAAAAAATGTCTGTATTACATCTTGACCTTACTTAAATGTGGTGACTGCATTAGTTTCCTTTTTATAAGCATTTTAAACTTTTGTTTTCACATAGTTATCCTGCGAATAACACAGGTTCTGTCCCTGGGTGACCTTGTTCACTTCCCCAATGCATCGATGAAGGCCATCCAGTCTCAAATTCAAACATGTCTGTCTTTGTTCATCTTCATTACATGGAGGATGATGGGATTAGTATTGCACATAACAAAGATTGAACTATTCCCCTTCCTGATCTCCATAACCCATCCTCATCTCTATAACCCCTCCTCGTCTCTACAACCCTTCCTTATCTCCTTAACCCCTCCTCATCTCTATAACTCCTCCTCGTCTACATAACCCCCCCTTGTCTCTATAACCCCTCCCACATCTATAACCCCTACACGTCTCTATAACCTCTCCTCATCTCTAAAACCTCTCCTCAGCTCCATAACCCATCCTCGTCTCTATAACCACTTCTCATCTCTATAACCCCTCCTTGTTTCCATAACTTCTCCTCATCTTCATAACCAATCCTTGTCTCTATAACCCCCTCCTCATCTCTATAACCCCTCCACGTCTCTATAACCCCTCCACATCTATATAACCCCTCCACATCCCCATAACTTCTCCTCGTCTCCATAATCCATCCTCATCTCCATAACAAACACATTTTAATAGTTTATTCAATGGACCAAAGTGAAGCACTTAAGAGAAGTTAATTTTTAGGGTTTACACACACTTTAAGGCAGCCTTGATTCGAGATTCTGTTCCAGCGGCACAAAGTGTTATAGCTAAAAGGACAATGCATTGTGTACAGTCTATAAATTCAATGTATGTGGCGCTACTTCTGCCTAACTACAAGTAAATATAAACGGTAGTGCATAAATATCCTAAATCAGTAAATAATAATTATACAATCCACCAAAGAACAAATTAAACTCTAAAAAGAGTGTGGTGCGATTCCACCAAAATGCAAAAAAATGTGCAAAAAAATTCATATAAATTCGTGACTCAAAAATGAGTGTAATAAATATACATAAACTAAAAGGATGTGCAATAATGTATAAATAGCATAAATACATAGATATATTCATAAAATGAAGAATAGAGTGAGCTCATAAACAGTAAAGTGCCGTTATGAGCTCACTCTATTCTTCATCTTATGAATATATGTATGTATTTATGCTATTTATAAGTTATTGCACATCCTTTTAGTTTACGTATATTTATTACACTCATTTTTGAGTCACGGATTTATATGAATTTTTTTGCACTTTTTTTGCATTTTGGTGGAATCGCACCACACTCTTTAAGAGTTTAATTCGTTCTTTGGTGGATTGTATAATTATTATTTACTGATTCATGATATTTATGCACTACCGTTTATATTTACTTGTAGTTAGGTGGAAGTAGCACCACATACATTGAATTTAAATTTTGGTTTAGTTATGTGAGTACACTTTTTTATGTTGGCAGCTCTTAATTAGCCTATTGGATTACTGGTGGTTTGCGCATTAGTCTCTTTACTTTTGGTTTATCATTGTGTACATGTATACATGTTTAGATCTCCATAATAAAGATACTAAGATCTATAGATTTGTTTTTTTTTAAACTAACCTGTTATTGTGATAGAGGGACTTTTATTTTGTACCACGTATATTTTATAAATTTTCTGGTTTGGGATGGTTAGAAAATGTATGCCCTGATTTTAAATTCGACCAGCACTTCTGTTTTTTATATGTTTAATTGATTACTTTGCGTTCTTCAGATCAGAGAGGGAGCATATGGTAGGGAAGGTGCGACGGGGTGGTTATGTTTTTCGAAATATAGTTCGACTTCAAAGCCCTGACACCTGCTTTGTATCTAGCTGAGAGAAGCCACATGCAAAATTACACTAATGCATGTGAGACATAGTCTGCTACAGGGGAAGAGCGGTGGTATTATCCCCCAGTACGTCTGTCATACCATTTACTCAAGGCTGCCGGTGCTTAAGCGGAGATCACTGGAGGCAATGCATTAAGATCTGAAAGGAACAGTATATTTTGCAATTAGTAGAGCATATGCAAACAGCAGTGCACCTCTCTGACAGTAATTACAAATCAGTTATAATGCAGCTACAAGACATAATGATAACTGCACTCTAAATATTCAGATTTTAACAAGCGGGAGCCACACTGGGCTGCCCAATTACCTGACTTATTAAGTACTCTGAATAGCAATGATGCTGTGAAAAGTGCAGTAACCCATAGCGACCAAAAAGAAGTCATTTTTCATCCTCTAGAGCAGTGAAAGATTCGTTTTTTCTCTCATTTTTCACGGGTTGCTGCAGTATGCGCAGTGCTCTTTTCTTTTTTTAATAAGCCTTTATTTTATGAAAAGTGAATCTATCAGCCATTTTGAACATTTAAAACAAATTGATCGCCTAAGGGCACCACAGGGTGCTGCTAATATTTTTTTTCCTGGAAAACAAGTCCCCCTTAGAGCCCTTTCACACTGGGGCGGTTTGCAGGCGCTATTGCGCTAATAATAGCGCCTGCAAACCAACCCGAAAGTGCCGCTGCTTTCATTCCAGTGTGAAAGCCCCGAGGGCTTTCACACTGGAGCGATGCGCTGGCAGGACAGGAAAAAAAGTCCTACCAGCAGCATCTTCGGAGCGGTGAAGGAGCGAAGTGTATACTGCTCCTTTACCGCTCCTGCCCATTGAAATCAATGGGATGGCGCGGCTATACCGCCGGCAAAGCGCCTCTGCAGAGGCGCTTTGCGGTAGTATTTAACCCTTTCTAAAACCGCCCCGCTAGCGGCCGCATACCGACGGTAAAACGCCGCTAATAATAGCGGCGTTTTACCGCCGACGCCGCCCCCCACCCCAGAGTGAAAGGGCTCTTAGATGTTAGTTTTACTTTGTTGCTAGAAAGGCTCGGCTTTCCTGACATCTGGGATAACCTGCCTGCACCTCATTTAATAAGAGTGACTTTGATGGGCACTTAGATACTCAAACTGGACAGAGAAGTTGCAGGAAGATTTGGAAGTTGCCAAGCCCCTAGTAACAAAGCCAAGGCAGCAATATTGTATTGCATTAAAGTTTAATCCCAGCGCTTTTTTTTTTTAGAGAATACTATAGCAAACTCTTAAACTCTTTAAAGCTTCTCATATCACACACCAGTGACGGATCGGCCCCTGCCTCCTCTCAAAGCTGCGCTGCAACCTGCTTTACTTTACACATGATTTGTAAGTGCTTTTAAGAAATTAAAGACTGTATTACACTATCTATGCCTCTCTGTGGTTCATTCATGGTGGAGCCAAACTTTGCAGATTGAGTGGAAGGGAGCTGTGGATACGTATTCAAGAGTTTATTTTGATTGAAGATTTTACTATCTCATACCATTAATGATTGGAGTGAAGCCCGGGCTAATTCTTGGAAGCAGTAAGAAATGTCTATGTGAGACTTGACAGAGTATAGCCAATGGAGGAAGGATTCCTTTCATTTTACATGCCCGGTGGTCACTTTGTGGCCAAAGATATTTGGTGAGCACAATTATATGTCACTTCGGGTGAAGCACTTTTTTGGCAAGAGTTGAAGCACGTTGCACTTTAGGAAGTATGGTGTTGGAGCTTATATAGAAGACCCGAATTATTATATTACATTGTTTTATATGATATACCTATATTTTTTGCTTTTAATTTGGGCTGTTAACACTTATGCACTTTAATATTGGATTTAGCATAAGTTCTGCTTGTGCTCTTAATCATTATTTTTCATGTCTTATTAGTTATTACTAATTTTTGGTGCTGCATTAGAATATTTCAGAGTAATTTTATTGGCCCCGGTTCTCATTCTTCTTTATAACAATGAGTTGCAGTTTCTTCTTTTTTTTTTGTTTGAGAGATTTTTAATAGTTTCGCATGTAGAGTCCTTTAAAGGACAAGTCAAGGCTGAGCTTGTTTGGCTGTACTTCTCCTATGGGTCACAGGAGTGCAAGTCGTTTTTGCACTCCTGTGACCCATTTTTAGCGGAGAGCCGTCTGAAGTCAGCTCTCCCCTGACGTCACTGGAATCAGTCCAGGCAGCGCGTCATCCTGACTTAGTCTGGATCTGTCAGCTGCCTGGACTGATGGCAGTCTCAGCCTCTCACTGAGATGCTGAGACGGCCACTTCCCGCCCCTCCACAGCTCAGTGCTCCAGTGAGCATGGAGGAGCAAAGCAGGAGAGCTGCTGATTGACAGGCAGCAGCTCTCCGTTCAGGGAGGTGAGAGAACCGAGCCTTCGGCGATGTTCGGTGGCTCAGTTCTCAGTGAAGAGGGGTACAGATGCAGCCTTGGTCTGATGCTGCATCCACCTAGGTAAGTATGAATCTACAAAAAAATTAAAAAACATACTTCTGTTTTAAACAGTTATAAAACAAGTGAAAATATCTGATTGAATACTGGTGACTGCAAATGACAGCTTGAATATAATGTTGTATTGGTGTAAAACAGAGGGTCTACCTCCCTAAGAGACATGTGCCCTCATATTGTAACATCATAAAAGACCTATCAATGAAGGCTTCAATTTACGGTATCCACGTCATGGCATATCTATTGGTAGATAATCACATTCAACTGGACTTGCTCTGTAATGCTGAAGACATTTCAACCACCACCCTCATGCAAGTGACTTTGAACTTAGGATGCCACTTAGATGAGTAGTGAGACATCTTTAACTTTACAGAACGAGTCCAATTAAATGAGAGAAATTACTACTAGCTATCATAATGGAAAGATAGCTGCAATGCACTGCACAAACTGTTGGCACTGTATAAATCCTGTATAATCAGAACATTAACCATTGACATTCATCATTTGAGATTGATGCCCCCTTCTTCCTTTTTCAATTTCATAAGATATAACATGCCTAAAGTAATCAGACAGGCAGAACATTATCCCATCCTATACCGACATAGACGTTTAAATTAATGTGATATATGTTTTGTATTAAATGTGGTAATAGTTCAAGGTCAAGGTTGATATTTTGTTGTTCAAACTTTTCACAATATCATCTTTGTTCCCTATACACCTATGCTTTTTAATGAAAGAAATGTTCAGAAACGACAGAAAAGTCTTTATGTAATCTAAGATATTTTTTGATTGGATAATGTCCACTCACAAATAGTAAGGGGCAGTCTGCTGTCTCTCTGTCTTGTTGGGTTAAAGATAATAACAGTAGTGAAGACACCTTTTTTTCCTCTCATTCCTCTTTTATTTGGCTTCTTTCATTGGTAATTATCAAAGTTTCAATGCTAAGGATCAGCAAGCTAGACAATTGCCATTATCGGAAGAAGAGCTCACCAACAGGAGCCTCCATGCCTCTCTCATGACAGGTTTCTTTTTCAGTGGACCTACCATCAAATATAATTTTCATGTTAAGTACAGGCATACTAAGTAATGTGTAATGCAACACTTCCAGGTGTTTATTAACTTTCACAGATATCCCCCCCATGACAGCTGCAGGCCCAAAATTCACCTCTGAGAGTGATTGTCCCTGAGGGTTGGTTAACTCTGCAGTTAACCATTTATACCTAAAAACAATAGGAGCAACTATTATCAGAAACATGCACCATTTACAGTATCCGCTGTAACAATTCTAAAACATCTCAAAAACGACTTCGATATATGCTGTCACTCCAGACAGGAATGTGGCACAGATTAAATAAATCACATTACACTCTTCACAGACACAGGGATTCTTTAAGTGATGTTTAGAGTATTTAGAGATAAAGCTTAATCATTTTTTTAATATAGTTTAATGAAAAGGCCAAAAAACCCCACAAAAACATGAACAGGCAGGATTTTGTAATGTAGAAGAGATATACTATGACTCTTCTGCAATAAAGTATTCTTACCTGCTTGTCTGCAATGTACACTGAGCTGCACATGGCATCTGCCAAGATGAATGAATTTTGGCATCTAACAAACTGAATGGTCGCCTGCACAGATCCGGGAGTGATGTTATCCTGGCCCAGCTAATCAAAATGAGTGATGATCAGAACCTGAAAGAAAATCAGCCAAATATATTAAAGGCTGGGAAGGGTGCTTGTGAACACCGCATCGCTGGAGTAAAGGTGAGTATAGTTCTGCTTTAACAAGGTTTTCCCTTGTCTGTGGTTCTGGCAGAATAAACAATAGCTGCCACTATTATCAGAAACATGCACCATTTACAGTATCTGCTGTAACAATCCTGACCTCAAAAACGTCTGTGATATATGCTGTCACTCCAGACAGGAATGTGGCAGAGATTAAATAAATAATAGCAAACTCTTCACAGACACAGGGATTATTTAAGTGATGTTTAGAGCATTTAGAGATAAAGCTTAATATGTTTTACATATAGTTTAATGAAAAGGCAAAAAAACAAACCAAAAACATGCAAGCACAATCTTTACAAGAAAATAAATGATAAAAATAGACAATAAGTAACCATAAAATAAATGAGAATAAGAATAAAAATGGTAATTAAATGGCTAAGGATCAGAACCCGAAAGAACACCAGTTAAATATTTTAAAGGCTGGGGAGGGTGCTTGTGGACACCGCATCGCTGGAGTGAAGGTAAGTATAGCTCATCTTTAACAAGGTTTTCCCTTGTCTGGGGTTGTGGCAGAATACAATTCAATGTAGCGTAAGTCTACTTCTGACAAAGTCACTGGCTCTCAGAGATGACTTTCAAAAAATTGAAAGCTACAGCAGCCAACTGCAGCAGCTTTTTGTCAACCTTCTAGAGGGCATCACTGTCCAATCAAAAGAGCTTAGAGAAATAAAATATTTTCAGCTGACCCTCCCACAATGTCAGTTTTTCTAACTGTATCAATATTTTCATATGACCATGTGTTAAAATCTGATAATCAATATATTATTGCACAGCATGAAATTACAATTTTATAGACATTAAATTTGATCTATTAGGACATGAAATATGTGTAGACTTTGGTCCTGACATTTAAAAAAAGACAAAAATGTGGCTTTTCATTGCTCTGCTGATATATTTATATATGCCATAAAGCCTCTGCTTAGGAAAGTTTACAATGCTATTAGTAGGCTGTTGGCCTGAGAGACATTTTACAAAAGGGGTTTAAATACCTGGGCCTGGGTCGTGTCAGAGATGTTGTGTGTACTAGAAGGTTTTAAATGACTTGTTTTGCAAAAGGCTCATTAAAGGTCTCTGGTTTTCAGATTCTACTTAGTGCTGTTTATTATAGACACTTAGCTGTTTATGGTGGTCTCACTGACAGCTTTGTAGATTCTGGTTAAGCAGGATTTATGAGAATTTATAAAACTCCCTGCCTTGGTATGGAATTTATGATACTCTGCTTTTGTCTGGATAAGACTTTAAGCTGAGCTGTTTAATGGTATGATTTGAATGTGGAATTTTGAATTTTGAGTTTTGGGTCCTGCTGCAGACTCCAATATTGCTATTAAATTACAATGTTGAAGTCTTGTTATTTGGGGAAAGGAGACTAGGAAAATGATTCCTCTTGTCTGCAGCAGACTGGTACCTTTTCAGCGTAGACAAAGCCACTTGACTGGAGCTTAAAGCATAACTTCACTCTGCAAACTGACTTAAAGTCTCTGCCTTTGACCCCACCTTCACAATAACACCTTTTGGGGACAGGAGTATTTATTTATTTTTTCCCAGTGGCCCTGCCCCTTCCGCCATTCTCACCTAGGCAAATGACGTGAATTGTTCCCACATCCTCGTGGGATGTCCCTGTCACAAATTCCAGGAGGCTGCTTGAGCCCATTCACAGAGCAATGTTGGTATCTTTCTCTGTCCTTCTCTTCTGTTTACTGCTAGTTAGTGTGGTCCTAGTTAGATCCTCCCTACTTCTTCCATGTCCCCTCCTCAGTCAGTGTTAGTTATTCACAGAGACAGGGCTCAGGAAAGTCATTGTATTCTAACACTTCAAAAGATTGTAAAAACATTATTTGTACTGCCATTAGCTGAAGTGAAGTTGAGCTGGATATAACTTCTGTGTCTTATGGAAGAGTTAAGCTACCTGTAGATGGTGCTAAGTCAGCAGGGGACCATACTGTCTGGACAGACCAGGTCTAAGGAAGTATGTCAATGCATATGGCATCATTTGAAACAGAATAAGCACTACACTTTGATAATAAAAAATGGGAGCATTTTCTTGCCAAATTATAATGTTGATGCCCGTTACAAGATGGCAGGAATTTATTCATGCAAATTTGTGAAGTTACCAAACGTCCACTTTAAAGACCTCTTCCTGCCATGGGTATCATGGAATGCTCATGTGGCATAAGAAAAGCATACCCTCATTTAATTTTGATGCTTGTGTAGCCAGGTGCTTGGGTAAGAATGAAAGTGAGAGAAACACTGGCTGCAGCTGCTCTCTGTAGCTTGTGCCCTGCAGTGCTGAACTGGTTAAAGGAGCTGTTAAAGGGCTGTACTTCTCCTATGGATCACAGTAGTGCAGTTGGTTTTGCACTCCTGTGACACATTTTCAGCAGACAGCAGGCTGAAGCCCACTGTCAGCTGATGTCACTGAGCCGGTCCAGGCTCGGGAAGGATCACAACCATATGGTCAGGATCTGCCCACATGCCTGAACCGGCACCCAACTCAGGCTTTCAGTGATCCGCTAAGAGCCTGAGCTGGCTGCTCCCGTCCCCTTCACAGCCCAGGGCTCCAGTGAGCGCGGGGGGTCAGAGCAGAGAGCCGGTGACTGACAGTTGCCAACTCTCTGCTCACAGAGCCCTGACAACCAAGCGATCAGCTGTGTTAGATCGCTTGGTTCTCTGTTTTAGAGTCGGCTGGGACAGATGCAACATCAGACCAATACTGCATCCACCTAGGTAAGTATGATTTAAAAAAAAAATGTTCCCCATACTATTTGACAGCTATATCAGCAAGAAGAGGGAGCTGCTTGGCAGGAGGAGTTCAATAGACTGAGTCAGTCACTGCACTATGGTAACTTTAGTCCTGAGGAGAAACTCTATTGTGTAATCAAGAGCTTTTGAACTACATCCTTCAGAAAGAGCTTGTCAGGAGGAGGGGAAAGAGCAGCATTTTCCCGGGCTTCCTCTTGCCAAGAGGGAGACCAGAGAATGTGCATCGCTGTCCTGTGTTCACCACCTCTGCTGCATATTGGATCTGGAGTTTGGGAGTGCCGTCTGTCAGAGTCACCTGGGCTCAGGGCAGAGAGTACACTAATCGCTGCGTGTGACCAGATGGTGAGCTGCAATATCATTGGAACTAGTGAGCTGCTGCTGTGGGGATTTACTAAGCACTGCTATAGGTACTGTGCACTTTAAGAACTGATCATACAGACATCTAGTAGCCTTATTGCTGCGTGCATGCTTGACTGGGACTGTATTCGTGTGCACCAACGGTCCAACTGGACCCCTACACTAGCTGGCTGAAGAGTTAGGACTGAAGGCTGCTTCTTTACACCTGCTACACAGAGACCTTTACCTATAGCTTATGCTAAGAGGTACCTCTCTGGAAACTTTGGACCATATCGTGGCCATTCACCTAGAATGCACTCTAGACTAGTTATGCTTATATGCACTGTTTATTGCTGACTTTGCTGATTTATGTGTTGATTCCAATCTAGAGGTACAGAACTCTATTTTAAGTTACTTTGGTGCAGTGATTATACTGTCTAGTGGACTGTGTCTGAGCCTACCTTCTGTAGGCTCATTTATGCTCAAAAAAACATTTATTCTAAACAATATTAATACAGTGAGTTAATTTACCACTTTATATTGGCTTTTGGAATTTACAAATGCAGCAATTTAGAAATTGGATGAAAGATTTAGCATTGTAAAACAATTTTGGATAGATAAATAGTGCTTTTTTTATATAACTACCGTATATAAATAAGACCAAAAAAGGGACAAATGAAGTGGAAAGAGGAACAGTGCCTCGAAATCGGTTGGAAGCTTTGTCTATACTTGTGTTCTTATAAGTGCTTGCAGTAATTTTCATTCAACCAGGTGTGTCAGAGGGGCTGAGGTTGTTCTTGGAGTTGAGGCGCAGAACAAAGAACCCATTTTTACACATTAGGACAGTCCAGCAGCACATGCAGTGTCAATGGCACTGGCTGAGCACATAGCTGGAGGATTTTTGATCCCTTGTATGATTGCATGGGGCTGGCCTTTAGATCTGGGCCATCACCTTCTCCCCTCCTTTTACACTGGCTATCAGGTCTAAACTGGACTACCCTCCCTAATAAGGAGGACCACTGCCATTCTTGATACTACCACCCTTTGCTGAGCAGTCTTTTCATCAGCTTCCCTTGTTATCTCTTACTTTGGGTGAAAAAGCTGTGAATATGAAGTGGATCCTGAAGAAGCCAGTTTTGTGCAAAACGCGTCGATCCCACCACTCTTCGTTACCTTCTAGTGCTTTGTTGCTTGTATGACAAGCCTGGTAGCATTTACAATATAATTTTAGATTGTATTTCAAGATTTGAATCATGTATAATAAATATGATTGCTTTTATTTATATTGTTTTTGTGACGACATTGTCAGGCGCGCAAAAAAATCCCCTATTTCCCCATATCTCTCTAAGCCCAAATTACCAAGCAGCTCCTGTGAGGGTAGTGTTACCCTTGCATTTCCGAACCTCTATAAAGAAACCGTAGACATGCTTGAAACATGTTACAGATAGGGTTAATTTCCTTTTCAGTAGCTCAAGGGCTAAGGGAAGTGCTGTTTAGTAAAGCTGTATGACATCAAGGTGGTACAATAGAAGAGGACTAAAATCAGGATATCACGCTGACGCGTTTTACAGCTGTGCGGGAAAAAGCTTGATTATGGCATGCTAAGAAATCCTTATCTCTCGCTCACTTCTGTGTCTCTATTGTGTGCGGCACAGAAAGAAATCTACACTATTCATATTACTAATGTTGTCACTTTACACAGAGAGCCTTGGCTGTCTCCGGGAAGAGTTATAGACACGGCTTGCCCCTCTTTCAGAGCTGAAATCCGTACAATGTAAGCAGCCACAAAAGAAGCTGACATTTAAAGTGTCCCGTAGTGAATTTGCAAGCGTTTCATTTCATTATCTCTTTGTGGCATCCCCCATCAAATGTGACAGCTGCCTGCCACCGAGGAATAGGGATGAGGACGGGTGTACATGTTGTTCGTCAGGCTTGCTCAGCCTGGCAGAGAGAGATTTCATTCCAGTAAATACACTTGTCTCATTCTGTGAATGTCAACGGCAACCCCAATATCTGCAGGTTGCTGATCACATCCTAAGGGGAAAATCCCAATTTAAGTTTCTTATCTCTGCACACAAAGCAAAGATACTCTCTGCAAAGAAATAGATTGATTTATTTGTGCTAGTTATTTCCCACATAGAGAAGGTTTTTCACCTAAACAAACTATCACTGACCTAGTGAGCTGACAATCTAATATTTTTTTATGACAAT
This sequence comes from Lithobates clamitans, assembly GCA_037952925.1. NCBI lineage: Eukaryota > Metazoa > Chordata > Amphibia > Anura > Ranidae > Lithobates > Lithobates clamitans. Next base: position 262,241 of record JBBGZY010001338.1, on the reverse strand, counting down.
TACATTTAAAGCTGAAAGAAACCCCAAAACAAAAATTTAATATATTGGAACTTACTGTTCCTTAACCTCTTCACGCCTAAGGGTAAAACAAATCTAAATCTAAAATATATCTAAATATATCTAATATATCTAAATCTGAATATAAAAATATAAAAAAATAATAATAATCTACAACTACTTTATGTGTCCAGGTGAATTATACTTTTTTTTCAGGATAAATTGGGCTTTCATTTAGTAGTAAATAGTTATGGATATCTCCTGATTTTAGATTATACATTTTTTTTCAGGAAAAATTGGGCTTTCATTTGGTAGTAAATAGTTATGGATATCTCCTGATTTTTAGATTATACCTTGTTTTTTTCAGGATAGATTGGGCTTCCATTTGGTAGTAAATAGTTATGGATATCTCCTGAATTTTAGTAAAACTGGTCTAAAATAGTGAAAAAAAATATTTTTTTAAATTTAGCTGTATATTTCTTGTTACTACCATAACTTGCCACCAAAGAACAACCCAAAATAAATTCTCCTACTCCTGACGAACACAACAATACCACATACGTGTATGTTATTTGTACCCGTAGTAAAGCCCAGAAGCAATAGTGCGCATTTTGTTTTTGTTTTTTTTTGTCCTACCTAAAACACACCGACACTTACTGACACCAATGATAATAAAAAAAAAACATCCTGTCCAAAATATGATGATCCTGACCTTTGACCTTTACCTGACCCAAACACTAACCCTGACAATGTTTCCCCGATTCCGGGTCATCTAATCGCTGTGGTAGCCTCTGATTGGCTACCACAGAAAGCAGTCACTGTAAAGCCTGCCTCTGTGTTTTTTATTTCTGTGAATGGAGCAGAAGGATACAATGTATCTTACAGAAAGAAATTAAAAAAAAAGTTTGTAAAAAATAAATAAATAAATAAATACATTTATTCAGGTACCCCAGAGCCCAGGGCGAACATGCCAATCTGCACCCCCACAGATCCCAATGCGAACATGCCAAATTGCACCCCCCCAGAGCCCAGTACAAACATGCCAAACTGCACCCCCCCCCAGAGCCCAATGCAAACATGCCAAACTGCACCCCCCAGAGCCCAGGGCAAACATGCCAAACTGCACCCCCCCAGAGCCCAGGGCGAACATGCCAATCTGCACCTCCCCAAGAGCCCAGTGCGAACATGCCAAACTGCACCCCCCCAGACCCTAGGGCAAACATGCCAAACTGCACCCCCAAGAGCCCAGGGCGAACATGCCAAACTGCACCTTCCAGAGCCCATTGCGAACATGCCAATCTGCCCTCCCCGCAGAGCCCATGGCGAACATGCCAATCTGCCCTCCCCCCAGACCCCAGGGCGAACATGCCAAACTGCACCCCCCCAGACCCCAGGGCGAACATGCCAAACTGCACCCCCCCAGACCCCAGGGCGAACATACCAAATTGAACCCCCAAGAGCCCAGGGCGTACATGCCAATCTGCACCCCCCCCAGACCGCAGGGTGAACATGCCAAACTGCAACCCCCCCAGTGCCCAGGGCAAACATGCCATTCTGCACCCCCCAGACCCCAGGGTGAACATGCCAAACTGCACCCCCCCAGAGCCCAGGGCAAACATGCCAATCTGCACCCCCCAGAGCCCAGGGTGAACATGCCAAACTGCACCCCCCCCCAGAGCCCAGGACGTACATGCCAAACTATGCCCCCCACCAAGATGTATAAGCATAATATGTCAGCAAAACCCCCCAAAAAATTGGGCAATATTCTGCATGATTACCCCCTATGTATAAATTCCCCTTCCTCCCAGTATAAATTGACAAATTGTCCCCCTGCTGAAATCCCTCCTCCATCCCCCAAATCCCCCCAGCACAAATGCCCCGCTTAAAGAAAAAATCACCCTTCCTAGCACAAATCTTCCACCCTTCAAATTTACCCTCCGAGTACACATTCTCTCCCCCCACTCCAAATCCCCCTCTTAGCACAAATATCCCCCCTACCCTCCTAGCACAAACACCAATACAAATCTACCCCCCTCAATTGTGTTGTGGTGCCCCCCTTACATAAAACCCACAGTGCTCAGGGTAGCCGCCCCTCCTGCCCACCCCTTATCCCAGCCCTGCTTCTACCCCTTTGAGTGCAGCCTGCTTAGTTAATACCTTCCTACCTGATGATATTTGCTGTGCTGTACTGCTTGGTGCCACAAAGCCTTACTCCAAAATCCATCCCAGCCAGGTTCTTTTCTTACTGTGCATACATTGCGACCCCATCTATTCCTATGGGTAAGCCATGTTCATAGCAGGATCTAGCTGTCCAACGCAGTATGGATCATCCATAGGACCCAATGGGGTCATACTGGCCATGCATATTTAAAGTGTATGTAAACGATCACCTTGTAAAACAACCCATTCAGTTTAAAATAGAAATAAAAGGCAAAACATTTGTGTACACATATAAAAATATATATATATAAACTTCTTTTTATAAATGATCACATTCCCTCTGTTCTCAGCTGTTCTTGGAGCTGGGGGAGGAGAAACAGCAGTACGCTGACCTTCCCAGTGAATGGCTGTGCAGGGGAGGGGGTGTCAGGACAAGTCTGATCATTGGAGAATAGCACACTGAGCTCCCAGCACAGCTAGGGAACTGACCGTGCTCTCATGCTTAGTGTGGTCAGTTTTTGATAGCAAAACAGAGGGACTGGCAGGAACACCAGGGATTTCACACAAAGGAAGCAGTACAAAGAGAGAAGGATACTTTTTCATACATGGTACAGAAGGCCCATATTGGGAATATAAAATGTTGGGGTAACATATGCTTTAAGAACCAGTAGGGGTGTTTCCTGCATAAAGATTGTACAATGGCGGGTTGGACTGCACAATGAAAGGGAGGGAGAAAGATACATTTTTTTATATAGCAGGCACTCAGTTGGGGGTGGGGGGATTTATTAAATGTCAATTGTACTAAAGGTATAGCTGTCCTTTATAGGGAACCTCCACTGGGAATATAGAGGCTGCCATTACTGGACTCTTCTCCTGAACACAGGACTTTTTTACTTGTGCAATGACTTTTGTACTTTCTGATCCAATAATTACAAACAGGTATAAAGATCAGGAGTAGGGATGAGCTCAGGAATGTTCAGATCCTAGTCCGAACCAACCCACCAGGAGTCTGGGCCAATCATAAGTGGCCACAGTATTCCCTCAAGGCGACATAAACAAAAAGGTGCACTGTCTCTTTAAGATCTATTAAAAGGTGCTCATGTGCAATACTCAATTCATAAATGTAGTACTCATGTGCAATAATTAATCATTTTAAACATAATTCTTAAAGTGCTTGGTGCATAATATTACATAAACAATGAATATATCTATGCAAATTCATAATTATGTGTATATCAAACCCAGGCCAACAAGTTTAATAAAAAAATAGATAAAAGTCCACCCAATTCATATAGTGTGGAGCAAGCCAATGCAGTGAACTAATTGTTATATCAGAACCTCCTTGTGTGTCTTCAACCACCCCCCAGTGCAGGTCGCTTACCAGAGGGTTAACCTCTAACTTATAAAAAGTTTAATATAGCATGTAAACCCAACGATCCCTGCCACAACAGTCAGCTCCTCCACTGGATGGCACCCGACACATCCTCTTGGCTTCAGAATATCATCTCAGAAGGGATGCTTGCATCGTTCAAAATAAAATAAACCACAGACTATGGCCCAATATCATCCAAATGGGGTTTTAATATTAACGCGGTACTCGCAAACAATTCACAGTACAGAACATGTATGCAGCGTCGCTGCCTGACATTTGCGTGCGCAATGACGTCATGAATTGGCTCCGCCCTATGCGTTTCATGGCAACCCACGTCATCAGGGGACAATGGCTATAAAAGGAGACAGTGCAACGCTCGGAAATTCTACATATTTATAATAACGTGCATAAATGAAATGCTGAAATTTATAATCATCAAATTAAACCAAAAAAAGTAACATAAATAAACAATACATGTAATGAGAGGTAATTACCACTAGGTGGCAACCATCCTTAAAAAGTGCATCATCCTTAAGATAATTGCCAAGATGAATATCAATCTTCCTCTTCAAAAAAGAGCTAAAAGTGCAAACAGAGTCCCAAAAATAACTGCAGAGATGAATATTAATCTTCCTCTTTAAAAAAGTAATAATAGTGCAAACAAAGTCCAAAAAATTAGGTGCAAGGATGAATATCAATCTTCCTCCTTAATAGATGCATACGCAGTGCCCCCAAGTTCAGAAATAATTCACGTTGTCACCAACAGTGCACCGCACCACCACCTCTGCAATGCACTCACCAGATAGATGAAATGTATAAACAAATACACATTCAATTCATATATCGCTCGATGTTCATCAGACTCCAACAGCTCAGGTGCCAGTGATCATTTCTCTGCATATAAAGCTCACACCGTAGAGCCCACACAGGAAAAATATATAGTGTAGTATTTTATTAAAATATAACCAATAGTACATAAAATAACCAATCCACGTGGAAAGTTTATAAAGATGCAATAAACTTATTTCAGAGGCTGTTGATCCAACTCGTGGACTTGGCGGTGTGACGTTAGCATGTACAGGTCCCACCCAACGCGTTTCGTGCACACGCACATCCTCAGGGGACAGTGAATGCCTTGAGTGCTCATTATTGGCTCTGTAAAGCGACAGCTTCCTGGCAGGCTCGTTTGGGTGAGTTTTGAATAGGATTTGAACACGCTCATCTCTAATCAAGAGCATGCCTGTTCTGGACCAATGACTCAAAAACCAAGACAGCCAAGCAATTAGTATTTTAAAAGGAGATCAGCAATGACAACCCAGGTATTTTTCTAAGGCCAGAATTTCTTTACAGATCTGATATTCTGTAGATGTCCTTTTTGTGCATGTCACTGGCCAATTAGTAGAGGAAACCGACAAGATCTTCCCACATCTCTCTGGAAAGTAAACTCTTTAAGCATCCTAAGTGCAGTTTGTCTTTGTGCCATGCATCTCCTGTCACATCCTTGATGTCTCTTTTATTTGCAAAAACACAAACCGATACCTTGTGGAGTGACTGCTGACAAACTGGGGTCTGGTATCAAACAAAGCTTGGTGCGCATAGACATGGCTTTGTGTCTTCTCGCCATACTTTGATCATGTTCTGAGCTGCTTCTTCATATTGCCTTGCCAGATAAAAAGGGTCTTTTCAACTAGTGAAAGCAGCTTTACTCTGTCATGAAACTGGGTATTTGCACTGGCCAAATGAGACCCAGCATAAATATATATAAAAACGAATTATCTTCAGTGTAGGCATATTGCTGCTTTTGTTGCCATTTTATGGACAGGCCAATTTTTTTTTTTAATATAATGTTTGACCTTTTAGAATGTTTTCTTAGTAAAGAATCAGATCTTTAAGTGATATCTTATTTTGAGTTGAATAAGAACCAGGGGCAGAGTGGGGAAAGGTCAAAAACATGAACTGTTGTCCTGGTATCTTTTGGTGTAGGGAGGTTGGTCTTCAATGCAGAGGATCCCTCACAGGATACTGTAAGTGAATATGCAAACAAAAAGAAGGGTTATGTCATGATCAGGGGTCAGGCTCGAAGACCAGTTGCTATAGCGGTAGCGGGACCACCACCGACCAGCAGGATAGGTACACAGGCAGTCACCCTGGTGAATGACGAGAGCTCACCTGAGGTGCAGAGTCTAAGCACTAACCGGTGTTCACCAGAGATCCTTTTGGTGGAGATGGATTTTGCTGTTGTTAGTACCAGGTCGTGGTCCTCAGGATCGCCCCATCATGAGGTAAGCATGCCGGGGTCCAGTAGCGGATAAGCAGGTAAGGATTAAACAAAAACTTAGTCAGTTAACAAGCCAAAGGTCAGTAACAAGTAGCTGCAGGTTGGGATCAGGCAGAAGCGTAGTCGAGGAACAAGCCAAGAGTTTATAACGTGTGGTAGCAAAATATGCAACAGGGAAGACAAGAGCGAGATACTGGCTGAAGAAAGCACAATAATCTGGCAAACAGGAAGTGCAGAGACATGGCATAAATCAGGAAGTTCATGGGAGGAGCAAAGAGTTCAAGGTTCAGCAGACGTCAAGGCACAAGGCAGGGTTGACTAATAGATCAGAGAGGATGCTGGCCATAATCTCAGGTAACTCAGCAAGAAGAGTAATTGCCAGACACAGCAGAGATCCTGGGTTCAAGACAGGTTAGTGGTAGGGTTAGTGTTATGGTTACATGGAATGTTACTGTTAGGGGTTACAAAGGAAATGAAGTTGGCCATACAAAGCGCAAATTTCAGCTGGGTCATGAAGACTTTTGTTGATTAACGTTTAGCTAAACAGTGGCTGCATCCATTCCAGTGTAGCCTCTATTTGTGTATTTTGCCATTTGGTGGGGCCAGCTGCTAAAATGCAATAGCTACAGCTGGAGACTAGTTTATCCGCACTGTATAGCATAGATGGAGAAATCAACAGTTTTTTTTCAGGTAAAGGCTAACTTTAGTGTGAGGGTTGCAGGGAGGGGGGGTTGGTGTGATGGTTATTATTAAGATTACAGGGAGGGTCACTGTGAGGGTTACAGGGAGGGTTAGTGTTACGTTCGCAGGGCAAGATAAAGTTTGGGGTTTATAGGGCGAGTTTGTATTGGGGTTAGTACTAGGGTTACTGGAAAGGTTTTGTGTGTGTGTTTGCATTACAGGGATTGTTAATGTTATGTAAAGGATTACTGTTTTCAGGGTTACTGGAAAGTTTAGTGTGCATGTTACATAGAGTGTTGGTGCTACATGAAGGGTTAGTGTTAGGGTTTTGGTCACAGAAAGGGTAAATGTTATAGTTAGGCTTGGGGTTACAGGGAAGTTGGTGTATGGTTTGTGGTTAAAATGAAGGTACGTGTTTGGAATGGGGTTAAAGGTAGGGGCAGGGTTAGTGTTAGGGTTGGAGTTACCGGGAGGGTTAGTATTAGAGCTGGAGTAACAGGGAGGGCAATTTTTAGGGTTAAAGGGAATGTTAGTATTGGGCTTAAATTTACAGAGAGGGTTAGTGTGAAGGTTGAGGCTAAAGGGAGGGTTAGTGTGGGAGTTGGGTTTACAGGGTGGGTTAAGCCAGCCATAGATGGCTCGAATCTCGGCCGTCTATGGGCAGGCTGATTGTACCCAAGTCGATCCATCGATCAACTTGGGTACAGCCAGCATGTCATATTTTTACATGCGATTATTACCAGCGGCTACAGCCACTAGCAATAATCACTGTCTTCTCCTGGCACCCCCTGCCGGGAGAACACAATAGGTCCACTTACTGTGTTGATGAGGGAATCACGCGATTTTCTTTCCTGCAACCTTTTTCCACACCATCTATGGCCAGCTTTAATGTTAGAGTTGCAGGCAGGTTGAGTGTAATAGTTGGGGTTAAAGGGAGAAGTAGAGTGAGGGATGCGGGCAGGTTGACTGTGATATTTGGGATTACAGGGAGCAGTAAAGTGAGGGTTGCAGGCAGGTTGAGAGTGATAGTTGGGATTACAGGGAGGAGTAGAGTGAGGGTTGCAGGCAGGTTGAGAGTGATAGTTGGAATTACAGGGAGGAGTAGAGTGAGGGTTGCAGGCAGGTTGAGTGTGATAGTTGGGTTCACAGGGAGGATTAGAGTGAGGGTTACAGGCAGGTTGAGAGTAATAGTTGGGATTATACGGAGGAGCAGAGTGAGGGTTGCAGGCAGGTTGAGTGTGATGGTTTTGGTTACAGGGAGGGGTAGTGTGAGGGTTGGTTTTGCAGGAAGGGTTATGCCATGTACACACGACCAGACTTTTCGTCAGATTCAACCCCGGACGGAGTTCCGACGGAGTTCCAAAGAAACAGACTTGCCTACACACGATCACACCAAAGTCCGACTGATTCGAATGTGATGACGTACGACCGGACTAGAATATGGAAGTTCATAGCCAGTAGCCAATAGCTGCCCTTGCGTCGTTTTTGGTCCGTCGGACTAGCATACAGACGAACGGATTTTTCAATAGGATTCGAGTCTGTCGGAAAGATTTGAAACATGTTCTATTTCTAAAGTCCGTCAGATTTTTCGACAGAAAAGGTCCGATGAAGCCCACACACGATTGAATTGTCCGACAGATTTGTTCCGTCGGACCTTTGCCGTCGAAAAGTCCGGTTGTGTGTACACGGCATTAGTGTTAGGGTTGCAGGAAGGGTGAGTGTAATGATTGTGATTATATGGAGGGACAGTGTGAGGGTTACAAGAAGGGCAAATGTTAGACACAACATGGCACCTGCTTTTTGTTAGCCAGGTGATTTTGTGCCCCTCTCTTAAACAGTTTCACTGTGTTGCTGGGTCCTGCTTTTTCTGACATGACCTGAATTCCTGACACCTTCCATTTCACTGTTTAGTGAGGCTCCTCAGTGGCCAGTAGGGGTACTCTCATTGGACAGGAAGATAACAGTTGGTTATAAAGTCAGGAAAAGTGTCCCAGTAACAAACTGAAACTAAATCAGAAGAGCACAGAGGAGGCTTTTCTGACCAAAAAGAGAGGCCTGGAGTACAACCCCAAAGCCATAACGGAGGGCCGGCATGACAGGGGTTAATGGGGCGTTAGGTACCTGAGGTTAGGGAAGCAGGGGAGTGTAGTGGGTGATTGAAGTGGGCAGAGCCCATGAGGGGGAAGTGACGTAGGACGAGGAAGGGGCGCGGCATCAGTCTGCAGGGGAAGAGAGAGGAACAGCTTCCCACCCTCCCGCCTTACATGTTGTGGCATTTTCCTGTTGGTTTTGGGGACTGAGAAAAAGTGGTGCGCCTGGCAGGATGCAAGGTCCTTTAGGTCATATGGGCACTTACAAGGTATGGTGTAGGGACCCGTCTGAGGTACCGCTCCCAGTTGGTATGGGTACCTGCTAGTTGTCTCCAAGTCGATGGTTCGCGACTGGAGGACATAGAAGTGACTAGCAGGTACGGTTCTGGTTTATGCCTATTGGGACCTTGGGCTCCATTATCATTAATAAACTTTATGTTATATTTAAAAGGTTATTGATATGTTAATTATTGGTTATTTATATATTTGGTTAATTAAAATGGCTGCTACAGCCAATTTACCCCAGTTATGTTTGGTGTGGTCATTAGAGGAAAGGGGGTGGTTTTATTGGCAGCAGGTAACAAGCCATGGTTAATACCATAGTCAAGGCATGTTTGCTCTTATGCCGCGTACACACGAGCGGACTTTACGGCAGATTTTGCCCGGCGGACAGGATTTCGTCGGACAATTCGATCGTGTGTGGGCTCCAGCGGACTTTGTTTTCTCAAAAGTTGGACGGACTTACATTTGAAACATGTTTCAAATCTATCCGATGGACTCGAGTCCGGTCGAAAAGTCCGTTCGTCTGTATATTAGTTCGACGGACAAAAAGCCACGCTAGGGCAGCTATTGGCTACCGGCTATGAACTTCCTTATTTTAGTCTGGTCGTACGTCATCACGTACGAATTCGACGGACTTTGGTTGATTGTGTGTAGGCAAGTCTGTTCATTCAGAAAGTCCGTCGTAAAGTCTGTCGAAAAGTCCGCCGGGTGAAGTCTGCCGTAAAGTCCGCTCGTGTGTACGCGGCATTAGGCATGTCTTTTACTGTTAACATTTTAAGGCAGAGTACAAGTTTATTTTAAACAAGTACACTGGCAAGCTCTAACTCAGTATCTACAGAATATAGGCAAGTAAGGAATTGCAATATGGTTAACTTATAATCTTATACATTTTATCTGACCTGCAGGTGATTGTTTATTACCTCCACAATTTGGTGATATTTATTCTTACCAGAATTCTTTTTTTTTTTTTTTTTAAGATCTGTCATCTTATATGCAATTGCATTTTTGTGTTATGCACAGGCCACTTCAATATCATCATAATTTAAAACAATTGCGCAATACACAAGTCCGATCCCTTCTCCTGATTGAAGTGGATGAAAGGGTGTTTTGACAATGCTGTCCACACCAGAGACCAGCCGCACAATTGGAACAAACAGAATCCATCTTGCTTTGATGTTTTCTGCTATTTGACATCTTTTAGGGGTTGCTCTGACAACGTCATTAAAGTTTCATGGCGAGGAGCCTAAGTACAGGGACATCTTTGAAAGGTCCAGACCTACTAAGTCTACTCGGATCAGCGGCTTTCAGTGATGTGCCTGGCCTACAGGGACAAAAAAGCAGAACGTATATAAATAAAAATCTCTATTCTATGTTTAAGTCTCTTGGGCCTGGATTTCTTTTATTCCTGTGTCACATAATGCGCACATATTTTCTCTGTCCTTAACAAGTAAGGTGCGCTGTGCTGAGGCGCAATTAAGCTGTTTGTCCTCCCCAGCTTATTAAAGTAGACCTAATCTCAAAGGTTGACTTAAAGTGACTCTGTCTCCGTAATCAATGTGATAATAAAAGAGTTCCCTGCAAAGAAGATCGTAAATACTTACATGTCCAACTGTGTACGCCACACGTATGGGTTAGGACCACCATGGATCAGAAATTCCATATTTACTCTCTGTGTCCACCATTGATTTATACTTGTGGCTTTTTTCCTGGAGAGAAGGGTCAACCAATTTGAGCTCTAGTTCTCCTCTTTAACAAAAATGACTCCAGTCAAAATGTTTTAGTTGTGGAAAGAGAGTAGAACGATTAGCTCTAGTTCAGTATAATATATTTTTTGTTTGTTTAAATTTCTGCCCTTGTTTAGTAATGGAATAGTTTAAAGATTATCATTGGTGCTACGGTGAATTTTGTGAGATGCCCCCAAAACAACACTGGGAGGGCAGAAGTCTTCTTTTTGCCTTTTCTTGAGGTTGATAGCCTAAATTGTTTTCTTTTAGTAAAATTGACCTTGCTCCTAAGGAAAAACACGTATGATCTGGCGCACAGGTGCCGCCCTGTAGCAGTAAAACTGCTTTTGGGTGGACCTGAACTGGTTGAAGAAACCAGAGCATGATACTCTACAGAGCGACATCCTGTGGCTGCAGCTTTGCAAGTAAAAACGACTGTTTTTCTCTAGGAGCAAGGTCTAGTTTACTAAAACAAATCAATTAAGGCTAGCAATCTCAAGAAAAGGCAAGAGCAAGACTACTGTCCTCCCAGTGTCGTTTTGGGCGAGTACTGTGGACTCGATGTTCTCCGGCACCCGCCTATCGTGAGAAAAAGAACTGCGATCTGTCTATGTACACAAGGCAGATCGCCGTTCTGACAGGAGGGAATGGATGGAATTTGTGTCCTTGCAAAGCAGGGAATTAATTCCATCTCTTCCCCTAGTAAAAGCCCCTTCCACAGTATGCTAAAACACAGGTTAGGCACACATTTACCCTTTGATCACCCTATATGTTTAACCACTTAAAGACCAGCCTCGTTTTGGATTTTAGGTGTTTACATGTTTAAAACAGGTTTTTTTGCTAGAAAATTACTTAGAACCCCCAAACATTTTCTAACACCCTAGAGAAGGGTCTTATAAGCGCATTTTTTTGGGAAAAAATTCACTTTTTTGAATAAAAAAATAAGACAACAGTAAAGTTAGCTCAATTTTTTTTTCTATTTTGAAATATAATGTTACACCAAGTAAATTGATACCCAACATGTCTCGCTTCAAAATTGCGCCCGCTCGTGGAATGGCATCAAACTTTTACCCTTAAAAATCTCCATAGGCGACGTTTAAAAAATTCTACAGATTGCATGTTTTGCGTTAGAGAGGAGGTCTAGGGTTAGAATTATTGCGCTCGCTCTACCGGTCACGGCGACACCTCACGTGTGTGGTTTGACCACCATTTTTATATGTGGGCGCTACTTACGTATGCGTTCGCTTCTGTGCGCGAGCTCGTCAGAACAGGGCGCTTTTAAAAAAAAAATGTTTTTCTTATTTATTTTACTTTATTATATTTATTTTTTCACTGTTTAAAAAAAAAAAAAACTTGGATCACTTTTATTCCTATTACAAGGAATGTAAACATGTAAGGTCCTCTTAAATATGAGACCTGGGGTTTAAAAAGTCCTCAGATCTCATATTTAGACTTTAATGCAAAAAAAAAAAGTCGTTTGAAAAAATGACACAAAAAAATTGTGCCTTTAAGACAAATGGGCGGAGTTGACGTAATGACGTCGCTTCCGCCGTCCTATGGTATGGAGACGGGTGGGGGCCATCTTAGCCTCACTCGTCTCCATACTGAGGAAGTGAAAGGACCCAATCGCCTCCGCCGCTACCGACGGCTCTGGTAAGCGGCGGAGGGCGCGGGAGAGTGGCGTGAGGGGGGGTGCCACCTCTCCAGCCACCAATAACGGTGATCTCGTGGTGAACCTGCAGCAGAGACCACCATTATCGTGTACAGAACCGCCGGCCCTAAAGATGGATACCTCGGTTGTGGCAGCAGCTGCTGCCGTTACCGAAATGTCCATCTTCAAACTAATGACGTATATATACAGTGGCCGGTCGGTAAGTGGTTAACCCCTTCCCAGCCAGTGTCATTAGTACAGTGACAGTGCATATTTTTAGCACTGATCATTGTATTAGTGTCACTGGCCCTCAAAAAGTGTCAAAAGTGTCAGTTAGTGTCAGAATGTCAATCGCAATATCGCAGTCCCGCTATAAGTTGCTGATCACCGTCATTACTGGTAAAAAAAATAATTAAATAAAAATATCCCATAGTTTGTAGATGCTACAACTTTTGCGGAAACCAATCAATATACGCTTATTGTGATTATTTTACCCAAAAACATGTAGCTCAATACTGATTGGCCTAAATTGATGAAGAAATTTTTATAGATTTTTAAAGCAAAAGGTAAAAAATATTTTTTTTTTCAAAAGTGTCAGTTTTTTTATTGTTTATAGCGCAAAAAAAAACAAAAACAAAACGCAGAGGTGATCAAATACCACCAAAACAAAGCTCTATTTGAATACAGCGTCGCACGATGCACAATTGTCAGTTAAAGTAACGCAGTGCCGTATCACAAAAAATGGCCTGATCACGAAGGGGAGTAAATCTTCCGGAGGTCAAGTGGTTAAAGTTTTGCAAGACTTTGAGGGACCATTTCAAGTCAGATGCCTCTATCAAGAACAATTACAGCAGTTAAATAATTGCTCTTGATTACTTCAGTTTCCTTTAGACACAGCACCCTTTATGTGCCAAAATGATCCTTTCTGTGTCCTCAGCAGACATAAGAGAGCACCATGGGGCGAACATTGACCTCGTCCATGATCATCCCAATGCGTCTCTCAAAACACTTTAAGAACTCTTGATTTCAAATGCTATTGTCTGCACAAGGCCTGAAGGGTGACATTTTGCTGTGTCATAAGCTGTAGTTTTTAGTGACTAAGTCTTGCTGTTGTGTATGAAAACTCAATAACACGCACAAACAAGAAAATCCATCTTGGATGGTGTCACTCAAAAGCTTTTTCTTCAGTAAGAGGAAAACAAAGGAAAGCTTAGGTGTGAAGCTTTGAGGAAGCTAAGTAATGTGTAAGCGGCATGTAAATGTAATGTACTGTTTTAGTATATATTTTCTTTTTTATATACGAAAGGTCAAGAATGAAAAGTATAACTTTATTGTACATTTGTTATATTATACATATTGTTATACATATTGTATATTTTTTTTTTCTTTATTTTTTTAGTTTGGTAAATATGAAATTTTACATTTGAACCTTTCATTGTTTCATTCACAGACTGCAGATGGAGCTCTGCGCTCCTTTTGTGTAACAAGCTATCCTTAGGAGCTTTGTTGAAAAAGCCATTTGTTTACAGAGCTCAATAGCTCAAGATAAAATTTACACAAACAATTGAATTCCTCTCCTTCACTTTTCCTTCTGTGTTCAGATGGGCCAACTGGGGAATAAAATACATATCTATCGCTATATATAGATGTATACATATATCTGCCAACCCTCTAATCCAATCCCTACACTGGCTCCCAGTCACCCAGCGAATTAAATTCAAAATACTAACCACAACATACAAAGCAATTCACAACTTTGCCCCGAGCTACATCACCAATCTTGTCTCCAAATATCACCCAAATCGTCCTCTCCGCTCTTCTCAAGGCCTCCTGCTCTCAAGCTCTCTCATCTCCTTCTCCCATGCTCGTCTCCAGGATTTCTCCAGAGCCTCTCCCATCCTCTGGAACTCGCTACCTCTACTGGTCCGGCTATCCCCTACTCTTGCTACCTTCAGGAGCTCCCTGAAAACTCATCTCTTCAGGAAAGCCTATCACGTCTCCAACTAATCTCCTACCACTTCCACCAGCTCATTCATAACAGTTACAACCTTTTGTACCACATGCCCCACCCTATTAGATTGTAAGCTCTTCTGAGCAGGGCCCTCTTAATCCTCTTGTATTTTATTGTATTATAACTGTATTGTCTCCCTTATATTGTAAAGCGCTGCGTAAACTGTTGGCGCTATATAAATCCTGTATAATAATAATAATAATAATAATACATATCTATATATACAGTATCTTATTATTATTATATTATTATACAGGATTTATATAGTGCCAACAGTTTGCACAGCACTTTACAATATAAAGGGAGACAAAACATCAACAATACAATTCAATCCAAGAGGGTTAGGAGGGCCCCGTACCTGTGAGCTTACAATCTAATATCTACATATTATGAGAGAGAGAGAGAGAGAGAGAGAGAGAGAGAGAGAGAGAGAGAGAGAGAGAGAGAGAGAGAGAGAGAGAGAGAGACTCTGTAGAAAACCCATAGTGCTCTGCGAATCCTGTTTCATGTATGAACCTTGCATTTAATGCTGATTTTGACTCTTAATGTAGAATCTTTAAATCTGTAATAGACATATGATGGTGGTTGGATGTATATCTGTGTCTTCTGGTGGGGTGCTAAACATGTATCATGTGACCATTCCTGCCAAGCCCTGTGAAGCAGGTTAGAAGAAGATGCACTGAAAACCCCCATGTGGATGGTTTACTTGTGAAGCGACAAATAACACTCTGACCAGGCTTTCTAGCACATCCAAATACTTCTTCTCTGGACAAACTTCAGTGTCTGAAGGTACTTCATTGAAACAAGATTGTGGCCCAATTCGCCTTTTTTTCCTGAGGGTACCCTAAACAATTCCAAGGAATGGATATTTTATACATAGTTACATTGGGCCAGCTTGGACCATTATAACTATGTATATACCATACTCGTCCAATTCCCCTGCAAAGCAGAGTCTAAACGGTGCCCCTGCTGAGCAGCCGACCTCCTGTGTTCAGAATGAAGCAAGCCAGCCATTCAGCATGGGACCCAGAAGCAAGTGGAGATCACCGGAGTAGAGGTGTCTACTTCATTGATCTACAGCTTCCAAGGGCATCGGCCAGGTATGGTATATACATTGTTATATTGGTCCAAGCTGGACGATGAATAAAGTATCCATACCTGGAATTACTCTTTAATACTGCCTCTATGACTCTTTAATATTTTTCAATAAATGGGCATTGGTTAAATGTCTGAAAGCTGAAATCATATTTTTATTGTCTAAAAGAAAATTACTATCATTCCTTTGAAAACGTTGAATTATGACGGTAACAAAAATAATTTCTGACTTAGATATTCCAGGGAAATGGTAAATATGTATAAGGGAGCTGCATTAATGCCAAAAGATTTGTATTTTCCCATCTTCTCCTGAGCTGTACACAGCCCTGAGAGGCAGCATAGCGAGGTTGGTGACCTGACTTTTCTCTCCTGGTGTTAAAAAATTTGACGGCCATGCATGGGTGGATGTGTGGTCCTGAATGTACACTGTCTGTGTTCGGTGCAACACACTCGCCCCTGCATGCCAGTCAAATTAGGAGAAGGGGCTGTGTTCAAACGGAGCAGTAGTCTCCAAACTGTGGCATGGGAGCCAGTTGTGGCCCTTTGCTTGCCTTTATCCCTTTCTCCCACTGATGCCAATGATGGGGTACTATGCCTCAAACTAATACCAACAATAGGGCACCATTCCTCCAACTGATACCAAAAATGTGGCACTATTCTTCCAACTGATACCAACAATGGGACACCATTCCTCCAGCTGATACCAACAATGGGTCACCATTCCTCCAACTGATACCAACAATAGGGCACCATTCCTCCAACTGATACCAAAAATGTGGCACTATTCTTCCAACTGATACCAACAATGGGACACCATTCCTCCAGCTGATACCAACAATGGGTCACTATTCCTCCAACTGATACCAACAATGGGGCACCATTCCTCTAACTGATACCAACAATGGGGAATTATTCCTCCAACTGATACCAACAATGGGGCACTATTCCTCCAACTGATACCAACACTGGGGCACTATTCCTCCAACTGATACCAACACTGGGGCACTATTCCTCCAACTGATACCAACACTGGGGCACTATTCCTCCAACTGATACCAACACTGGGGCACCATTCCTCCAACTGATACCAAAAATGAGGAACTATTCCTCCAACTGTTACCAACAATGGAGCACTAGACCTCCAATAAGACCAATGATGGGTTATTGCCTACTTCATTTACAGCATGGCATTTTTTACTCCCACCAGCCACAGTCCAGCCCCCCTGAAGGACAGTAAACTGGCCCTTTGTTTGGAAAGTTTGGAGACCCCTGCTATAGAGTAACATATGGTAGACTGCCTGCATGCAGTCCCAGCCACATGAAGAAATGGCCTATTCATGCTGTATGGGCGACAACGCCTAAAGCCTGGTCACCCTCTGTCTTCAACCTATCACTAGACAATGAAAGAGCAAACGATTAATAAACAAATTCGCTCTGCCCTCTCCTGCTGTTCCCTGTCAAAAATGGTGCATGCAGCATTGCCTAATTGGTTCTTAGCGTCTCTCCTCCCTCGCCCAGACTGAGTCTTGTTGTACAGAGTATTATTTTAGGATGACACCAAAACAGATTCAGGTACTTACACTAGCTGCCATTAAAAATACATTTAAGATAATTGGATTTTTAAATACAATACATGACTGCATTAATTGGCGTTTCCTAATATCTTCCTATAGTTCAGCTTTAATGTCCTTGTCTGGTACATATAATACAAAGTTCACGTTGGAAGGAGAGGCACAGTGTCAGTTCTGCTAGTCAGCAAGAAGCCATCCGCTTGACTGGCTGGATCGCACATATTCTTCTGTGCCCTCGCTCTTCCAGGCTTCTATTGATCATAGATGTTATTACAGCAATTTGTGTATCCTAGCAAGACACTGTGTGAGGTCTGAAAGCCTGGTGATTATACTAGGAAATAGACTGGGGAGGAAAAAAACTAGGTAAAGAATTGGCTACTGTATAATTTACCTTGAGGAAGGTCATTGAAGATCGACAGATAAGCGGCACATCACGTATCATGAAAGTACAGCACCTCACGGCTAGTCTTCAGACTGTCGGGGTCTAACAGTACAGAATCCATTTTATTCAATTTAGAGGAACGACGTGACA
Source organism: Lithobates clamitans (assembly GCA_037952925.1). Taxonomy (NCBI): domain Eukaryota; kingdom Metazoa; phylum Chordata; class Amphibia; order Anura; family Ranidae; genus Lithobates; species Lithobates clamitans. The sequence goes on along the minus strand of JBBGZY010001338.1, from coordinate 244,797 downwards.
GGTTGTATGATCAGAGGCCATGGAAGTCACATCTGCGTTGTCTCCTTAGTGCGCTACGTGGCTTTTATGACTTGGGGACTGAATGCGCTTTTTATTCATGTAATAATAATAATGTTTTTCACAAGTAAAGCTCTAAAATAGTCTGGCTGTTTATAATAGCTAAAGGCTTCAGAAGGCCTATTGGCTGATACAGTGTGATTTATGTTCGCTGTCGCCGGTCTGATCTATGGTCGTGTTAAAAGATAATATTACGCTGTGGTGAAAACTCACGGTGTTAATTAACATGGCAGAATAAGACTATTTACATACCTGAGCGGCGGGAGATAAAGAAGCCTGCCAAGCAATGATGACGTGGCAGGCAATGCAAGTTGATGTCATTCAGGTGTTCATTATTAGTTCACGGCACATATGCAATGGACACTGGCACATTGTAAAGTCCAACGCTGGAATCCCCACCTCTCCGACTAATTTCTCCTATTTATACATACACTGTATTACCAAAAGTATTGAGACGTCTGCTTTTACACGCACATGAACTTTAATGACATCACAGTCTTAGTCTGTAGGGTTCAATATTGAGTTGGCCCACCCTCTGGAGCTCTGACAGCTTCAATTCTTCTGGGAAGGCTGTCCACAAGGTTTAGAAGTGTGTCTATGGGAATGTTTGACCATTCTTCCAGAAGCACATTTGTGATGTCAGGCACTGATGTTGGACGATAAGGCCTGGCTCACAGTCTCTGCTCTAATTCATCTCAAAGGTGTTCTATCAGTTGAGGTCAGGACTCTGCAGGCCAGTCAAGTTCCTCCACCGCAAACTCGCTCACCCATGTCTTTATGGATCTTGCTGGTCCAAATCATTTGGTGGAGGTGGATTATGGTGCAGGGTTGTTTTTCAGGGGTTGGGTTTGGCCCCTTAGTACCAGTGAAGGGAACTCCTAAGTCGTCAGCATACCAAGACATTTTTGATAATTTCATGCTCCCAACTTTGTGGAAACAGTTTGAGGATAGCCCCTTCCTGTTCCAACATGACTGAGCACCAGTGTACAAAGCAAGGTCCATAAAGACATGGATGAGTGAGTTTGGGGTGGAGGAACTTGACTGGCCTCAACCCGATAGAACACTTTTGGGATTAATTAGAGTGTAGACTGCAAGTCAGGCCTTCTCGTCAAAAATCAGTGCCTGACCTCACAAATGCGCTTTTGGAAGAATGGTCAAACATTCCCATAGACATGATGGAATGGAAAAAAAACTCTTGGATTCCCCCACACTAAAATGTTAAATGCTCATTAAGTCTAAGGTGTAGAGAATGGGGTGGAATCACTCACCCTACACCTTGCTCTGGCAGGCTCTGGTGCTGCCCTCTTCTACACTCCAGGCTGTGAGCCATTCCTTGTCATTATTGCATACAATGCACTGTATGAGGAGGAGAGCATGTAACCGTGACTGGGAGCACCGTAGAGAGCGGTCACATGGAGGGAGGGTAAAAGATTTGGAAAAAAGTGTAGCGCTGTCTGGAAAATGTATCAGTGCAGTACAATATACCTTTAATAAAACATGTGTGCTCCAGGTTCTATGTTATAAATATTAAAAAAACCACATGTTTTATTAGAGGTATTTTGTAAGGCAGCATTTTCAACTGTTTTACCGAGGAGGAAACCTTGAAGTAATTTTCACATCTCAATGAACCCCTCTTAAAAATTATAATAGATAAAATCCATGGTACATGATCAAAAAGTTCTCGAAAGATTAAAATAAAAGAAGAATATGACCTACGTAGTAAAATATCTGGAACTCAGAGCTGAATATTTTACTGCAACGCTATGCCTCTGTGTGAATAGAAGTTCATGAAATGTCAGTTATGACATCTCAATAAAGTTAATTAATCAAAGTAAACAGTACGATGCACCAGAATTAGTGGATTCTGTTTCCTCCCAGTGCATATCAGTTGGTGTGAATGAGTCCTTAAACAGGACAGACAGATGCTGTTTACTTTCAGACCTTCTCTCTATAACTGAAACTCTGAGTGGCTGAACAGAGCAGGGGATGAATCACTAACATTGTTGTGTGTGTGTAGATTTCAACTTCAGCTAATGATCATGTTTTTTTCTAAGCAAAGAAACTAATGTCAGGTAAATATGTGAAATGAAGCCAAGACTTCTATCTTCTGGCTGGAATTGTGCAGTGCCACGAAAAAGTATTCACACCCCTTGAAATTTTCCACATCTTGTCATGTTACAACCAAAAACGTAAATTTATTTTATTGTGATTTTATATGTTTAACCAACACAAAGTGGCACATAATTGTGAAGTGGAAGGAAAATGCTAAATGGTTTTAATTTTTTTTACAAATAGATATGTGAAAAGTGTGGTGTGCATTTTTATTCAGTCTCCTTTACTCTGATAACTCTAACTAAAATCTAGTGCAAACAACTGCATTCAGAAGTCACTTAATTAGTAAATAGAGTCCACCTGTGTGTAATTTAATCTCAGTATAAATACAGCTATTCTGTGAAGCCCTCAGAGGTTTGTTAGAAAACCTTAGTGAACAAACAGCATCATGAAGGCCAAGGAACTCACCAGACAGGTCAGGGATAAAGTTGTGGAGAAGTTTAAAGCAGGGTTCGGTTATTTAAAAATATCCCAAGCTTTGAACATCCCACGGAGCACTGTTCAATCCATTATCCGAAAATGGAAAAAGTATGGCACAACTGCAAACCTACCAAGACATGGCCGTCCACCTAAACTGACAAACTGGGCAAGGAGAGCATTAATCAGAGAAGCAGCCAAGAGGCCCATGGTAACTCTGGAGGAGCTGCAGAGATCCACAGCTCAGGTGGGAGAATCTGTCCACAGGACAACTATTAGTCACGCTCTCCACAAATCTGACCTTTATGGAAGAGTGGCAGGAAGAAAGCCATTGTTGAAAGAAAGCCATAAGAAGTCCTGTTTGCAGTTTGCGAGAAGCCATGTGGGGGACACAGCAAACATGTGGAAGAAGGTGCTCTGGTCAGATGAGACCAAAATTGAACTTTTTGGCCTAAAAGCAAAACGTTATACGTGGTGGAAAACTAATGCCGCGTACACACGAGCAGACTCTACGTCAGACTTTGCCTGGCGGACTTTTCGACGGACTTTATGACAGACTTTCCGAATGAACGGACTTGCCTACACACAATCCACCAAAGTCCGTCGAATTCGTACGTGATGACGTACGACGGGACTAAAACAAGGAAGTTCATAGCCAGTAGCCAATAGCTGGCCCAGCGTGGCTTTTTGTCCGTTGAACTAGCATACAGACGAGCGGACTTTTCGACCGGACTCGAGTTCGACAGATAGATTTAAAACATGTTTCAAATCTAAGTCCGTCCAACTTTTGAGAAAACAAAGTCCGCTGGAGCCCACACACGATCGAATTGTCCGACGAAATCCCGTCCGCCGGGCAAAGTCTGACGTAAAGTCCGCTCGTGTGTACGCGGCATAACATTGCACATAACCCTGATCACACCATCCGTGAAACATGGTGGTGGCAGCATCATGTTGTGGGGATGCTTTTCTTCAGCAGGGACAGGGATGCTGGTCAGAGTTGATGGGAACATGGATGGAGCCAAATACAGGGCAATCTTAGAAGAAAACCTGTTATGCCGCGTACACACGACCGGTTTTGCCGTCTGAATAAACTCTGAAGGTTTCTCCGACGGAACTCCAACGGAATTCCATTCAAGTGGTCTTGCCTACACATGGTCAAACCAAAGTCTGACCAAAGTCCGGCTGTCCAGAACGCGGTGATGTAGAGCACGTACGACGGGACTAGAAAAAGAAATTTCAATAGCCAGTAGCCAATAGCTTCCATCTCGTACTTGCTTCAGAGCATGCGTCGTTTTTGGTCCGTCAGAACAGCATACAGATGAGCGGTTTTCCCGATAGGAATTGGTTCCGTCGGAAATATTTAGTACATATCTATTTTTAGGTCCGTCAGAATTTTCAAAATAGAAAGTCCAATGAGGCCTACACACGATCGGAATAGACGATGAAAAGCTTCCGTCAAACTTTTTCTGTCGGACATTCCGCTTGTGTGTACGCGGCTGTTGAGTCTACAGAAGACTTGAGACTGGGGAGGAGGTTTATCTTCCAGCAGGACAACAACCCTAAACATATAGCCAGAGCTTCAATGGAATGGTTTAGATCAAAGCATATTCATGTGTTAGAATGGCCCAGTCAAAGTCCAGACCTAAATCCAATTGAGAATCTGTGACAAGACTTGAAAATTGCTGTTCACAGATGCTCTCCATTCAATCTGACAGAGCTTGAACGATTTTGTAAAGACAAATGGGCAAAAAATTCACTCTCTAGATGTGCAAAGCTGGTAGAGACATCCCCAAAAAGACTTGCAGCTGTAATTGCAGTGAAAGTTGGTTCTACAAAGTTTTGACTCAGAGGGGCTGAATACAAATGCACGCCACACTTTTCACATATTTATTTGTAAATAAATTTGAAAAAATGTATCATTTTCCGTCCACTTCACAATTATGTGCCACTTTGTGTTGGTCTATCACATAAAATCCCAATAAAATATATTTACGTTTTTGGTTGCAACATGACAAAATGTGAAAAATTTCAAGGGGTATGAATACTTTTTCAAGGTACTGTAAGTATATCATATTGATTTGCAATATTTTGTTTTTAGCAGACTAAATTAATACAGTATATAAAACACTAAACACCATTCCCCTTAAGGTCCATACCTGCCAGCATTGTCAAAATATGTTCCTCCATCTTTAGGGGAGTGGGGCAAATTTTGATCACCCACTCTTTTCATGCTGTCCGTCCAGGGTCGCAACAGGTAGATAGGCAGAACTTAATGCCCCTTCACAATGCTTGTTCCCACAATGAGATTTTAACATGTGATTTTCAGGTGATTCTGTGTGTCAAATAGGGCAGCCCATTCACTTGGGAGCAGGAGATTCTTTTCGAGCGACGAATGCGCACAGGGCAGCTCATTCACACGAATTGTGAAGGCGTGGTTTGCCACGATTCCTGCCCCCGACAATCGTGGCAGAATTGCATTGCCTTTGGGGTGCCACTGAAGGATAATGGCACACAAAAATGTGCATCGTATTATGCTTCAATTGTCACACGATTTGGGATCATGGGCAGAATCCAGTGAATCTGCCTGTGATTCCAAATCATGAGGTGTGAACAGGCTCTTAACATGAAACACTGGATGTGACAGACCCAACTGGAGCAGGAGCTTTTGGAGAGGACTAGGGGCAACTAGGGGCCTCCTACCCAATAATTATGGCCCATGGAGAGAGCAGATCATTCTCCAATGATGGACAACAATGTGATGAACGCAGAGAACGAGGCTTGGATTAATTCTCTGAATAAGGACAATAAAGTTTCCTATCTGGAGTGGATGGAAAGGTGTAATATTAATCTTGTACAGGTTAATGGTCAGGGGAAATACGGTGGCCCCCCTGCAGACTAGGTTGGAGAGGATCCATCACTTGGGACAGAAATATTTATCAACAATATCCCTCAAGAAATCTATGAAGATAAATTAATTCCACCTTTTCAAACTATTGGAACACTGTTATAGATAGAAGAGCCGCACTGGCTATTGAACTTCATTTTTCTCGTCGTACATGTTGTACGTCACCCCGTACAGACGATCGGAATTTCCGACAACCAAACTGTGGATTTATTTCCGACAGATGTTGGCTCAAACTTGTCTTGCATACACACGGTCACACAAATGTTGTCGGCAATTCCGAACGTCAAGAACGCGGTGATGTACAACATGTACGACGAGAAAAATGAAATTAAATAGCCAGTGAAGCTCTTCTGCTTGATTCCGAGCATGCGTGGACTTTTGTGCATCGGAATTGTCTACACAAGCTCGGAATTTACGACAACGGATTTTGTTGTAAGAAAATTTGAGATTCAGCTTTCAAATATTTGTTGTCGGAAATGTCCGATGGAGCCTACACGCGGTCGGAACCTCCGACAACAAGCTCACACCGATCATTTGATGTCGAAAATTCCGATCGTGTGTACGCGGCATAAGAGTTTATCTCCTAGACTGATGTAGACTTTTGCCGGATGGTCTGAGGTGGAGTGGGATCACTGTTTGTTATGTATGTCTTTGTCCCATTGTGTGCCTCCTAGGTGTACATTGCCTTTGTTAATTAAGTCACCTGTTGTTTTTGTCTGTCTAATCATCTCTTGGAGAGGTGATTAATATTGTGACCACTGTACCTTGTTATCAAACCATTGTGGGATGTTAAGTGTCTATGCTTATGATAATGTCAATGTACTTTGTATATCCAAGGTGGTGGGCTGGGTGTCGAACGGTCTTGTCACCTAGGCTGGTTGTTTGTTAGTTCATGTTAATTAGATCACTGTCGGCTAATAGTTGCTAGAGGTGGATTAGCATAATGTTTATGTTGGCTGTTCCTTAGCTATGTTAATTATATTGCTGTATACAGTTTCCTTTGTATACAATAATGTGATTAGGCTCACCTGATCTGGTGTGCTATATATTCTGTGTGCTTTTACAATAAAGTGAGTTCCAGTTTGCATCTAAGCTAGTGTTGTATAGTCTTGTGCTCAGCTACAATGCCCGGTTTCTGGGTCCAGACTGGAGGAAGCTATATCTTGACGGAAGCACCCAAGCTGAGTGCTGGACGGTTTCTGTCACACTGAGTGCATATTCTACATGTTATTTCCCAGCCAGAAGGTGGAGCTCTAGGTTTTTTCACATGTTTGCTTGACTACATTTAACTGCTTTGCTAAAAAGAAATCCAATTCCTTACAGAGCTCAATAGCTCCAGCTGAAATTGACACAAACAACTACATGAGTGTCGGGACACCATGCAGAGCAGAGTTGGGCCTTGTTGCCATCAGTCCTGACAGACCAGCTGGCAGCTATCTAGTGGACTCCGCTGCCAGCAACTGATACCTAAAAGGCACTTGTGCTTCTTTGGACCTTGCACTCCCTGTTCTTACCTTCAGGGGTGCTCAGCACTCAGCTGCAAGGGAAGCCCCCTCGTCAAGGTGGCCTTCAAGCAGGTAGGTGACAAGAAGTCAGAAGAATCCCAAAGAGTCAGAAGAATAACCTCTTCCCCACATCTCACCTGGAGGAGTTTCAATGGAGTTTTAATCAAGGAGAGCTAGCCTGAAGGTAAACAGCTTCTTCAGGTGTTCTCTATTTAGAAAACGTATAGTGACCCCCCCCCCCCCCCAACATTAAAGATATACAGTGTGAGTATAAAAAGTATACACTATAAAATGTACCCAAACCAATTGCAATATCCCTTTAAAGCTGAATTCAGAGATAAATGGATATAGGGTAATGTTTATCTTCCAAACGAGCTGCATCTATAACCATCCAGTTTGGAGATTGTCACATAGCATTGAGACAAGTACACACTATACAGGGATATGATTTGTTCATATTTCATGTCTGCGGTTTACAACCACTTGCAATATCTATTACGTTCACCTGTGGAGAACAATTATTAATGTAGTTTGCTGGAAATGGTCTATGCCCCTTACATTCCCAGTATACATTTGAAGGTTAGTACATAGCAAAGTTTAGATCTTGATACTTCATACATGAAACTCTCTAACTGTATAGAAGTAAGGTGTCAGATTAGTTAGCTAATATCAAGACTTACTGCTGACCTGACTTAGAAGAGAAGACCATTGATCCTGGATAATGAAGATCTCATTAGCTGAACTCTGTTCATCACAAAGTGCAAATAATGATTATTGAGAGGTGATAAATTTGCTGACAGCCAATCATTTAGCAGCTGAAGAGGAAATAAAAAAAAAAAAAACAATTATAAGAAGCATCAATTATATGTAAAACCTTTTCTTTTTCTGTACAGAAAATCAATTCTTTCAGGGTTCTATCTTGTACAATGTCGATGTTTTACACTTAAAGCCCATTACTGTATTTTTTTAAAACTATATTCTAGCTTAAAAAAAGAAATAATAATAATAATAATAATAATAATAAACAATAAATAATATAATATATATATTATATATTATGTTGTCAAACGTATTGGGACACCTGCCTTTACAAGCACATGAAGTTTAATGGCATCCCAGTCTTAGTCTGTAGGATTCAATATTGAGTTTGCCCACCCTTTGAAGCTATAATAGCTTCAACTCTTCTGGGAAGGCTGTGCACAAGGTTTAAGAGTGTGTCTATGGGAATGCTTGACCATTCTTCCAGAAGTGCATTTGTTCAGGTCAGTCACTGATGTTGGATAAGAAGGCCAGTCTCCACTCTAATTCATCCCAAAGGTGTTCTATCAGGTTGAGGTCAGTCAAGCTCCTCCACCCCAAACTCCCTCACCCATGTCTTTATGGACCTTGATTTGTGCACTGGTCCAAACCATTTGGTGCAGGGGGGATTATGGTTTGGGGTTGTTTTTTAGGGGTTGGGCTTGGCCCCTTAGTTCCAGTGAAGGGAACTTTTAAGGCGTCAACATACCAAGACATTTTGGACAATTTCATGCTCCCAACTTTTTGGGAACAGTTTGGGGATGGCCTCTTCCTGTTCCAACATGACTGCACACCAGTGCACAAAGCAAGGTCCATAAAGACATGGATGAGTGAATTTGGGGTGGAGGAACTTGACTGGCCTGCACAGAGTCCTGATCTCAACCCAAAAGAACACCTTTAGGATGAATTAGAGTGGAGACTGCTAGCCAGGCATTCTTGTCCAACATCAACACCTGACCTCACAAATGGGCTTCTGGAAGAATGGTCAAATATTCCCATAGACACACTCCTAAACCTTGTGGACAGCCTTCCCAGAAGAGTTGAAGCTGTTATAGCTCCAAGGGGTGGGCCAACTTAGGTTGAACCCCACAGACTAAGACAGCTCCCCGCTAGTGGCCGAAAAGTGGCGCAAAAGCGCAGCTCAATCAGCGGTAAAGTGCGGCTAAAATGAGCGGCGCTTTACCGCAAAGGCGGCCGCGGCCCCAGTGTGAAAGGGGTCTAAAGGCAGGCTTCCCAATATATTTGACAATACAGTGTATATACACAGTAGCTTTGCAATACTCACCTTCTCTCTGGCGATGTCCCCTGCCGATCTGTGGCCCTCTTCAGGGCCAGTTCGCACACGCTGCAAGTTCATATGCAATTCACATGCAATCCAGGTGCAGTGCGATTTCAGCCTATTCATTTGAATGGGCTGAACACATGCCAGCGGCACCAAAAGCAGTGCATGCAATACTTTAAAAAACACACAGCAACCAGGTTGCATGGTACTTCTGTACCATGTGATCCGGTGCAGGCAAAGACGTTGCATTTGGGTTGTCGTTAAAGTGGGTGTAAACCCTCTCATATACCCAGTAAAGTGACTACTCTCAGAGATTTAAAAAAAATCCTCCTACATAAGTTGTACCTGTTTATCTGCAATCTTCTGTTCTCTACATCCATTCACAGTCCAGAATTTATCAACCTGTCTAAGCTGTCAGAAAAAAGGGGGTGGAGAGCTGAAAGTGCACTCTGCAGAGCTCAGTGAGGAGAGCTCTGATAGCTGATTGGCTGGAAGGGACACACCCACCTTCACACAGCACACAGGGACAATGCTGAGGCTGTCAGTCATCTGAAAATTTGTCAGAAGTGACTCATGCTGATAGCAGAGAAAGGAAGCAGCATACAGAAATTAGACTTATTTCTCTAGATTGAGATAAGTATACACTGTAGAAGGATATGCTTTGCTCATATTTCATGTGAAGTGGTTGTAAAGGCTGATGTTTTTTTTACTTTCATGCATTCTATGCTTATAGGTAAAAAATCTTCTGTATGCAGCCCCCCGAAGCCCCCCTAATACTTACACAAGCCTGATCTTCATCCAGCGATGTGCATGAGAGCAGCTGCTCCCCCGGGTCTCTCTGCCTCCTCATTGGCTCAGAGACAGCAGCGGGAGCCATTGATATTTTTAGCTATCTGTAAGGGGTGAACAAGTGTAAGGAGCATTCTCCCCACTGACCATCACACTGATGTACCATGAGCTGTAGATATAGTCATTTTTAAGCAGGGGTTCACTGAGACCAGAAAGTTATTTTAAGTGTTCCTTTGTGTTGTAAATAGAAAGAACAAAACCCCCATGGGTAGGTGGGACTTTAAAAGTGACCAAGAACAATACGTTTTATCAAAAATATCACATTTATTAGAAAACACATGTATTAAATAAAAAAACTTAAAGTAGATGTAAACCCAATGTCATCCTTTCTAAACTACTGCCATAGGGGTTATCTATAAGGATATACATGAGCCTCCTGCATGTATCTTTACCTGTCAAATGTCTCCCCTCTGTCTGTTATGAGACCCGAAAAACTGCAGATTCTGTGGGTGGGTCTGTTGTCTGGAGCTCGGTGGGTGGAGTCGTGATGTCAGTAGACTCCCCGCCCACCTCTACACTCCCCGCCCACCTCTACACTCCTTGTCAATATGCATTTTCTCCTGTTTATTTCTAACACTGAACTTCTGCTATGATCTCTAACATCCAGTGAAAAGACAGGAAAGTAACCACATGACTTCAGCATGCCAAATCATGCTGAGGTGTGGAACAGCCAATCCTTGCAGAGCTGCTGAAGAAAGGAGTGGGGGAGGGAATTAAAAAATAATGCATGTCTTAGGCTAGTGAACGAGATATGTAAATCACCTGTCATTCACAGCAAGGGGGAGGATTTGACAAAGTTTTTCTCTGTTTGTCAAGTTTTATCTCACTGAACAATAAAAGAGGATTGCTCAGAGCTGGATTAACTCTTTTTGGCAAGACTGGGCTCAAATGATAGGAAATCTTATACTCTACATTATGACATCAAAAAAAAAAAAAATCATTTTTAGGTTTACATCCACTTTAAGTCAAGGAGCGACAAAAAGTACATCAATATAATACATATAAGAAGTATATTGCATAGTACGTGCAGACACAGATAGGCTAATTTGGATGAACCCAACGTTTCCGGTTTAATGCCCTTCTTCAGGGCTTTTTTAACATCTTTTTAACATCCAGAGCCCGGTGTCTATTGAAAAAATATATATATATACATACATACAGTTTAGTAAATAAATGATTATTTACTAAACCACCCCCGAAGAAGGGCATCAAGCCGGAAACCTTGGGTTCATCCAAATATACTTCTTATATGTATTATATCGATGTACTTTTTGTCGCTCCTTGACTTAAAGTGGGGTTCCACCCAAAAAAACAAAAATACCTGAAAAATTCTAAAAAAGAAAACAAAAAAAAATTTGGATATTTTTTTTTTTTTTTACTTACCTCTAAATGCTTGTTGCTAGGTGGTCCCTCGTAGTCTGCCTCTTCCTTTGCCTGGGCTGGTGACATCACTTCCCCCTCGGCACAGGAAGGGCTCGGCTCTGCTCCCTCCCTCCTGTCAATCATCTGGGACCCATTACAGGTCCCAGGTGATTGAGCGGCCAATCACGGCGCGCGGCGCTGCTCGTGGGTGCCATGCTGTGAAGGCACAGCCCGGCGCCGGCATTTCAACTGTGGGCGCCGGGCTGTGCCTTCAGTGGAGGGGGGGGCGAGCTGGGCTTCGATCCCCTGCATTGCTGGACCCAGGGACAGGTAAGTGTCCGATTAAAAGTCAGCAGCTGCAGTATTTGTAGCTGCTGACTTTTAATTTTTTTTTTTTTAATGGACCCCCTGGGTGGAACTCCTCTTTAAGTCTTTTTTTATTTAATATATGTGTTTTCTAATAAATTGTATATTTTTGATAAAACATACTGTTCTTGGTCACTTTTAAAGTCCCACCCACCCATGGGGGTTTTGTTCTTTCTATTTTTTTGGGGGATGTGGTGACCTAGAACTTATGACTCCATGGATCTTGGAACTCATTTTCTTTGTGTTGTAAAGGTTGAAAATGGCTGGGCTAGATGATGCTGGATGTCCTCCAGTCAGGAAATAGGCCCTATCTGACTTGCCGCAGCTTCTAATGCACACTGTGAGAAATTGACAGTGTGCAGTGAAATCAGGCTGAGCTAATTCAGTACAGTAGACAAGCCTGTACAGCTGTGCAAGACTGAATGGAAGGCTGGACATGACTCAGCAAACGGCTGCCTGAAACTGACAGGGGATGCTGGGACTTGTAGTTCCACAGAAGAATAAGCATTCGTCAGAGCCTAGTGGGAGAGAAAAGTGTAATAAAAGGTAAAGCGTAATGACTGGAGAGCCGGAGCATGCATTGCCCCTCCGATGAGGTGACTAATTCACATTACTATTAAGGAGTTTTGCCTTAGCGAAGCGGCATGCATGCTCCTCGGCTACGGTTTGTGATTTATCCTTTTGTAAAATCCAATTACACTGCAAGGGAACACAATGCAATCTATCAGCCGGGGCTCGGTGGGATAAACAAGCCACAGTCAATAGTGTTAGCAGCCATTATTAGAACAGGGCACCACATGACATTTCTCTGCGCCGAGCAGGAAAGCAGGAGTTATGGATTCGGCAATTTTCATATGAATATACATGGAAAATCATTATGATGGAACTATATCATCCTCCGACTACCAGATGATACTATGGCGGGGAATGCCTTCTCCCTTTTGTATGTTTCCTCGAGCTAAAACACTGAAGATCAAAGAGAATGAGCAAAACAACGACAGGAGGATTTAGAAAAAATTGACCTGCATTTGGAGCTTTTGCCTATAGCAACCAATTGTGTTCTGCTCTTCATAGAAAAGAATTTAAAGCTGAACTCCGGACTTCACTCCAGTTTTGCAGACTTGTACCGGCTCCTCTCCTGTACTCTGATTTCACTGCACACTGTGAGCTTCTGACGGTGTGCATTAGAAGCTGCAGCAAGTCACATAGAGTCTGCCTCATTACTTGGCTTGACAATATCCAGTATCATCTAGCCCAGGAGTCCCAAACTGGTGGCCCTCCAGCTGTGGCAAAACTACAAGTCCCATCATGCCTCTGTCTGAAGGAGTCATGCTTGTAACTGTCAGCCTTGCAATGCCTCATGGGATTTGTAGTTTCGCAACAGCTTGAGGGCTTCCAGTTGAGACCCCTAATCTAGCCCTTTAGTCCGGAGCCTGACAGTCCCTGGTCCATCTCCTTTTAATCCATTGGATTCCAGTTTTTTCAATCATGGAGGTTCAGCATTAGAGCTGCACGAATCGTTAAAAGAAAGATTGTGATCTCGATTCAACCCCCCCCACATGATCTTAATCCAGCATTTCCACGATTCATGTAACAAGTGCAGAGCAGTTCCCTGCTCACAGCTGTCAAAAAAAAAAAAGCACCAGGAAATGTTGAAAGAGAGATAAAAAAGAAACATTGTATCTTTCTGTTTATATACAGATCAAAGGGATAAACTTCGGTCTGTAAATTAAGTCAATTTTAACCACTTTCTTTCTGCCATACAGCAAAATGACGTCTGGAAAGTGGTTTCATTATCCTGACTGGGCGTCATATGACATCCAGCAGGGTAAGCCGCTCGCTTGCGCCCGCAGGGCAGCGTGGCACGGCGATCGGTGGTGTGATGTGTCACTCTGACACACCGCATATCCGATCTAGGTAAAGAGCCTTTGACGTAAGCTCTTTACAATGTGATCAGCCGTGTCCAATCACAGCTGATCACATGGTAACTAGGAAGTGCCTTTGATCAGCTTTTCCTCTACTCAAGGCATAAGCTGATCTGCTGCTCTCCTGACAGGGGGGGTCTGCACTGATAATGCTGATGCCCATTAGAGCCCACCAGGGATGGCCATCCATGTCCACCAGGAATGCCAATCAGTGCCCATTAGAGATGCCAATCAGTGCCAATCAGTAATGCCTGTCAATGCCTCCTCATCAATGCTGCCGATCACTTCCAACTATCAGTGTCCATCAGTGCCTCCCATTAGTGCCACCTATAAGTGCCCATCAGTGCCGCCTATCAGTGCCCATCAGTGCCACCTATGAGTGCCCATCAGTGTTGCATATCAGTGCTTATCACTGCCATCTATCAATGCTTATCAGTGCTGCATATTAGTGCCTCATCATCAGTGCCCATCAGTGCCACCTATAAGTGCCCATCAATGCCACCTATCAGTGCCCATCAGTGCCCCCTATGAGTGCCCATCAGTGTCACCTATCAGTGCCCATCAGTGCCGTCTATTAGTGCTGCATATTAGTGCCTCATCATCAGTGCCACCTATAAGTGCCCATCAATGCCACCTATGAGTGCCCATCAGTGCCACCTATGAGTGCCCATCAGTGCCACCTATGAGTGCCCATCAGTGTCACCTATCAGTGCCCATCAGTGCCGTCTATCAGTGCTTATCAGTGCTGCATATTAGTGCCTCATCATCAGTGCCACCTCATCAATGCCCATCAGTAAAGCCTCATTGGTGCCCATCAGTGAAGGAGAAAACATACTTATTTACAATAATTTTATTTTTACTTTTTTTTTCAAAGTTTTCTGTCTTTCTTTATTTGTTTGACAAAAAAAAAAGCGGTGATCAAAAACCACCAAAAGAAATCTCTATTTGTAGAAAATAAATGATAAAAATGTTGTTTGGATACTGTGTTGCAAGATCGTGCAATTGTCATTTAAATTGCGACAGTGCTGAAAGCTGAAAATTGGCCTGGGCAGGAAGAGGGTGTAAGTGCCCGGTATTGAAGTGGTTAAAGCAACCTTGTCAAGTAAAAAAAAAAATTTTAAGTTTTTATTAAATAGTTTCTCTGTTTAAACCCCTTATTAACCCTACTCCAATCAGCCTTATTAATTCTGTATTCTCATTATCCATTAAATTATTATTTTCCTGCAGATTTTTTATTTTTTTATTTACTTCTATTTTATAAACTATTGATAATTAAACCTTTTTTTTTTTTTTTTTTTTGTTTGCTTTGTTCATTAAAGTGTAAGTCCAGCCTAACACTAAAATCCCTGCATCTACAGACATCCACGATCTAACACTAACCTATCTAGCCCTGTAAAGAAGAAATCAGTACACATACCTTTTCTGAAGCCGACCCGGTCTCCAGTGGCGGAAGCTCTGCAGAGGACACAGTCGGCAACGGCTATGAAATAAATGGGAAGTGACGTCACCCATAGACTTACTATGGGGCTTCCGTTGTCGGCTGTGTCCTCTGCATCCGCCCACACAGCTCAATGTGGGATCGGGTCGGATTGGCTTCACAAAAATTTGCAAATACTGTTGTAGCACTGCCCCAGTGGGGATTGCTGTGTGTAGACTTCCCTGGGCCTCCCGCTGATTATCTTGCAGCTAGTTACTAGGGGTTTTCACACGACCAACTGTACTCTCATCCGCTCGTTATCCAATAATCTATCCAAGGTGATTGATTTTTTTGGTATTTACTGTTGGAACTTGGATGGGAGAAGGGAATAATGGGATGCTCCAACTGGAACTAATTACAGATGACAACTCTCACTCGGCCTCACCAGGTTGAATGTGGTAGCAGACTCTCTGGTATACCATACTGCACTCGTATGGGAGAAATAAGTCCTTTGCTTGCTCTGACAGCAGACTTGATTAAACTGTTCTATCTTCAGGACACTCACTAGCATCCCCTTTGGCTGACCCCCGTCCACTGACTCTACTAGCTGAAGGGATGGCCCTCAAAGGACAGGCCCCATGACACAGATCCGTACTCATCCTAGGGAGAAACAGATCCTTCCTGGTGTGTCTCTCTTCCAGTCAGCTTTGCAGGACATCTGGTTTGCAGCTTTACGCAGATTCAGGCCCTCAGGTCGACCACCTAAGGCCACTTGGCAGCTTGTGCAGAGGAGGGGCAGCCGCCCCTTCCCTTCGGGAACTCACTCTCTAGCTGAAAACCTCAAGCACATGTGCCCTTGGCATATATATGGTCACCCAGCATGCATTGAGGTACTTTCCTCTGCCAATGGCTAGGGCTGTAACTATGCCTATGCTCTCGCTTGTCAGGTTTCCTCCCACTGTCCAATATGCCCTGTCCTATTGGACCAGTGTGAAACATTCAGACAACATGAGCAGCATCTGAGCACCATGAGCAGACCATATCAATGGATCCCTGCTCCTTGGTAGGCAGAGATCATCTACATTTACCTGGCAGCCTTCCTGGTAAGCAGAAAGACCCAAAATTGATACGCTCTTTTAGCACCTACATAGGAGCCTACATACGAGGGTGTTATACCGTAGCTGCTGACTTTTGATAAAAGGACATATACTTGATCCAGCACTGTCCTCATCCAAACCAATAATAAACGGTCTTTGGGTGCCCTGCAGCCAGTCCAGTGGTCTGGGAATTTTAAAAATCCCTGTTCTTCTTTGTGCAGCGCTTCTGGGACAGATCAGAGTGTTTCACTGTGCAGGCATTGACCAATCATAATCGCTCTGGGCCTTCCTGGAAGCGCTGTATTGAGAAGAAGGAGAAGAGCTGAGATTTTAAATCTGCGGACCAACTATGGGGACAGCCATAGGCGTGCGCACAGGGTGTGCCGGGTGTGCCCAGGCACACCCTAATCACCCCGTGCACATTAGTGTTATCGCTCTGTGTAGCAGCAGTAACAGGGGAAAGATCTCCCTCTTACCGGCTCTGCCATAAGAGAAGTGTTTATGCTCTTCTCTTTCACTGTGCCGGCAGGGAGATCAATGTGACGGGGTCATATATATGTAGACACCCGCACATGCATGTGTGTTTGAGCTTAAGGGTGCACACCCTAATGCAATAGGCTGCGCACACCTATTGGGACAGCTCAGGATCCCTGGAGGTAAGTACAGCAGGGACCAGGGGCTGGAAAGAGTGTATAATGTTAGTTCACCTTTTTTGTTTTCTGTAAAGGTGAACAATTAAATGTTAGTGTGGACCTCGTCTTCAAAAAAAAAAATTAGGCATTTTAGGAGGAGAGAGAAGGACAGCATAGCCTCAGGAAGCGCACACCCACTGCACATGTGGAAGTTCTCTGGAATCTGACTGCAGTGGATAAAACAGGAATCACACTAAGGTAATGCAAATGGACTTTCTGTCTTTAGCTGCACTATTTATTAACTAGCATTAGCAGTTCATAGACTAATTTTACTTGTTGCCAGTGATTGCACCTATTTTGCATTTATTTTTAACATCTTGTCTGCATGACACCTTTAATTTATTTATAGATTCTGCTTTTGTCATAAAAATATAACAAGCTCTGCCATTAATTGCAAGGACATAATCTCCTTTGATTTTGAGCTATACGTCTCACTGAGAGGACTTGTCAGCTGAGCGGAACAAATTTCCAGCTAAATCTCTGCAAGCGGAATAGTCATCAAAAAAAGCAAATCTGTATTATCTAAGTGGTGACAAAACAAGGATGGAGCACAATTCTATTAAAGTTCCCTTAGAATTTGCTGACATCTGCTGAACTGAGGCCAATAACAATCCCCAGGCAGTGATTTATAAATAGCATACTTTTCTATAAAAGACAGAAAAAAAAAACATAGTACATACATTCTTTTTTCTTATGACTCGTATAGTATGACCATGAGGAGGCAAATTAAATAAAAAACGTGATGTTTTTTGGTAGGATGGACTTTATGAGTCTAGCAATTAATCCTTTTTGTGTACACTGCATGTGGTGTATACGCAGTGCTGTGTACTTTTCCAACCCATTCCTAGCACCTGTGAGATGGCGAGAATAGATGGGTGCCGTGATCATCCAGCATCATCAGCGTATACCCAAACCCATGGCTTTGCTCCAGACTTCCTCCTCCTGACAACCGTGGTGCTGGCTACCACAGCCTGTCTCCACTCTCAGGTAAAAGTAATAAATACCATATTTACCGGCGTATAACACGCACATTCATTTTAAGAGGGAAGTTTCAGGAAACAAACTTAAATTTTAAAAAAGGAACTTTGAAGCAAAATAAGGGTCAGTGCCCATTTGCAGCCTCACCATTGCCATCAATGCAGACTTATCAATGCCCATCTGCAGCCTCACAAGTGCCATCAATGCAGCCTCATCAGTCCACATCAATGCAGCCTCACCATTGCCATCAATGCAGCAGCCTCACCATTGCCATCGATGCAGCAGCCTCACCATTGCCATCAATGCAGCAGCCTCACCATTGCCATTAATGCAGCAGCCTCACCATTGCCATTAATGCAGCAGCCTCACCATTGCCATCAATGCAGCAGCCTCACTATTGCAATCAATGCAGCAGCCTCACCATTGCCATCAATGCAGCAGCCTCACCATTGCCATCAATGCAGCAGCCTCACCATTACCATTAGTGCAGCCTGATCGATGCCCATCTGCAGCCTAGAGGGGACGGGGGGGGGGGGGGGGTGGCGGGACGAGCGCCGACATATTACATACAGTGAGAATCTCCTATGATAGACAGAACAGTGGTCCAATGGCGGCCAAGGAGACGAGACTTCCTACAAGTAAACAGGAGATTCTCACTGTATGTATTCTAAAGGCGCTCATCCCACCCCCCTCCCTGTCCCCTCCGAGGCAGCTAAAATTTAAGTATTGGCGTATAACACGCACACGCTATTTGCACCCAATTTTCAGGGTGAAAAAGTGCATGTTATACGCCAATAAATACAGTATATGCTGCTCTCCAAAGTTTAGCTCTTACATAGTTGGTAAGGTTGAATAAAGACAATACTCCATCCAGTTCAACCTGTGCAGGTATACATATGTCAGTGCCAATAATTATGTACACATATCCCTGTATGTGGTGTTCTTTAAGATGCATGTCCAAGAGTCTTTTAAAAAATATCAATACTCCCAGCTGACACCACCGATTGTGGAAGAGAGTTCCACATCCTTATTGCCCTGACAGTGAAACCCCCCCTGATCAGCTTAAAGTGGAAGCCCAGGCTAAAACTAAAATCCCTGCTCTTATAGCCACCAACATTCTAACACTAACCTCTCTATCCCTGAAAAGAAAAAATCAGTATACATACCTTTTCTGCAAGCAATCTGACCCGATCTCCAGCGGCAAAAGCTCTGCAGAGAACACAGCCGTCAAAGACTGTGAAATGAACGGGAAGTGACGTCACCCATAGAGTTACTATGGGGCTTCCGTTAAAGGACGTGTCCTCTACGCCCACCTCCACATCGAAGCCGCGGCTGACAGCTTAGCATGGGATTAGAGCTTCCGCCGCTGGAGATCGGGTGGAATCGCCTGCAAAAAAGGTATGTATACTGATTATTTCTTTTCATGGCTAGAGAGGTTAGTGTTAGAATGTTGGTGGCTATAGATGCAGGAATTTTAGTTTTAGCATGGACTTCCACTTTAACGTTAATCCACTTCTCCTCCAATCTCATTGTGTGGCCCCTTGTCCTCTTACACTCCCTGAGACTGAATAATTTTTTTCCTATAGATGTGGCCTGACCAGAGTTTTATAAAGTGGCAGGATTATAGTTTTATCTCTGGAGTATATCCTATTTTTTTATGCATGGTAATATTCTGCCGGCTTTGGTAGCTGCAGCTTGACATTGCATGCTATTGCTCAGTCTGTCTTCTACCAGGACCCCCAGATCCTTCTCCATCCTTGATTCCCCCAGAGGTTCTCTCCCTAGTGAATAGGTTGCATTTATGTTTTTTAGTCCCCAAGTGCTTTACTTTACATTTCTCCACATTAAACTTCATTTGCCGTGTAGTTGCCCACTCCATTATTTTGTTCAGGTCTTTCTGTGAAATTCCTATATCCTGATGCAAAGTTATTAACGTGGATATTGCTCTGGAGATCTGTATCCCATCCTCAATATCATTTATGAATAAATTAAACAGAATTGGTCCCAAGGCAGAGCTCTGAGTCAACCAACTTACCACTCCAGATCAGTCTGAGTACACGTTATTTATCAATACCCTTTGGACGCGCCCCCGTAACCAGTTTTCTATGCAAGAACAAACCTTATGGTCCATGCCTGCAGACCTTAACTTGTAGATTAAGCGTTTATGGGAAACTGTATTGAATGCCTTTGCAAAATCGGCATCCACAGGCCTCCCCCTATTTAGATGGCAGCTCACTTCCTCATAGAATGTTAACAGATTGGTCTGGCAAGAACGATCCTTCGTAAATTAATGCTGATTACTACTAATGATACTGTTTTCTTCAGAAAATTCTTGGATATAGTCCCTTATCATCCCCTCCAATAATTTACAAATTACTATTGATGTTAGGCTGACTGGCCTGTAGTTTCCAGGAATATGTCTCTACCCTTTTTTGAATATTAGTACCACATTGGCTTATCTGGTCTTTCCTTGACTCCGGCCACTGTTAGCCACAAGGGTAGGTCCTGTGATGTGTTATTAACAATCCTGTCATGGTCGGTATACTCCTCCTTTTCCTGTGTAAAGACAGAGGAGAAGAAAACATTTAGTACAGTTGGCCTTCTCTGTGTCATCTGTAACCATCCTCCCATTATCGCTTTTTATGTGGGCAATGTACTCTGACCTCGCTTTTTTACTGTTAATATATCTAAAAAATTCCTTGGGATTTTTTTTACTCTCATCTGTTATGTGTCTCTCATAGTCTTCTTTAGCCGCCCTGATTTCGTTCTTACACTTTGTGACAGGAGTCACTTTGGGCAGGGGATTTGTGGAGCTCAGCTTACCTTAGAGAGCTCTGGAAACTCTTTGTCCAGCTCCCCCGGCCCCTGCTATGTGTAAGTAACCCTGTGTCTATTAGGGGCACAGGGTGGCCGAGAACCCCAGTTGGATCTGCATTAACCAGACTCACAACCACACCGGACTCAGCATTTCGTGTTAACCCTGTTATCCAGGGTTTTATATGTGTGGTTTGTGATGAAGGAATGAAGGGGCTCTTTCACTTGGGACAGTAATATTTCTGAACAATATCCCTCGAGAAGATTTGAAGAAAAAAATTCCACCTATCCAACTGCTGGAATATTGTATGAGCTTGGTCTCATAAACTGTTAAAGACTTTTTACTAGATTGTTTGAGGTGTGGCTGTATACCATTGTTCTATTGTTATCTGCCTTGGTAGCAACCTATTATGGGATGTATATGTGTTTCTAGCATGTAGACCAGGGGATGGGTGGAGGGAGGGCGGAAATCCTCCAACAGCCCTCCCTGTTGATAAGATGGTCTACTGCTGGAAAGTTGAATACACCTGTCTCTTGTTACTGGAGGAGGAGGTAAAGTTTACCCCTCCCTGTGTTATTATGCAAAGAAGGGGGGTTGTCCATTGAATGTATACAGTACCTCATTGTGCCTGTGTTTGAACAAACAGTCTGATGTTTGTTTTCCACCCTACACTGATGCTTTCACAAGTGACTGGGTGAGCTAAGGGACCTTGGATAGTGCTGGTACCGGACAAAGGAAGCATATATGGTGGACATAATCCTCTTGAGGACGGGGGTCTGTGACACACTTCTTATTGCATTCCTTGTAGTGCTGGAATGCTGACAATGCCCCTTCTGCTTCATATATGTTTTAATTTGTCAACAAAAAAAAACTGCATACATTGATGTCTTCACCCAGAACCAACCTTCCTTGATGGGTTTCACCACTCCTCAGTGATAAAACACGTCAAGAAAGGTTGGCTCCGGGTGGAGACATCCATGTATGCAGTCTTTTTTTGATAAATTAAATCCAGAAAGAGCTAAACTTTGGCGAGTGGAGTATATTTTTTTACACATCATCAGTGGCCACCTAGTGGAAGATGCTAGAACCAGTGGCGAGGGATAGTGCTGAACATTCATTGCCGGGGGAGGAAAAACACACAGGTAATTTTGTCATATACGGTGAATATGCTGTGCTTTTTTCAAATCACAGCTGTCCTAAACCTGTTCCTATGTTAATAAATTGGGCTCTCTTTACAAAAATGTAATATATTGCAGCTTACTAATCCTTATCCTTATCCCTACTAATCCTCCTTTTTAGGCTTGTCCCCCTTTATATTCTCCCAGTGATCCTGCATATAACACACCTCCTGTCTCTGGGTGGCTACACTCTCTCTTCCACTGTATCTATAGAGGGAGTCATGGCTGTCACCCAGGCTGTCTTCCTCTCTTCATCATCATTACATGGGGGTGGGGGGATTATTAGTTTATAGAAGAAAGATAAGAGTGTGCTTTCAGTTCAGCTCACAAGAATTGGCGCTACACTTCTAGCAAGATCAACAGATTATCTGCAGTTGCTGAAAACATTCCATGTCTGGAAAAATAAAATGAATGCAGTCACCACATCTAAGGACTATTTTATTTTTGTTCTTGGATTTAGATATAATATAGTATATTTTTGCGCAATGTAACTGCAGACAGTAGAAAAAATAAATAAAAATAATGTAATGGTATATTCGTACTATTAGTAACACAAATATGGAACAATGGGCAACACATGTAATTGTATGCAAACAAAAGAGAATAAAACACTAATAAAAAAAAACACTAAACCAGACTTAATAGTCCACCAAAAACACACTCATAACAAAGAAAAAGAAGAGACTGGGGGGGGGCAGTTTGTATTGCTACTGTACCTGTAGTGACTCAGAATGGGCAGACTATCATGAAGAGAGATGATTTGCAACTCCTTGCTTGCTCTTAAAATTTTTCAAAATGTATTAATTCTCCATAAAAGACACAATATCCAGACAGCTGATGTTTATACTGTAAGTAATGAACTTATAAATCAATATTAGACTTTTGGATTGTTAGTCTGGCTCTCTTTCTAGTGCCACTGTATATTCCATGTTCAGTCACTGGGAAGCACCCAATGCCAATATCAGATAACTTGTGAATGTGGTGCCTGCACAGGAGAGTGGAGAAAATATATCTCCTTGTGGAGGGTAAAAGGAGCAAGGCTGGCTGATCTGAGGTCTGAATTTAAGAGGAGACTGATCTATTTGTCCCTATTTAGGGTAAAGTGAAAGGAGTTGGGAAGGGGAGGAAGGAGGAAGGGGGCTGATTTGGAGATATAAATGTTAAAAGGGGGCTAATCTGGCATCTGAATGTTTAGAGGAGCTGATTTGGTGTCTGAATGTAACAGAGGGCTGATCTGGGGTCTAAATTTAAGAGGGAGCTGATATTTTCTCCCCTATTTAGAGTATACTGAAGGGAGTTGTGAGGGGGGGAAGGAGGAAGGCTGGCAGATCTGAATTTAAGAGAGAACGGATCTATTAGTCCATATTTAGAGTAAAGTGGAGTCCTAGAGGGAGGAAGGATAAAGGAGTCTAAAGGTTAAGGGGGGGGTGGTCTGGTATATTAATGTTAAGGGGGGCTGATCTGGCATCTAAACTTAAGAGGGGGGCTGATCTTAATACCCCTACTTAGGGTAAAGTGAAAGCAGTTCTGAAGGGGGGAAGGAGGAAGGAGGCTGATCTGGGGTCTGAATGTTAAAAGGAGACTGATCTGGGGTCTGAATTTAGGAGGGAGCTGATCTTTTCTTTTTTATTTAGGGTAACATGAAGGGAGTTGTGGAGGGGACTGATCTATTCTTCCTTATTTAGGGTAAAGTGAAGAGAGTTGTAGAGGGGGGAAGGATGAAGGTGGTCTGAATGTTAACAGGAGTGTGATCTGGCGTCTAAATTTAAGAGGGGGCTGATCTTATCTCCCCTATTTAGGGTAAAGTGAAAGGAGTTGTGGAGGGGGGAAGGAGGAAGGGGGCTGTTCTGGCATCTAAATGTTTAAGGGAGCTGATATAGTGTCTGAATTTAACAGAGGGCTGATGTAGGGTCTAAATTTAGGAGGGAGCTTTTCTCCCCTATTGAGGGTAAAGTGAAGGGAGTTGTGAAGGGGGAAAGGAGGAGGGGGGCCTGATGGTTATAGGGGGGTTGATCTGGGGTCTGAACATGAATGGGCTGATCTGGGGTCTACATGTCGAAGATGGCTTATCTATTTGGCTCCTGTTTAGGACACAGTGAAGGGAGTCGTGGTTGGCTGAGGAAGGAAAGGGGTTAAAGTGAAGGGAGCTGTAAAGGGGGAAAGGAGAAAGGGGGGCTGATCTTAGAACTGAATGTTAAGTGGGAGCTGATCTGGTGTCTGAATACTAAGATGGGGGCTGATCTGGGGTCCAAATCTCAAGGATGGCTATATTTGTTTGGACCAAAGCAACAAAGTACAGTGCCTTAAAGTATTCATACCCCTTGAAATTTTCCACATTTTGTCATGTTACAACCAAAAACGTACATGTATTTTATTGGGATTTTATGTGACAGACCACCACAAAGTGGCACATAATTGTGAAGTGGAAGAAAAGTGATAAATGGTATTCATTTTTTTTTTTACAATTAAATAAAAAAAGTGTGGTGTGCATTTGTATTCAGCCCCCCTAAGTCAATACTTTGTAGAACCACCTTTCACTGCAATTACAGCTGTAAGTCTTTTGGGGATGTCTCTACCAACTTTGCACATCTAGAGAGTGAAATTTTGGCCATTCTTCTTTGCAAAATAGCTCAAGCTCTGTCAGATTGGATGGAGAGCGTCTGTAAACAGCAATATTCAAGTCTTGCCACAGATTCTCAATTGGATTTAGGTCTGGACTTTGACTGGGCCATCCTAACACATGAATATGCTTTGATCTAAACCATTCCATTGAAGCTCTGGCTGTATGTTTAGGGTCATGGTCCTGCTGGAAGGTGAACCTCGACCCCAGTCTCAAGTCTTTTGCAGACTCTAGTGGGGACTTTTCGACCAGACTGGTCTGACGGACGCTGACGGACCAAATCCGGCCGACAATCCGATCGTGTGTGGGCTTCACCGGACCTTCAGCGGACTTTTCCAGTCGCAAATCTGACAGACTTTAGATTTGGAACAGGCCTCAAATCTTTACGTCGTAACTCCGCCGGACCCAGAAATCCGCTCGTCTGTATGCTAGTCCGACGGACAAAAACCCACGCTAGGGCAGCTATTGGCTACTGGCTATCAACTTCCTTATTTTAGTCCGGTGTACATCATAGTTACATAGTTACATAGTAGGTGAGGTTGAAAAAAGACACAAGTCCATCAAGTCCAACCTATGTGTGTGATTATGTGTCAGTATTTCATTACATATCCCTGTATGTTGCGGTCATTCAGGTGATTATCTAATAGTTTCTTGAAGCTATCAATGCTCCCCGCTGAGACCACCGCCTGTGGAAGAGAATTCCACATTCTTGCCGCTCTTCAGGTAAAGAATCCTCTACGTAGTTTAAGGTTAAACCTCTTTTCTTCTAATTGTAATGAGTGGCCACGAGTCTTATTAAACTCTCTTCTGCGAAAAAGTTTTATCCCTATTGTGGGGTCACCAGTACAGTATTTGTAAATTGAAATCATATCCCCTCTCAAGCGTCTCTTCTCCAGAGAGAATAAGTTCAGAGCTCGCAACCTTTCCTCATAACTAAGATCCTCCAGACCCTTTATTAGCTTTGTTGCCCTTCTTTGTACTCGCTCCATTTCCAGTACATCCCTCCTGAGGACTGGTGCCCAGAACTGGACAGCATACTCCAGGTGCGGCCGGACCAGAGTCTTGTAGAGCGGGAGAATTATCGTTTTATCTCTGGAGTTGATCCCCCTTTTAATGCATGCCAATATTCTGTTTGCTTTATTAGCAGCAGCTTAGTATTGCATGCCGTTGCTGAGCCTATCATCTACTAGGACCCCCAGGTCCTTTTCCATCCTAGATTCCCCCAGAGGTTCTCCCCCCAGTGTATAGATTGCATTCATATTTTTGACACCCAAATGCATTATTTTACATTTTTCTACATTGAACCTCATTTGCCATGTAGTCGCCCACCCCATTAATTTGTTCAGGTCTTTTTGCAAGATTTCCACATCCTGCGGAGAAGTTATTGCCCTGCTTAGCTTAGTATCGTCTGCAAATACAGAGATTGAACTGTTTATCCCATCCTCCAGATCATTTATGAACAAATTAAATAGGATTGGTCCCAGCACAGAACCCTGGGGAACCCCACTACCCACCCCTGACCATTCTGAGTACTCCCCATTTATCACCACCCTCTGAACATGCCCTTGTAGCCAGTTTTCAATACATGTACTCACCCTATGGTCCATGCCAACGCACCTTATTTTGTACAGTAAACGTTTATGGGGAACTGTGTCAAATGCCTTTGCAAAATCCAGATACACCACGTCTACGGGCCTTCCTTTATCTAGATGGCAACTCACCTCCTCATAGAAGGTTAATAGATTGGTTTGGCAAGAACGATTCTTCATGAATCCATGCTGATTACTGCTAATGATATCATTCTTATTACTAAAATCTTGTATATAGTCCCTTATCATCCCCTCCAAGAGTTTACATACTATTGATGTTAGGCTAACTGGTCTGTAATTCCCAGGGATGTTTTTTGGGCCCTTTTTAAATATTGGTGCTACATTGGCTTTTCTCCAATCAGCTGGTACCATTCCAGTCAATAGACTGTTTTTGAAATTCAGTGTCTTTGTGTTCCCTTCATGTTTCCTATTTGTGTGATTTATACTGAAACTAATTGACCTGTGATCGCTGTTACCTAAATTGCCCCGTATTTCCACATCTGTGATCAGGTCTGTATTGTTGGTAATCAGTAGATCCAGTAATGTTTTATTTCTAGTTGGTGCGTCTACCATCTGACCCATAAAATTGTCCTGCAAGACATTAAGGAACTGGCGAGCCTTAAATGAATGCGCGGTTCCCTCCGCCCAGTCTATGTCTGGATAATTAAAATCCCCCATTATGATAACACTTACCATCCTTGCTGCTAATCCAGTTTGTGATAGGAGATCCGTCTCCACTTCCTCCCTCAAGTTAGGGGGCCTATAGCATACTCCCAGTATTATTTTCCCCTTAGCTTCATCCCTTTGGAGCTCTACCCATAAGGATTCCACCTCCTCCCTAGCTCCCTCAGTGATGTCATCTCTCACATTCACTTGTACATTATTCTTGATATATAGGCATACCCCTCCCCCTTTTTTACCCTCTCTATCCTTGCGGTATAGGGTATACCCTTGAATGTTTGCCAGCCAATCATGAGAGCTGTTGAACCAGGTCTCTGAAATTCCCACAAAATCCAAATCCTCCTTGTGCAACAGTATCTCTAGTTCACCCATCTTGTCCGCCATGCTCCTGGCATTGGTGAACATGCCACATAGTTTAGACCGGTCGCATATTGTCCTCGTATTGGGTGTTTCAAGATTGCAACTAGGACTTGCTACTATACTCACCTTGTGTTTTTGTGCTTTGGTTAACCTACCACTAATGCCCCCAATACTACCCTCTGGAATATCTTCCGCTCTGGCTATCACTGTCTCTGGACCCTCCCCCCCATTGCCTAGTTTAAATTCATCACGTACGCATCCGTCGGACTTTGGTGTGATCGTGTGTAGGCAAGTCCGTTCGTTAGAAAGTCTGTCGGAAGTCCGTCAAAAGTCCGTCGAAAGTCCGCTGGAAAGTCTGTCGGACCAGTCCGGTCGAAAAGTCCGCCCCTGTGTACGCGGCATAACAGGTTTTCTTCTAAGATTGCCCTGTATTTGGCTTCATCCATCTTTTCATCAACTCTGACCAGCTTCCCTGTCCCTGCTGAAGAAAAGCATCCCCACAACATGAGATGCTGCCACCACCATGTTTCACGGTGGGGATGGTGTGTTCAGGGTGATGTGTAGTGTTAGTTTTCCACCACACATCGCGTTTTGATTTTAGGCCAAAAAGTTCAATTTTGTTCTCATCAGAGCACCTTCTTCCACACAACAAATCAAATGTACAGGTGTTGGCGCTAAAAACATCAAGGTGAATAATACAAAATTGGTGTGAACAGTATTGAGAAAAAGCAGGTAGTGATTGAAAAAGCAAATAAATATATAAAAACCAAAGTGACAATCCCAACATCATAAATTCATAAATGTGAATCTTCTTGAAACCTTTACATTTGATTTTTTTATATGGTTCAGTGTTTACACTTTCTTAAAGGGGCAGCTATGTTCTAAAACATTACACTAGGCACCATTTTCAACCCACTCATTATCACACCTTCTTCCACATGTCTGCTGTGTCCCCCACATGACTTCTCGCAAACTGCAAAAGGGACTTCTTACGGCTTTGTTTCAACAATGACTTTCTTCTTGCCACCCTTCCATAAAGGCCAGATTTGTGGAGTACACGACTAATAGTTGTCCTGTGGACAGATTCTCCCACCTGAGCTGTGGATCTCTGGACCTTTTGGCTGCTTCTCTGATGAATGCTCTCTTTGCCCGGCCTGTCAGTTTAGGTGGACGGCCATGTCTTGGTAGGTTTGCAGTTGTGCCATACTCTTTCTATTTTCGGATGATGGATTGAACAGTGCTCTGTGAGATGTTCAAAGCTTGGGATATTTTTTATAACCTAACCCTGCTTTATACTTCTTCACAACTTTATCCCTGACCTGTCTGGTGTGTTCCTTGGCCTTCATAATGCTGTTTGTTCACTAAGGTTCTCTAAAAAAACTTCAGAGGGCTTCACAGAACAGCTGTATCAATACTGAGATTAAATTACACATAGGTGGACTCTATTTATTAATTTTGTGACTTCTGAAGGCAATTGGTTCCACTTTATATTAGTTAGGGGTATCAGAGTAAAAGGGGCTGCATATTATAAATGCACGCCACACTTTTCAGATATTTATTTGTAAAAACATTTTGAAAACCATTTATCATTTTCCTTCCACTTCACAATTATGTGCCAGTTTGTGTTGGTCTATCACATAAAATCCTAATAAAATATATTTATGTTTTTTGGTTATAACATGACAAAATTTGGAAAATTTCAAGGGGTATGAAGGCACTGTATCTTGCAAGAACAGTCTACACCTACTACTATGCTCTTTAACCCTTTCCCAACCGCTGCACGACGATATACATTGGCAGAATGGCACGGGTGGGCAAAAGGCTGTACAGGTACATCCCCTTTAAGATGTGGCATTGTGGGCATGCGCGCCTGCCGCATGCTCCGTGACTGTGGGTCCCGTGGACTCGATGTCCGCCGGGTGCCCACGATCGTGTCATGGAGCAGGAAGAAAGAGGAGTTGCCTTTGTAAACAAGGCATTTCCCCGTTCTGCCTAGTGATATGACAGAGATCACTGCTCCCTGTCATCGGGAGCAGTGATCTCTGTCATGTCAGTGGAAGCCCATCCCCACTACAGTTAGAATCACTCCTTAGGATACACTTAACCCCTTGATCGCCCCCTAGTGGTTAACCCCTTCCCTGCCAGTGTCATTTACACAGTAATCAGTGCATTTTTATAGCACTGATCGCTGTATAATTGACAATGGTCCCAAAATAGTGTCAGAAGTGTCTGATGTGTCCGCCATAATGTCGCAGTCCCGATAAAAATCGCAGATCGCCGCCATTACTAATATAAAAAATAATAATAAAAATGCCTCAAAACGATCCCCTATTTTGTAGATGCTATAACTTTTGTGCAAACCAATCAATACACGCTTATTTTTTTTTTAACCAAAAATATGTAGAAGAATACATATCGGCCTAATCTGAGGAAAACAATTGCTTTTTTATATATTTTTGGGGGATATTTATTATAGCAAAAAGTAAAAAATATTGTGTTTTTTTCAGAATTGTCGCTCTTTTTTGGTTTATAGCGCAAAAAATAAAAACCACAGAGGCGATCAAATACCACCAAAAGAAAGCTTTGTGGGGAAAAAAGGACGTCAATTTTGTGTGGGTGCAACGTCGCACGGCCGCGCAATTGTCAGTTAAAGCGACGCAGTGCCGAATCGCAAAAAGTGCTCTGGTCAGGAAGGGGGTAAAACCTTAAAGTGGAGTTCCACCCACTTTTACAACTCTTCAGCATCCCTCACTAAACTGTGCACTGTAAACAAATTGGATATTTTTTTATTTTTTCTCTCATCACCTACTGTATATCTGCTGTATTCATTTTTCACTTCCTCCTCCCTGGCCGTGGCCCATCGCATCATTTCCTGTTTGCAATGCCTTCTGGGAAGGGGCGGCAACTTCCCCTGAAACTGCCGTTGCTATGGAAACCTGACCTGAAACCTATTACACCGCTTGTGCTGCACTGAGCATGTGCGAGATCTGCAAGGATGAGATCCAGGAAGAAATACAGTCTGGCTTCAGATGCCCACACTTAAGATGGCCACGGCCTGCTGTAAGTTTATAAAATAACAAACTACTGCTATAAACTAACAACACAGACCTTAGTTTACAGACTAACTTTACTAGAATACATTTAGCTTGTGTATTATAGGGGGATTTTTATTTACAAAGTATAATTTTGGCCGGAACACCACTTTAATGCAGCTCCATCTTATCCAGCACTCCCCATTAGGTGACAATACCCCCAGAATATAGCACACCACACAAATGTCTGCCTCTAGTGTGCAGATGCAAGTCGCTCTTGAATAAAAATATATGCAGTTCCCGAATCCCATAATTTGTCAACGTTCAGGAATGCTAACACAGACATATCAGAACAACGCTTGTCCTTCACAAAGGATCAGCCTTCATGTTAGACTTGCGTTTCAATTCGTACCAAAATATAAACTAGAAACCATGAGCGGGTCACTTTTTATTAGGCTGCCGTCTATATGAAGTGCGACTGTGCTTTTCAGACAAGCTGAGAGGCAGCTGACATAGTTTAGCCCTTAAGGGTGACATCCCCTAGTTTGTAAAATAGAATGTCATCTGAAAGCTGTGGAATTTGTTTCCCCTCCGATAATTCTCAGCAAGTTTCCATTTTTTGTGTACCGCTTCAATTTGCCGGCTGGCTGTAGAAGAAAGACGCTACCTGCTTTGATGCCTTTGCCAAGTCGACATGCAGCAAACTGCAAAGGGGAAAATAAAGAATTAAAACTGCCTCTGGGCTTCCGAAGACTCCAGCCCAATGAAGCCTCACAAAAGCGACAGGAGTGTGAGCTTCTTCTTGTCTGGGCCCAAGATATTAATGATAAACTTATCCAAAGAGTATCTCTAGTTCACCCATCTTGTCCGCCATGCTCCTGGCATTGGTGAACATGCCACATAGTTTAGACCGGTCGCATATTGTCCTCGTATTGGGTGTTTCAAGATTGCAACTAGGACTTGCTACTATACTCACCTTGTGTTTTTGTGCTTTGGTTAACCTACCACTAATGCCCCCAATACTACCCTCTGGAATATCTTCCGCTCTGGCTATCACTGTCTCTGGACCCTCCCCCCCATTGCCTAGTTTAAATTCATCACGTACGCATCCGTCGGACTTTGGTGTGATCGTGTGTAGGCAAGTCCGTTCGTTAGAAAGTCTGTCGGAAGTCCGTCAAAAGTCCGTCGAAAGTCCGCTGGAAAGTCTGTCGGACCAGTCCGGTCGAAAAGTCCGCCCCTGTGTACGCGGCATAACAGGTTTTCTTCTAAGATTGCCCTGTATTTGGCTTCATCCATCTTTTCATCAACTCTGACCAGCTTCCCTGTCCCTGCTGAAGAAAAGCATCCCCACAACATGAGATGCTGCCACCACCATGTTTCACGGTGGGGATGGTGTGTTCAGGGTGATGTGTAGTGTTAGTTTTCCACCACACATCGCGTTTTGATTTTAGGCCAAAAAGTTCAATTTTGTTCTCATCAGAGCACCTTCTTCCACACAACAAATCAAATGTACAGGTGTTGGCGCTAAAAACATCAAGGTGAATAATACAAAATTGGTGTGAACAGTATTGAGAAAAAGCAGGTAGTGATTGAAAAAGCAAATAAATATATAAAAACCAAAGTGACAATCCCAACATCATAAATTCATAAATGTGAATCTTCTTGAAACCTTTACATTTGATTTTTTTATATGGTTCAGTGTTTACACTTTCTTAAAGGGGCAGCTATGTTCTAAAACATTACACTAGGCACCATTTTCAACCCACTCATTATCACACCTTCTTCCACATGTCTGCTGTGTCCCCCACATGACTTCTCGCAAACTGCAAAAGGGACTTCTTACGGCTTTGTTTCAACAATGACTTTCTTCTTGCCACCCTTCCATAAAGGCCAGATTTGTGGAGTACACGACTAATAGTTGTCCTGTGGACAGATTCTCCCACCTGAGCTGTGGATCTCTGGACCTTTTGGCTGCTTCTCTGATGAATGCTCTCTTTGCCCGGCCTGTCAGTTTAGGTGGACGGCCATGTCTTGGTAGGTTTGCAGTTGTGCCATACTCTTTCTATTTTCGGATGATGGATTGAACAGTGCTCTGTGAGATGTTCAAAGCTTGGGATATTTTTTATAACCTAACCCTGCTTTATACTTCTTCACAACTTTATCCCTGACCTGTCTGGTGTGTTCCTTGGCCTTCATAATGCTGTTTGTTCACTAAGGTTCTCTAAAAAAACTTCAGAGGGCTTCACAGAACAGCTGTATCAATACTGAGATTAAATTACACATAGGTGGACTCTATTTATTAATTTTGTGACTTCTGAAGGCAATTGGTTCCACTTTATATTAGTTAGGGGTATCAGAGTAAAAGGGGCTGCATATTATAAATGCACGCCACACTTTTCAGATATTTATTTGTAAAAACATTTTGAAAACCATTTATCATTTTCCTTCCACTTCACAATTATGTGCCAGTTTGTGTTGGTCTATCACATAAAATCCTAATAAAATATATTTATGTTTTTTGGTTATAACATGACAAAATTTGGAAAATTTCAAGGGGTATGAAGGCACTGTATCTTGCAAGAACAGTCTACACCTACTACTATGCTCTTTAACCCTTTCCCAACCGCTGCACGACGATATACATTGGCAGAATGGCACGGGTGGGCAAAAGGCTGTACAGGTACATCCCCTTTAAGATGTGGCATTGTGGGCATGCGCGCCTGCCGCATGCTCCGTGACTGTGGGTCCCGTGGACTCGATGTCCGCCGGGTGCCCACGATCGTGTCATGGAGCAGGAAGAAAGAGGAGTTGCCTTTGTAAACAAGGCATTTCCCCGTTCTGCCTAGTGATATGACAGAGATCACTGCTCCCTGTCATCGGGAGCAGTGATCTCTGTCATGTCAGTGGAAGCCCATCCCCACTACAGTTAGAATCACTCCTTAGGATACACTTAACCCCTTGATCGCCCCCTAGTGGTTAACCCCTTCCCTGCCAGTGTCATTTACACAGTAATCAGTGCATTTTTATAGCACTGATCGCTGTATAATTGACAATGGTCCCAAAATAGTGTCAGAAGTGTCTGATGTGTCCGCCATAATGTCGCAGTCCCGATAAAAATCGCAGATCGCCGCCATTACTAATATAAAAAATAATAATAAAAATGCCTCAAAACGATCCCCTATTTTGTAGATGCTATAACTTTTGTGCAAACCAATCAATACACGCTTATTTTTTTTTTAACCAAAAATATGTAGAAGAATACATATCGGCCTAATCTGAGGAAAACAATTGCTTTTTTATATATTTTTGGGGGATATTTATTATAGCAAAAAGTAAAAAATATTGTGTTTTTTTCAGAATTGTCGCTCTTTTTTGGTTTATAGCGCAAAAAATAAAAACCACAGAGGCGATCAAATACCACCAAAAGAAAGCTTTGTGGGGAAAAAAGGACGTCAATTTTGTGTGGGTGCAACGTCGCACGGCCGCGCAATTGTCAGTTAAAGCGACGCAGTGCCGAATCGCAAAAAGTGCTCTGGTCAGGAAGGGGGTAAAACCTTAAAGTGGAGTTCCACCCACTTTTACAACTCTTCAGCATCCCTCACTAAACTGTGCACTGTAAACAAATTGGATATTTTTTTATTTTTTCTCTCATCACCTACTGTATATCTGCTGTATTCATTTTTCACTTCCTCCTCCCTGGCCGTGGCCCATCGCATCATTTCCTGTTTGCAATGCCTTCTGGGAAGGGGCGGCAACTTCCCCTGAAACTGCCGTTGCTATGGAAACCTGACCTGAAACCTATTACACCGCTTGTGCTGCACTGAGCATGTGCGAGATCTGCAAGGATGAGATCCAGGAAGAAATACAGTCTGGCTTCAGATGCCCACACTTAAGATGGCCACGGCCTGCTGTAAGTTTATAAAATAACAAACTACTGCTATAAACTAACAACACAGACCTTAGTTTACAGACTAACTTTACTAGAATACATTTAGCTTGTGTATTATAGGGGGATTTTTATTTACAAAGTATAATTTTGGCCGGAACACCACTTTAATGCAGCTCCATCTTATCCAGCACTCCCCATTAGGTGACAATACCCCCAGAATATAGCACACCACACAAATGTCTGCCTCTAGTGTGCAGATGCAAGTCGCTCTTGAATAAAAATATATGCAGTTCCCGAATCCCATAATTTGTCAACGTTCAGGAATGCTAACACAGACATATCAGAACAACGCTTGTCCTTCACAAAGGATCAGCCTTCATGTTAGACTTGCGTTTCAATTCGTACCAAAATATAAACTAGAAACCATGAGCGGGTCACTTTTTATTAGGCTGCCGTCTATATGAAGTGCGACTGTGCTTTTCAGACAAGCTGAGAGGCAGCTGACATAGTTTAGCCCTTAAGGGTGACATCCCCTAGTTTGTAAAATAGAATGTCATCTGAAAGCTGTGGAATTTGTTTCCCCTCCGATAATTCTCAGCAAGTTTCCATTTTTTGTGTACCGCTTCAATTTGCCGGCTGGCTGTAGAAGAAAGACGCTACCTGCTTTGATGCCTTTGCCAAGTCGACATGCAGCAAACTGCAAAGGGGAAAATAAAGAATTAAAACTGCCTCTGGGCTTCCGAAGACTCCAGCCCAATGAAGCCTCACAAAAGCGACAGGAGTGTGAGCTTCTTCTTGTCTGGGCCCAAGATATTAATGATAAACTTATCCAAAGATTAAAATCACACAGTACAAGGAAATTGAAATGAAAAAAAAAAAATAATACGTTTCACACTGTTTCTTAAATATGAACCAAATAACAATATGCAGCTGCAGCCAAAAAATAAGAATTTTTTTTTTTTTAAAGTTCTTTTAAAGTTTATGTTAACCCTGACAATAAACTTCACTTTAGTTTAAATGTCTGATAAGTGCATACCCCCCCCCCCCCCCAATTTTTAGAGATGGGAATGAGGGACACCTATCAGCAAAAGTATGCAGGCATAGGACACACCCCTTGCCACGCCCCCTTAAAGGAGAATTGTGCAAAAAAATAAAAGATTGGTTCAACCCAAAAGTATGCAGGCATAGGACACACCCCTTGCCACGCCCCTTAAAGGAGAATTGTGCAAAAAAATAAAAGATTGGTTCAACCCAAAAGTATACAGGCATAAGACACACCCCTTGCCACGCCCCCTTAAAGGAGAATTGTACAAGAAAAATAAAAGATTGGTTCAACCCAAAAGTATGCAGGCATAGGACACACCCCTTGCCACGCCCCCTTAAAGGAGAATTGTACAAAAAAATAAAAGATTGGTTCATCCCAAAAGTATGCAGGCATAGGACACACTCCTTGCCACGCCCCCTTAAAGGAGAATTGTGCAAAAAAATAAAAGATTGGTTCAACCCAAAAGTATGCAGGCATAAGACACACCCCTTGCCACGCCCCCTTAAAGGCGAATTGTACAAAAAAATAAAAGATTGGTTCAACCCAAAAGTATGCAGGCATAGGACACACCTCTTGCCACGCCCCCTTAAAGGAGAATTGTACAAAAAAATAAAATATTGGTTCAACCCAAAAGTATGCAGGCATAGGGCACACCCCTTGCCACGCCCCCTTAAAGGAGAATTGTACAAAAAAATAAAAGATTGGTTCAACCCAAAAGTATGCAGGCATAGGACACACCCCTTGCCACGCCCCCTTAAAAGGGGAATTGTACAAAAAAATAAAAGATTGGTTCATCCCAAAAGTATGCAGGCATAGGGCACACCCCTTGCCACGCCCCCTTAAAGGAGATTTGTACAAAAAAATAAAAGATTGGTTCATCCCAAAAGTATGCAGGCATAGGACACACCCCTTGCCACGCCCCCTTTAAAGGAGAATTGTACAAAAAAATAAAAGATTGGTTCAACCCAAAAGTGCTTTTTACCACTACTCTTCCTTTATATTGGCTTTTGGAATTTACAAATGCAGCAATTTAGAAATCTAATGAAAGGTTTAGTGCTGTAAAACACTTTTTCAGAGATAAAAATTGCGTTTTTTATACATCTATAAAGATCAGACCAAAATGAGGGACAAATGAGGAGGAATGAGGGACAGAGGGACGTTGCTCCAAATCAGGGACAGTCTCTTGAAATCAGGGACAGTTGGGAGCTATGTAAGTGCAAAAGGAAAACTAAACATGTTGAACCTGCCAGAAATCCAGTCTGGTCTTGTACACTCTGTAGTGTGATTTCAAGCAGTCTAAACAGCCCTGCCCAGTTTCCCTCTGTGAACTTTGAAACACCTCCCCTGTTTGTTATGGAGATTGGGAGAGGTGGTGGTGTTCTGTGGTCCCGTCTTCAGATAGGAATGCTGCTCCTCCATAGATAAAGTACACGAATGCCGTGTACACACGGGCGGACTTTTCAACCGGACTGGTCTGACGGAACGAATCCGGCGGACAATATGACTGTGTGTTGGATTCATCGGACCTCCAGCGGACTTTTTCTGTCAAAAATCAGATGGACTTTAGATTTAGAACATGTTTCAAATCTTTCCGACGGACTCGAGTCCGATCGATAAAATCCGTTCATCTGTATGCTAGTCCGACGGACAAAAAAAGACGCAAGGGCAGCTATTGGCTATGAACTTCCTTATTCTAGTCCGGTCGTACGTCATCACGTTCAAACGACCGGACTTTTGAACAAACTTTAGGGCTTTCTAACGGACTTTAGTCCATTCGTGTGTGGGTAAGTCCCAGTCGTTTGTAAGTCCATCGTAACTCCGTCGAAAGTCGGTCGCAAAGACTGTCGGACTTTTGATGCTCAAAAGTCCGCCCGTGTGTACACGGCATAAGCCCTCGTTCACATAATGTCACAGTCACGTTAAATATCGCAGATCGCCACCATTACTAATAAAAAAAAATTAATAATAAAAATGCCATAAAACTATCCCCCAATTTGTAGACGTTATAACTTTTAGATAAACCAATCAATATACGCTTATTGTGATTTTTTTTTTACCAAAAATATGTAGAAGAATACATATTGGCCTAAACTGAAGAAAAAAATCAGTTTTTTAATACATTTTTGGGGATATTTATTATAGCAAAAAGTAAATAACGTTGCTTTTTTTTCAAAATTGTCGCTCTTTTTTTGTTTATAGCGCAAAAAATAAAAACTGCAGAGGTGATCAAATACCACCAAAAGAAAGCTCTATTTGTGGGAAAAAAAGGACGTCAATTTTGTTTGGGTGCAACGTCGCATGACAGCGCAGTTGTCAGTTAAAGTGACGCAGTGCCGAATCGCAAAAAGTGCTCTGGTCAGGAAGGGGGTAAATCCTTCCGGGGCTAAAGTGGTTAAAATTCTTTGTCTTCCTTAGGTTTTATTCATGAACTTTATTGAATCATACCTATAATGTTTGAGCACAAGGTTAAAGCCAAAATCTGGGGCAACAAAAAAAAAAAAGATTTACTTACCCAAACCTCTTCCCATCCCCACGCCCACCCCCACCCCGCAGGTATTGAAGGAGGCCTGCCCCCTGCCAATCCAGGTTGGGGATTGGTCAGGGCTCCTTAGAACACCCCATACAGCTCCACCTCTTTTCCCCTGCTTCTTTCTAGAATCCTCTAGAAGCAGAAGAGAGGTAACCGAAGGTGATGCTATCTGTGAGTCACCAGCCTACTCTGAGCCACTCCCAGCCCACACAGATCAAAACAAACAGGGCTAGCTTTCTGCTAGGCCTGATTAAATTTACCTGGACTTACAAAAACCTACTTCTGGCACCTACCTAAAGTAGAGGGTGCTACATGTTTATTTCCGATAATTTCCTGAAATACCTTAATCAGGGAAATATTGCATTATGGTCACTAGCAAAATACAGGGATTATTTGTGAAAGCTGAGACATTCACACAGCAAATTTCCTTTAAGACAGACCCCTAATTGTAACTCTCAAAAAAACTAAAACTGTCACTGCATCCCAAAGAATATAATAAAGGCATGCTTGGCTCTGAGGCTCCCACATTCTATAGAAGTACTCATAATGTAAATCTTCAATATATTACCAAGCAGCCACCCAGAAAATAAGAAAAATTTAACATTTTCACATTTACCATGTAAATCAGACTCTCTTCAAGCATCATATATCTATCAATAACACATGAATTATACCCCCACTGGAGTAAATAGCTGCAGGGCTAGTTCCCCGACCAAGGTAATATTCAGGATTTTACTACTGTAAATGGTAGTATGGCAGTAATAAGTGGCACTAGGAGTGCATCAGGCCTTAACCTATAAAGATAATCACATCCTGCACATTTCATTAAGCTGATGGGTGTTTAATTTATTCACATAAAGTAATTGCTAGAGTGTGGTGAATCCTCTGTCCATAGGTGTGTGCAGCCTATTGCATTAAGGTGTGCACCCCAAAACTCAAAGAAACATGCGTGTGGGTATGTGCGTCTATATATATATCTCTATATATATCTCTATATACCTATATATATACAGTAGGGGCGGAAAGTATTCAGACCCCCTTAAATTTTTCACTCTTTGTTATATTGCAGCCATTTGAAGGACTCCAAGATGGTGAGAAATAAGATTCTCTGGTCTGATGAGACCAAGATAGAACTTTTTGGCCTTAATTCTAAGTGGTATGTGTGGAGAAAACCAGGCACTGCTCATCACCTGTCCAATACAGTCCCAACAGTGAAGCATGGTGGTGGCAGCATCATGCTGTGGGGGGGGGGGGGGTTCGGATGCAGGGACA
Organism: Lithobates clamitans; assembly: GCA_037952925.1. NCBI lineage: Eukaryota > Metazoa > Chordata > Amphibia > Anura > Ranidae > Lithobates > Lithobates clamitans. The sequence goes on along the minus strand of JBBGZY010001338.1, from coordinate 206,024 downwards.
GGACGACTGGTTGCAATCGAGGGAAAGATGAATGCGGCCAGGTACAGGGATATCCTGGACGAAAACCCTCTCCTGAGTGCTCAGGACCCTCAGACTGGGCTGAAGGTTTACCTTCCAACAGGACAATGACCCTAAGAACACAGCTAAAATAACGAAGGAGTGGCTTCACAACAACTCCGTGACTGTTCTTGAATGGCCCAGCCAGAGCCCTGACTTAAACCCAATTGAGCATCTCTGGAGAGACCTAAAAATGGCTGTCCACCAACGTTTACCACTTCAGTACCCGCCCATCTCATATGACAGTCCTGGGATTCCCGGGCGTCTAGGGGGCGCGCGCGCGCCGCCGGAGGCGCGCGCGCCCGCCGCGTTCCTCGGGACCCGGTGCGTGTGCCTGGCGGCCGCGATGTCCGCCGGGCACCCGCGATTGCCCGTTAACCGGGCCGGCATGTGGATCTGTGTGTGTAAACACACAGATCCACAGCCTGTCAGCTCTGAGGAGAGCAATCTGTGTTCTCAGAACGGAGGAACACTGATCGGTCTCCTCCCCTAGTGCGTCCCCTCCCCCTTCAGTTAGAATCATTCCCTAGGAAACATACTTAACCCCTCCGCCCCTAGTGGTTAACCCCTTCACTGCCTGTCACATTTACACAGTAATCAATGCAATTTTATAGCATTGATCGCTGTATAAATGTGATTGGTCCCAAAAATGTGTCAAAAGTGTCCGATGTGTCCGCCATAATGTCGCAGTCACCAAAAAAAATTGCGATCGCCGATAAAAAAATAAAATTTTTTTTTTTTTTAAATGTCATAAATCTATCCCGTATTTTGTAGACGCTATAACTTTTGCGCAAACCAATCAATATACGCTTATTGCGATTTTTTTTTACAAAAATATGTAGAAGAATACGTATCGGCCTAAACTGAGGAAAAATTGTGTTTAAAAAAAAAATTGGGATATTTATTATAGCAAAAAGTAAAAAATATTGTGTTTTTTTTTAAATTGGCGCTCTTCTTTTGTTTATAGCGCAAAAAATAAAAACAGCAGAGGCGATCAAATACCACCAAAAAAAAAGCTCTATTTGTGGTGAAAAAAGGACGTCAATTTTTTTTGGGTACAACGTCGCACGACCGCGCAATTGACGTTTAAAGTGGGACAGCGCTGAAAGCTAAAAATTGGCCTGGGAAGGAAGGGGGTGAAATTGCCCTGTATTGAACCGGTTACCATCCAACCTGACAGAACTGGAGAGGATCTGCAAGGAGGAATGGCAGAGGATCCCCAAATCCAGGTGTGAAAAACTTGTTGCATCTTTCCAAAAAGACTCATGGCTGTATTAGATCAAAAGGTTCTTCTACTAAATACTGAGCAAAGGGTCTGAATACTTAGGACCATGTGATATTTCAGTTTTTCTTTTTCAATAAATCTGCAAAAATGTCAACAATTCTGTGTTTTTCTGTCAATATGGGGTGCTGTGTGTATATTAATGAGGAAAAAAATGAACTTAAATGATTTTAGCAAATGACTGCAATATAACAAAGAGTGAAAAATTTAAGGGGTCTGAATACTTTCCGTCCCCACTGTATCGATAGATAGATAGATAGATAGATAGATAGATAGATAGATAGATAGATAGATAGATAGATAGATAGATAGTAGATAGATACATTTTGAAATGTATAAAAACTTTTTTTATATTTTAATATAATTTACATCCTATGGCAGAGACAATTAGAGTGAGAAAGAGAATGAGGGGGGGGGGGGGGAGAGAGAGAGAGAGAGATAGAGAGAGAATGAGGGGGGGGAGAGAGAGAGAGAAGAGAGAGAGAGAGAGGGGGAGGGGGAGGTGAGAGAGAGGGGGAGAGGGGGTGAGAGAGAGCCGGGGTGGGAAGAGAGGGGGTGGGAGGGTGAGGGAGAGGGGGCTTGAGGGAGAAAGGAGTGTGTGTGGGAAGGAGGGGGTGAGGGAGAGGGGGTGTGAGGATGAGAGGAGGTGAGAGGGAGAGTGAGAGAGAGAGAGAGAGGTGTGAGAGAGAGGGGTGTGAGAGAGAGAGAGAGAGAGAGAGAGAGAGAGAGAGAGAGAGAGAGAGAGAGTGTGAGAGAGAGAGAGAGAGAGAGAGAGAGAGAGAGGGGGGTGAGAGAGAGAGAGAGAGAGAGAGAGAGAGAGAGAGAGAGAGAGAGGGGTGAGAGAGAGAGAGAGAGAGAGAGAGAGAGAGAGAAAGGGGGGTGTGTGGGGAAGAGGGGGTGAGAGAGGGGGGTGTGAGGATGAGAGGGGTGGGAGGGAGAGAGAGATGAGAGAGAGGAGAGAGAGAGGGGAAAGAGGGGGTGAGAGAGAGGGTGGAGGAGAAAGGGAGGGGTGAGAGAGGGTGGCTGTGAGGGAGAGGGGATGAGAGAGAGAGGGGGTGTGTGGGAGAGAGGGTGTGAGGGGGGGGGGTGTGAGGGGGTGTCACCTTCATTAAAGGCCCTTTCATAGCCAAGTGTGCAAGTCAGGGGGTGGCGTGTGGGGAGGGACAGACTCAGCAGGGATAGAATGGGAGGCGGAGCAGATTCAGCCTCCTCTGTCCTGTTTCTACACACTGTACTGGGCACTGCCGCCAATCAGTATGGCACTGTATAGTGCACCCTCCTGGCCGACAAGGGAGATGATGCAGCGGATCCAGTGATGCAGATATGGATTAGTCAAGGTGTGTAGTGTGTGACAGGGCACAGTGGGACCCCCTTCCCCCAGGCCCCATGTGCCCCGCACACTTCTGGATGATACACTGGATGGCGCTAGTGCCCAGGCACATATGGGACCCTCCTTGTGCACGCCTTTGTCCCTGTCTCATATAGGAAAGAGGTACGGTGTGGAAGCAGGCAAGAGTGATAGAGGAACAGGCTGAGGTCAACGCAGACAGCATGCAGCAAAAGCAGAATGTGTCATTTATCAAAGTATCAAGTAGCCAGACAGGTAGAAAGAGACCCACAGTTTGTTTAGAGTGTCGCTCAGGCTCGATCACTGTGGGGAGTAGTGTCGGTGATGCTGCAACAACTACGGGAGTACTAGCAAGGGATGGAGCTCGTTCCAGCTCCTGTAGTCACTGGAAGGAAGAGAGGAAAGATCCCTAGTGCCGCATATTCACGGAGTCCTATGGTGGTAAGAGAGAGACAATCTCAGCCTGGGCTCCCGCCAGGCCACGCCCCTAACACGTTCACTCCATCCAAAGCAAATTGCTTTACTAATTCTTTTTAAATGAACCCCTTAACTACCCTAAACAGTACCCCCAAAAAATACATGACACAATGTACATTTACATTTATTTTTCAGCACACCACGGATCTTCGAGTCCAAACGGTTTTATTGAAGTATGATCACATCACAAACAAGAGAGTGCCACGTTTCGGAGTCATGCAGGACCCCTTCATCAGGCATGTCATACTTGATCATACTTCAGTGAAGCCGTTTGGACTCAACTTGAAGATTTATGGTGTGTTTGCAAATATCTACAATGCGTCATGTAAGATCCAGTCTCCAGCTGGTGGTTGCTGCAGCACCCGGTATCCTAGAGCCAGTGTGATGAGAATATGGATGGTTACCCAAAAAAACACACACCCTCTAAATAAGGGGGAAAAAATGCATCACTTTTTTTTTAAAGTTTTTTATAGGAGCAACATTTCTGCTTCTTTAAAATTCCACTAACAGCAAAATCAGTCATTTCGCTGCCAAATTAATTTTACGTCAATTTCTCCAATCATCTCTACTGACAAAGCTTTATCTGTGATTCTTTCAAAAGATCCTACCACACCAAAACTCTCCTCCTGTATCCTGGCAGAAAAAAAGAAGTGCAAATAATGTCTTTGAATAAACCAAGCTAAATGAAATACAAAAGGCAGCGAGTTAATAAATACGAGGACGCGGGGACCGTTCTTTTCTTAGCACCGCAAGGTCTTTGAAGATGAGAGTCAGCCAGGTGGAACTGCTCATTTCCGAGACGGCGGCCCCTTTAGCTATTATTTACCTGACGGTACACAAAGCATCGAGTTAATTACTGTAATGTAAGTATATTATGTATTGGTTCGCTCAGATTAAGAGGGTATGTCTAGGAGCCTTTGATTTATTCTTAATTGGAACATCTTGATGTCTACTTAAATGGATTGTATAGCTCTTGCTAGGCAGCATGTTGTACTTTTTATGCAATGAACGGACACAAAGAGCTGTCACCGGGTAACATAATGAGATAAGTACATTACAACACCATAAGAGGGTGGCAAGGGAGCTAAAAATGTAAATCTAATCAAAAATGTTTTTTTTTAAAAATTTGGGATAGAGTGGGGAATCATAAGTACTTCTGTAAGGTTTCAAATATCATCCCCAATGAGATTTTTCTGTCAAATGCATCCTTTTTTTAAACTTTCCTTCACTCCTTTAAAATTTGAAAGCTTTTAAAAGTGTTCAGATTAAATACTGATTCTGCATGCACACACCCTGATGAAGTCGGCCCCTTCGAACCTCCGAAACGCGTTGTGTGATTTTACCAAGAGCCTATTTACGTTTTTAGCTTAATGTACACGGGGCGTTTTACGACCTCTCCTGAACGATTCAACTTGACAGATAGTAACCGATGTTTAAAAACGTCAGTTTTGCCGCGTTTACATGCCGCGTTTAGCTGTTTGCGTTTAGAAGCGTTTTTATTTTTTCAAATAGTCAAAAATTTAAAACGCCTGTAAACGAAATGCGGCTAAACGTGAGTTACCGTGTTTACAAGCTGTTACAGGTGCTTGGCGCTTCAAAAGCCTCTGATCATCCGTCCTGAACACATTTATTTGCTTTCCAAAAAAAAAGTTTCTAAACTCAACTGCCTAGAAATGACTATAAACGACCCTGTGTACAGTACTGATAAGATAACATAGAGGAGAGTTCAGGGGCAGCTGAAAAAAATGCCCAATTGCTCCTAAGCGTTCGTTTAAGAGCAGCAGTGTACATGAAGCCTTAAAGTGATATTAACCACTTCATTACTGGGCACTTAAACCCCCCTCCTGTCCAGACCAATTTTCAGCTTTCAGCGCTGACGCACTTTGAATGACAATTGCGCGGTCATGCTACACTGTACTCAAATAAATTCTTATAATTTTTTTCCCACAAATAGAGCTTTCTTTTGGTGGTATTTCATCACAGCTGGGTTTTTATTTTTTGCTAAACAAACAGTAAAGTATGGAAAATTTTGAAAAAAAATGATGGGCACTGATAGGCACAGATAAGGTGGCACTGATGGGGACAGATAAGGCGGTACTGATGGGCACAGATAAGGCGGCACTGATGGCCACTGATAAGATGGCACTGATGGGCCCTGATGGGTGGCACAGATGGGTGGCACTGATTGGTGGCACGGATGAGTGGCACGGATGGGCACTGATAGGTACCACTGATAGATGGCACTGATGGGCACTGATAGGTGGCACTGATGGTCAGTGATGGGCGGCACTAATGGGCACTGGTAGGTGACACTGATGGGCACTGATAGGTGGCACTGATGTGCAGCACTGTTGTTGAGGCACTGATTGTGGGCACTGATGGGTGGCACTGTGGGCACTGATGTGTGGTGCTGGTGGGCACTGGTAGGCAGCACTGTTGCCTATTGCTAGGTGGCACTGGCAGGGGGCACAGGTGGGCACTGATGATCTGGCAGTGGCTTGCTGTGATCAGGACCGATGTCCCTCTCACAGCCGCCGGTGATCGCCTTTTTTTTCCCTCCTCACGCTGTCAGCGCAAGGAGAAAAAATAGCCGATTACCGGTTCTGTTGACATCACATGATCAGCTGTCATTGGCTGACAGCTGATCACGTGGTAAGGGGTCGGGATTGACCCCTTACTCCGATCTGTGATCACCCGAGTCTCATAGACTCGCTGATCACAGAGCGCGCCGCGCGCGCGCCCTGCAGGGGGCGCGCAGGCCGCTCTGGCATGGGACTACGTCAATAGACGTAGTCCCGGCAAAGCAGGACTGGGTAAAGACATATATTTTTTTTAAATAACAAATATGTCATACTTACCTGCTCAGTGCAAAACCATTCTCTTCTTCTTGGGTCCCCCGCCAGTGCTCCTGGCCCCTCCCTTCAGCTGAGTGCTCCCATAGCAGCATCTTGCTATGGGGCTCCGGGGCCATGGCTCTGTGTGTCCATTCACCCGCCCCGCTCTCTCATGATTGGCTCAGTGACTGTGATTGACAGTAGTGGACAGAAGAAAGAGACCCAGGAGAGCTGCTGATCTTGTGCACATTACTGGATCGAGATGAAGCTCAGGTAGGTATTTGGGGGGGGGCAGGAAGGTTTTTTACCTTCATTCATAGAATTCATGAAGGTAAAAAAAAAACTCGAGCCTTTACAACCACTTTAACCACTTAACAACCACCACACGTACATTTACTGCGGCAGGGCGGCCCTTAAGTACAAAATCGCATACCTGTACGTGATTACGTGATTCTCTTGCACGGCTCTGGGGCACGCACAACGCTGGAGTCCCGCTCTCGCTGTGATTGGACACAGCGGGAGCCAATCAGCGGGTCCAGCGGCCATGATGGCCGCCGGCCACCCGTGATCACTTTCTGGAGAGAAAGAAGGATGGTCTGCCTATGTAAACAAGGCAGATCGTCCTTCTGTCAGATGGGAAGAGAGACATCTGTGATTCCTGCTAATCTAGGAACACGAACGTCTCTCTTCCTCGAGTGCATCCATCCCCCACACAGTAAGAAAATTTCCAGGAAACCCTTTGTTGTTAACCCCTTCCCTGCCAGTGTCATTTATACAGTGCCAGCGCATTTTTTTTTTAGCACTGATCACTGTATTGGTGTCACTGGTCCTCAAAAAGTGTTACTAAGTGTCAGATTTGTCCGCCATAATGTCACAGTCCTGCTGAAAATCGTTGATTGCCGCCATTACTAGCAAAAACATAAAAAAATAAATAAAAAGTCCCTAAATCTATCCCATAGTTTATAGATGCTATAAGGCCCCTTTCACACTGGGGCGGTTTGCAGGCGTTAAAATAGCGCCTGCAAACCGACCTGAAAGTACCGCTGCTTTGTCTCCAATGTGAAAGCCCCGAGGGCTTTCACATTGGAGCGGTGCGCTGGCAGGACGTACAAAAAGTCCTGCTAGCAGCATCTTTGGAGCTGTGAAGGAGCGGAGTGTATACTGCTCCTCCACCGCTCCTGCCCATTGAAATCAATGGGACAGCGCGGCTATACCGCCGGCAAAGCGCCTCTGCTGAGGCACTTTGTGGTGGTTTTGAACCCTTTCTCTGCTAGCGCCGCCCCTCCCCGCTAGCGGCCGAATACTGATGGTAAAGCGCCGCTAACAATAGCGGCGTTTTACCGCCGACGCCGCCCCCGCCCAAGTGTGAAAGGGGCCTAACTTTTGCACAAACCAATCAATCGATGCTTTTTGGGATTTTTTTTTACCAAAAATATGTAGCAGAATACAAAACTGGCCTAAAAAGATGAAGAAATTCGATTTTTTCACATTTTTTATTGAGAATATTTTATAGCAGAAAGTAAAAAAATAAAGTTTTTTTTTTCTTCAAAATTGTCGCTCTTTTTTTGTTTATAGCGTAAAAAATAAAAGCCGCAGAGGTGATCAAATACCACCAAAAGAAAGCTGTATTTGTGAGAAAAAAAGGACATCAATCTTATTTGGGTACAGCACTGCACGACCGCGCAATTCTCAGTTAAAACAATGCAGTGCAGTACCGCAAAAAACTACCCGGTCAGGAAGTGGGTAAAACCTCCTGGAGCTGAAATGGTTAATCATATTGCCCTGAAGCTTTTTTCACTGAAATCAATAGAAATGCATCAAAAATGCATGTTACCGTGCTTGTGATTTTTAAAAGTGCATTGCAATTCACTTTGTATTACATGTCAGTGTGCGTCCTAATGCACATTAACACATGCTGCTGACACACATTGTGATGTGTTGACGTACGTTGCGATGAATAGGTGTACTTTAACATGTGTCTTAAGGCAATTGATGCATTTCTATTGATTTCAATAAAAAAAGCAAACATGCAAAAAGATGTGAATCCGGCCCGAATGTGATGACAAATAAAATTGATCTGGACAAAAACGATCTGCCTGGCACTCCTTTCCTTTAGATTAATTACATTTTTACCAGGATCTTAATACACCTCCTGTATATTACAAGGCGGCCTGTAAAATGTTCCAGTTGAGATAACTCATTTAAACCAGGATTGTACCCGGATAAAAAAAAATCAGTGCTCCCCACCCCCACATTCTATTTTGAAAATGTAAATGCTGTCTGTGTCCCCATAGAGGAGATTTCAATTCTCTCTCTATTGTGTTTGTCACCTAGACAGGAAGTACAGGCAAATCTCCCTCAATGGATACAGCTAGCAAAAAAATCCTGACAGAGGTCCTCAACATTCTCCCTTCTAGAAAATGTATTTCATTGTTGCCTTAGTTGGATTTCCCGCTACTTATAATTTTCTCTGAAATAAAAAAAAAGTGGGGAGATTTTTTCCTAATTTCCTGTTTTCTCTGACACCCATCAAATAGAAAATGGGGAGATTTTTCCTGATCTTGTTTTTGTCTGACATTCATTGAAAGGACAGGAAATTCGATTTTTTTTCATTGTTCTGTCTGGGAAACATCAAATATGCAAGAAGTGGGAAGATTTTTCCTCATTTTCTGTTCCGTGTGACATCTATTAACCACTTAAGGACTGTAAAGATTTGCCCCCTCCATGACCAGGCTATTTTTTGCGATACGGCACTGCGTCGCTTTAGCTGACAATTGCGCAGTCGTGCGACGCTGTGCCCAAACTTTATGTCCTTTTTTCCCCACAAATAGAGCTTTTTTTTGGTGGTATTTGATCACCTCTGTGTTTTTTGTTTTTTTTTGCACTAGAAACAAAAAGGACCGACAATTTCAAAAAATATATATATTTTTTACTTAATTAATAAATTATTATTAATTGATAAATATCCCCCCAAAAAATGTAAAAAAACTAATTTCTTCATCAGTTTAGTTAAAAAAAAAAGGCAATAAGTGTATATTGACTGGTTTGCGCAAAAGTTAAAGCGTCTACAAAATAGGGGATATATCTATGGCATTTAAATTTTAAAAATTTTTTTTACTAGTAATGGCGGTTATCAGTGATTTTTAGCGGGACTGCGACATTGCGGTGGACAGATCGGACACTTTTGACACTTTTTTGGGACCAGTGACACTTATACAGCATTCGGTGCTAAAAATAGCCACTGATTACTGTAAAAATGCCACTGGCAGGGAAGGGGTCGATCAAGAGGTTAAGTGTTCCCTATGGAGGTGTTTCTAACTGTGTGGGCAGTGTAGTGACTGCAGGAGGAGACAGATCGCTGTTCCTAATCACTAAGAACAGCAGATCTGTCTATCCTCCCCTGTGTTCCCTGGATGTTCCCTGTAGTGGGGATGGGCTACCACTGACATGACAGCGATCACTGCACCCGATGACAGGGAGCAGTAGATCTCTGTCATGTCACTAGGCAGAACAGGGAAATGCCTTGTTTACATAGGCATCTCCCCGTTCTGCCTCTCCTCACCGCAATCGTGGGCTGACGGCGAACATCAAGTTTGTGGGACCCGCGGGCGCGCACCCGCGGCGCGCACCCACGGCACCCCCGCGGCGCGCACCCGCTGGGCGGGAATTTCAAAGGGACGTACGAGTACGCCCTTTTGCCTGCCTGACGTAAATCGGCGTGCGGCGGTTGGCATGTGGTTAAAGTGTAATTTTTTTCAAAAAAATTGTGTTTGAAAGACCGCTGCCCAAATACAGTGTGACATAGAATATTGCAACAACCACCATATTATTCTATAGGGTCTCTGTTAAAAAAAAAATGTTTGGGGGTTCTAAGTAATTTTCTAGCAAAAAATACTGATTTTAACTTGCAAGCAACAAGTAACAAGTGTCAGAAAAAGGCTTAAGCCTCGTACACACGATCAGATTTTCGGACGACTGTTCGTCTGTTTTTTGTGGCATGCTAGTCTCATGTTGAAAGTGAAGAGGTTACTCACCATACGAAAATTCTCGTATATAACTTCAGAAGTGATGTAATGTGTTGACTAGTTTTGTTTGTATTCTTTCGTTTTCTGAGCATGCGTAGTCTTGCTCTTATGATTTTTTCGAATGAAAACCGTACTAATTAAACGAAAATCGGACGTTGAGTTCACGAACGACAAAAGTTTTATAGTCTGCAAATCCAGCTTTTGTCGGACGAAAAATCGGAATCGGCTGTCGAAAGCACCGTACTAACCAAAAATCGGCAGGTCGTTCGTCGGACGAAATCTTACTTCCGATTTTCGCATCGTGTGTACGGGCCTTTAGTCTTTAAGCGGTAAACTGACTTCATTTACAGACCGAAGTTCATTCCTTTGATCTAAAAGAACTAAATGTTACAATGTTTCTCTTTATCTCCACCTAAGTGATGTTATGATAAACTTGGCAGTCTGCCTGTTTTTTTTTTTTGACAGCTGTCAGCAGTGAGCAAAGAACTCTCTGCACTGAATAGGGAAAATTCTGTTAAGATCACGAGGGCATAGAATCGCGATCTCGATTCTTTAACGATTGATCGCGCAGCTCTACTTAGTACACTGTCTGTGTACCTTGCCAGTCCCTCCTCCAGTAGTCAAGAATGGCGATCCAGCTATGCAGTCCAGCTGCACCACCTACTTGTCACGTACATGGTCCTGAAGCTGTAGCACACCCTCTAAGGAGCCGCAAGTAGAAAGGGACCCCCCACCCTGCACAGCCAGGCACACCGCATCTTCACAGCACAGTCCAGTGCTTTTTTTTGTTTTGAGGGGATACCTTTTGGATGGGGATAGGGGTATTATGGGATCCTCACTTGACTTGCAAAATGTCTTCAGGGACACTTAACTATACACAGTCTCTATGTACACGCCTCTTCTGTCTCCTGCACAAAACTTGCTTGCAGAACAAAATCACAGATCCGCCTGGCACACTGTTAAGTGGGATCTGACAGGGCACTCTGTCAGCTCCAGCAAATGCCCATTACAGGCAGGGACCACAGGTCCCTTTTTGGTTTGTAGAAAAAAAGGTCCCAGTGTCCAGCTATTCTCCTGTGGCTACCAATCCCAGCCCCACCTCTTCAGGCACTGCCAGCCCACCTGGCTGCAGCTGCCCCTTTCACTAGCCCACCTGGCTATTTCTTCACAGTCCACACAGACTGACCTTACAACCATCTCGGGCTGCCTCTCAGTCCTCCCCAACTGTCTCATTCACCAGCCACCCGGGTGTCTTCTTCTGAGATATCTCCTGGACATGCTCACTAGCTCCTGCTGTCCTCACACCTGTTCCCATGCATCCAAGAAGTATTCCTCTGTGTGTTGTAGAGGGTCCTTCCATTACCTGAGTCCCAGACCTGAGGTCACCCTCCCTCCAGATTAGGGGGCTACCCTTAAGACCACCTTAGCACTCTATCTGCAGCTTCCATCCAAACTCTTCTGCCCTGCTGGGCTGACCCTGAGTATTTAGGAGGTTGCCTGCCCCCTGCCAACCCCTCATGAATACTCCAAGCAACTCCTCTTAACCTCCCTCCCATTCTTCTGGATGTTTCTCGCAAGTGCAAGATCCATAAAGACATGGGTGAAGGGGTTTGGGGTGGAGGAACTTGACTGGCCTGACCCCAACCCAATAGAACACCTTTGGGATGAATTAGAGCGGAGACTGCGAGCCAGGCCTTTCTCGTCCAACATCAGTGTCTGACCTCAAATGCGCTTCATGAAGAATGGTCAAACATTCCCATAGACACACTCCTAAACCTTGTGGACAGCCTTCCCAGAAGAGTTGGAACTGTTATAACTGCAAAAGGTGGGCCAACTCAATATTGAACTCTACGGACTAAGACTGGGATGCCATTAAAGTTCATGTGCATGTAAAGGCAGGCAATACTTTTGGTAATATAGTATATGTGGCAGTCACTAATAACTCAAATATAAATTCCCTGAAAATACAAATGATTTGCCTTCAAAACATTTCCAACTGAGTTTATCATTACAAAATGTTCTAATCCTAAAAAATGAAGTCTTGGACAACGTGTACATCGCATTTCCGTAAGAGTTTCATGAAATCTGTCTGCTTGACTTCTGTCCTTGCTAAAAAAGTTAAATGAATCAATTCTTAATAAAGTGTGTGGCTTTCCTACTTTACTGGAACAGAATTTCGTAACGGAGCGCAACTCTTTGGCACCGAGGAAGCAATGTCCCATCCGGCTCTTGGCCTGCAGCTTCTGGGAGATAAAAATGAATTTACAAGGTCATAAAAGTGATACTAGGATTTTAACCGGGCTTTCCCACTTCAAAGACAGTGACATTCCCAATCTATGTCTATTTCACATTAAAGGAAGCAGTCTATCACGCAGTGTAATATAATAAATGAATAAGAGCAGCAGAAAGTGAACCCAACATTCCGCAGATAAAAAGAGTTTAAAGCGTTCCTGGCAGCGGATTTAAGTTGAAGTCTATTCATGATCGTGACCTGAGTTTAAATGATCGATTTACATATACTGTACATCTATTCTATACATGCCTGTCAGGTCGGGTCTGAAGTTCTGGCATGCAGATCTAATGTTCTCCAGTAGAAGAATAAGCTTTCATCCAATATATATGGGTGTTCTGAAAATAAGCCCAGAGCTCCGCATATCCCAGAGGTGCTCTGTCTTTTGTACAAGGGGCCTGGGTGTACCAAAGGCACAGGGTTTTTTTTGTACTCTTGTGCCAATGGTCTGGCCTTTTATGAGTATGTCTTTGTTCTACTAGAGTCTAAAGTTTGTTTAGTGTTCATTTTATATCTATATCCAAAAACCAAAAATGTAAAATATTGCAGATTACCTGTTCTGTCCTCGCTACACGTTTCCCCATGTGCAACTCGACACGCTACAGTGCAAAGCAGGAACATGGATCCATGCCTTCCCCTAGTAAAAGCACCTCCCCCCATTGTTAGAAAACACAGGCTAGGCACACAGTTAAACCTTTGACCTCTTCCCAGCCAGTGTCATTAGTACAGTGACAGTGCATATTTTTGGCACTAATTACTGTATTAGTATCACTGGTCTCCAGAAAGTGTCAGTTAGTGTCCCGACTGTCTGCCGCAATATCGCAGTATCGCTTTAAAGTGGTTGTACACCCTGTATAACCACTTTTACCTACAGGTAAGCCTATATTAAGGCTTACCTGTAGGTGCTTGATATATCTCCTAAACCTTCACGGTTTAGGAGATATTAACAAAAGAGCCAAGCGCCGATGACTATGGCGCATGCGCCGATGTCTACGGAGCATGCGCACTTTAGAAAGGGACTCTATATTATTTCTTATATATATTTGCTGGTGTTAGGTTATACTACCACTTTACTTCAAACATAAGATTTTTGTTTAGCGCAGTTTATAATTTTCCCCGTTTCTAATAGGGGTCATGCCGTAACTGGCGGTTCCCGCGTGCATGCACGGGAGTTACGTCACGCGACTCCGGCCAGTCACAGAGCCGGAGTTCGCGGCCCCGGAATCCACTGCCCTTAAATTCCTTGAGCTCCTCCAATCTTCACGGTGGTATCTTCCTCAAGCTTCACCCCCGCCTCTCTGCTGGGTCCCTAGCTTGGCACTCAAGATACCTCTCAAGCTTCACCCCACTGGCCTGCTTGGTCCCTGGCTTTACACACAAGGCTGCTCTGCAAGAGTCACCTCCATTGGCTGGGTCCCTAGCTTGAAACCCACCGAAGTTTCCCGATTCTTCACCGTCCCCGGTTGTTGAGAATGCTGCTCCGGTACTTGCTTCAGTTGCTCACTGTGGTCCCTAGTAATAAGGTGGTTGGTCCCTTAGTGGTGACAGCTTCTCTTCTACCTCCGACCACGACAGGTTCTCCAACCGGCAGAACCGTCACTTTTGGTTGGACTTCAAGCTGCAGTCCCAACCCTGCATTGCTCTCCTGCTTCTGGATAGGCCCTCAGACAACCTAGCAGCCAGAGGTGCCCGGGATAGACCCGATCTCCGGCCTAACAGCCCGGGCAATACAACACACGTTCACCCAGACAGCCATCCAGGTGGCACAGAATACCGATCACCTGACTGCACCCGAATATATAGGATCTCCCAGCAGGACAAGGGATTCATTGGCTGAGATACCCCACATACCCATAATCTGACCTTGCCTTGCCCTTCTCATATCTAGTACTACCAAGCATCCGGCCACCTAGTGGTAGAAGAGAAGAATGCAACAAGGCCAAACTTGGGGGAAATCAATAGATCTCTAGGAATGAACCAGGATAACTACTCCTGACAAGTAAATTTTGAGGAGCAACCCTGCCCAAACCCCAGGGTGCTACATATACATGCTCAATCATAACATAATACAAGTAGATAGGGTCACATTTATTAATTAATCTATGTACACATGTTCCATCATGACATACTACAGTAATAAAAAGTACTGCTTTATGGTAGCACATTATTGATTCACAAATGTACACATGTTCCATCACAGCATGATACAATTGTACGCGATGTAGCACCCCGATGTTTAGACAGGGTTGCTCCTAAATTTACCTGCCAGGTATAGATGCTTTGGCCAATTGTTAGGAATCAATTGATTTCACCCTAAGTCTGGAATTGGTGCACTTCTCTCTTCTGTCGCTGGGTGGCCGGGTACCTGGTGACATTAGATAAGATAAAGGCAATGGGGTGTCTCAGCCAATGGGCAGGAGTTTTCTTGGGCCCCTTAGCCTGCTCCAGGATGCGGAAGTGGTGGTGGTACAGTCGATGCGATAGAATAGCTTCCTTAATGAACCTCAGACATAACAGTCAGTATACACAGTATATGTTAAAAATTTGTTTTTATTAAAGTTTTATTTAAAAAAAGTATACAGAACTACACAACTACCTGTTTTTTGTTTTATAAATGTCGTTTTTATTAAAGTTTTATGTAAAAAGAGTATACAAAAGCACACAACTGCCTGTTTTTTGTTTTTATTAAAGTTACATTGTAATTCCTGTTAATAGTGTGTAGACACTGTCAGTTTACACGAGAAAAACAAGAGATGTCCCCCTCATACAGAACAAGTCCCAGCTGTCAAAATGAATGAAGAATAGTGCCCCATCATTGGTGTCAGTGGAAGGAATGGTTCTCTATCATTGGTGTCAGTGGGAGGAATGGTTCTCCCTCATTGGTGCCAGTGGGAGGAATGGTTCATCATTTGTGTCAGTGGGAGGAATGGTTCTCCATCATTGGTGCCAGTGGGAGGCATGGTTCTCTATCGTTTGTGTCAGTGGGAGGAATGGTTCTCCGTCATTGGTGTCAGTGGGAGGAATAGTTCTCCATCATTGGTGTCAGTGGGAGGAATGGTTCTCCATCATTGGTGGCAATGGATAGAATGGTGCCCCAAGGGCTGGATACAGGCAAGCAAAGGGTCACATTAGGGCCCACGGGCTGCAGTTTGGAGACCACTGCTTTACATTCTGTTATAAAACCTATCAAATAAAAATGCCGGGACTGTATGAACACCCCTAAAATTACCCCTTTTTTGGAAAGTAGACACCCCACCCTAATCTAATTTGTTACCAGTTTTTTGGCAATGAAGAAACATGCTGGTATTGAGGTGATTAAATCATAGAGTTTGGATAAAAGACCCTGATGTCTCATTGCAGAGGACCAGTCACAAAAATAACACATACGAGACTTTTTTGTCCTCTCTATGTGATAAAAATAAAGTTTAGTAAAAAAAAAAAAATGTTTTTAAAAATAAAGTTACTTAAAGCACTTAAAATATGCCCTCCAAAAATGTTTGACACCCCCAACTCCACATACATGCAACATACAAACGTAAACACACGTCAGAGGCACCTGCGCATGAAAGAATTGATACACAATAAAGTGTTGCCTATGGAAAATATAGGGTACCAAAGTTTGACGCCATTTCACGGAGCACCCAATTTTAGGGCTTGAGATGTGGGGTATCAATTTACTCAGCACAATCTCATTCTTTAGATTTTTTCTTAAAAAATGGGTCATATATTGTGTTTGTGTTCCCTAAACTTAAAATAGAACTTTTTTTTATTTTGGATAGAGTAAGAGAGGGTTATAACCCCTGTAAGCTTTACTTTTGCCATCTTTGTCCTATTGGAGAGATTTCCCTTCACTTCCTGTCCCATAGCCAAACAGGAAGTGAGAGAAAATCCCTGTAAAATACAAGTAGTCCCCGGTTTACAAACAAAATAGGGTCTGTAGGTTTGTTCTTAAGTTGAATCTGTTTGTAAGTCGGAACAGGTAAATTTTTTAGGTGTAGCTCTAGCCAAAAAAACTATTTTTAAGCTTTTTGGATAGCATAGTGAAGGGTTATCACCCCTGTAACATTTGTTTTCCTGTCTGTGCCCCCGTTCAGAAGATTTCACCTCACTTTCTGTCCCAATGACAATTATACTTTGAAAATTTTGGGTTGTTGTGGAAACCAGTCTTGGTGATAAAGCATCAGTGGAGGTACCTTTTTCCCATAATAACTCTTACAGGAGTGAATTTCCCTTCCTATGGGTAGATTTCCCTCTCACTTCCTGTTGTCTACCTCCATTTGTAAGTAGAAGTCGTTTGTAAGTCGAATGTTAGTAACTAGGGAACCGCCTGTAAGGGGATTCCTTGGGGTCCCTCAGATCACCAAAACTAGTGTCCCCATTAGAGGATTTCCCCTCTATTACTTTTCTGGGGACAACTCGAAATTTGCGATTTAACACGTATGGATCTGGCAGCAAAAGGGTTAAATAAGGGGTATGGCCAAAGCTCTTTTGGCCATGATTCTCCTGTGGGTCACAGGAATGAACTCCCATGACCCAGATTCAGCTGACAGTGGGCTAAAGTCTGCTGTCAGCTGACATCAAATTAAATTGATATATAGGTCCAATTCAGGTTTTATGTCACATCAAGAAGTATTGTCCAAATATGAGGAATCTTCATCATCATGTCCATCCTGCTGTGGGTGGGCTTTCTGGCTGACACCCTGCTGTGAGTGGGCTTGCTGGCTGGCACCCTGATGTGGGTGGGCTTGCTGGCTGGCATCCTGCTGTGGGTGGGCTTGCTGGCTGACACCCTAATGTGGGTGGGCTTGCTGGCTGGCATACTGCTGTGGGTGGACTTGCTGGCTGGCACCCTGCTGTGGGTGGGCTTTCTGGCTGGCATCCTGCTGTGGGTGGGCTTGCTGGCTGGCACCCTGATGTGGGTGGCTTGCTGGCTGGCACCCTACTGTGGGTAGGCTTGCTGGCTGGCACCCTGCTGTGGGTGGGCTTGCTGGCTGGCACCCTGCTGTGGGTGGGCTTTCTGGCTGGCATCCTGCTGTGGGTGGGCTTGCTGGCTGGCACCCTGCTGTGGGTGGGCTTGCTGGCTGGCACCCTGCTGTGGGTGGGCTTGCTGGCTGGCACCCTGCTGTGGGTGGGCTTTCTGGCTGGCACCCTGCTGTGGGTGGGCTTGCTGGCTGGCACCCTGCTGTTTGTGGGCTTGCTGCCTGGCACCCTGATGTGGGTGGGCTTGCTGGCTGGCACCCTACACTGTCCACTAAACACTGCACACTACACTACACTGACCATTACACACTGCACTACACACTACACTACACTACACTCCACACTACACTACACACTACACTACACACTACAATGTATTTGGAAGGTTGACAGGCTTGCTCACAACCTGTCGATGTTTAGGAATCCAGGCAAGATAATTTTATTTCCTGGAATGTCCAATGCCTTTATATCTATCAATGATGGAGGAAGTCGAGAGTTAATTTCTATGTCCATGACCAAGGGCTGCAAGATGAAAAAACAAATATGAGATTCTGTATTCATAAATCTCTGACCTGAGTAAATATCAGGATATTGCTTAAAGCCCAATTCCAGAAACAAGTAAAATCTACCCTTGCGGTATGGAGGGGAGGGGGATTTTTTTGCCTAGGGGTAGAGGAATAAGGTGTAATAATTTATTCCTTGCTTTGGACAGCCTTAATTTATGCAACCGATCCCTCACAGACCCTCTCTAAAGCTTTCCCGGCCATGGTCACATGCTTACCCCCTCACATACAATGTAGGACTGATAGGCCTATATTGTGCGTGATGATGCAGTGAGGTTAGGGCTAGGTCCCTCTTTCTCTGCCCCTAGAGTTTACAAGCAATAAACCATTAGAGTGCAGGGTGGAGGTGGTGGTTGCCTACTGCACGATTTATTTATTTTTTGAGTTGGGCTTTAATTGACCAACTTCTTGAGTACAACCTAGAACCTTCTACCTCTTTCCACGCAGTGGAAGAGCAGATAGGATACAAATCTAAACACAAACTACATGTCTGGTCCCGTGCTTTCCACCACATCATGATGGCCGAAGTCACATGTCCTAGACATCCCAGACATTGTATTATGAACCATTGTACCTTCTCACTTCAACTATCACTACTAGCTGTGCACCATTGGGAATTAGTTACTAAAACTGTAGAGTGCAAATCCTGTTGCAGCTATGCATGGTAACCAATCAGCTGCCATTTTTTTTCAAAGCTTTATTGAACAAGCTGAAAGTTAGAAGCTGATTGGCTACCATGCACAGCTGCATCAGATTTTTCACTGTCCAGCTTTAGTTAATAATTCCCATTGTGTCTAATGCATAGAAAGTTTCATTCTTATTTCCCTCTCCCATGGAAAATTAAATATTGACTGATTCGTCTGTGAGGTTTTCCTGCAGCCTGGGATATGTCTGAGCCCCCTACAGTAGCTATAAGGACACAGCAATGCTCCATACAGTGTGTATGGAGCATGTGTTGAAAATGGAAAATGGAAAATGGAAAATGTGTGATAGGAAGATGGAAAATGTGTGATAGGACCTTGTTGTCGGAAATTCATCACACATTTTCCATCAGAATTTCCGACACACAAAGTTTGAGAGCTTGCTATAAAATTTTCCGACAACAAAACCCGTTGTCGGAAATTCCGATCGTGTGTACAGAAATCCGACGCACAAAGTGCCACGCATGCTCAGAATAAATTAAGAGACAAAAGTTATTGGCTACTGCCCCGTTTATAGTCCCGATGTACGTGTTTTACGTCACCGCGTTCAGAATGATGGGATTTTCCGACAACTTTGTGTGACCGTGTGTATGCAAGACAAGTTTGAGCCAACATCCATCGGAAAAAATCCATGAATTTTGTTGACGGAATGTCCGATCAATGTCCGACTGTGTGTACAGGGCATTACTCTTGTTGGGCGCAGGAAGGCCCCTGCAGTTAAATATTATATCAAGAATTGTAATTACTTGCCCCTGTTAAACAGGGGCAGAAAAATTGGGCCTTGGGTGGTGGTTCCACAACACTGTAACCCCTCACAGATACTCTTGTTGGGTGCAGGAACGGGCCTGCTGTGAAATATTATATAAAAAAATTTAATTACATGCCCCTGTTAAACAGGTGCAGAAGAATTGGGCCGTGGGTGGTGGTGGTGGTGCCCTAAACCAAAAGTATTGTTGGAAGCTAGCATCAAGATTGAGGAGGGGATCCCAGATCCATAGCAAATTCAATCAGTTACATCAGCATCAGATGCTTGAAAGCTGCTGATCCAAGACTGATTCATTTTTATGAATGTGAGCCTATCAACGGAGTCTGTGGACAGGCGTACTCTTTGATCCCTTACAAACCCTCCAGCAGCACTGAATGTGCGTTCAGAAAGCACGCCGGATGCAGGACATGCCAGTAGCTTGATTGCATATTGAGAAAGTTCTGGCCAGTGGTCCATCCTCAAGACCCAGTAACCCAGTGAATGCTCTGTTGGATAGGTCTCCAAGTCTGCTCTTGCCCCTAGATATTCCTGCACCATATAATGCAGACACTGACAATGGGTGCTTGAACCGATCAGACCTTGGCACTGAGGACTGAAAAATTCTTTAAAGGCATCAGTCAGCCGGCCACCTTCTCCAACGCTCTTCCTCTGACTGAACGAAGCCTCAGAAACACGTTCTCCAGCACCCGAAAATGGTAACCTCCCAGGGTCTGGAAATACGTTACACAAACCTTCAAGGCCTCCAGAAGATGTTTCATCCTCTGCTCCCTCTGCGAAGGCAGGATGAGTTCTGCAACTTTACCCTTGTAACGTGGATCAAGAAGGGTTGCCAGCCAGTAATGATCCCTCTCCCTGATACCATATCCTAGGGTCCTTTCGCAGACTTTGCAGAATCAGGGAGGCCATGATGCGTAAGTTTTCAGGTGCATTCGATTCTGAGTCCTCTGGGTCACTAAGGATCACATTATCCATAACATTATCCGTAACTACCTCCTCCCAGTCACGTAAAACTCCTTGGGTTTCTGGGGACTGAAAACCATCCCTTAAAGACTTCTGCTGAGTGTTATCCTCTACATCCATGCTGACACAATACTCCTCCTCCTCTTCTTCTTCCTGTGTGTTTGGCTGGCCCGCAGGAATGCTATCTGGATAAAGGGGGCCTTGAGAGGAAAGGAAGTCCTCCTCTTCCTCCCGCTATTCTGCCTAAGGTGCCCTGTCCATGATTCCACAAAGTGTGTGCTCCAGCAAGAAGACTAGAGGGACAGTGTTACTGATGCATGTATTGTCGCTGCTCACCATCCTTGTGGCCTCCTCAAATGGCGACAGGACAGTGCATGCATTCTTGATCAGTTGCCACTGGCATGGCAAAAAGAAGCCAAGTTCCCCTGATCCTGTCCTGGTGCCATACTTGCACAGGTACTCATTGATGATCCTCTGCTGTGTGTGCAGCTGCTGCAGCATTGCTAACGTTGAGTTCCACCTGGTGGGCATGTCACAAATGAGGTGGTTGGTGGGCAGGTTGCATTACCTTTGAATGTCAGCCAGCCGAGCACTGGCATTGTATGACCGGCAGAAATGACCACAGACCTTTCTGGCCTGCCTCAGGAGATCTTTTAAGCCTGGGTACCTGGTCAAAAACCACTGCACCACCAAATTCAGGACGTGTGCCAAAGATGTCACGGGGCAGAGAGAAGGTTGGTGCCATTGTCGCATACAACTATTCCTGGCTAAAGCTGGCGTGGCGTCAACCAATTCTGAGCCTACCCCTGCGGAACTGACAGAATCTCTGCCCCAATGTGGCTCCTGTCCCCTAGGCAGACCAACTCAAGCACTGCATGGCATCTTTTAGCCTGACTGCCTGCGTAGCTCCTTGAACGTTTACGTAGCACTGCTGGTTCAGAGGACAAATCTGTAGAGGAGGCCATAGAGGAAGAAAAAGAAGAGAGGGTGGAGGAGAGAGCTGTGGCAGAATCACCACTAGCATTTTGGAGGCGTGGTGGCAGAACAAGCTCCAACAACACTGAACCCTGTCCTGCATCCTTCCCAGCTGCCAGCAGAGTTTCCCAATGCACCGTGAAGGAAAGGTAACGTCCCTGTCCATGCCTGCTGGACCATGAGTCAACAGTAATATGAACCTTACTGCTGACCACCCTGTCCAACGAGGCCAAAACATTGCCTTCCACATGCTGGTAGAGAGCCGGAATGGCCTACCATGAAAAGAAATGGCGTTTTGGAACCTGCCACTGAGGTACAGCACATTGCACAAATTCATGAAAGGGGGCAGAGTCTACCAACTGAAAAGGTAGCAGTTGCAGTGCTAGCAATTTGGCCAAGCTAGCATTTAGACGCAGAGCATGTGGATGGCTGGAACCAAATTTCTTGCTACGGTTCAGCAACTGGGATAGGGAAATTTGCCTGCTACAATCAATTGGTAGTGTACTGCCAGCATATTGGCTGTAAGTACTTGGGACACCTATTGCTATACCTTCATTCCTCTCAGAGCAGGTTTTTGAGAAGTACTGGGGGACTGGGTTGGAGATCCCAGATGAGGAGCAAGGAGAAGTCCGCCTTTTTCTTTGATGTGGGTCTTTCAAGTGTTGTTGCCAATGGACTGCATGGCAGGTCATCATATGTCTGGTCAAGCATGTGGTGCCCAAGCAGCTGCTTTTCTGGCCACGCTTGATCCACTTCAGACATAGGTTGCAATCAGCAACGGTGCGATCTGCCGCACACGCGTCGAAAAAAAAAAAGCCCAAACCAAGGAACTTTTAAAAGTCAAATCAGTGGAGAGTCAGCAGCGTCCTGTCCCTGTGGAGGTCTGCGGTGTGAGGCAATAGGGTGACTGCCCTTAAGCTGCCCACTAGAGGACATCCTGCCTCGTTTGGAGTTGTGTCTCCTCCTCCTCCTCCTCCTCCTCCTCCTCCTCCTCACTTTCCTCCTCTCTTCTCTCAGGCACCCAAGTACAGTCAGTGACCTCATCATCCCCTCCCTCCCCATCACTGGAGCAAACTTGGCAGTATGCTGCAGCTGAGGGAACATGACTGCCAGTATCTTGTCCTTCTGTGGCACCCCCTCTCTCTAGGCTCATGTTACTCCCTTCCTCAACCTGTGAACTAAAATCGGAGCCTTCAAATCGCTGCACATCCTCCAGCAGCATATAACCAACACTGTGGTCGAAATATTCTGGGGACTCCTCTGTGCATGATGGTAGGGCTATGGAAGGAGTGACTGTGGACAAGGAACCAGTTGAATAGGCCACTTTGGCAGCTGCATTGGAAGGCAAACTACTCTGAGCCTGCGTGACAGAGGATCAGGAGGATGAGGACAGCTTCGTTATCCACTCCACCAACTCTTCTGCATGTTGTGTCTCAATAACACGGCCAGCAAAAAAGGACAAGAGTGCCCCACGGCCACCTGCAGAGGATGCACCATGTCCACGACCACCACTGTTGACTGTAGACAGAGAGGCTGCTTGCCCTCTTTTAGTGGCCTGTGAGTGTCTGCCCCTCCTTGGTGGCCTTACGGACATGATGTATTTTTTGTTTTGTAACACCACATTACACTGTATTAGATACTGTGTACACCGCCTGAAGTGTATTAGAAAGTATACACCACCAAATGCACTGTATATATAAGCTACACTAAATGCAGGATATATATATATACTTGACTGAAGTGTATTAGAAACAGTACACACTGTATTAGATACTGTGTACACTGCCTGCACTGTATTAGAAACTGTACAACGGCTGCACCGTATTGTATACTGTGTGCACCACCAGAAGTGTAGTAGAAACTGTACACACTGTATTAGATACTGTGTACATCACCTGCACTGTATTTGAAACAGTACAACGGCTGCACTGCATTGTATACTGTGTACACCACCTGAAGTGTATTAGAAACTGCACACACTGTATTAGATACTGTGTACACCGCCTGCACTGTATTAGAAACTGTACAATGGCTGCACTGTATTGTATACTGTGTACACCACCAGAAGTGTAGTAGAAACTGTACACATTGTATTAGATACTGTGTGTAAGAAACAGTACACCACTGAATGCACTGTATATATAGGCTACACCGGATGCAGAGTATATATATATATATATATATATATATAGATATATATATCTATCTATATATATATATATATAGATGGATATATATATATATATATATATATATAGATAGATATATATATCTATATATATATACATATATATATATATATATACGCAGTTATATATATATATCAATACACCGCCTGAAGTGCATTAGAAACAATACACCACCGAATGCACTGTAGATATAGGCTACACTAAATGCAGAGTGTATTTATATATATACAGTATACACCCGATGTTTGAGTCGAACTTATGTTCGACCCGAACATCGAGCTCATCCCTAGTCACTATGTCCATCTTTTAGAACTGCAAGTGCTACTATTAAAACTTACAGTCTGGCTTTCGCTCGCAGCACTCTACGGAAACTTCCTTACTAAAACTCACTAACGATTTACTAACTGCTAAGACCAAAAGCCAGTACTCCATTCTCCTACTACTTGATCTCTCTGCGGCCTTTGATACTGTTGACCACACGCTCCTTCTCAATAAACTCCATTTCCTTGGCCTCCAAGATTCTGCTCTATCCTGGTTCTCTGCCTATCTATCACAGCGCTTCTTCAGTGTTTCCTACAACTCTGTCTCCTCCTCTCCATTGCCCCTTTCTGTGGGGGTCCCCCAAGGCTCTGTTCTTGGACCCCTTCTCTTCTCTATCTACACCTCCTCCCTTGGTTACTTGATACCTGCCCACGGCTTCCAATACCACTTATACGCCGATGACACCCAAATCTATCTGTCTACTTCTCACCTCACTCCTTTAGTCTCCTCTCGCATTACTAACTTACTAACTGACATATCAGCATGGATGTCGCACCACTTCCTTAAACTAAATCTCTCTAAAACTGATCTATTAATATTCCCCCCTGCCTGTGCCCCCTCCATGAGTTTTCCATCAAAATCAACAATGCAACCATCAGTCCCTCCCCTCACGCCAGGGTACTAGGTGTAATCCTAGACTGACTTGTCATTTCAGCCCCAAGTCCAATCGTCAAAAGTTTGTAGAATTCACCTTCGTAACATCTCTAAAATTTGTCTCTTTTTAACAAATGAAACCACCAAGCTCCTCATTCACTCCCTTGTTATCTCTCGCCTTGACTATTGCAACTCCCTTCTCATTGAACTGCCTCTCCATAGGCTATCCCCTATTCAATCTATCATGAATGCTGCTGCCAGACTTATCCACCTTACCATCCACTCAGTGCCTACCAACCCTCTCCTCCAATCCCTACACTGGCTCCCAATCGCCCAGCGAATTAAATTCAAAGTACGAACTACAACATACAAAGCCATTCACAACTCTGCTACATAACCGATCTTGTCTCCAAATATCACCCAAACCGTCCTCTCCGCTCTTCTCAAGTCCTCCTACTCTCAAGCTCTCTCGTCTCCTCCTCCCATGCTCGTCTCCAGGATTTCTCCAGAGCCTCTCCCATCTCCCAACCCGCTACCTCAACCTGTCTGGCTACCCTCTACTTTTGCTACCTTCAGGCAATCCCTGAAAACTAATACCACTTCCATCAGCTCATTCCGCAGTTACAACCTTTTGTATCACCTGTTCCACCCTATTAGATTGTAAGCTCTTCTGAGCAGGGCCCTCTTAATTCTTTTGTATTTTATTGTGTTATAACTGTGTTGTCTCCCTTTCATATTGTAAAGTGCTGCGTAAACTGTTGGCGCTATATAAATCCTGTATAATAATAAAAATATAATAATTAAAAGAGCCAAATGTAACAATGTTGCTATAACGGTAACCTAATGGTCAGTACAAAGAATTATTAACAAACCGCAAAAAAGTAAAAAAAAAAAAGAAAAACATGCTAGGCTATGCAATGGAAGGGATGTGGTTTGCAGCTACTGGCATTGTATAAAAGACATTAGACGTTGCCAAACGCCAGACAACTCTGTTTACGATTAATACGCTTTGGCAAGCAGGTTCCAATTTTCTGGATTGCACATATAGTGTACACTCAGCCTTTGGCCTGTCAGTCACTTTGGAGTTTCCCAGCATACAAAACACTTTATTGTTTTTCTATGTGCACTGAGATTTTAAAGCAAATACCGTATTCCGGCTTGTAAGAGAGGTTGCGGAGACGGGAAGAGGACACTTTTTTTTGTCTATCTCTGTGGGTTTCAGGGATGTCTGTTTTGGAGATTAGTTTAATTTGTTTTGTGTTAATAGGAACATTTTGCAGACAGCCTAAAGGCTTCCGATTTAATGAAATTGGAAGTGGTTTGGGTGTCTGGGTCAGCCAGGTTCTATAAATATTTGGTTCGTAAACCACGGCTACAGCTGATTATTGCCAATCCCTGTAATACGGTCATTCATACTACAATATCTGGCAAAGATGTGACTATTATGGGCATTTCAAAAGAAAAACCAGGCAGTGTACAGTTTAAAGTAGATGTGAACCTTAGCTGAGTTGCAATTAGATTGCTTGTGCACAGCACATCATAAACTATTGCCTTTTAATAAAAAAATTGTTTTAAACTTTTGTTCAGAATTTGTTACATCTCAGTACTGCTGATTGTCTTCTGTCTCTTTGCAGCCAATTGCGTCTGCATACACTCCGATCGATGGTTGCATTGCATTTTTCAGTGCGGGTTTCCTGATGGTGACAATGGTCCACCATGCCTGTGTAATTGGTGCTTAAATGGCCATTTGTAGTCACTGTTTGAAACCTGGGTGACAGGGTCACAACACAAGAGCTCGGCTGGTAGTAAGGACATAGTCCTGAGCCACCCCCATCAAATCATTCTTTGCAGCTATTACCTTTTGTACCACCACCCCCTCCCTTTTTAGAATGTAAGCTCTACGAGCAGGGCCCTCCTGTACCTTTTGTATTGAACTGTACTGTAATTGTGTTGTCCCCCTTATACATTGTAAAGCGCTGAGTAAACTGTTGGCGCTATATAAATCTAGTATAATAATAATAGTCTTGTCACTCTGAAATACTTGAGCAAGGACCTTCATGGCAGGATTGCTAAAGAAAGTTTGCAAGGGCTGAACATGCTCTGTTTTTTAACATCTCTCTGACCACCCTATAGCATAGGGTGGCAGCTGTGCGCAGGATCACTTATATATATGTGTTCCCTCACTTCCACCTGCAGGGGGCGTGTGTGCATGGCGCCGACGAACTGCTCCTGCTGCGATTAGCAGCAAAAGCCAATGTGCCAGTGTCAGGCACTCGATATCCACCGGCAACCGCTGATCGTCAGGCAGAGACTTAGAATGGATCTCTGCCAATGTAAACAAGGAAGAGTTCCATTCTGACAGGGAGGAAGGGATGGATTCTGTGTTCCTGCAAAGCAGGGACTCAAAACCATCTCTTTCCCTAGTAAAAACAGCACACATAGTAAACACAAACACTGGTTAGGCACACAAAGTGTCAAAGTGTCAGTTAGTGTCTGATTGTCCGCCACAACATCGCAGTCCTGCTATAATACCGCGTTTACACCGACTGACTTTTCGACCGGACTAGTCCGACGGACCAAAGCCGGCAGACAATCCGATCGTGTGTGGGCTTCACCGGACCTTCAGCGGACTTTTCCAGTCGCAAATTTGACGGACTTTAGATTTGGAACATGCTTCAAATCTTTACGCCGTAACTCCGCCGGACCCAGATATCCGCTCATCTGTATGCTAGTCCGACGGACAAAAACCCACGCTAGGGCAGCTATTGGCTACTGGCTATGAACTTCCTTATTTTAGTCCGGTGTACGTCATCACGTACAAATCCGTCGGACTTTTGTGTGATCGTATGTAGTTAAGTCAGTTCGTTAGAAAGTCCGCCGCAAGTCCACCAAAAGTCCGTTGAAAGTCTGTCGGACTTTTGTAGCCGAAAAGTCCGACCGTGTGTACGCGGCATAAGTCGTTGATTGCCGCCATTAGTATTAAAAAAAAAAAGTTCCAGTTTATATTCTATAGTTTACACACAGAAAATCACATTATGAAGTCCTAAAAGGTTTGCACGCTTTAACTAATTCCCCTGGTGGGGGAGCCCTCCACTAACCAACATACCAAAAATATTCAAAAAACAAAATAGATATGGGCTCCATATCCTTTGGTTTGTAGACACTATAACTTTCACGTAAACCAATCAATATACGCTTATTGGAATTTTTTTTACCAAAAACATGTAGCAGAATACATATTGGCCTAAATTTATGAAGAAATTTGATTTTTTTCAATTTTTTTATTGGATATGTTTTATAGCAGAAAGTAAAAATAATTTTTTTTTTTTTCAAAATTTCAGTATTTTTTGGCTTATGGCGCAAAAAATAAAAAAACACAGAGGTGATCAAATACCACCAAAAGAAAGCTCTATTTGTGAGAAAAAAATGACATCATTTTATTTGGGTGCATGACCACGCAATTGTCAGTTAAAATAACGCAGTGCCATATTGCAAAAAGTAGCCTGGTTATTGAAGGGGGTAAATCGTCAGGAGGTCAAGTAGTTAAACAATTAAATATTAGTTTTACTTTTGTCACTTTCTGTACAATTTTATAGATTAGCTTCCTTTGATATCATTTAATACCATGTTTACTTGGAAAGATGGTACGTAGAGGGGCAAACATGAAAAAAATAAAGTGTAACCACTCATTACTGATTGGTGGCTGTGGAGAAACAGCTCTATTTCTTAGTAAGAATGCATTAAAGTAGAACTATAGACAAAACTTTTTTTTCATTTTGGATATAGTAAGGGATGGTTATAACCCCTGTCCCATTTGTTTTCGCCATATGTGTCCCATTGCGTAGATTTCCTTTCATTTCCTGTCCTATTGCCAAACAGGAAGTGAGAAGAAATCCCTGCAAATTAAGGGAATTCCTTGGGGACCCCCAGGTCGCCAGAACTAGTGTCCCCATTGGAAGATTTCCCCTCTATTACTTTTCTGGGGACAACTCGAAATTTGCGATTTAACACGTATGGATCTGGCAGCAAAAGGGTTAAATAAGGGGTATGGCCAAAGCTCTTTTGGCCATGATTCTCCTGTGGGTCACAGGAATGAACTCCCATGACCCAGATTCAGCCGACAGTGGGCTAAAGTCTGCTGTCAGCTGACATCAAAGATACGATCAAGGCTCTGCAGGAATCCCAAAAATAATGTCCTAATCTGCCCACATGTCTGGCAGGCAGCTGAATCAGTCTCTCAGTGGGTTGCTGACACCCCAAGCTTGCCCACTCTATACCCCGCGAGGCAGAGCACAGAGTGGTGACGGACAGTCACCAGGAAGTACAGGTAGTGTCTCCTCCAGAATAATACTCAAGATAGCTAATTAAGGAAAGGGTTTCCGCGCTCACGGACCTGAAGGCTTGCAGCCTCCCCTAACACTCACCACCGAAGGAGTGAGTTAATAATAGAGAGAAAATTGACAGGGGGTGGGTGGCGCTACCTTGTAGGGTACCTTGATTTACAATATGATGAGCCTCAAAATCAGGAAAGATGTATTAGTAACTATACCCCCTATTTTTTGTGATCCCTCTTTAGGTGGTGGATCTAGATATCCAGCGTTAACTGAATATACTGTGCTAACAGGTCTTAGTCATACCTACATGCAGGTGTACACCGTGTGATTAATCAACAGGAAAAAATATTAATTAATTAATAACAAATCAACAGTGGTAAACCAAGCCTAATATAAAATAAATAAAATTAAATAAACCACAATACAAGATTATATTAATCCCCATGTATCCCAATGTGCTTGTAAGCATAGAAGTGAATTTAAATAGTCCCAGCTTTAAACGTATAGTGCAGAGTTTCACATAAGATATTATAAGGCTGGTAAAAAATGGTGATCAACTTTTTTAAAATGGGTGAAAAAATAGATGAAAAAATGTTGTAAAAATATAATAATAACAAAATCCAATAGCAGCAAGTGAAAAAACGTCTGTAATAGGTGACTTTCGTGGACACAGCTGATCAGATCCAGTGACTTGCGGTGCTCCCCCTCAAAGATCCCCACTCACCAGCTCCCTACACCCCTGCAGGGGTAGTAGGCATGTAGTATTAGGCTGCAATCAGATGTGTATGGGTCCTCAGGGTACAGCGCTCCAGCTGTAAGGTATCCTTCAATACGTCCTCATAGGGAAGAAACAGGGCTCCATAGTGTGATACTTTTAAGGTATTTTATTTATCACAATGTACAAGAAACCAGATAAATAAAAAGTTTAAAATCCAAACAGACAGTCACACAGCTTGTAAGCTGTTTCGTATGGAGAGAGCAGGGCGTCTAGGACTGTCAGCTGCGCGGCGTGCGCCTCAGCTGCGTTCCACACTCTCCTGCTTCCGCGTGTGACGTCAGTGCGTAGCTCCGCCTTACGCGTTTCGTCATCGACGTTATCAAAGGCCAAAGGCGGAGCTACACACTGACGTCACACGCGGAAGCAGGAGAGTGTGGAACGCAGCTGAGGCGCACGCCGCGCAGCTGACAGTCCTAGACGCCCTGCTCTCTCCATACGAAACAGCTTACAAGCTGTGTGACTGTCTGTTTGGATTTTAAACTTTTTATTTATCTGGTTTCTTGTACATTGTGATAAATAAAATACCTTAAAAGTATCACACTATGGAGCCCTGTTTCTTCCCTATGAGGACGTATTGAAGGATACCTTACAGCTGGAGCGGTGTACCCTGAGGACCCATACACATCTGATTGCAGCCTAATACTACATGCCTACTACCCCTGCAGGGGTGTAGGGAGCTGGTGAGTGGGGATCTTTGAGGGGGAGCACCGCAAGTCACTGGATCTGATCAGCTGTGTCCACGAAAGTCACCTATTACAGACGTTTTTTCACTTGCTGCTATTGAATTTTGTTATTATTATATTTTTACAACATTTTTTCATCTATTTTTTCACCCATTTTAAAAAAGTTGATCACCATTTTTTACCAGCCTTATAATATCTTATGTGAAACTCTGCACTATACGTTTAAAGCTGGGACTATTTAAATTCACTTCTATGCTTACAAGCACATTGGGATACATGGGGATTAATATAATCTTGTATTGTGGTTTATTTAATTTTATTTATTTTATATTAGGCTTGGTTTACCACTGTTGATTTGTTATTAATTAATTAATATTTTTTCCTGTTGATTAATCACACGGTGTACACCTGCATGTAGGTATGACTAAGACCTGTTAGCACAGTATATTCAGTTAACGCTGGATATCTAGATCCACCACCTAAAGAGGGATCACAAAAAATAGGGGGTATAGTTACTAATACATCTTTCCTGATTCCTTTTGAGGCTCATCATATTGTAAATCAAGGTACCCTACAAGGTAGCGCCACCCACCCCCTGTCAATTTTCTCTCTCAAGATAGCTAATGTTGGTTCTAAATGTATCAACGTAGAGCAAATCACTGTTAAGTATATTGAAAATGGATGACCAATAACGGTGAAGCTTGGGGCATCGCCACAGTATATGAAAAGGAGTACTTGTGGTATTAGTACATCTGGGAAAGTTAAAAGATAAAGCCCGCCTCCAGGTATGCAACTTCTGTGGCACATACAGTAGTGCACGCGATGAAGGATAAATAATTGGGTCAATCTTTGTGAGGGGGACAGCGAGACCTGAGTAACATCTTCCAGTGCCTGGGTCCATTGATCATCACCCATAGACTCTACATCCTGCCTCCACAGATAACCTCTACCTGCAATCTAGCTCTAGCAACCATCTGGAGTGCGGAATACAGATCACCTATCGAACCCCGCTTGGAAGCTTGGTACCATCAGGATAGCTCATACAGTACAATGTCTCAGAGTCCTTCAAAGGGTAGACCACTGAAACATGATAGTTTGTTTTTTGATTGGTGCCATCAGGGTAGCTTATATAATGTCTCATAGTTCTTCAAAGGGTTGACCACTCAAAACTGATACTTTGTTTTTAGCTTGTTGCCATCAGGATAGATCATACACAGTCTAACAGTTCCTCAAACACTAGGCCATTATATACTGTCTTCTATCAGGAAAGATGGAAAAATGGACACGCTCCAACACAAAGTATGTAAATAAAGGACACACTACTTCTGCTCTCCCAGTTACATCGACCATCAAGAAGGAATATGTAAAAAACTATTAGTTAACCTACAAGTGATTTTTTTTCCACCACTACATCCTTAATGCCGCGTACACACGGTCGGACTTTTTGGCTACAAAAGTCCGACAGCCTGTCCGACAGACTTTCGACTGACTTTTGTCAGACTTTTGGCGGACTTTTGGCGGACTTGCGGCAGACTTTCTTACGAACGGACTTGCCCACATACGATCACACAAAAGTCCGACGGATTCGTACGTGATGACGTACACCGGACTAAAATAAGGAAGTTGATAGCCAGTAGCCAATAGCTGCCCTAACGTGGGTTTTTGTCCGTCGGACTAGCACACAGACGAGCGGATTTCTGGGTCCGGCGGAGTTACGACGTAAAGATTTGAAGCATGTTTCAAATCTAAAGTCCGTCAGATTTGCGGCTGGAAAAGTCCGCTGAAAGTCCGGGGAAGCCCACACACGATCAGATTGTCATCCAGCTTTAGTCCGTCGGCGTCCGTCGGACTTTTGTAGACGAAAAGTCTGACCGTGTGTACGCAACATAAGGCCTCTTTAAAATCTAAATGGTTACCGAACATATGTTTACAAGTGGTATTGCATGTGTTCATGTGCATTGCATTAAGGGAGTCTATTTATTTATAGGTGACTGCCAACACACAGCAATAAAGCCAATTTCTGCATGTTTTTTTAATGCGGCACTCTATAACACATGGCATATACACATTGCACTTGTGCATTAGGTGCCATTGTATATGAGTGGCATCGGACCGTGTCTTAACCCAATGAGCATTTTACATTGTACAACCACAGCACATAGACATAAAGCCAGCTTTATATTGGATTTACAAGATAACAAATTAAATAATTTAGAGATCGGTGAAAGGTTTAGCACATGATAACACCTTTGGCAGTTAAATAATACTTTTTTTCAATAGAAGTCTATACATCATATGGTACCAAAAAGAGGGACAACATAGAAGGAAAGAGGGACAGAAGGAGTGCTACTTCAAAGGAGGGACAGGTCCTTCAAATGAGGAACAGTTGAGAGGCATGTTGTTGTGAGATCCCTTCAGTTGAGTGGCAGTTTCACCACAATTTCTGCTTTTAGCCATATCCACCAGCCACATCCATCAGGAATCATCCTCATACCTCCAGAATCTGCCTTGGACTGATTCTCTTGCATGGCTTGGTAGAATTCAGCAAGGCCAGAAGAGCTCAGACCTATGGTATGGGGATCTTCTGTTGGGGACCCAGAGAGATACTTTGTATTTGAAGGTAACATCAAGCATCTACACAAAAATAAAATAAACCTTGTTGAAAGTTACATTTCTTTTCACAATTTCTAAACCACCTAATAATAGCCAGTCAGTCAAATGCTCTTTTAATGTTCTTCTATTTTGTAGATTTTTGTTTTTTACTATACAGAAATGACAAGTTTATTATTTGCGCCTCACTTTTCTTTGAATGTTACATGGCACAGTGTGTGAGATTTGCCTTTTGCATTAATATTTACTGGAAGTCTTGACTGTATTATTTTGTCATACAACAGGCAGCATCTGTCAGGCCTCTTTCCGCTGGGTTTTATAGCTAACCTGTCTGTACTTTTTGTATAACAACTGTAGTCATTCTGAAGTTGTGTCTATTCTTTGTATGCACATTATGACCATCTAAAGGCAATGTGCTGTACAGATCTCACAGTGGTACAGAGGGCTATAGGCAGTGATCATGCTGCTCTAGGCAATTAACGACTCTCCATTATTTAGACTCCATCTGTTATGTCAAAATATACATTATGTGATTATTGTGATATGCTGAAAATTAAAATAAGAAAGCAATGTGCAGTTTAGGTAGATTTAAACTCAATCACTAAAATGTCATTAACAATTTAATATGATAATGTAATTTCAAATCTGTGGTTTCATTAAAAGGATACCTGGAGAGCCTGTCATGAAAGTTCTTGTTCAGGCACTTCCTGTTGTAGGATGACAATTGTTTTCCATTTGTTCTGGCCTACCAGGTCATTTCTTGTGGTCCCTGCATCTCTCCTGCAGCTGTGGCTCCCCCCTTGTCTCAACAGTTGGCAGCAAAGAGGATAACATAACTCCTCTGCCATATCCTGCACTTCTCTCTGCAGCCGCAGAGAGGCTTCTCTATCTCTGCCCCCTGTCTCAAGAATCAGCAGCAGAGAGGAGGAAAGAACTCCTCCTACAGATCTTGCACCTCCTTGTGCAGCCGCAGCACCCCGTCTCTGCATTCAACATTCAATAGCATTCAACAGACTCTGGCCGCTGACCCCAGCCTCCTCTGATCCTCTTCCAGACTCTGCACTTTCTGCTTCCCAGGTCTGCCCCCAACTTCTTCTGATCAGCAGAACCAAGTAAATGGGGGGGGGGGCACTGTGGTGTAAGGGAGGGTGGGGGACTCTTAACTTCTGATGGTGGGGTGGCTTTTGACATCTAATGTAAGGGGGTGGAGTGGTCTGGACATCTAGTCTTACAGATACACTGGCCCCTTGAGCGCAACTATAATGCTGATGCGACCCGCAATGAAATTGAGACAGAAGTTTTGGGAGCAAGGACCCCAACTCCAAGCTCACCAGTGCAAACAGACTATCTCGGTACAGGTAGAAAAGGGTATACAGTAAAAGTAGAAAGGTGTATATAAAAAACTGTTTTTTTTGATACAATAATCAAAACATAATAATAGTACAAACTATATTAAAATATGCGCAGATGACATGAAATTTCGACTAGTTTCGCAGGGAACCCGCTTCATCAGGAAATGTGTCTGCAAATGAATTACAATACAATAAGATATACACAATTATACACTATTATTATGTTTTGATTATTGTATCATAAATTCTGTTTTTTTTATATACACCTTTCTACTTTTACTGTATACCCTTTTCTACCTGTACCAAGATAGTCCGTTTGCACTTTATCCTGGTGAGCTTGGAGTTGGGGTTCTTGCTACCAAAACTTTTGTCTCAACTAAATTTGGATGATGGTACAATTTTACTTAACCCACCTGGTTATGTGAGGCCAACAAACCCTTCTTACGCATTGAAATTGAGTTTGAGACCCCTGTTCTAATATATTTTAACCCTGTCACAGGTGCCCCTGGTTGAGACTACAAATGACATTGAATGGGCATAAACCACTGTTGGCACTATCAGGAAGCCGATCCAGAGTGAGTTTTTGTAGACAGAGAGCTCAGCAGCACTGAGATGCCAAAAAAGGATAAAATAGGTAAAAACAGTATTTTGTGCAAAGAAATAATGTTAATTGTTTATGCTACACAGTACTTTAGCAACACATGATATCCATTTGGGATTTCAATCTAATTGGGGTCATCTTGTTACTTTGCTGAGCCAACCTTGAACTGTTTTGTCCACCAATAAAGAGACATTTGAAGGATTAAAGAATTAGCAGGCATAGTGTGACTAGAAGGGGTAGGTTATTGTGCCCGGCATATTAAGAGCAGCCTGAATGTAAATGG
The DNA here is from genome assembly GCA_037952925.1 of Lithobates clamitans. NCBI lineage: Eukaryota > Metazoa > Chordata > Amphibia > Anura > Ranidae > Lithobates > Lithobates clamitans. The sequence continues at coordinate 171,021 of JBBGZY010001338.1, read as the reverse complement.
ACAGCAACTATGGATCCAGAAAAAACATTGAGGTCTTTATGACTTGAGCCATATTAATCTGCCACCTTAAGATCCCACTTTAAGATGGGTGGTGGAGCATTGGACTCCAAGCTTGCTAGAGGTTCTGCAAAAAATCACATGATTGCATGTAATGGTGTCTGGTGGAACCCTAATGGGGTTCCTGGGAGAGTCAGGTGGCATGGAGTGAAAGAATGAGAGCACAAAGCCAAAGGGATTATGAATGATCTGCTGGTTTGTTCCTAGGTTTGTACCGAATTTTGCTAGTTCAGAGGTTCCATAAATGGACAAAGTAAATTGATATTTGACCAAGTTGAACCTCTGCTGGCAGTTAGATAGGATAACATTTAGCAGCTGTATTACTTCCACTGATAAATGTGACAGCCTCCCCTCACTCTGGATGTTACGAAGTTGTCAGCCTTTGGCAACCAAGAACCATGATTCATCCCCATCCAGGCCATTCAGCTATCAGCTAAGGATTTTCGGCATGAATGATGCCCGTTGACCCACCAAAAGAAAAAACCCACTTACATGTCAAATCCTGTTGCTTTATGCACACAGAGTGGCATTTCCTTCTCCCTGCTGCTAATGCAAACAAAAGGGCAGGGTCTCCTGGGTGATGTCATTGACCAAATATGGACATGACCATGACATGACATGTACTTCAAAGCTGAACTCTGGGCTGGTATAAAATACACGCATGCAGTGCCACCTCCTCCCCTTGAGTTGGGTGACATATTTAACTTATTTCTTGTTCCTCCTGGTTCTGCTTTGTATAAAATGACATTCAGAGTCCTGGTTTCCATATCACTGTTAATAAATCTCAAACAACATCACTGAACAATATCTTTACAAACACACTAAATACAATTACAGCCTGATGCTTGCCTGAGGTGGATCTGCACTCTGTATGTAGCACACTCCTGAACTCTGCGTTCTGTACAGAGTGCACTTGTGAAAATTGTGCACTCTGTACATAGCAGACCCTGAACTCTGCACTCTGTACACAGTGGACCCATAAACTCTGCACTCTGTATACAGTGTACTCCTGAACTCTGCACTCTATACATAGCACACCCCTGAACTCTGCACTCCGTGCACAGTGCACTTCTGAAGTCTGCACTCTGTACATAGCAGACCCCTGAACTTTGCACTCTGTACATAGCAGACCACTGAACTTTGCACTCTGTACACAGTGCACTCCTGAGATCTGCACTCTGTGCACAGTGCACTTCCGAACTCTGCACTCTGTACATAGCAGACCCCTGAACTCTGCACTCTGTATACTGTGCACTCCTGAACTCTGCACTCTATACATAGCACACCCCTCAACTCTGTAATCTGTACACAGTGCACTCTTGAACTCTGCACCCTGTACACAGTGCACTCCTGAACTCTGTACAGAGTGCACCCTGAATTCTGCACTCTGTATATAGCGCACCCTTGCACTCTTCACTCTGTACATAGATCACTCCTGAACTCTGCATTCTGTATATAGCTCACCCCTGAACTCTGCACTTTGTATGTAGCGCACTCCTGAACTCCTTATTTGGGGGGGGGGTGTGTCACACTTGACATCTTTGCCCCCTCATTTTGTATACTGCAGTGTACATTCCCTATTCCATACTACTACATTTCCACTTTTCACCCCAGTACACTATGTGCACCGCATTTTCTTTTCCTCTTTGTCTAGGGCCCAACACATGATGCCGCACACAGGCCCACTAGTTTCATAAAATGCCCCTGCTCTAACAGCCAATCAAATGTTTCCTTTCATTAATTCATCAAGCATAGGTTATCATTTAGTCGGGTCAATAAAAAAATTATTCCCAATCAGATGCAGATAATAGGACTTTGCACATTGCTTTTTTGCTTTACTGAACCATCCCTTGAGTATAAACCGAACTGGATAATAGGACTGTACATTTTGTTGTTCCCCTCGTTCATAGTGCCCATTAAAATAATGATGTTTCTCCAATGAGAGCCAACTCACACTGCGAGATTGTGAATGGCCAACAAACCTAACGATGGTGGAGTGCTGATGAAGTTGAGTCCAGTCTTGATTCCTGACAGACACCTTTTTATGTTGCACAATGTTCTTCCTTATCGCTTGCTGTGATTCACCTGCAAGGAAAATGCATACAATTAACCACTGCATGAATAGGAAGGATTTTTTTTCTGGTCTTGAGTTTATTTTATTTTTTTTTTGAACAATGGTCGCTAACAGTTTGAAGCTTTCATGCAAAGAGGTGCAATTAACATGACAATACTGTGCAAGAAAATCACACTAATTTCAAATCCCCAGATGTTTTGCTTGTTTCTATATTAACCCCTAAATTGCTGACAAACAGCAAGTTGACTAATGATTCAAACATTTTAAAAAAAGGAAAACCATTGTCCAGATATTAAACCTGAAAAAAGTGTTTCAATGGTTTGCACATGTATTCCTAAAGTTCATGCCCAAGCATAATCAAAGCCCCACTTAATCCTCCCCACTCATTCATAATTGTATATATTTTAGAAAGTCTTTTTGACAATATTTTTTTTACTGATCTCTGCATGTGGGGGGGGGGGGGGGATTAGTAGGTGGGGTGTGGTGGTCCTCATGTCCTCCATGTTTCCCTCCTTGTTGGATGCCAAGCAAGGGTCACATGAGAGGCCTGGGGTTCTTCTGGGCTACACTAGGCACTTTGAATAGGGTCACTGTCTTACAGGGGAGTACCAGCAACACAACTTCCCCTGTGCCCCCAGGGTCCCTTTAATAGCACACAGGACTGGGGGCAGGCCCACCAAGAAAAACCCAGGTAGCACAATTGACTCAACTTCCTGGTTGGGGTAGCATTTACCACTACCTGCCTACATGCAAACATGTAATACTATGAAGAGGAGATCAGTAATTTCTCGCTGTAGTCCAGGCCTGCTTACTGATTTTGTTCCTGCCCTTACATCGTGATGTCATGACACAGCTGCTTAAAGTCTTCTGAATCCTGTATGTACTCCACTAATGGACATTTTGTAAAACCAATGAGAAGTATTCACATCACCAGGTAGCAACGTGGTTGATGTGCTTATCTAAGGTGCTTCTTCAGTTTTAATGAGTGTTGGGAACATATCCCAGCATTTATAGCTGCACAAATAACTTGGTGACCTTGATTCAATCACCATGGATGTATCAAGTCAGATATTGATTGTTCAAGAACAGATTGGGAGGTGTAAAAATGAGTGAAACCCACCCCATGGAACCATAACCTTTTTACAACTCCCATCCCATTCTTGGACTATCAACAGGGCCACTGTTAAAAATCATGGGGCCCCAGTACAGCCTACTTCATGGGGTCCCCAATTCTGCCCCTGACCCCACCTCTTGAGGGGGGAAAGAAGTGGGGGGGAGACAGAGGGAGGTGAAAAAGGGGGAGGGGAATGGGGGTGAGAGGATGAGGAGGTGAGAGAGAGAGGGGTGAAAGAAAAAGAGGGGGGAGTGGGGGTGAGACAGGGGGAAGAGTGAAAGAGGGGGGGAGAGAGAGAGAGTGAGGAGGGTGAGAGAGAGAGGGGGGTGAGAGAGAGAGGGGGCTGAGAGAGAGAGAGAGAGAGAGAGAGAGAGAGAGAGAGCGAGATGGGAGGAGGTCAGTTATCAATTATGGCCCCAGGCAGCTATCTTGTATGCTCAGGCTGCCAGGAACTGGAGCTGCTGATGTATACTGTATATTTACCCTGCTACCTCCATAGCCCTTTTCACAGGAGTGTGTGAAGATCATCCTCCATCCACACACAAAATCATCTCCAGATCTTTTCAGCGGAGAACACAGCAGAATGAACGGGGGTCAGGGCTGCAGAGTCAGGGCAGTGATCCCAGTGGCTAGTCTGCAGAGGAGGCACAAGCTTGCCATACATGCCTCTTCTGGAAGGGGTGTTCTTTGTTCTGTAGCCAGACACCGGGCTCTCCTTTTCTCTGTCTTGTCCTCATGTAAGGAGGTTCGTGTAGTGAGGATGGGGGGATCAATAACATGTCACCGATTTAGGAAACTGGACTAATAGGCAGGGCTTGTTTTCTCAAACAATAGGTGCTGGAACTCAACCACGACCCCCAAAACTGCTCCCCTACACACACCCTCCAAATCACATCGAATATAGTGGGTGTGGTCGATCAAATTTCACGAACAGTAGGAGGGTCTTAAAGGTCGTTAAATACCAAGATTGCATTACACACAGTGCAGAGCTGTCACTTGTAAACACAGAAACCGGACTTTTGTGTTTACAAGTGATAGTGGTGGGCAGGGAGCAGAGGGTCTGAGCCAGAGGTGGTGGAACTGAGTTCCACCAAGTTCCCCCTGAAAAAAAGCCCTGCTAATAGGTAATTAGACTGCTGAGGATGAACATCAGCATGAACAGAGACTGCTCTGCAGGAAAGTTTGATAGAGCATGATCGGTGCTGGCAACCCCCCCCTGTTAAGTGATGGTGCCCCCTTATCAGCGACCCTGACTATTAACAACAGCATTGAAATTATTTGCAGAGGGTTCTCTCAGATTGGAAAGGTATTTGAAGGGTTACTCCATGTTAAAAAGGTTGAGAAAGGATGTCCTAGAACAGTGATCTCCAAAACTGTGGCTCGCGGGCTGGATGTGGCCCTTTGCTTGACTTTATCCGGCCCTTTGGTCACTAATCCTCCGACTGATATGAGGCATTATTCGTCCCATTATCAACAAGGATAGGGCTCCTTCCACTGACACCAGTAGTGGGGCATTATTCCTCCCACTGACACCAACAATAGAGCACTATTTCTTCCATTGACACCAATAATTGGGTGCTATTCCTCCCACCAGTACCAATGATGGGGCATCATCCCTCCATCTACTAACCACGCATGCTTTGCAATTATTTTACTACTACTGACCACCAAGCCTGAGGAATTGTTTACTTCCATTGATGCTGGGTCATTTTCTACTTGTACTTCCCATAGTCTGGCCCCCATAAAGTCTGAAGGACAGTAAACTGGTCCTTTGCTTATAAAGTTTGGAGATCCCTGTCCTAGAAGATAGATGTTGCCTTGGGCACCAAAGTTTGTGTGCCTGCTGACTCCAGGGACAGATTCTGGCCCTGCGCAGCAGCTATATGACTGATGGCAGCTGTCAGCTTTAGAAATTCTCACTTTCCAGCTAACTTAGATTCTGGTCCAGCAGAACGCATTACAAATGCACCATGCTGCGTTTTCCTGTCTGGCTCTGTTCCACAAGGACCTCAGTGTGCCTTCAACCTGTGATCCTCTTCAGAGGTCTCTGCTTTTTTTTGGTTCCGCCTGTAGTGGGTTTTAAATAACAAAGTAAAAATTCGGCTTTCAGCAGAGGTTTAATTTTCTGTCTGAAGCCTGACTAAAATGGTCTCAGCGGGGAGCTTACTCCAAACAGCTCACATCTGACAGGGTTACATTTAAGATGCATTGGAAATGATGAGCTAACCTTTCAAAGCAGATCCTCCTTGCATGTATAAATACAGCCTGAGTGAACTTCCAAAAGCAAATCTCGAAAAGACCGAGCATCATCCCAGTTCTAAAGCTGTCACGTATCTGTAAGTGTTAATTCTATATCCCTGAGATAGTACAAGGGGCCCATTTACATTTCTACGCTCTAGGTATGATCTACTGTACCGGGGTCATAGACACAGTTCTATACTCCTGTTTTCGGTGTGGTGCAGTTTTCACCATTGTGTTCCAAAAAACTAGCTTGATGCACTTTACCAGCAATTCCAGAGTGAATATGTTTCAAAAGGATAAAAGGTTCCACAAGTAAAACGAACCATATGTGTATTTCTCGTGTGTTTTAGAAGACCAGTCTATCCAAAAGTAATATTTTAGTATGGCAAGCTGGTATCTGTAATGCCACGTACACACGATCCGAATTTCGGCCCGCAAAAGACCGATGAGATTTTTTCATCAGAAAATGTGTGTATGCTCCATTGGACTTTTGCTGCCCGAATTCTAGCCAGCAAAAGATTGAGAGCAAGTTCTCAATTTTTCGGTTGGAAAAAGTTTCTATCCGAAAATGCGATCGTCTGTGGCAATTCCGACGCGTAAAATTCCTACGCATGCTCGGAAACAATTCGACACATGCTCGGAAACATTGAACTTCATTTTCTCGGCTCGTCATAGTGTTGTACGTCACCGCGTTCTTGACGGTCGTAAGTTCAGCGAACTTTTGCGTGACCGAGTGTATGCAAGGCAAACTTGAGCGGAATCCCGTCCGAAAAGCCATCATATCTTTTTCCGACGAGAAGTCCGATCGTGTGTACGCGGCATTAGGGTTAATTTTATATTCCTCAGAAAGTACAAAGGGCACATTTACATCCTTTTGCTCTGGGTATAATGTAGTGCCCCATAGAACTCTATGACTCTGAACAGACCATCTCAAAGTAAACAGATTCTTTAAAACCCTAAGGCCGCTTTCACACGGGCCAAATCTGATTTTGCTCAGCAAGAGCTCTGTCTGTTTATCCCCTGCTGAGCTTTGCGTAGCGGCCAGATGACCGATCAGTTCCCACTCCGCTCATGTAGCGCGGACACGAACACAGCCAGCTCTGCTTTATGGGCAGCCAGATGTAAACGGACTGGCTGTCTGCTAACACCCGACTGCCCTCCGATCAGAAACGGCCAGATGGTGAGGAAAGGATCCCCTTCCATTTATTTTTTTGTGCCGGACCAGATCGGACCCAGTGAATGGGCTTCGTTTTCAGGTAAGTCTGTTATAATGTGCTAGTATGCGATGCATACTAGCACATTATGACTTAAACTGCCGGGGGGACAATTTTTTTTTTTTAAGCTGTTTACTACCGCTTTAAGTGATGATCCACCTTTTCAGAAGTGATTCCATTAACACTACAGCAGATGCTGAACTTGCTGGCCGACAGCTTCTACCTTGCTAACCTTCTTGCTGATAGGTACAATATTAGCTCTCTGCCAGTCATGGGGAACTTCTCCTTTTAGAAGAGATTGATTAAAAAGATCAGTTAATGGTCCAACAACTAGACCTCTATTTCTTTTAGAACTCTGGGATTAATACCATCGGGGCCCATTGCTTTATTAAAGTGGTTGTAAATGCAGAAGGTTTTCTATTCTAGTGCATTAAATGCATTAAGATAAAAAAACCTTCTATGTACAGCAGCCCCCCTCAGCCCCCCTAATACTTACCTGAGCCCCCTCTAGATCCAGCGATATTGCAGAAGTGTCTTGGCTGCCCAGGAGCCCCTCCTCATTGGCTGAGACAGCAGCACGGTGCTATCGGCTCTCGCTGCTGTCAATCAAAGTCAGTCAGTCAATGAGAAGTAAAAGTGGGCAAGGTCCGGGCCTCGGCTCCGTGTCTAAAAGGACACACGGAGCTGTGGGACCCTAGAAGAGGAGGATCTGGGCTGCTCTGTGCAAAACCATTACACAGAGCAGGTAAGTATAACAAGTTTGCTATTTTTAACTAAAAAGACTTTAGTATCACTTTAAGCTTTAACCGAGCCAGCTTCCCTGCTACCTCTGTCTCTAGAAATCCTGGAAATGAACTGTAATAACAAGAACCAATATGATCCTCCAACTTGTTATTGTTAGTACAACTTATTTCTGAGAAAACTGAACAGAAGCAATTGCTTAAATTGTTTGCTACATCCAGGTCTCCCTTAACACAAGTGTTGTGCCCAGTTTTTTCAATTTAGTGACCCCATTGTATTATCTCCTTCAATCTCTGATGTGCCTAAAAAAGGTTTTGTCACCTTTCCTAATAGACTTAGCCATTTCCTCCTATTTCTGTATTTTGGCAGCACTGATAATAATATATTTGGCCTCCCTTTATCTATTTTTTTACACTTCTGTATGAGCTACACCCCTTGGTTCCTTGAATCTTCTATATGTTTTTTTTTCTCCTTTACTATCCTACTTACCTCTTTAGTGAAGCAGATTGTTTTTTCTTCTGTTTACTCTTACTACTTTGCCTGACATTTAATCTAGTTGCCTGAAGGACAGTAGACTTTAATAGGGCCCATTGCCCCACTGAATCTTTTTTTAGAAATCCCTCCATTTCAGCAAAATGTATCCTTTTGAAATCCAAAAGTTTTGTTTTTGTAAAGGATTTTTCAGTTCTTGTTTTAATATTGAACCAAAGACATTGGTGATTGCTAGAACCCAAATTTTCTCCTACCTCAACTTTAGACGGTCAATCCCCATTTGTCAGTACTGGGTCTAGAATATGATCACCTCGGGTTGGTTTTTAGAGAAACCCCATTCAGTGCTATCCCTGCTCCTGCTTGTAATAGCAGTTTGAGAATTCTAGTTAATCTCGGGCATGTTGAAATCGCCCATAATAAAAACCTCTCCCTTCAATGCCATTTGAGTTATCTCATCAGGTATCATGCATGACCTTCAGTCTGTTCTGGGGGCCTATATACCACACCAATTCTAATGCCGCGTACACACGGTCGGACTTTTCGTCTACAAAAGTCAGACGGATGCCGACGGACTAAAGCTGGCTGACAATCCGATCGTGTGTGGGCTTCCCCGGACTTTCAGCGGACTTTTCCAGCCTCAAATCTGACGGACTTTAGATTTGAAACATGCTTCAAATCTTTACGTCGTAACTCCGCCAGACCCAGAAATCCGCTCGTCTGTATGCTAGTCCGACGGACAAAAACCCACGCTAGGGCAGCTATTGGCTACTGGCTATCAACTTCCTTATTTTAGTCCGGTGTACGTCATCAAGTACGAATCCGTCGGACTTTTGTGTGGTCGTGTGTAGGCAAGTCCGTTCGTAAGAAAGTCTGCCGCTAGTCCGCCAAAAGTCAGTCGAAAGTCTGTCGAACAGGCTGTCGGACTTTTGTAGACGAAAAGTCCGACCGTGTGTACGCGGCATAAGGGAAGATCCCACTGTGGTTGGAAGGCTGACTCAGAGGGTTTTGAGTATTTCAATTGTTTTTTGAGTTAATGTTAGCCGTATGCTATTTTTGACACATATGGCAACTCCACGTCCCCACTTCCCTACTCTGTCGTTCCTGTATAGTGTATATCCTGGTATAGTTATTTCCCAGCCATTTGAATCCTTGAACCATGTCTCTGTGTTTGCAACAAGGTCCAAGTTGTCTTTAGACATAAGAGCTGTCAGCTCTCACAACTTGTTGCCTAAACTACGAGCATTAGTGCACATGATGTGACAAACACTGCTGTCTACTGCTGTATTTTTAGCACCCGACCCTTTAACTGAAGTGATCACCCCATCAGCCAAGTCCTTAGCAACACAAACCTTCAAATTTGTTATAACCTGCTGGGGACAGAAATGCTCCTCATCATTTAAGTGCTCTCATTCCTCAGTTTTAATACATGTCCAAAAAATGCCTGAATTCTTTAATAAGAAGCTCAGTGTCCTTGTGTGAGGAATGAAGACCATCTCTTTTGTACAGCTCAATATTAAACCACTGAATAGCATTATGACTAACATAACCGAAACCTTCAGCTCTGCACCAATCCATTAACCAAAAAATGAACTCTGCTATATAATATATTTTCCCTTGTTGTGCATTATGCACAGATAAGATCTCTGAAAATGTAAGAGTATACCCTAACTGGTCAAGATTCTGGCCCAAATTTTGAAAATTCTTCTGTAGAGAACACACATCCTTTTTGGAGAAATCATTTTCGCCAAGGTGCCAAAACAACATCGACTTTGCACTCCTCACTAGCTTTCTTGCCAATATTTAATCTCTCCTAACTGTAACACCAGACAAACACCTAACTTCCTTTGACATTTCCACATGACTTCCTAAAACAAACCTCTTACAATTGAATCACCAACAAGAAGACTTCTCCTTTTAGGAGCCTTATCCACAACCAGTGCTGGGACAAGGTAATCTAGAGCCCAGGGCGAACATGCCAAATTGCACCTTCCCCCTAAGATGTATAAAAAAAATAAAATCAAATACTAATCTGCATGCTTACCCCTAAGCATAAATCCCCCCTCCTCCCAGTACAGATCCCACCCCCCCCAGCCCAAATCCCCCTCCCAGCACAACCCCCCCCCCTCCCCCAGCTCAAATCCTCTCATTTCTCATATGCTCCCGGCACAATCCCCCCCCCAAAAAAATCCCCATCCTACCAGTACAAATTGACCCCCCTCAGCTGAAATCCCCCTCCCAGCTCAACCCCCCCCCCAGCTCAGGTCCTCTCATTCCTCATATGCTCCGAGCACAACCCCCCCCCAAAAAAAACCTCCTACCAGTACAGATCGACCCCCCATCTGAAATCCCCTTCCCAGCTCAACCTCCCCCCCCAGCTCAGGTCCTCTCATTCCTCATATGCTCCCAGCACAATTCCCCCCCAAAAAAAATTCCCCCTCCTAGCACAAATTCTCTCATTCCGACACCAAATCCCCCACAGCACAAGCTCCCCTCCCCCAATCCTCCCCTCCTAGCACAAATGCCCCCCAAACATCCCTACTAGCACAAATCCCCCTCCCCAAAAAATTCCCTCCTAGCACAAATCCCCTCCTCCCCCCACCATATTATCTTTTCTAGCACAAACCCTCCAAAAACCCCCTCCTAGCACAATTCCTCTTCCCCCATCCCTCCTCACAACACAACCACCCCCCCAATCACCACCCCTAGCTCACCTCCCCACATTACCCCTCCTAGAGCAATTCTCTGCCTTGCTGCCCTCCAAATTCTCCCTGCCAACACAAATCCCCCCCAATCTTCTTGTGGTGCCCCCTACACCTCTCATGATACTGCAGTTCCCAGGGTGGCTGTCCCTCCTGCCCACCCCTTGTCCCGGCCCTGTCCACAACACTCGCCTGGTTTGCAATATCAGATACAACAGTTAGTTTTGATAAATCAAATTCTTTCTCAGGAACCTACTTCCTGTCCAGAGAAGGGTTGCCATTCTCACAAGCAGCTATGTTTGCAAACTTTGTATCTGCTGTTAGCCCAAAAGGAACACTATAGGAGTTATGCAGTGTCACACAAAAGCTACATGTTTGCAGTCCACAGGCCTCACTCTTCCAGGCCCAACAGTTGTCCATACTGCCCTTCTCCTTTGCAGTTTTTAAGGAAGAGGTGGCTTTTTGCAAGGCAGCACAACAGAATAAATTGGCATAGGCAGCCTCCTGATCTCAGACTGCAGGGCACAAACCAAGGAATTTGTACAACCAATGTCACCAAGTACTCTAGGACTCTGCATACAAATGTGTCAGCAACCCAACTTCTAAAAGGTAACATGAAAAACAAATACAGAGCAAGCATTGCACTGAAGTAAAAAAGACAACTAGACTGAACTAAACCAGAAAGATATGTACTTAAAGTGGTGTTCCGGCCGAAATTATACTTTTTAAATAAAAATACCCCTATAATACACAAGCTTAATGTATTCTAGTAAAGTTAGTCTGTAAACTAAGCTCTGTTTTGTTAGTTTATAGCAGTAGTTTGTTATTTTATAAACTTACAGCAGGCCGTGACCATCTTAAGTGTGGGCATCTGAAGCCAGACTGTATTTCTTCCTGGATCTCATCCTTGCAGATCTTGCACATGCTCAGTGCAGCACAAGCAGTGTAATAGGTTTCAGGTCAGGTTTCCATAGCAATGGCAGTTTCAGAGGAAGTTGCTGCCCCTTCCCAGGAGGCATTGCAAACAGGAAATGATGCGATGGGCCGCGGCCAGGGAGGAGGAAGTGAAAAATGAATACAGCAGATACACAGTAGGTGCTGAGAAAAAAAATAAAAAAAATATCCAATTTGTTTAAAGTGCACAGTTTAGTGAGGGATGCTGAAGAGTTGTAAAAGTGGGTGGAACTCCACTTTAAACCCAAACACAGGTACTAAATAAAGATAGTTGGCTCTCTCCAAACTCCTGCTGTTTTCAAACTACTGCTGTCCAAACTATGCACTTCCGTCCTGCTTATACTGTCACATTTCATGTATTGCCACAGTTTAGTGCTATGGTGTCTTCTGTGTAAGAAATAAAAAAAATTGGCTGATACAACAATCTACTCTAAATGTATATGGTTATTCCTGCGCTATCATGTGTGTTACAGCGGAGCTACTGGAAAAGCTGCCTGCACTGAATAGGGTACAACCGGACCCTGCTAGCAAATGAATGTAATAATAGGATGGTGCTGCGCTAATCCTAGCATAAACAAAAATTATATTCAGATAATACCCTGTTTCCCCGAAAATAAGACCTAGCGTGATTGTCGGTGATGGCTGCAATATAAGCCCTACCCCCCCCAAATAAGCCCTAGTTAAAGTCCTTGTAGGTCTTATTTTTAGGGTAGGGCTTATTTTCGCTGAAACAGGGTAGGGCTTATTTGGGGGGTAGGGCTTATATTGCAGCCATCACCGACAATCACACTAGGTCTTATTTTCGGGGAAACAGGGTAGTACCAATCAGCTGCAGTGCTAAATAAACATACTTAGGTGTGGATAAAAATAAATGAATACCAAAAAGTTTTAAATAATATGTGACCAATCCTGCATATAAACCAAACAATAAATAAGAAAGTGCAGACATAGTATATATAATAACTAACAGTTAATATCCATATCTAAAAGTTACAAATTTATCAAAAAGGTGTAAAGATTGCTGTAGGAATAGATCCGCCTATATAAAGTGCAAAATGTCCAATGTAAATGGTAAATTCCTGTGTGTAGCATGCACACAACAGGTATAGAAATCAAAGTGTCTTGTGCAGTAACAAAATCCACGTGACTGATAATGCAAAAAGATTTCAAATCAATCAAAGTGAGTGAGCATATGAAAGTCCTCCTTCACAAAGTGAAACTGACTTCCTAGCATGCACAGATTACAGTGAAGTGCTCAGGTAAATCAAAATAGTGCTCCTCTTCGTGTTCAAACAAGTGTCTACAAATGAGAATATACTGTATGCCTGCCCCATGTGCATATATAATTACAAAAAAAAGAAATGTAAAGATTATAGAATCTTTTTAATATTTATGTAGCTTTATTTTAAAAAATATATACCTCTTTAAACTCTTTATACTTTTTTACGTGGCACTTCTTTTTAAAGGATGACAACACTTACAGTCAGGTCCATAAATATTGGGACATCGACACACTTCTAATCTTTTTGGCTCTATACACCACCACAATGGATTTGAAATGAAATGAACAAGATGTGCTTTAACTGCAGACTTTCAGCTTTAATTTGAGGGTATTTACATCCAAATCAGGTGAACGGTGTAGGAATTACAACAGTTTGTATATGTGCCTCCCACTTTTTAAGGGACCAAAAGTAATGGGACAATTGGCTGCTCAGCTGTTCCATGGCCAGGTGTGTGTTATTCCCTCATTATCCCATTTACAACGAGCAGATAAAAGGTCCAGAGTTAATTTCAGGTGTGCTATTTGCCTTTGGAATCTGTTGCTGTCATCTCTCAATATGAGATCCAAAGAGCTGTCACTATCAGTAAGGCAAGCCATCATTAGGCTGAAAAAACAAACCGATCAGAGAGATAGCAAAAACATTGGGTGTGGCCAAATCAACTGTTTGGAACATCTCTAAAAAGAAAAAACGCACCAGTGAGCTCAGCAACACCAAAAGGGAGATCATTGAAAACAACTGTGGTGGATGACAGAAGAATTCTTTCCCTGGTGAAGAAAACACCCTTCCCAACAGTTGGCCAGATCAAGAACACTCTCCAGGAGGTAGGTGTATGTGTGTCAAAGTCAACAATCAAGAGAAGACTTCACCAGAGTGAATACAGAGGGTTCACCACAAGATGTAAACCATTGGTGAGCCTTAAAAACAGGAAGGTCGGATTAGAGTTTACCAAACAACATCTAAAAAGGCCTTCACAGTTCTGGAACAACATCCTATGGACAGATGAGACCAAGATCAACTTGTACCAGAGTGATGGGAAGAGAAGAGTATAGAGAAGGAAAGGAACTGCTCTTGATCCAAAGCATACCACCTTATCAGTGAAGCATGGTGGTGGTAGTGTCATGGCGTGGGCATGTATGGCTGCCAATGGAACTGGTTCTCTTGTATTTATTGATGATATGACTGCTGACAAAAGCAGCAGGATGAATTCTGAAGTGTTCCGGGCAATATTATCTGCTCATATTCAGCAAAATGCTTCAGAACTCATTGGACGGCGCTTCACAGTGCAGATGGACAATGACCCGAAGCATACTGCGAAAGCAACCAAAGAGTTTTTTAAGGGAAACAAGTGGAATGTTATGCAATGGCCAAGTCAATCACCTGACCTGAATCTGATTGAGCATGCATTTCACTTGCTGAAGAAGACAGTTGCAGTAGAGGCCTGGCAGAGCATCACCAGCGAGGAAACCCAGCGTCTGGTGATGTCTATGCCTTCCAGACTTCAGGCTGCAATTGACTGCAAAGGATTTGCAACCAAGTATTAAAAAGTGAAAGTTTGATGGATGATTGTTAATCTGTCCCATTACTTTTGGTCCCTTAAAAAGTGTGAGGCACATATACAAACTGTTGTAATTCCTACAACGTTCACCTGATTTGGATGTAAATACCCTCAAATTAAAGCTGAAAGTCTGCAGTTAAAGTGCATCTGATTTGTTTCATTTCAAATCCATTCTGGTGGTGTATAGAGCCAAAAAGATTAGAATTGTGTCAATGTCCAAATATTTATGGACCTGACTGTAGCTGCCATTGTACTCCTGCTGGGCTTCTAATGTGTCCCCGCGCCTTTAATGAGGAATGGGCTCCCTCCAAGCATATGTGCTGTTAATTTATCCACTGCTATATATGCTCCACCTTGGAGACTCTCAAATATAATAGTTAGGACTGCACTTTGCAGAGGAGCTTTGACAAGGCAGTATGGCTTCCACATATATTTGCAAATGTGTGCAACGCAACATTTGTTCTTAACGTAAAGTGTTATGCCCTGTACACACGGTCGGAATTTCCGATGGAAAATGTCAGATCGGAGCGTGTTGTCGGAAATTCCGACCGTGTGTGAGCTCCATCGGACATTTTCCATCGGATTTTCCGACACACAAAGTTGGAGAGCAGGAGATAAAATTTTCCGACAACAAAATCCGTTGTCGGAAATTCCGATCGTGTGTACACAAAGCCGACGGACAAAGTGCCACGCATGCTCAGAATAAATAAAGAGATGAAAGCTATTGGCCACTGCCCCGTTTATAGTCCCGACGTACGTGTTTTACGTCACCGCGTTCAGAACGATCGGATTTTCCGACAACTTTGTGTGACCGTGTGTATGCAAGACAAGTTTGAGCCAACATCCGTCGGAAAAAATCCTAGGATTTTGTTGTCGGAATGTCCGAACAAAGTCTGACCGTGTGTACGGGGCATTAGACAGTGCAAATTGTTTTTCAGGATAGCTGGTAAGTGGTGCCTCCTTATATCAGGTGTCCTCATCAGAGTGCCGTTTAACATTATGAGTACGCATCAGAGTCCCCCTTTATATCAGGATCCCCATCAGAGTGCCCTCTTACATCAAGGTCCCCATCAGAGTTCCCTCTTACATCAAGTGCCCCCATACAACAGGTGTCCGCATCAGAGTGCCCCCTTACATCAGGTGTCCTCATCAGAGTGCCCCCCGTACATAACCTGAACCCTTCATAGTGCCCCCTTACATCAACTGTCCCCATCAGAGTGCCCTCTTACCTTGGGTATCCCCATCACAGTATCCCCGTATAATGGATTGTCCCAATCAGAGTGCCTCCTTGCATCAACTGTCTGCATCACATCAGAGTGCTTTCTTACATCAACTGCCCCCAATGAGACTGGGTCACGGTTCAGTGAATGCACTCTCAGAGACCTGGGTGGGTGCAACTAAAATCTGGGGGGCACAGGCCACCCCAACACCCCCCTAGATCCGGCCCCGGTGACAACCCTGGAAGTGATGCACTTATGAGGGGGTCTCACTGCACACCGCTTGAGCCAGAGAAGCTAGAAGAAGATAGCAAAAGGGCACATGACTGTTAATAAAGTTTAATAACAAAAATGTACTCTTAATTCTTTATTATAAAAATGGAAACCATTTTCACATTCAGCCATGCCTTAGCTGAGTATCTTTGATTGTTGATGTCTTTGCTTTACAACTGTTTTAACACATTGCAAATCTTTGCATCCGATGCGAGGTGTTTAAAGCAATATTTCTATGAAATCATACATGCCTGGCACACAGAACATCGCTTTTGGCTCCATCAACTATACAGCCACAATTGTGTGATACTTGCTTAGCTCACATCCGATTTGTCTTAGAATATCTTGCAGACGTCCTACAATTTTTGTGCCCACTGGATGGCACTGTTCCATGTCTGTAGATGATTCATCATAAGCCAGCCAGACCATATGATAATCCTTTCTCACCTGTGAATGCCTCCATTGCATACATTCATATTGTTCTGAAATCTTCTCCAGCTGTAATTACAGCTTATAGTGTAGTGGTCCATTCATTTTTTTTTTTACAGCACAATTTTATTTGTTTGCCTTTTAAAATGTTGCCGGCCACTGGAAGCAGAATGAGAGACAGTATGCTGAAAAGTGCAATAACACACAGCGACCAATCAGAAATAATCTTTCAATGCCCATTCATTCTTGTTTTCTGGCTTGTAAAAAAAGAATATGCATCTAAACATAAAAAGAAGACTGTGCTATTGTTCTCATGGACACCGCGTGGACCTCTTTGGTGCAGTGCATTCTCAAAATTCTGCATACTGCTTACCTGCAACCCTGCTATAGGGACTAATAATGGCATGTGTGAAAAGCACAGACGGTGCTTCTTAAAGCTAAACTCCAGGCAGACATAAAAGGCACACATTAATTCAGCTCTGTAATCAATAATACAGTGGAACCTCGGATTACGAGCATAATCCGTTCCAGGAGAATGCTCGTAATCCAAAGTACTCGCATATCAAAGCGAGTTTTCCCATTGAAGTCAATGGAAATGAAAATAATTTGTTCCGTATTGACTTCAATGGGATGCAATACTGCATACGGCCAGAGGCAGGGGGCGCCGGAGAGCCTTGGAAACAGACGAAAAGGCCCGAATACACTTCGGCTGACCTCGGCAAACCTCGGAAAGACTTCCTACACGAGATTTGCCGAGGTCAGCCGTGCTGTACTTGGGTCTTTCCGTGCATTTCTGAACGTGATGTTCGGCTCCCCACCTTAGGCCAAAAGCGGTACTGCACACTGCTTTGGCCTGAATCGTGCTGTGTGAGACAACACTAGCAAACCGAGTTACGATTTTTAAAAATACAGTGCTTGTATTGCGAAACGCTCGTTAACCGCGTTACTCACAATCCGAGGTTCCACTGTACATAATTTAACCCCTAGGCGCTGAATGCACGCGAATATGCAGCCTCTCGGCAGCCGGGCGTGGATGCTGAGCGACCACATATTTGCGTGCATTAGCGCCAATAGAGCTGTGCCAAAAGCGCGCTCAGGGAACAGTGACCGGCGGCTCACGAGAAGCTCCTGTTCATTGCGTTACGATCATGTCACAGCTCCCAACTGTCCCTGATTTCGAGGGACCTGATTTGGAGCAATGTCCCTCTGTCCCTAATTCCTCCTCATTTGTCCCTCATTTTGGTCTGATCTATATAGTTGTATATAAAATGCACTTTTTATCTATCAAAAAGTGTTTCCCAGTGCTAAACCTTTCATCTGATTTCTAAATTGCTGCATTTGTAAATTCCAAAAGCCAATATAAATGAACAGTAGTGGTGGCAAAAGCACTTGTGGGTTCAACAAATCTTGTTTTTTTGTACAATTCTCCTTTAAGGGGGCGTGGCAAGGGGTGTGTCCTATGCCTGCATACTTTTGCTGATAGGTGTCCCTCATTCCTAACTCAAAAAGTTGGGAGGTATGTCATGTGACCGTTGTGACAGCCAATCTCGGCAGTCACATGGTCGCAAGCCCCGCCTCCTGGATTTCACAACCCCTTAAAGTGTTGGTGGGAGCCAAAGGGTCAAGGTCAAGACTTGAAAAAAGGGTATAGTTGGACTTTACTGGTACAAAAGAGGGCATACGCATAGCTATAGATATAAAAAAAGTTAACACAAAGTATTTTACAGGTTTGAAATCACAGAAAAAAACCAAGCAGAACAAGGAGCCAATCAGTTTTGCTGCAGTGTAAGGAGCATGCTGATGGAAGAGAGAGCAGAATGACAGAAAGATGAGCTTGACGGTGTGATGCTTCTTCTTTCACTGTCCAGTCACAGGCTTCTAGGAAGGTGGTTGGTTGTAGTACGTCTGCCAACAGCAGACCGTTCCTTCAAGCAGGCAGGAAACCATAGAAGACTATTCTGTCCCCTTTATGATCTCCAGGCAGCCATCTTGGGGAGGCCTGAATCCCCTATTGGAAATTGCACAAGATTTGGGCGTCCATATTGACTCAGTAATCTTTAAATAGCAGGTTCTGCATCATTTGGCATGCCCATAGTACAAGACTTCCCTACTTGTTAGGGAGAGAGTAGAAGTAGCAATAGGGAGAGATATCTGTTGAGGAGAGAAAGAATAGATTTCCCATTATAGTGGGTTTCCTCTGTTAGCTTCTCAGAATAGTCTCTCACCATCAGCCAGATATCTGCAGAGGCTTTCAGGGATCGCATTGTGCCGCAGTGATAATATAACTCCTCCAAGGGAATCACTCCTCTGCTGAAATTTTTCACAGCAGCCGAACAGCACCTGCATCCAATCAGATGCAGGCACTGGTCAGGTTTTCTGACAGTCAGCTCCCAGCAGCCCAACTTTGGGTGTTCGCCCATCAGGACTGCTATCGTGGATGGAGGAACCTGTTGGACTTCTTTTGTTCAGCCCACAGGCTGACCGAAATAAATCTATAAGTGTATAGCATGCATAACAGAGTGGTAGGGGAGCATAGTGAAGGTGAGTATAAGTGGGTCAGGGGAAACTTTCAAAGGGCTCTTTCACACTTGTGATGGAGGGGTTCACGCTACCGTGATTTCAGATGCAACTTGAGTTGCACAGAATAGCATGACAATGGATTAGAATCAAAATATAGGGAATGGCGCTGTGTTAAAACAAGAAGTGTAAACTATAAAATATTACTAAAATTTTTTAAAAGTGACAGGTGTTCTAGTGCGTGATGCAATCCCTTCTTAAAAAAGTGCAGTATTTAAACAACCAAATAATCAATATATATTATATAAAGTGATCAATTCTTAATTAGTGGCAGAGAAAATGATCAGCTGTATATACAAGCAATACCAATCTCATCTAATAGGCAAACTCATACCTTATCTTATAGAGCATGTGTTAAAGGTGACTTATATAAATCCACTGATTAAAAATATAAAGTGACAAGTGCCAAATTGTGCTCTGTATATAAAAGATGGTTATCAAACCGTTGTGCAATAATGTGCAAAAAACAATAAAAATTGTGAATCATCGTTTATATATGCAAATCATCAACTGTATATCCAAGTCCCATGTACTATTTAGTAAAAAATGTTCATAACAATAATGCAATGTGCAGTGCAACAAATTCCCATAGAAATCATATAACGTGTTTTCCAAAAAGATTCTCCTTTGATAATGAAGAGCCGTGCAGTAGTTATAGGCAATCTCCCCCCAATGTGATTGCACTCACCTGCAGGGGTATGAGCGTATGATGTTAATCCTGTTAATCTCTACGGTTCTACGGATGCCGGTATCCTTCCACGTGGCCCAATCCAAATCCGCAGCTCGCAGGGAGGGAGGAGATGGGGACTCACTGTCCCTTACTATGGTACAGGTCCCAGCTGGACATCCACTTTAGTATGTTAGAAATAAAAATAAAAAGTTCCACATAGCGTGACTCTGTTTATAAGTAATTAATTTATTTGTGTTAAACAGTCCAACACAAAGAATGAATCCACACTGACAGATAAAAATGCTAAAAAATGGTGTATTAAAAGGGGAGAGGGAGCTCGCAGGCTCATAAACTCTCCACACGATCCGGGGACGTAGCGCTACTATGAACCGCCACTTGCGTTCCACCGGTCGGGTTTCCGGAACCACGATACACGGAAGTGACGTTGTGCGTGCCAAGATAGTCCCACCTTACGTGTTTCATCATACGGACGTCATCGGAGAGCGCCTCCGATGACGTCTGTATGACGAAACGCGTAAGAGCGCCTCCGATGCCGTCCGTATGACGAAACGCGTAAGACGGGACTATCTTGGCATGCACAACGTCACTTCCGTGTATCGTGGTTCCGGAAACCCGACCGGTGGAACGCAAGCGGCGGTTCATAGTAGCGCTGCGTCCCGGATCGTGTGGAGAGTTCATGAGCCTGCGAGCTCCCTCTCCCCTTTTAATACACCATTTTTTAGCATTTTTATCTGTCAGTGTGGATTCATTCTTTGTGTTGGACTGTTTAACACAAATAAATTAATTACTTATAAACAGAGTCACGCTATGTGGAACTTTTTATTTTTATTTCTAACATACTAAAGTGGATGTCCTGCTGGGACCTGTACCATAGTAAGGGACAGTGAGTCCCCATCTCCTCCCTCCCTGTGAGCTGTGGATTTGGATTGGGCCACGTGGAAGGATACCGGCATCCGTAGAACCGTAGAGATTAACAGGATTAACATCATACGCTCATACCCCTGCAGGGGTAGAGTGCTCCGGTGAGTGCAATCACATTGGGGGGAGATTGCCTATAACTACTGCACGGCTCTTCATTATCAAAGGAGAATCTTTTTGGAAAACACATTATATGATTTCTATGGGAATTTGTTGCACTGCACATTGCATTATTGTTATGAACATTTTTTACTAAATAGTACTTGGGACTTGGATATACAGTTGATGATTTTCATATATAAATGATGATTCACAATTTTTAATGTTTTTTGCACATTATTGCACAACGGTTTGATAACCATCTTTTATATACAGAGCACAATTTGGCACTTGTCACTTTATATTTTTAATCAGTGGATTTATATAAGTCACCTTTAACACATGCTCTATAAGATAAGGTATGAGTTTGCCTATTAGATGAGATTGGTATTGCTTGTATATACAGCTGATAATTTTCTCTGCCACTAATTAAGAATCGATCACTTTATATAATATATATTGATTTTTTGGTTGTTTAAATACTGCACTTTTTTAAGAAGGGATTGCATCACGCACTAGAACACCTGTCACTTTTAAAAAATTTTAGTAATATTTTATAGTTTACACTTCTTGTTTCAACACAGCGCCATTCCCTATATTTTGATTCTAACCTCTCTGGGGTAACACTGAGGTGTTCCCTACTCACATAGGGGGGCAGCAGTGGCTTAATAGTCTAAAAGCGCGGATCCATTGATAGATTTAGCATGACAATGGAAATCACATCGTTTTTAATGGTGTCTGTTCACATCAATGCGACTCAGCTCAGAGTGATTTTGGAAAAGGTTTCTGTGCTACTTTAGCGTGATTCCAGAGCAATTTTGTCCCCATAGAATATTCAGACCCTATCCAAGTAGCATCAAAGTAGCATCCAAGAAGAACTACAGAGATCGCACTGAAAGTCGGATCAACATCAGATTGCTGCAGTGTGAACCTAGCCTTAGGCTGCTTGCACACGGGCGTATTAAAGGAGAAGTATGAACAAAGCTTTTTTGGCCCTATTTCTCCTGTGGGTCACAGGAGGTAGTTCTGCACTCCTGTGACCCATATTCAGTCGTCAGCAGGCTAAAGTCAGCTGACGTCCCTCAGATAGTCCAGACTCTGGAAGGATCCCGAATTTAATAGCAGGATCCACCCAGATGCCTGAGAGACAGCTGGCTCAGCCTCTCAGCATGCAGTTGACAACCTGAGCCAGCCGATCCCATCCCCTCCACAGCCCGGCGTGCCAGTGAGCGCTGGAGGGGCAGAGCAGAGGGCCGGTAACTGACAGTCACCGTCTCTCTGCTCACTGAAGACCGCAAACTGAGCGATCAGCCGTCTTTGAACGCCCAGTTCTCAGTCTTAGAGGTGGCAGGGGACAGATGCAGTGTTGAACCGATGATGCACCCAGCTAGGTGAGTATAATTGTTTTTTAAATCTCTTTTAAGGAGCTGGACATAATCCAACATAAATATGCTGATTTTGGCACGCAAATATATTTGCATGCATTTAGGCTTTAGAGGCACGAGCATGTAAACTCACTCATAATAATTTATTCTAGCCACTCAAATTCGTTTACACACATATGCGTGTAGCGCCCCCTTACATGGGCTGTTAGGTAAATTTAGTATGGGGCTTCCACTGTAGCCACAAGAGCCAGAATTGTTTAGTTTGGTCTGCTTAAGACTCCACAGGTTCGGAGTTTCTGGTGATTAGGGCAGGAGGATTCAAATTCCTGGCTTGAATATTTAGTAGGGTCTATCCAATCCCTGGGGAGGTGTGCTCAGATGGTAGATGGGTTCCTGTTAAATATGTTGGAATCCAGAGGAGGGGGTCTTTCCCCTATGTGGGAATGAATCTATGAGCTCCAGGGGCTACTTGCCCTGGAGCATTTCTGGGCTGGACCTTTGCTGTTGGGACCACGGATGCTTTGGGACCCCGTGAGTAAAGCTCCTTTTTTCGTGCTGAGGTTTCATTGTCTTCTGCTTTGAAAGTGGAATACCTTAGTCTTCTAAGTCTTGCTCTACATTTTTGTTTTCGAACTCCGCTTTATTAGGTGATATAAAGGCTATCATCAAGAGCTGAATCGACAATGTGGGTATTAGTAATCTCCGTATAGTGAGAGAGACAAAAGGGTGCATTGTTAACAATTTGAGGAGCAGCAATATTCTTTCTTCAAGGAGTGAACAACAATGCAGCAAAATAAAACTAGAGGGCAATGGCTATTAACATTCGTTGCAACACTTTAAAGATAAAAAAGGCAAAAGAACTGAAAATTGAATGGTCCACCACAGCCATAGCCCAGGGGAACCACAAGGAACAGGCATTGTTGGGAACCTTCAATATGCCTGCAATGTTGGGAACCTTCAATATGCCTGCAATAATCAGAGGGAAAGGTGGAGAGGAAGGAGGGGAAAGGGAAAGGAGGAAAGAAGGGGGAGCAGTTCTGTGGTCTGTGACAGCAACAAAACCAAGAGCTCAAACAACAAAGTTAAGGTGTTAGTAATGGCTCCAAAAGGGTGGCATCAAACCCAGGGGGTAGGTACTTATCAGCCAGGGATGCCAAATATTAGTGTACTTTCGAACCTTATCATGAAGCGTTGCCTCAATTTTACCGTGAGTCATCGCCTGGGTAATTCGGTTCTTCGCAGCATCACATCACACACAGTACCGGCTTCTTCCAGGCTCTACATAGCTATTGTCTGCTTTGCGGCAGTCCTGACCGAGAAGAAAAGGAGTCATTCATTCCTAGTCAGCTTTTTTTTTGGGGGGGGGGGAGTAATTTAGAAGAGCTTCTCGTGGGTGGGACATGTGTATCAAATTATGATAATAAAATGGAAAAGATTTCCACCCAATATAACTGCACTATCAAACACATCCACCAGGTATGTAAGTATGTGCCAATCTCCCCACAACCCCGGAAGCAGGCGGATGGGTAGCACACACCTCCTGATCCTGTGCGTTACCTAGTACCAGCTCGATAACATGTTTCCAGGGCCCCTTTGTTTGGAGAGACTCTATGGGTCATTTGCCAAATGTCTAATGAGTCTTCATGTGTCAGGTCCAAGTACAGGTCAGTATTCCACTTTGCCGCTGGGGGGTGGGGGGGTCGCTAGGAACGTTACATAAAATGTAGATATGACTGCTTTTAAAAAAAAAAAAAAGATTACTACTTTTGTATGTGGGCCATATGAGCATGGCCAATCATATGTGGACATGACACCCGCGTTCTATAACTCTACATTTTTTTTGGTGCATGGTCCCTAGCTGTGCCCATATAGACTGTCCTAGCTGATCACTATCACTTTGGTGACTACTTTTACTAATAAGAAGAGAGAAGTGTCCTCCATTAGCATCCTGTTAAACTTTGGAGTAACCTGCTTTACTCCCAGGTCCCCTACCCAAGTTTTACCAGCAATCATAGGTGTGCACAGCCTATTGCATTAGGGTGTGCACCTCAAAGCTCAAACACATACACTATATTACCAAAAGTATTGGGACATCTGCCTTTACACACACATGAACTTTAATGGCATCCCAGTCTTAGTCTGTAGGGTTCAACATTGAGTTGGCCCACCCTTTTGCGGCTATAACAGCTTCAACTCTTCTGGGAAGGTTGTCCACAAGGTTTAGGAGTGTGTCTATAGGAATGTTTGACCATTCTTCCAGAAGCACATTTGTGAGGTCAGGGACTGATGTTGGAGGAGAAGAGAAGGCCTGGTTTACAGTCTCTGCTCTAATTCATCCCAAAGGTGTTCTATCACAGGTATCGTCAACCTCCGGGCCCTGGCCTTTCTGCAGCCAGGGCTGCAGGTGGCCGGCATGAGACACTGAGACACCTGGACACCTTTTTATCCACTGATGTGGATAAGAAGGCCTGGCTCGCAGTCTTCACTCAAATTCATCCCAAAGGTGTTCTGTCGGCTCTTGCTTTGTGTACTGGTCCAAATCATTTGGTGGAGGGGGGATTATGGTGTGGGGCTGTTTTTCAGGGGTTGACCTTGGCCCCTTAGTTTCAGTGAAGGGAACTCTAAAGGCGTCAGCATACCAAGACATTTTGGACAATTTCATGCTCCAACTTTGTGGGAACAGTTTTAGGATAGCCCCTTCCTGTTCCAACATGACTGCGCACCATTGCACAAAGCAAGGTCCATAAAGACCTAGATGAGCGAGTTTAGGGTGGAGGAACTTGACTGGCCTCCACAGAGTCCTGACCTCAACCCGATAGAACACCTTTGGGATGAACTAGAGCGGAGACTGCGAGCCAGGCCTTCTCCTCCACATCAGTGCCTGACCTCACAAATGCACTTCTGGAAGAATGGTTAAACATTTCCATAGACACACTCCTAAACCTTGTGGACAGCCTTCTGGGAAGAGTTGAAGCTGGTATAGCTGCAAAGGGTGGGCCAACTCAATTTTGAACCCTACAGACTTATGCCCCGTACACACGATCTGATTTTCCGACGGAAAATGTGCGATAGGACCTTGTTGTCGGAAATTCCGACCGTGTGTAGGCTCCATCACACATTTACCATCGGATTTTCCGACACACAAAGTTTGAGAGCAGGATATAAAATTTTCCGACAACAAAATCCGTTGTCGGAAATTCCGATCGTGTGTACACAAATCCGACGGACAAAGTGCCACGCATGCTCAGAATAAATAAAGAGATGAAAGCTATTGGCCACTGCCCCGTTTATAGTCCCGACATACGTGTTTTACGTCACCGCGTTCAGAATGATGGGATTTTCCAACAACTTTGTGTGACCGTGTGTATGCAAGACAAGTTTGAGCCAACATCCGTCGGAAAAAATCCTAGGATTTTGTTGTCGGAATGTCCGAACAAAGTCCGACCGTGTGTACGGGGCATAAGACTGGGAGGCCATTAAAGTTCATGTGCATGTAAAGGCAGGCGTCCCAATACTTTTGGTAATATAGTGAATTTATGCACCCAACAATCTAAATAGAATAATATCCATTATTGTTTAGAATCCATTATGGTATAATAACTAACATTTCATTGAATATTCAGAAAACCAACTCAATATTGAACCCTACAGACGAAGACTGGGATGTCATTAAAGTTCATGTACATGTGAAGGCAGGTGCCCCAATACTTTTGGTATTATAGGGTATGGGTGAGTGTGAATGTGTATCTATAGAGCCAGTAGAGCAGTGGACGGTGTTAGTAGGACAAAGATTGGTGTCAGTAGTGCAGTGGATGGTGTCAGTAGTTTTTATTTTTATTATTATTTACAATTTTATTTTTTTAATTATTTTTTTTGCAAGTTTTTTAGGAGCCCTGTTAGAGTGCTTTGGTGAAATATCAGGGGTTTAAACTGCACCACACAGTATGAATAGGGTGTGTCCAGGAGCACTTGGCACACCCACCCTGTGCGCATTCCTATGCCAACAATACATTTACGAAAAGACACCCCTAGACTGTTTATTGAGCAAGAGTGGATGGATGACAGCTATGTGCCTGGTTGCCCTGCACTGATTAGATCCAGCAGCCCCTACATGTAGTGCTACATGTGTACAAATTATACCAATAAACTCATATCCGAATGCAGGTTTGGCTTTTTTTTTTATTTTTTTTTTATGTCCTTGAACACTGCTCAAAAATATGAATCAAAATGCCACAATGTGCATGGATGTTGTGGATGTTGGCTGAAGTAGAGCTGCATTCAGAGAGATCAAACAAAAAAAAAATTAAAAGTTGAGGTTTTTTTTCTGCCCCTGTGCATAAGGCCTGATAAATGTTATAATTATTCGATTTTTTTTCTAAAGCAATTCTTATACTATGTGCAAAATGTCACCTTTTAATCATAAATAATTGCTTTATAGTGAAAACTATGTGAAAAAATCTTACCATTGAATTGCAAATGATATAACTAAGTAATGTGTGATTGTTAATTAGGTGATTCTTTTTTTAATCTGACATAATATAACAATAATTCTGTACAACTAAGACAGTCGGCCTTATCAAATAATGCAAAGAGAAATGTGCAAAGTGCCGTACTCCAAACCAACTAATCGCAGCTCATCATTCATTGTTCTAACTAATCTGGATTCATGAAAGTGACACCTGATTGGCTGGCACGGGTTAATGTTCTTTCTGAATCATTATTGTTTGGTAAAGGGAATGTGTGACCAAGGAATGAGAGCCTGGACTTGCAGAAGTAATTAGATAACTTATCATGTTTTTCCTGTCTGTCTGTGTCTAGATTCATGTTAAAATCTAATAATAAATTCAGTCTGCCTCTGGCCATTTTTAATAATTATCTCCACTGTCCAGGCATTGAGCAGTGCCGAGAGATCCTGACTCTATGCGGTATTCTACTGTAAAGTTCGTAGATTTAAATTGGAAGTGCCAAAACCACTCTTTTTCCACTGCTAATTACTCTATAATGACAGCATGAATCTAAAAAGTAAAAGAGGTCACTAAATTTCTTCTGTCTGCTTGAAAGTCCCACGATCTTGCCTCATTCTTGGCAGATTTGCTTCAAATAGCACCTGTCATTATGTTATGCTGTTTTAACTGCTGTTGAAAATCAAGTTCAAGCATGCCTGCCTATACCTTCAGGTCTTCTTAAAGACACCCTGTCATCAACATGTAGTAGGGCAGGAGTCATGGGGTGGTAGCCATGTCCTTCATGCTTCCCTCCTTGTTGGGCGCCAAGCTATGGGTGATGTCACTAGCCAGGTATTTCAACTGTTGTTGTCGGCGCTCTTTCCTCTGCCCTGAAGCCTGCTGCTGGGAAGATCACCTGACGAATGCACCCTGAGAATAGGTAAGTACAAGCATCTTCCTTCTACAGGGTAGTTAGTATAGGAGTTAGAAGGGGGGGGGTTTGGGAAGTGGGGGAAGGTTTAAATTGATCTGAAGAGACCAAGATAAACTTTTTTGGTTCAGATGGTGTCAAGCGTGTGTGGTGGCAATCAGGTGAGGAGTACAAAGACAAGTGTGTCTTGCCTACAGTCAAGCATGGTGGTGGGAATGTCATGGTCTGGGGCTGCAGGAGTGATGCCGGCACTGGGGAGCTACAGTTCATTGAGGGAACCATGAATGCCAACATGTACTGTGATCTACTGAAGCAGAGCATGATCCCCTCCCTTCGGAGACTGGGCTGCAGGGCAGTTTTTCAACATGATAACGACCCCAAACACACCTCCAAGACGACCACTGCCTTGCTAGAGAAGTTGAGGGTAAAGGTGATGGACTGGCCAAGCATGTCTCCAGACCTAAACCCTGTTGAGCATCTGTAGGGAAGGTGGAGGAGCGCAAGGTCTCTAACATCCACCAGCTCTGTGATGTCGTCATGGAGGAGTGGAAGAGGACTCCAGTGACAACCTGTGAAGCTCTGGTGAACTCTATGCTCAAGAGGGTTAAGGCAGTGCTGGAAAATAATGGTGGCCACACAAAATATTGACATTTTGGGCCCAATTTGGACATTTTTATTTAGGGGTGTACTCACTTTTGTTGCCAGCAGTTTAGACGTTAGTGGCTGTGTGTTGAGTTATTTAGAGGGGACAGCAAATTTACACTGTTATACAAGCTGTATACTCACTACTTTACATTGTAGCAAAGTGTCATTTCATCAGTGTTGTCACATGAAAAGATATAATAAAAAAAAAATTAAAAATGTGAGGGGTGTACTCACTTTTGTGAGATACTGTAAATGGGACTTGGTTGACTAAATCAACTTTTGGCTTCTTGCTTCCTATATTTTCTGGATACTCCAACAGTGAGATCTCCTTGGCAAAAATCCCAAGTCTGTTCCTGTCTACAATCAAAGAAACTGTACAGCTCCAAAAGCTGACACTTATTCTCAACTTTCTATTCCGAGATGCAGGCACAGTCTTCACTCACAGTCTACTAAGCATTGAGGAACAATTTCAGCACACCAGGTTCACCAGCCCCTGTACTGATGGTTAGCGTCAGATGCATTTGCATTCCAATACAAGTCCGTTAGAATGCAATACCCATTGAAGTAGATCAAATGCAAGTCAGAAGGAAATCAACTATAGGTCAAATGCGGCTGTGAATACATTTCGAATGATCTCAGAATCATCAACACGAGCCTAGGTCCCACAGACTTCTTTTATTTCTCATGCAATAGTCCAATATTTGTATAGAAACATGCTGTGCTGATTAATATACCAAACAAAAAAGAAACAACCAAAATAGTGCTACATATAAACCTGTGAATAATTATGATCCAAAATCATCATATAACAGTCGTTCGTACAAATGTCCGTGAATAAGGTTGTGATACAATCCACCAATCGCAATTAGGTCCACATAAATAGTTCAGTTCAATGAGAACTAATTGTGTGATGATAGTACACAACTCCACCAATCCTCTTTTGGGCCCACGCTCACCTTATGGATTGATCCTCATTAGAAAGGTCTTTTTGAGCCTTTAACAAAATCAATCGCCATCCAGTTGGACTCTCTGAAAGTTCATAAAAGCCTCCCCAGAGTTCTCACTTGGTAAATCCAGCTCATCTCAGCTCAGGTGATAACGCATGGTTTAGCGCTCAAAAAGATACAAAAGCTGACATAGTGCTCACTGAGGTATTTTTATTATTTAAAAAAGGAAGAAAATGCATTCACATAGTAACTGATTAAAATCACCCAAATCACTTCCAAAACATTTCAATGCTGCTTCAGTGGAAGGCTCTTATATTGGTAATATACAAATACCTCTGGCTGCATGGAAAAATCCTCTCTAGCAAAGCACTACCAGGCCACGCCCTGTGCACTTCATCGATGTGACATCATCAGGGGCATCAGTACAATTGGTGAATCATATCACAACCTTATTCATGGACATTTATATGAAGGACTGTTATATGGTGAGTTTGGATCATAATTATGCACAGGTTTATATTGGGCGCTATTTTAATTTGTTTGTTGATTTTTTTGGTGTATTCATAGTTCTATACGCATATGTTGAGTGATTTTTCACTTTTGTGCTAGCATCTTTAGTTTAATTTATAAAGGGTGCACAGAGTCACATGAGTCCAATATTTACCCCACCTGGGATCCTCACTCGCTAATGCACTTTGGCCATTAACCACTTCAGCTCTGGAAGGTTTACCCCCCTTCATAACCAGGCCATTTTTTGCGATACGGCACTGCGTTACTTTAACTGAAAATTGCGTAAAAAAAATAAAAAATCGTGTGACACTGTACCCAAATAAAATGTATGTCCTTTTTTTCCCACAAATAGAGCTTTCTTTTGGTGGTATTTGATCATCTCTGTGGTTTTTATTTTTTGCACTATAATCAAAAAAAGACCGACAGTTCTGAAAAAAAAAATATATTTTTTACTTTTTGCTATAAAACACTTTCAAAACACTTTCACAAAAAAAGTAAAAAATCGAATTAATTCATAAACTTCGGCCAATATGTATTCTGCTACATGTTTTTGGTAAATAAAATTCCAATAAGTGTATATTGATTGGCTTGCGCAAAAGTTATAGTGTCTACAAACTATGGGATATATTTATGGAATTTTTATTTATCTTTATTTTATAAATTAGTAATGGTGGTGGTCAGCAACTTATAGCGGGACTGTGATATTGTGGTGGACAAATTGGACACTTATGCCGCGTACACACGATCGAAACTTCGGCCCGCAAAAGACCGATAAGAGTTTTTCGTTGGAAAATGCAACCGTGTGTATGCTCCATCGGTCTTTTGCTGGCGGAATTCCAGCCAGCAAAAGATTGAGAGCATGCTTTCAATTTTTCGGTCGGGAAAAGTTCCTATCCGAAAATGCGATCGTCTGTGGCAATTCCGACGTGCAAAATCCCTACGCATGCTCGGAAACAATTTGACGCATGCTCGGAAGCATTGAACTTCATTTTTTCGGCTCGTCGTCATGTTGCACGTCACCGCGTTCTTGACGGTCGTAATTTCAGCGAACTTTTGACCGTGTGTCTGCAAGGCAAACTTGAGCGAATCCAGTTGGAGAAGCCATCATATCTTTTACCGACGAGAAATCCGCTCGTGTGTACGTGGCATAAGTGACACTTTTAACCAGGGGTGGCCCGTCCATTCCCATCCTATCTACACCACCCCCAATATGATTAATAGATAGATGAATATATGATTAATAGAAAGATTCATGCATAACATGAATCTATCCATGGCCGCCGCGGCTATCACCTATTTATGCGTCTGTCCCCTTTCAGGACGCATGAATTACAGCGGCAAGGGTGTTTTTTTTGAAGCACCTGATTAGAGCCAGAGGCTCTAACAGGCTTCAAAATAGGTCGGACTCATGGCGCAGAGCATTGCGCTCGGGGGTCCCACCTAGGTGTGTTAGAAAAGCAAATGAATATTTGTTTTTCTAACACTGAATCGTCTCTCTGCGAGCCTGATACCTGTTTCCTGATTGACTGAAAGGTCAGGTGATCCTATTGGACGCCTAGGGGAAGGGGGCTGCCTGACACGCTGCCCGCCCGCTTCCTAGATGGGGTAAGTGTGGGGCTTTGATGTCCACTGGAAGGGAGGTGGCTGATTTCCGCCCCCCCCCCCCAAAAGAAAAAAAGCACAAGGCCACCACTGCTTTTGACACTTTTTTGGGAACCAGTGACCCTAATACAGTGATCAGTGCTAAAAATATGCACTGTCACTGTACTAATGACACTGGCTGGGAAAGGGTTAACATCAGGGGAAATCAAGGGGTTAACTGTGTGCCTAACCTGTGCTTGGTTACTGTGTGGGTGGTGCTTGTGCTATGGGAAGGCAGAGATCCGTGTTCCTGCCCCCCTGCAAAGTGCTGCCCTAGGCCTGGGCCTTGTCAGCCTAGGCCAGGATACAGCGTTGACCCGAGATATAAAAAGCTGTCAGAGGGTTCAACTCTCCAACATCTACCTCTAACTGAAATATCAGTTTTAGGACTTACCCTTTAAGAAGAGATTCAGAAATATGACTGCATTTCATTTCTAATTGCAGTTAAGCAGTATAATATAATGACAGGTGTACTTTAAATAAGCCCATTAAGGAATAATGTCATACCTCACTAGTTTTGTATACCTTGTCACTGTGAGTGCTTCAGCCAATATATTTCAGCGCAGAATTTTGATCGTTTTCCGAAATGTGTCTAATTAGTCACTGGTAATTTAAGGAACCATGAACACCTTCAATGAACATTTGCATGAATAAATGATCCAAACCATTCTTCATACTTATTATTTAACATCATTTTATTTAAAAATAATTTTAGAATCACCAGATAGGAACTGAATCATGCAGCAAAATGCTTTGTACAAATTGAATCAGAATTTAATATACAACGCAAACACCGTCTGACATGGTGAGCAGCTGGAGCTGAATTGGGGATTAGAAAACACCTGAATTATTTGGCAAGATAGCCCTAGAAGGTAAGAGATCCAAGTCTGCAGGGGTATGAAAAGCGTGGCCATTTGTTCCATCTCACCCTGACTCCCTGGGAAAAAACGCTTTAGTTTTCTTAGACAGGATCTGTGCTTGTGGTTATATATGTAATATAAAAAAAATATTAAAGCTTAACCACTTTACCCCCTGGAAGATTTTACCCCCTTCCTGACCAGAGCACTTTTTGCGATTTGGCACTGCGTCGCTTTAACTGACAATTGCGCGGTCGTGCGACGTTGCACCCAAACAAAATTGACGTCCTTTTTTTCCCACAAATAGAGCTTTCTTTTGGTGGTATTTGATCACCTCTGCGGTTTTTATTTTTTGCGCTATAAAAAAAAAAGAGCGACAATTTTGAAAAAAAAGCAATATTTTTTACATTTTGCTATAATAAATATCCCCCAAAAATATATATTTAAAAAAAAAATTCTTCAGTTTAGGCCGATATGTATTCTTCTACATATTTTTGGTAAAAAAAAATCACAATAAGCGTATATTGATTGGTTGGCACAAATGTTATAGCGTTTACAAAATAGGGGATAGATTTATGCCTTTTTTATTATTATTATTTTTTTATTAGTAATGGTGGCGATCTGCGATTTTTATCATGACTGCGACATTATGACGGACACATCGGACACTTTTGACACTATTTTGGGACCATTGTCATTTATACAGCGATCAGTGCTATAAAAATGCACTGATTACTGTGTAAATGACACTGGCAGGAAAGGGGTTAAATACTAGGGGGCGATCAAGGGGTTAAGTGTGTCCTAGGGAGTGATTCTAATTGTGGGGGGGTGGGCATCCATTCACATGAAAGCGATCACTGCTGTCAGGGAGCGGTGATCTCTGTCATGTCACTAGGTAGAATGGGGAAATGCCTTGTTTACATAGGCATCTCCCCGTTCTGCGGCTCTGTGACATGATCGCCGGGACACCGGTTCCCGCGGGCATGGTCACGCTGTACGCGGCGGGTGCGTGCAAGCTAGCCCCGCCAATTAAAGGGGATGTACAGGTACGCCCATTTACCCACCGCTGCCAATGTGCCGACGTATATTGGCGTGCAGCTGTCGGCAAGTGGTTAAAGTTGATGTAAACCCACCACTCACCCAGTATAAACTAATGTTGAAACAAAAAGAGAGGGTTTGTTGGGATTTTATATGAAGCACAGCTTAGGGGATAGGAATAGGCAATCACATGTTAATGGATTCAAAACAATTATACATAGAATGATGAAGTAACATAAGCAAGAATAGTTGCCTTGGTCTCTACATGTCCGGGAGCTGCGATGTGCACCGGGGGGCCCCCTCCTTTCTCCCCTTGGACGCGAGGGGTGAGCGGGTACCCGACGCACATCGACGCCACCCCCCTCGCGCCTGATGTTATTCACCAGCGATCAACCATTGCCATTGCCGAGTGACACCTGTGTCCAGGCATTGACCCCGCCCCCTTCTGGTTACGCAGCGTGACGTTGATGGCACACCGCGGCTACCTGTGGCTATATAGGCTTGCACTTGGGTGGAGCACACATCATTTTCACCTCATGTTCACTATTTGGTTTAATTGCCAATACTTTTGCTCACATTCTTTTGATTCGGTTGTGTGAATTCTATCTTCTAGTGCTTCTACTCCCTACCAGGTTTTTTGAGCCTGCATCAAGAAGTCATTTCTAATTGGGGACCACATCATCAGTGATTTCTTTTGCATCACTCCTTTTGCTTCAGTGCGGCCGTGGATCTGCAGCCTCAGCAACCTGGAGATATTTGCTATCCTGGGTACATCCAATACTACCTTTCTACATATCCAACTTATTGTAGGTAAGAATGTTTGGAAAATATTTCATCTCCTCCTCTGCCTCCCCTTTTTTCCCCTCTGTGCCAACCATCTGCTCGCTCTGCAATTTTTTGTTTCAATATAGCTTGATACATATTGCTACTGCTCCTGATGAGTGGACATCTCCACGAAACGCGTAGAGCTACAGCGTCACAATCATGTGATTTTGAGATTGATTATTATGGATGTATCATCATCTTTGACTCAATTATGTTGATTATGAATTGCAACATTTTTTTATTATGTTTATGAAATTATTACCATTATACTGTGAATCATGTTGTCATTATGTACAATAAATTGTGAATATGTTATTCTTGCTTATCATGTTATTTCATCATTCTATGTATAATTGCTTTGAATCCATTAACGTGATTGCCTATTCAATACCCTTATGCCCTGTACACACGAGCGGACTTTTCGATCCAGACTGGTCCGACGGACCGAGTCCGGAGGACAATTCGACCGTGTGTGGGCTTCATCGGACCTGCAGCGGACTTTTTCGGACGAAAATCTGACGGAATTTAGATTTGGAACATGTTTCAAATCTTTACGTTGGAACTCCGCCGGAGCCAGTTCCTATCGAAAAGTCTGCTCGTCTGTATGCTAGTT
Source organism: Lithobates clamitans (assembly GCA_037952925.1). NCBI lineage: Eukaryota > Metazoa > Chordata > Amphibia > Anura > Ranidae > Lithobates > Lithobates clamitans. The sequence goes on along the minus strand of JBBGZY010001338.1, from coordinate 136,556 downwards.
CGATGTACGAAAACCAATGCTAGGGCAGCTATTGGCTACTGGCTATCAACTTCCCTATTTTAGTCCGGTCATACCTCATCACATATGAATCCTACGAACTTTGGTGTGATCGTGTGTAGGTAAGTCCGTTCCTTGGGAAAGTCCGTTGGAAGTCCGGCAAAAGTCAGTCGGATAGTCCGTTGGACTAGTCCAGTCAAAAAGTCCGCTCGTGTGTATGCAGCATTAGCTGTGCTTCATATAAAGTCCCATCAAACCCTCTCTTTTTGTTTCAACACAACAGGGATGGAGGCAGATGAACCTACCCACTTTGTGCCTTATTTAAAGTCCCAAACCCCCCTTTCTCCTCTTCAGTATAAACTAATGGCACAGTATCCTGCATGTATCCCTGCCTTGCAAATGTCACCCCCTTCAGCAGCAGGAGCCCTGCAAAACTCTGGAATCAGTGTTTGGGTCTCTTTGTCAGAGCTCGATGGGCGAAATCGTGATGTCACAAGACTTACCAATAAATTGGTAACAAAAACAAAAAAGCAAAAACAAAGAAACAGATTTTACTTCAATTTTTAGGAAGATAATTGTAAATTTTTGGAAGATAATTGTACATTCTGTCTATTTTCATATTATAGTATAATAAATTGGTAACAACAACAAAAAAAGCAAAAACAAAGAAACAGCTTTTGCTTAAATTTTTGGAAGATAATTGTAAATTTTTGGACGATAATTGTAAATTCTATCTATTTTCATATTATAGTATAATAAATTGGTAACAAACAAAAAAGCAAAAGCAAAGAAACAGCTTTTTCTTCAATTTTTGGAAGATAATTATACATTTTTGGAAGATAATTGTAAATTCTGTCTATATTCATATTATGGTATAATAAATTTGTAACAAAAACGAAAAAGCAAAAACAAAGAAATAGCTTTTGCTTCAAGTTTTGGAAGATAATTGTAAATTTTTAGAAGATAATTGTAAATTCTGTCTATTTTCATATTATAGTATAATAAATTGGTAACAAAAACAAAAAAGCAAAAACAAATAAACAGCTTTCGCTTCAATTTTTAGAAGATAATGTAAATGATGCCTATTTTCATAATATAGTATAATAAATTGGTAACAAAAACAAAAACAAATCGTAGTCTTCGATCAGCTAACCAAAACCTCCTCATCATTCCCAAATTCCGCTACAAAGCAAAGGGAGAACGAAGATTCGCAGTCCAAGGACCTCGACTATGGAATGCCCTTCCAACCAACATCCGCATGGAAGAAAACCACCAGGCCTTCAGGAAAAAACTAAAGACCTTCCTGTTCTAGAAGCTGACTACAGAGTATACATCTAAGGACAACACTCGCAAACCGAGTTAGGAATTTTAGAAATGGAGTGCTCGTATTGCGAAACGTTCGTTAACCGCGTTACTCGCAAACCGAGGTTCCACTGTATAATGAAATATAATGTAAGAAATAACTAAATAATGTAACTATATTAATGATGGATCAAAGAATACAGAACTACATTGACTTGTGTAGATCTTTGTGGGGTTTTCATATCTGCCTAGCGTTCAGCTTTAACATTGGGTATTTGCATTTGTTGCAGCATGTAACTTTATTCACACTCCCGGTGCATTGTTACGGTATGTCACGTTTTACCGTATGCTCAAGAAATGTATGCAAATGAAAAGATTTCTAATTGTTTCCAATAACAAGACATGAGATATTACAAAGCACCTATGAACCAATTTCGTTTCAGTGTAACCAGGTTTCCTTTTAAAAATAGGATAGTTTTTCAGTTGTTCAGACTCCCATGGGCCCTTATTAAAAATCTATTTTGTTCTGCAATTAGGATCATTGCCTGAGTATTAAGACTTGTTCCGTAATTTGGATTTGTATTATATTCCGATGTGTTTGGCAGTCGTCAAAATATCACAAACAGCTGATGAGGTGGTTTAATTCTGTGGATTTTATGCTATAAATTTGTCATTAACCCATCTGGTAAAGTCCTTTCTTTCTCAGTAGTATTTTGTTGTTTTTGTGTAGTCGAGAAATAGGCTCCATCGGCTTGGATTTTCTTCTTTATATAAGAAACATGTTATACTTACCTGTTGTATGCATTTGTTTTGCAGAGAACTGCCCCAAATCTTCCTCTTCTAGGGTCCCCCACGCTCTTGTCTCCCCTTTTTTTTTGGGTAACCCCATAGGAAGCTAGCTTGCTAGGGTAGCAGACATGAGGGCTTGATCCCCTGCTGGGCTATGTGCATCTATAGATACACACAGTGTGGCCTGCCCCCACCCCCAGCTCACAGGATTTAATTGACAGCATTGGGAGCCAATGGCTCCTGCTGCTGCCACCTTGTCTCGTGAGGAGAGAGAGAGAGAGAGAGACCATCGCCGCTGCTCTTAGGCACATCATAGGAGCAAGATCAGACTCACTCAGATAAGTATTTAGGGGTGGCCAGGGTTGGGGGGGAGCTGACCATGAAAGTTTTTTTTTTTACCTTAATGCAGAGAATGTATTAAAGGAGTTGTAAAGCCAGAAGGTTTTTGTTTATCTTAATGCATTCTATGCATTAAGATAAAAAAACTTCTGTGTGCAGCAGCCTCCCCAGCACCCCCTAATACTTACCTGAGCCCCCTCTCTGTCCAGCGATGTCCACAAGTGTCTCTGGCCATCCGAGACTCTCCCTCCTGATTGGCTGAGATTGCCATTGGCTCCCGCTGCTGTCAATAAAAGTCAGTCATCCAATCAGGAGAGAGAGGGAGCAGGGCCTGGCTGCAGCTCCGTGCCTGAATGGACACAGGGATCTGTGACTTGGCTCGGGTGCCCCCATAGCAAGCTGCTTGCTGTGGGGGCACTCAACAGGAGGGAGGAGCCAGGTGCACTGCAACAGAGCAGATAAGTATAACATGTTTGCTCTTTTTATTAAAAAGTAATGCACACAGTGCAGGGGTCATGGGTAAGTAATGCACACAGTGCAGGGGTCATGGGTAGGTAATGCACACAGTGCAGGGGTCATGGGTAGGTAATGCACAAAGTGCAGGGGTCATGGGTAGGTAATGCAGACAGTGCAGGGATTATGGGTTTGTAATGCACACAGTGCAGGGGTCATGGGTAGGTAATGCACACAGTGCAGAGGTCATGGGTAGGTAATGCACAAAGTGCAGGGGTCATGGGTAGGTAATGCACACAGTGCAGGGGTCATGGGTAGGTAATGCACACAGTGCAGGGGTCATGGGTAGGTAATGCACACAGTGCAGGGGTCATGGGTAGGTAATGCACAAAGTGCAGGGGTCATGGGTAGGTAATGCAGACAGTGCAGGGATTATGGGTTTGTAATGCACACAGTGCAGGGGTCATGGGTAGGTAATGCACACAGTGCAGGGGTCATGGGTAGGTAATGCACACAGTGCAGGGGTCATGGGTAGGTAATGCACACAGTGCAGGGGTCATGGGTAGGTAATGCACACAGTGCAGGGGTCATAAGTTATGCACACAGTGCAGAGGTCATGGGTAGGTAATGCACACAGTGCAGAGGTCATGGATAGGTAATGCACACAGTGCAGAGGTCATGGATAGGTAATGCACACAGTGCAGGGGTCATGGGTAGGTAATGCACACAGTGCAGGGGTCATGGGTAGGTAATGCACACAGTGCAGGGGTCATGGGTAGGTAATGCACACAGTGCAGGGGTCATGGGTAAGTATTGCACACAGTGCAGGGGTCATGGGTAAGTATTGCACACAGTGCAGGGGTCATGGGTAAGTGATCCAGGCAGTGCAGGGGTTAGGCGTAAGTAATGCAGAGAATGAAAATGGAGTAACCTTTTACTGCCCATAAAGGGCAGAAGCAGGTAAATAGGACTTTATATGTGCCACTGAGAAATCACACAATTGGAACAAAAATTAAAAAAAAATATTCTCTCCAAATTAAAATGAAAAATATGACAAAACTTTATAAAAACAATAAACCTCAGTATATGATCAATGTGTGGTAACTGGTGCCTGAGATTGACGCATTTTGTGAAGAACTTGTTTTTTCAGGATCCATGCCCATTGTATATGAAATAACAAATTGATTCTACAAAAATAGTATATAAATACAATATAAATACAAGTGCATAAGAAATAACAAACACAAAATGTAATAACAAATTCAAGTCAAAAATGCCCCCCCCCCCCCCCATAAAAGGGAATTTTGTATAGGAAATATTTCTCTCATATTTCTCACATGTCAAAAAGGGGGGTTCAACCAGCGGGGGGATAAACGTAGAGAATTGAGTCACATGAGACCACACAAAAAAAAAAACGAAACTAACAAGAAACCTAATAATTTAAAAAAACAAACATTACTTGAGGAAAAAAAACAAAAATACAATTATCTAAGAAACCTTTGGCCATGTTTATTGTAATTAGTGATGGAGTCCATGAGAAATACATTTGTGTAGACAGGGCGCCTCGACGTAACATGACATAGTACAGTGGCGTCACTAGGGTTGGTGTCACCTGGTGCAGTAAAATATGGTGTCACCCCCCCACCCCGGTCACCGAGCAATCCGGGGCACTGATCAGGCTAACGCACCAGCACAGCTCTCCCCCCTACCCTGCCACAGTGCTCTGTTCTGCCGTTGCGGAGTGACAGCAGGAGCAGGACAGAGCAGTAGACATTGGGCAGACTAGTGCATCGGGCTCTCTTCTACCCAGCCTGCCACAGTGCTCTGCAGGGTGCTGGGCTAGTTTTGGAATGGCAGCGATCACAGTGCGCACCCCAAACCAGCCCCTGTAAATGTTGTGTTTTATGCCAGTGCGCCAATCCATGCACTGTCACGGATGAGGGTGACACCATCACAGTCGGATATCACTTCCTTCTTAATGGTGTCACCCAGGCCTGGACTGGGACAAAAAAATAGACCCAGGCATTTTAGACTGAGCAGCCCAATGTAATCCCCAAGTCTAAATCCCCCCAGTGTAATTCTCCCAGCGTAACAGTGTAATCCCCTCCTAGTGTAATCCCCCTAATGTAACCCCCCTGTATAATCACTCCCTGTGTAATCCCCCTAATGTAACCCCACTGTGTAATCCCCCCCTGTGTAAGCCCGCTAATGTATCCCCTTCATGCATTACAATTATAAACAATATAATAAGATAATGGTAAAAAATGCACTCACGGATATACAGGAATGGAACAACATGTCACAAACGATCTGACAGCTCTCCATGGCCAGTGAAAAGGCTGTGTGTGGAAGGAAAATCCATGCAGAAAAGCAGAGCATGAGGCCCATTTCCAGCCACATGGCAGGGCATTGTAAAAATTATACTGCAGAGGTGCCTGGGCAGGGCTGGTGCAAGGATTTTTGACACCGTAGGCAAAACCTTATTTTGCCACCCCCTGGCTCCACCCCTGACTCCACCCCCTTTGCCCTGTCCATGTATACCCCACCTTTTTAATGAAGCGCCCATCAAATGCAGCTTTACCAGCGCCCATCAAATGCAGCCTCACCAGCGACCAACAATGCAGTCTACAAGTGCCCGTTAATGCAGCCTCACCAGTGCACATAAATGCAGCCCACCAGCGCCCATCAAATGCAGCCTCACCAGCACCTATCAATGCAGCCTACCAGCGCCCATCAATGCAGCCTACCAGTGCCCATCAATGCAGCCTCACCAGCACCCATCAGTGCAGCCTCTCCAGCGCCCATCAATGCAGCCTCACCAGCGCCCATCAGTGTAGCCTCACCAGCGCCCATCAGTGCAGCCTCACCAGCGCCCATCAGTGCAGCCTCACCAGCGCCCATCAATGCAGTCTCACCAGCGCCCATCAATGCAGCCTCACCAGCGCCCATCAATGCAGCCTCAGCAGTGCCCATCAATGCAGCCTACCAGCGCCCATCAATGCAGCCTACCAGTGCCCATCAATGCAGCCTACCAGTGCCCATCAATGAATGTTTGCTTGCTTTCATTCATTCAGGAGTCAGAACACAGACACATTCCTCTGCCGCCGCTGCGCCTCTGACACTATGTGCAAACGGATTTGCTGATTCTGAGACTTAGTTGCTTGCTGCATAGAGAAGAGAGTAGGAACACCAGTGGCCGGGTGCCCTAGGCAGCAGTGCACCCTAGGCGGCTGCCTAGTTGGCCTAGTGGTAGCACCAGCCCTGTGCCTGGGCAACCCCAAAATAGAGATTCTTGATTCCTTAGCTAAAAGTCAGAAAAAGAAAACCAGCCTACAGGGCGAATATTGCTGTGCATGCTTAGTTGGCTACAGAGTCCAGCAGTGCCATTTTTGCCTGGCCGAGGCATCTGTGCCAAGTTTACACGTACACCTGGGGACATACCAGGGATGCTCGTTTCCCGGGGACAGACCCCTCAAAATGGGGACTGTGTCTGGGGAACAAAGTCGAATGGTAACATTATTATATATGCCATTTTGCTGTGTATTTAGCTGATTGCCTGGAGTTCGGCTTTAAATTTAACCATGTCTAAGCCTGAATTATTCTTTATACAAAATAAGAGTTTGGCAAGAACTTTAGACTTTCCTCCTTCCATCCACATAAATAGCAGATCTTTAACCTCAACTTTGCATTTTGCTGACTGTGTCTTGGTGACCCTCCTGCTTGCGTACAAAACACATGCTATGGAAGATCAGATTGTATACTCAGAGCTTTAATTAAATGTCTGATGATATAGCCGGCTGTTTTTAATTTGGAAGAGTATGAAAGAAAAAATATTTTTGGAGAGTTATGCTACCCAAAAAGCAGCACACACATGAAAGAGGTGAATACATATTCACCAGCATCTCTCAAGTGCTTTGAGTTCAGGCCATCTGGAAGGGTTTGTGCAAGCAAATTAATCCTGATCTTTCAGCTGGAAGGGCGCCTTTGAAATCTACAAACAATGGGAGGTCCGATGTCTCTGGAAATTAATTGGGAGCTCAGTTCCGTTCTTTTCATGAATGTATTATTCTTTATCAAGATTTTTCTAAAAGTTTTGCTTTTTAAATAAAGCCATGAACTGTCTCTCTTGGTTCCTATTATGCTGTAAAAAAAAGACCGTGAAGAGCTATTTACCTGCATCTACGTTTTTTCTGTATGTGATATTTCAGTGCGAATAAAAAAAAAATCCTAAAATTTTGCATTTGTTATGACTGCAAACGCAATCTGCTGGCAAGGACACATGTACAGTGATATAAGACCTTGTACACATTGGACAGACTTTATTTATTTTTAATAAAAACAGAGCATATAGGAAGGTATACAAAAACTATATATAGTCAAATGGAACTTAAAGACAGATCGTTGGTATCCATTGGTTGTTGGCTCTGTCAACAGTGGCAAGTGGTATTGGCTGTTCAACAATGCAAACACTGTCCAATGGGAGCTATGAGTAAGCGCTCGAACTAGAGCGCGAAACGCGTCAGCTGTGTCTGTACCACCCGCCTGATTGTCCTGTTTTTTATTATCCAAGTTTTACAATAAAGAAGATGTTTTCAACTTTATCCGGTGTGCGGCATCCAGATTTTCCTGTTTCAAACCCTACTGTCCAATGGGAGGACAGTTAGCCACAGCTCAAGAAAGACCCCAAGCAATCTCTAGAAGAACCCCAGGGTTTCACAGAACCCTGATTGTGAGTGGATAGCCTACAGCAGTGATGGCGAACCTTGGCACTCCAGATGTTTTGGAACTACATTTCCCATGATGCTCAACTACACTGCAGTGTAGATGAGCATCATGGGAATTGTAGTTCCAAAACGTCTGGGGTGCCAAGGTTCGCCATCACTGGCCTAGAGTATGGGTGCTCAACTTGTAGCCCTCCAGCTGTTGCAAAACTACAAGTCCCATCATTCCCTTGCTTCTGGGAGTCACGCTTGTACCTGTCAGCCTTGCAATGCCTCTTGGGACTTGTAGTTTTACAACAGCTGGAGGGCCGCATGTTAAGCTTGAGAGAGGATATGATTTCATTTTATAAATACTGTACTGGTGACCCCTCAATAGGGATACAACTTTTTCACAGAAGGGAATTTAACAAGACACGTGCCCACTCATTAAAATGAGAAGAAATGTGGTTCAACCTCTACTACGTAGAGGGTTCTTTACTGTAAGAGTGGCAAGGATGTGGAATTCCCTTCCACAGGTGGTGGTCTCAGCAGAGGGCATTGATAGTTTCAAAAAACTATTAGATAAGCACCTGAATGACCGCAACATACAGGGATATACAATGTAATACTGACATATAATCACACACATAGGTTGGACTTGATGGACTTTTGGCCTTTTTTCAACCTCCCTTACTATGTAACTATGTAACAATGCAAATACTGTCCAATGGGAGGACAGTTAGCCACAGCTCAAGAAAGACCCCTAGCAATCTCTGGAAGAACCCCAGGGTTTCATGGAACCCTGGTTGTGAGTGGATAGCCTAGAGCATGGGTGCTCAACCTGTGGCCCTCCAGCCGTTGCAAAACTACAAGTCCCATCATTCCCCCCTGCTTCTGGGAGTCACGCTTGTACCTGTCAGCCTTGCAATGCCTCATGGGACTCATGGGTAGTTTTGCAACAGCTGGAGGGCCGCATATTAAGCAACCATGGCCTAGAGCGGGGATCCTCAAACTACGGCCCTCCAGCTGTTGCAGAACTACACTTCCCATGAGGCATTGTAAAATTTTGACATTCACAGACATGACGCATGATGGGAATTGAAGTTCATGAACAACTGGAGGGCCGTAGTTTGAAGACCCCTGGCCTAGAGTTTAGGTGACCAAGAATGGAACTTTTGGATGGTGAGCTAAGTTGATTACCCCCCAAGGGGTGGCTTGGTATGCTCATAGTTTGCTAGTGTGGTTATCTATAGAACGAAAGAGAATTAATTGTGTCCTAACTGGATATAAAATTCCTGAAATTGCCTGGAGCATGATGTCCGTATTTTCCAACTGCATAGCTGAGACTGTGATATTTTGTAGGGTGCCACAGAATTTAAGCCAATCTAAGTTCTATGCAAAAATATCCATACCTAAACTTCACTTTTAAATTATCTAAGAAAGCAGTGCAAACCTTCCTGTAAGTTTTGTAAATGGCTTGTAAAAGCTTTCTATAAACACTGCCAGAGAATTAGGGGAGATTGAGGTGCCACATCCCTATAAGCAGTGTATCATACAAAAACTAGGTATAGTTAAATGGGACTTTTGAGGCACAACATTTTATCTAAAAATATAGTTTTATTCATATTTATAAAATTGTGTAGGAGCATCATCATTACATATAAAAAATGTTATAACATCACAATACAAAACCATAAAAACATTTTGACAATACACTAAATCATATTCAAGAGTGATGATCCTCAGGCTCAATGCATTTCCTAGACCTAGTCCACTTCTTCAAGGGCCATTGATATACACTATATTACCAAAAGTATTGGGACGCCTGCTTTTACACGTACATGAACTTTAATGGTGTCCCAGTCTTAGTAGGGTTCCGTATTGAGCAGGCCCACCCTTTGCAGCTATAAAAGCTTCAACTCTTTTGGGAAGGCTGCCCACAAGGTTTAAAAGTGTATCTATGGAAATGTTTGACCATTCTTCCAGAAGCGCATTTGTGAGGTCAGGCACTGATGTGGATGCGAAGGCCTGGCTCCCAGTCTCCACTCTAATTCATCCCAAAGGTGCTCTATCAGGTTGAGGTCAGGTGCAGGCCAGTCAAGTTCCTCCACCCCAAACTTGCTCATTCATGTCTTTATGGACCTTGCTTTGTGCACTGGTGTGCAGTCATGTTGGAACAGGAAGGGGTCATCCCCAAACTGTTCCTACAAAGTTGGGAGCATGAAATTGTCCAAAATGTCTTGTTATGCTGATGCCTTAAGAGTTCCCTTCACTGGAACTAAGGGGCCAAGCCCAACCCCTGAAAAACAACCCCACACCCTATTCCACCAAATGATTTGGACAAGTGCACAAAGCAAGGTCCATAAAGACTTGGATTAGCGATTTTGAACCTCAACCCAATAGAACACCTTTTGGATGAATTAGAGCGGAGTCTGCGAGCCGAGCCAGACCTTCTCATCCACATTAGTGCCTGACCTCACAAATGTGCTTCTGGAAGAATGGTCAAACATTCCCATAGACACACTCCTAAACCTTGTGGACGGCCTTCCCAGAAGAGTTGAAGCTGTTATAGCTGCAAAGGGTGGGTCAACTCAATATTGAACCCTACGGACTAAGACTGGAATGCCATTAAAGTTCATGTGCGTGTAAAGGCAGGTGTCCCAATACTTTTGGTAATACAGTGTATTTATGCACCCAACAATCAGGGGCGGATTGACCATTGAGCCACTCGGGCCTTGCCTGAGGGCCCTGGGCCACTAGGGGGCCCCATCAGGGTTGCCAGCCTCAGTAAAACCAGGGACAGTATGTATAAATCTGTGTTTTTTTTACATCTGTCTGTGTATACATGTATGTGTATACTGTGTGATTGTATACTGTGTGGCCCCATAATCTCTGATTGCCTGGGGGCCCCATAATCTCCTATTGCCCGGGGGCCCCATGAGTTATCAGTCCACCCCTGCCAGCAATCTAAATAGAATAATATCCATTATTGTTTAGAATCCATTATGGTGTAATAACCAACATTCCATTGAATATTCAGAGAAAAAACACAGAATGTGCCAACAAGGGGGGGTGATCCACCCATTAGGAGGCTACAGGCTTGTTCCTTATCTATAGCAGCTTTGAACTTTACTCTGTCTGTTTGGATGTTTAAAATTGTTTTTGGATTCCATCACTTCCTGTAGAGCGTTGATTTTTATCATGAGGGTGAATGAAAGCACACAAGAATTTATTATATTTCAGTGGACTATTGCTTTATTGGACTTTTATTAAGTGCAAGGGCTGTTTGTTTGAGTACATATTATTTGTTTTGTATATTATTTGTTTTGACACTATTTGGTGTTTAGCTGCTGCACTGTATATTATAATATATATTACATCATATATCATTCATTATTATTTGTTTTGAAAGGGTACAGGTGTCACATAGAATATCACAGTTGTAGGCACCAGTCCACTATGTTGGAAGATGCCAGAGCTTTGTTTTCAGCAGAATCCATAACTCTAGCTCAGTATGAGTTTTCTCCTTTTTTTTATTTTGATTATTAGTGAAGACAACTTTAATAATTAAAAATTATAACCTTAGCTTCAGCCAAAAAAATCCTTTAATTTAACGCATAATGAGAAAGGTTTAGAACAGCTGGCATGCTTTCTTTGTACCAGGTAAGGACATTTACATCAGCAGATTAGGAAGTGCGTGGGAACACAAAGCAAAAAAAAAAAAAAAAGTTGAAGACTTTTTTTGTTTTTTGCCACTTTTTGTTTACAAGTTTGAATCAGTATTTTTTGCTAGAAAATCTCTTAGAAACCCAAACATTATACATATTTTTTTTACCAGAGACTCTAGAGAATAAAATGGCGATCATTGCAATATTTTATGTCACACGGTATTTGCGCAACACATTTAAAAAAAAAAATACAATTTACTGTATTTTAAAAATTTTTTTCAATTTAAAAAAATCAAAACATAATATACACCCCAATTATTTTTTTTTTAAATATGAAAGATGATGTTATGGCAAGTAAATAGATACCTAACATATCATGCTTTAAAATTGTATACGCTCGTGGAATGGCGACAAACTACAATGCTTTAATTTTTTTTTTTACAGGTTACCTGTTTAGAGTTACAGAGGTCTAGCACTAGAATTATTGCTCTCGCTCTAACATTCGCAGCGATACCTCACATGTGTGGTGCGAACACCATTTACAAATGCGTGCGAGACCTACGTATGCGAGAGGGATAGGAGCACTTTAAATTTTTTAATATTTATTTTATTTTTTATTTTTGCACTGTCCCTTTAATTTTTTTCAATCACTTTTATTCCTATTACAAGGAATGTAAACATCCCTTGTAATAGAAATATGTGATGACAGGTCCTCTTTATGGAGAGATCTGAGGTCAATAAGACCCCAAATCTCTCCTCTACCTTTAAAAGCAAAACCTAAAATAAAAAAAAATAAAAAAGCTGATTAGCTGCTCAGACTGTTTTCGTGAGAAAGCCAGCCACTGGTTGAAAAAAAAAATAGCTTTAGCCATAACCCCGGTAGACCACTTGCGCCAGTAGCTAGTGATATTAGGATCGTGTTTAAGGTATAACAAAAGGCAAAAAACGTATTTCTCCATTTACATGAAAGTCAGGTTACAGTGCAAAGGGGAACTCTTCGGACCCTGTTGTAAAAGCAAACACTGTGGACTTTGATATAAAGAAGAACTCAGAGAACGCTGGTGTAAGCAGGAATGTTGCAGCCTCTGTTGTAAAGGGAAATTCTGATGAAGGGGGTCTTTGGTCACCACAGCACCTTCCTTACACAAGAGTCCATAGAGCTCATCCTTACATTATAGTTCACAGAGTTCCCCCTTACATTAGAGTCAACAGAGACTGCAGACCTACTACAAGAGATGATCAGAGACTGCAGACTAATGCCGTGTACACACGGGCGGACTTTTCTGGATCAAAGGTCCGACGGTCTTTCCGACGGACTTTCGATGGACTTTTGACGGACTTCCGACGGAGATGGTCAGAGACTGCAGACATACTACAGGAGATGATCAGAGACTGCAGACATGATACAGGAGATGGTCAGAGACTGCTGACCTATTACAGGAGATGGTCAGAGACTGCTGACCTACTACAGGAGATGGTCAGAGACTGCAAACATAGTACAGGAGTTGACCAGACACCGCAGGCATACTAAAGGAGATGATGAGAGACTACAGAAATATTACAGGAGACAGTCAGAGATTGCAGCCACACTACAGGAGATGGTCAGAGACTGCAAACACACTACAGGAGATGGCCAGAGACTGCAAACATACTACAGGAGACAGACATAGACTGCAGGCATACTACAGGAGATGGACAGAGACTGCAGACATACTACAGGAGATGGTCAGAGACTGCAAACATACTACAGGAGACAGACATAGACTGCAGGCATACTACAGGAGATGAACAGAGACTGCAGCCATACTACAGGAGATGGTCAGAGACTGCAGATATAATACAGGAGTTGGTCAGAGACTGCGGACATGATACAAGAAAAGGTCAGAGACTGCAGTCATACTACAGGGGACCAACAACATGACCCCAGTCATTCACCGCTTATCGTCCTCCCAGGCTCCCAATGATCGCAGACTAATGCCCTGTACACGCGGTTGGACTTTCCGACGGAATATGTGCGATCTGAGCTTGTTGTTGAAAGTTCCGACCGTGTGTAGGCTCCATCCCACTTTTTCCATCTGAATTTCCGACACACAAAGTTTGAGAGCAGGCTATAAAATTTGTTTGCGTAAATTCCGACCGTGTGTGGACATTTCCACGCATGCTCAGAATAAATTAAGAGACGAAAGCTATTGGCTACTGCCCCGTTTATAGTCCCGACGTAGTGTTTTACGTCACTGCGTTCAGAACGATAGGATTTTCCGACAACTTTGTACGACCGTGTGTATGCAAGACAAGTTTGAGCCAACATCCGTCGCAAAAAATCCATGGATTTTGTTGTCGGAATGTCCGATCAATGCCCGATCGTGTGTACAGGGCATACCAGTGCAGAGCCATTAGGAACTTCATGACTTATTCGCTAGTTGGAGATTATTCTTTATTTAAAATAAACTCTTATAAAATCATTTACACTGGCACCGTCATGCATTGTTTTTCATACCTTCCACAGTCACTTCTCATGTCCAGTAAGGCTTGATAGCATGATAGCATGTCCATATTCTTTGACTGGCCTCATAAAATGGACTGCCATGTAAAGTAGGATGTCAGATTATGAGTTCTTATACCAGTCCAGTCAATCCAGTGTGATAGTCCAAGATTGACTCCTCCTGCCGTGAGTCCTGACTCCTGGTGCCGGTGATGCTACTGCTCTTGGCTCCCCTTCCAGTCCTCTTTCTAATTCATAAAAGGCACCAAGCTGCATCATGAGATCACTAAGCATCTGTCACCCTGTCCGAGCACGGTCGAGCCCTGCATGCGCAGTTCCAAAGCTGGCTCGTGGCTATATTTTTTATTGGTGGCCTGTGTCCGTAACGTTCATTTATGGACAGTTTGTAAATCAGCTGACATTTACAAACTGTCCATAAACTGAGGGATGGTTGGCAACCCTGTTATGAGATTTATTTACAGTGAGACATTGTTGTAGAAATTTTATTAAGATGTATTCAAAACCATTGGTAGTGAAAAGCTTCCTGTTCGCCTTGTGAAGATATGTCCACCTGCGAGGGCCCCTGCATTATGCGTAGACTTGTTCGTTTGGTGGGGATATCTTTGCTTTGCGAAGACATTATCAGTTTGACACAATTTCTTAGGCGTCAATCTCACTACATGTGAGTTTCTTTGTTAAACTGTAGAGCACAGGTACAAAGGGTGGGAAATTGTGCAAAGTTCCCTGTACAGACACAACCAGGCACTCCCCTAGTCATTGTTCTTTTTGAAAATACACATCTGTTTCCATTGGTTGAGTTTTGTATAACACCTACTGTTTGAAGGAATGCCCGGGCTTGATTGGCTGAACTGAATAGCCACCAAGCCTCTATTGTTACCCCTGTTCAAAGTCCTATAAATAAACTGAGCTCCCATTGTAAGTCAGAACTGTCTGAGGAGCTTCCGTAAAAACAACAAGTGTGTGTGTTTTATTTGGTAGGCACGAGTGCACTCACTGCATTATCCAAAAGAGCTGAAAAGTGAGCTTATTAGCGCAAGCAAAATTGATTACGCATAGCGTATTTGAATTTCCACAACAGACATATTCCATCTAAACAACAGAAAACACAGCAAACATAAAAATATGAACCATACCCCAATGACAAAAAAATCTAACTAGCAACCTAACAGAGTAACAGAAAGCCTAACTAACAAACTGACTATATACAATATATACACAAAATGGGGAACACAGATCAACTGGGTAAACTGGAGATGCAGGAAACAGGTGGAAAGGGGGACCAGGACTGGGATCAGGAACAAGAGGAGCAGATAAGAGGCAGTAGGGCACAGGATGCAGGTCAGGAGCAAATCAGGGTCAGGAATAAATGACACGCAGTCTGGCAGCAGGGCAAAACATTGGAGCAAGAGGCACTACGGTAGTAGAAGAGGACCTAAATACCCTCCCAGCAGTCATCATCAGGTGGAAACTGATAACTGGGATCTGCTGGCTGCTGTGAGACTCCCGCTGGTGGACACTGGAACTACAACTTTCCACTCTAGGAAGCACAGTTCCACCAGCATGTCGTCCAGGTCCTGGCAACACCATGGTAGTAGCATCTACTCCTGATGAAGTGAATTAGTATAACAAACTGCGTAGAGTTCCCTAATGCGCCTTTTCCGGATGTAATTGGTTCTTTGTGGACTCCCAAGACAAATGTTTGTAAACAGGATTGAAAACAGAATGTGAACTGTTCATAGTAAATCAGCTTACTGTTGTTTTCAACTTTGTGTTGTTCATAATGAAAAACTTTTTATGAGTTTTTTGGTTGTTTTTGCGTCTCTAAAAATTCTCATGGACATTTACAAATATTTCCAGTATTATGGTGATGCACACATTTTCCCCCGTGTCATCACAACACAATGGTGTGAACGAGCCCTTAGGTAAATCAGGGGGTGCAAAAGCACCCCCCTGCCTCATCCTACATGAATCTATATATATATATATATATATATATATATATATATATATATATATATATATATATATATATATAAAAACACAATAACAACAAACAGCAACATATTATCCCTAAGAGGCTATTCTGTTATGTAAGCTGAACAGGAATGACTAGACTTTCATTCTAATTAATTATGTTTTAGATGAAAAGGGAGATGTAAATTTAGAAAATTAAATTGAGATGGCGCACTTCTTGTGGATCATCTAGTAAATGGATGACAGAATCTGAGTATAATTAGTTCATGGTTAAAATCTAATTAAGTTATGTTTTTATTATGTTCCCAGGATGTAGAATACATTTTCCTTAACGTTATTTCAGCAGACACTTCCTGCCTTAGAAAAGTAAGACAGAGAGTAATGAAAAAAACACTACTACCTGCCAGCCAATCAGCAATCATCATTGATCTACGGGTTCTGATGGACAGTAGAAACTGATTGGTTAGTGACTTATACAAATAAAAAACCTATCTATCTATCTATCTATCTATCTATCTATCTATCTATCTATCTATCTATCTATCTATCTATCTATCTATCTATCTATCTATCTATCTATCTATCTATCTATCTATCTATCTATCTATCTATCTATCTATCTATCTATCTATCTATCTAACTATCTATCTATCTATGTTTATTTTTAATTTAAGTGGGCTTCCAAAGGAAACATTTTTTATATGTTTTGAAAAGGGCATAGAAGGGTATTGGTTGGTGGTAAAGGATTAGATGTTTATTTGTCCTTCCTTCCTTCATTTCCTTCCTGTAACAATGTTGTCCTTGAAAATTAAATCATTGAAAATCTTCCCAACGGGGACACAGACAACAACCAAAGTCTAAAAGAAGCTCTATCTAAAAACTGCCAGCCCCTCTGTTCTACTAAGCTGTACTACCCCGTGAACATGTTTGTATAAAATTATGCCTGTAAATACCTTATTTCATTTCGTTTCTGGCCAATCTTGTGACCTCCGTGTCAGAAACCATGAATCAGACAAAGACAGAAGTACAGTTAAATCACACTTGTTTAATAATAAAAGTAAATAGAATAAACGTAGTCAAAATATAGCCAAAGTTCAGTAACCGGAACAGATAGTCAGACAAGCCAGAAAGTCAAGAAGCCAGGAATCAGCGTAGTGCAACAGCAAGCAGGATCTGGAGCCAGAAGGAATGTCAGCCAAGCAAGTCTTTAACAGGAGTGCTGGAGAAAATCTCTGTGATGTTGACTAAGGTGAAGCAGAGATCATCTGGACTGGACGGCAGTAGGACTGACGAGCAGGATATCATCAACAGGTGAGTCACTGTGGAGAGATAGGGGCTTGCAATTAGCCAACAGCTGAGTGGCCAGCTCAGAGAAGGAAGGGCTGAGCCCAGCCCTGACACACTAGCTGCTCTCCTCCCCCGATTTAAGGGCTACAGCAGGAGGGGTCAAGTTCCCCCTCTGACATCAGCCAGGAGGTCATGTGACTGCTGTGCTGTCCGCTCAGCCCCTATTGCTGTTGCCCTTAGATCGGGGAGGAGAGCAGCCGGAAGTCATGTGACCAGCCAGAAACGAACTGTAATAAGATATTTAAGGTATTTCCTGTGTTCATGTTGAAGTGGTTCATCCACTTAAAGGGGCAGCTGCACATTTAGATTTTTTGAGTCCTTGTGTCTAGGTTGGCGCCAATTTTACCTTGACTAAGGTGAAGCCAGAGATCATCTGGGCTGGACGGCTTAAGCGGGACTGACGAGCAGGATATCATCAACAGGTGAGTCACTGTGGAGAGATAGGAGCTGGCAATTAGCCGACAGCTGAGTGGCCAGCTCAGAAAAGGAAGGGCTGAGTTCAGCCCTGACACACCTGCTGCTCTCCTCCCCCGATCTAAGAGCTACAGCAGGAGGGGCCAAGTTCCCCCTCTGACATCAGCCAGGAGGTCACGTGACCGCTGTGCTGTCCGCTCAGCCCCTACTGCTGTAGCCCTTAGATCGGGGGAGGAGAGCAGCCGGAAGTCATGTGACCAGCCAGAAACTAACTGAAATAAGATATTTAAGGTTTTTCCTGTGTTTATGTTGAAGTGGTTCATCCACTTAAAGGGGCAGCTGCACATTTAGATTTTTTGAGTCCTTGTGTCTAGGTTGGCGCCAATTTTATTTACTCTCAAGGTATTTACAGGCACAATTTTTACAAACATGTACACCGGGTAGTAAAGCTTAGTAGAGCAGAGGAGCTGACAGTAATCTTTTTTAACTACAAATAGTGGCAGGGGAGGAGGGGAGGGGTGGGGAAGAGATCGGCTCACACGCACAGGAGCTGACAGGCAGGGAGGGAGGGGGAGAGAGGAGAGAATTGGGATGATGGAGGCATGTAACCTGACCACGGTATTATGAATCAGCAGCCATAATTACCGTGGTCATCAAACTAAGGGGGACACAGGAACAGGCAGGATAAGGTTTTTAGATCATGGAGAGGGACAGATTAGATAGCAAAAGCACTGTGCTGTTTAACCTGCTATAAGGGAACAGGATCTCTTTTTTTTATGGTTACAACCTCTTTAAGAATTGCATATATTCAACATTATATGTGGCTTTTTGGTCATGTTAGGGGCCGCATTTGAGCCCCTCTTTAGCTCATAAGTTGACTACCATTGCTTTAGACTCTCTAGACTCATTTGTTTTAGAATGTGTGATATATATTCATCTGCATGCATATTTAAATGTAATGTTTCATCATTATGATTACAGTTTATGTACATTCTTGTAGCCCTGATGAAGGGAGAATGGTGTCGCCCCTAAAAAATGTATTGGCTGTTTTTATATGATTAATGTACAAACAATTAAACTTATCTTGAGCGCTTTCATCCATTTTTGGTCTGGTGCTCCTTTCCGTATTGTTATGATTTGAACTCCTTTGGCTAAATTGGTGATTTTATTAATAGTTGTATTTCAATAGTTAAATTGGAACTACCGGTAAGCACTCATATTTTTTTCAGCCAATGATGCTTCTATATCAGCCTTTGTTTGATCTGCAACTGCCATGGTGCTGCACATGTGATCAGTTATGATGACACCAGCCATTAAAAAGGTTTGACACGTTGGTTGAAAGCACAAGCAAATGAAACAGTTGGCACTTGCCAGAATGTAACTGTTTTTTAAAATTATTAAATCAATGGGTTTAGTTCCACTTTAAAGGAAATTTGTACTGAGAAAAATTTAGAGGATGCCATACCTGACCTCCCTGTGAAAACCGTAGTAACCTGACTGTTTCTGGCTTCAACGCCATCTGAAATATGGGCCCGAGGCAAGAATACTGATCAGGAAAAAAAAGTGAAGTCAGGGCACCTGATGGACATACTGGTTCTTGATTTATACTGAAATAGTTGGATTAATGTGATATCCAGGATGGTAGCAATTTCAAAAGAAAAATAGAGCTTCCATGTGTCCTTATTAGACATTTTTTTCTTAAATATAGCTATTCCTGAAATATTTGAAAGATGGAATAAATGTATAATTAGCAAAATCACACGATGGGGCAGCTACTGTTCTGGGCTGCAGAAGAGGAACTAAAATAGAACAAGTAGAGAGGTGCCTCTGGGTGCAGTCGTTTTTATATAAAATAAAGCTTTAATAACAAATAGGATAAACTCACATTTATAAGGAGAAAAACAGGCATGGTATCAAATGTCAAAGATAACGCTCCCAGATCTGTGCCATATGTGATCTGTACTGTGGATGTTAGCAATGACTCTTCCGGATGATGTAAAAGCCGCTTTCGGAAGGCGGCCTCAGAGCAAGGCTTGGAACACAGGAGATAGCTGGCTACCCCCCTCTGTTTGTTGTTTTTTTACATGCCCCTTTTATTATTCAAAGTAGTGCCCAGAGCAGCGTACATCCTATTCACTGTCACGTTTGACTCCGCCCAATGGCGTCCCTAGGGGGGGGGCAGAGGGGGCCACCAGGACTCTCAGTTACTGAAAAAACAGACTGATTTCTCTCATCC
This sequence comes from Lithobates clamitans, assembly GCA_037952925.1. NCBI lineage: Eukaryota > Metazoa > Chordata > Amphibia > Anura > Ranidae > Lithobates > Lithobates clamitans. The sequence continues at coordinate 116,834 of JBBGZY010001338.1, read as the reverse complement.
TTAGGACAGGAGAACCAGCCTGTAATTTCCAAGAGATGCCAGACCAGCGCTGTCAATAGCAGGAGCAGGACAGCAAGTGGAGGCTGGGGAACCCCACAGTGGCAGAACACCAGGGCCCGGAGGCAAGACAACCTTTGCAACCCTGATAGTTCTCCCACTGCTTTGGATCCTTATATTTTCTTGGTATGCTGGTGACATATATCTCTTGTTTCTATCTATCTATCTATCTATCTATCTATCTATCTATCTATCTATCTATCTATCTATCTATCTATCTATCTATCGTTGCCCCCCTACTTTTGTCCCTGCCCCCCCATGTGCCCCCCTAAATATGAAAGCTGGAGACGCCACTGACTCCGCCCCCGTTTTCTTCCCCATCCCTTATTTAACAAACCAATCCAACAGACTGTTTAGATGTTGAATATGTCATTTACAGGGGCTGCCCGTCCATTAAGGGCACACGGGTGCAGCCCCCCCCCTATCTATGCGTCCATGCAGGATACCAGATGCATGGATTCCAATGGGGGGGGGGTTGAAGCACCTGATTAGAGCCAGAGGCTCTAATAGGCTTCAAAATAGGGTGGGCTCAGGGCGGAGAGCACTGCGAACCGAGCCCACCCAGGTGCGTTACAATAGCAAATGAACGTTCACTATTGTAACATTGATTCTCCTCGTAGCCTTGAGACCCGTCACCCGATTGGCTGAAAGGACAGGCGATCCTATTGTTGGATGCCTACAAGGAGGGGAGGAGACACACGGCGGAAGCCGCCATGATGGAGGGGAGGACACAGGAGCCACTGCCAGCTACCTGATGCCTGCCACCTAGATGGGGTAAGTGTCAGACCGACCAGCAGATAGCGAGGTACTGCCGGCCGCCCGAGGGGGAAATGGTTGTTTGCCGCCTCCCCCCAGAAAAAGAACTACCAGCCGCCACTGGTCATTTATCAGCAGTAACAATCAAATTAAAAAATACCTTTCATCCCAAAAGCAAAAAACAAAAGATGACATGCAACCCATATCCTTTAACAATACATTTGCCTTATGTTATAAATACGAAAGTTTTAGCATCTACACTTTTCTGGTTTCCCACTGCCTTACAGGAACTAAGTGTGCCAGGACTCAAGTGCAGGAAGAAGCAAAATGAAGCTCAGAAGTTTAATTTTATTCAGAATTTTTTCATCACAAAAATCCAACACGTTTCAGGAGTACAATAACATTTGGCTACAAATAACAAATAACATTTGGCTACAAATAACATTTAAAATGTATGTTATACATAGTATATATTTTAACATTTTTATTGTGGCAATTTTTACTGTTCATACACATTTTTGTGTATTCCTTTTTATCACATCCTAAAAACTAAAATAAAAAAATAAACACAAAATAAGAAAAAAAATTCCCTTCACATCAATGTTTTTTTTCATGCTTTTTGCAGAAAAGCAGGACATGTTTTTTTAACATGGGTTCTTATGGAACACGTTCACATCAATGCATTTTTGTGCCTCTGCGTTTTTGGAAAGGGTCAGGGACTTTTTTTAAAAGCAAAACACCGCTTTTTTGCTTTTTCTTGTTTAATAGACTTCAATGGAGACGCTAATCTGCCCCAACAACAAATTGGCCAAATAAAAAGAAAAAAGGCATAAAAACGCATCAAAAACACGTATTGGAAAATATGAAAAACACAGCAAAAAGCACTGCAGAAACGCTCAAATACAACATGCATAGATGTGAATCAAGACTTTAATTTGGAAATAATATTGCCATGCTTTGCACTTTGTGGCAAATTGCATAACAAAATTGGCTTTTTATCTATAGTTAAATATTTTAAAAACAATTGCAAGGAAAAATGCAAAAAAAAAAGTATTTCTTTTCTCATTTATTCCCTACAAAATATGGAAATCGAAATAAATCTTTGAAGTAATTACCTTTAAAAGAAGCAATCAATAAGCCCACCCCCCACCAAAAAAAAAAAAATCAACCTTTAGTTAACTACCACCAAGTGGTGGCTGGTGCTCAATATTTTGGGGGGGGGCGGCTGCACACAAACCTGCCCTACTAGGCGGAGATCAGACCATGATGGGCCATAATCAGAGGTGGTGCATGCTCCTTGAAGCTGCCCCTGGCCCCCCTCACTTGCAATCGCACCACCCCTCCGCCTGCACGGGTCGGACGCCATACATGTCCTTACCTTAGGAGGTGGTGCTGGATCCAGGGTAGGGCTCCTGGAAGCTGCTCCTTCACCTGCTGCAGCTTGCTGTGGGAAGTCCGGGCCATTGCTTCTCCTACCGGCCAAATAGGAAGTGGGTCCTAAGACCGGATTGGCGGGGAGTCCTAAGACTCCCTGGCCAATCCAGTCTCAGGACCTGCTTCCTGATTTGCCGAGAGCAGAAGCAGGAAGACATTAGCGAATATTTTCAATGAACTTGCTAAGTGAAGTTTCTACATGGTCCACCAAGTCTCCCAGCTCTTGGATCTCTGCCTTATTCTGATTGATACTGATTAGAATATTAGATTGTAATGATGCTCTGAGAGAGAGTAGCATGTCCTTAAGCATGGTATCTGATACTGCCTGACCTGTAGTGGGAAATGCTGCTATTGGGTCAACATGAGGAGATAATGGTGGTATGTTTGTTTAAGAATCAGCCGCCCCTTGCATACCCTCCTTATGTTATTGTGGAGTGTCTCTGCATGGTTTGGACTTTGCTGGGCTATTAAGTGTAGGGGTAGAGGCTCCTGAACCTGATGCTGCTTCTGTATGTGTAGTTGGGAGACAAGAAAATTGCACCAAAGCCACCATTAGAGGTCCGGGGTTTCGTCAGATTAGGTGACCCGTCAGAAAATGGAACGGAAGTGACGTTCCATCGCCGCCATCTTGCTACACCCCGCACTCGTCTGCAGTAAGGATACACTGAGAAGGGGGCAAGCAGACATCTTGTTACACCCACCGGAGTTTTGCATTTCACCCTTATTTTTAACAGTAAACAGAGCTTATAAGATGAAATACAGTATTTAGAAATCCGACGGACTGTTTAGATGTTGAATTTTAAAAGCAGCGGCAAACCTGCTGATCTCACAGGTTTGCTAATTTGACATAACACCGCTGCTTTTATAATTCAACATGTAAACAGTCCGATGGATTCCACTGTATTTCACCATATAAGCTCTGTTTACTGTTAAAAATAAGTGTGAAATGCAAAACTTCGGTGGGTGTAACAAGATGTCCGCTTGCCTCCTTCTTGGTGTACCCTTACTGCAGAGGAGTGTGGGGTGTAGCAAGATGGTGGTGATGGAACGTCACTTCTGTTACAAATTCTGATGGGTTGCCAAATCTGATGAAACACCGGCAGCGGGCCACGAGTTGAGGGAGCTGCCGCCATTTTGTTGTAGATAGCGGGACACTGTCAGGAAGAAACCCGACCACCGCAGTTCCCTCTTTCTGCGAGACATGAGGGTCCCTCCAGCAATAGGCACCAGATAATTAAACTGGATTTCTTCTAGGGCTTCTGTGGAATGTGATTTCCCAGGTGATTGTGAGGAGATCCCAGCATAAGCACCCATCATGCTGGGGTGTCGCCATGCCTCCCCCCCTTTACATTAGCAAATATCAATTCGCTAATGTTACGTAGTGCTCTGTGCCCGAGCCCACACTTTTTTGAAGCCAATTAAAGCCTCAGGGTGCGTAAAAAAAAAAAAAAACTCATTGAAATCCATGCGTCCAGCACCCTGCATGTAGATTAGAGGCTGGACGCATGGATTGGGGGGGCAGCTCCCCTGCGCCCCTAGTGGAGCGGCTGCCACTGCAACCATCCATTATTAATAATGTTTTATCTATCTATCTATCTATCTAGAATTCCCGCTATAAATATCTCCCTGTCTCTCCATATATGCCCATCCATCTATCATTTCTGTTATTTCTTCACAAGTCCATACTCAATTAAAACTGTTGTTTGCTGCCGAAGTCTCTGACACTTTCCCTCTAGTATGTAAACAATTTTTATCTGCTCACATTGATTTTTTAGCTGGCATTCTGCGACTCCTAAAACATTACTTTAAAGTCAATGCTTTCCATTGTGATGCAGCAAAAACTGATAGACTGACATAATAAATAAAGAAGAAAACATTCCAGCTGTAGACATTTCTACCAACAGTCTATTAAAAGCAAAACCTGCTAAGCACTTCCTGCATCTAAATGGCTACAAAACATAAACTCATTAAATTTCTAAAAAACATTATACATCCATCTGTGAATAAAATGCTTTTATAGCATCTGCATGCCAGGGTTGCAAACACCTCTCTTTCTGGCATATGAATTCCACTTTGCTTAGTACTTGTTTTTTTTTTTCCTATTCACTGAAGGGAATTTTTTATCATATTTAATAATATATTTATCGTTCATATTTACTACTTGCATCAAGTGGGTGGTCATCTGTTACTGAACTCGGGTTGTGTGGGTCTGCTCTCCAGGTGTCTAGATGAACTCGGGTGCCTTCATTGCTGGGCTTCTGCTTACCTGACATCAGCACTCCCAGGTTAAGTCCATACTTCCAGCCTTCCAGCACCCCGGCCCTTCCAATGTCCCAGCAGTTCCTGTCTTTAAACTGTGGGGGTGCTCGGATGAGTATTGTGCAAGGGGCCACCCATATCATCTTGGGCTCCTTGACACCTAACTGTTGTCCCAGTGATGGCAGTTTCATCAGACTGGAAATAAAGGTAAATATGCAACAGTAACACAATCAGAAATACAAGTTTAGCACCTTGGTGTTTAGGCATGGTTGCTATTAAATTTATCTGCCAAGTGATGGTTGCCTTGGCTAATTGTCAGGAGGTCAATTGATTTCACCCTAACTCTGAAACTGCTGAACTTCTCTCTTTTGTCGCTAGGTGGCCGGGTACCTGGTGACATTAGACAAGACAAGGACAGACTAGGAATGAATGGGGTGTCTCAGCCAATGGGCATGGATTTTCTTGGATCCCTTGGCCTGTTGGCAGAACCTATTTATTTGGGTGGGGTCAGGTGACTGGGGTTCTGTGCCACCTGGACAGCTGTCTGGGTGGACGTGTGTTGTAATGCCCTGGGGTGCTAGGCCATTAGCCTTGGGCCTATCCCGGGGACAACTGGCTGATAGGCTGCCTATTGGGCCTATCCAGAAGCATTAGAGCAGCGTAGGGTTGGGACTGCAGCTTGCAGTCCAAACAGAAGTAATGGTTCTGCCGGCCGGAGAACCAGCTGTGGTCGGAGGTAGACGGGAAGCTGGCGCCAATGTCCGGTAGCAAGGTGACCACTGTGGATAGCTGAAGCAAATACCTGAGCAGTATTCTCACCAGCCGGGGACGGTGAAGGATTGGGAAAACTTCAGCAGGTGCCAAGCCAGGGACCAAGCCAGTGGAAGTGATGCGGAGCATTATTGTGTGTAAAGCCAGAGACCAAGCAGGCCAGCGAGGTTACGCTTCAGGAGTATCTGTGAGTGCCCAGCTAGGGACCCAGCAGGGACGCAGAAGTGACGCTTGAGGAAGATACTAAGTGAGAAGATTGGAAGAGCTCAGGAGATCCAGTGGCGAGTGGATCTGTTAGTCTAGTGAAAGACTGGTAGCTCAGTTGAGTGAACATCTACAATAGGAGATTGTAGAAGAAGCGAAGCAACCACTGTTAGAAACTGTTACAAGATTGTTGCCATAGGAGACATCGGCCCTACTCATGCAGATGTGGTGCCTTTCCCTGCATGGCTGTCTGCCTATAGAAGTCTCAAAGTCTGTCAATTAACATTGCATCTACTAAAGGGTGCCCTGGCCCTAACCCTCTCTCCCACAGTCCTGTTTAAGAGACAATAAATCTCTTTGCATTCATGAAGTGTCTGGCGCCCATCAATCTACCCTGCATTACAATCACCATGCCTTGTAACCCACTCTACAGAGAAGGATGACGGCTGTCCCTAACTCTGGAGGTCACCATTAGGTCTCAAGGGGCCCGGGACTTGGCTTCACAAGGAAGTCTCTCTAATAGAGTAATGGAGCCTCATATAGCAGTATAAACTAGATGGGTTGTAATAATTACTCTCTCTATTTAACATTAAGAATAAAGTTTAGGCAGGACATGTGCTTTTCACTGCATGCTCACTAAAGATACAGTATATTTTTATTAAGAGTCCTTTTACAAGTGTGTTAGAATTCTAATTGTAGTCCTGAGTAAATAGACGAGAGTGATATGGATTACAAAGGATGCCATCCTTAGTAAAACAGTATACCCCTTTGCCCTTGATATGCAATAGAGCTTAATTATGATGGAAAGTTGTTGTACTATGCGCCTGTGAATCCTGTCCAACCACTAAATGACTCAATATTAGGATCTGCCAGTGAGTAGATATTCAAAAGAATTGCTCATGCCTTGGAAAATGGGTACACAGTGTAATGTTATGGAAAAGGTGATTTGTGAACACAATAACTTTTCTTATTTACTGATGAAATCAGCTGCAGCCTCTGGTGCGTACACCCAATATGCTTAACTTTCAATGTATTGAGGCAGGCCCAGGGTGCCCAGGAGAAGTTGGCGAGGGTGCGCTTTTCCATTTCACACACCACTGCCTGCGGTAATGTTTGCCGTATCTGTGTAATGTTTTATACACATTAAAATAAAGGGCACTGTGCAGGCTTATGGAGTCGATGTACTAATTTGCTTTTAGCAGTGAATGAGCTGAGCCATGATCTGGAGAACACTGACTGCTAGGTGTAGTGTAGTTTTATGATGGTGTGTGATGCCCTGGATTCAACCCCCTGGGCAATTATCGGTTCATTCATTGTACAAATGACCCCAGGAAAGGCATCTCACCCCCAACACCTTGAACTGCGAAGTTACATGACATACCCATCCAAGAATTGGCCTTAGACTACAGCGGCAACTGGAGGCATCTGCGTTCAACTGTATCACAATCCAATACTTATTATTTTAGTTTTGGGTTCAGTTAGAGAATCCCTACCAGGTTTTTATTTCTGTCTGTGCCCAAAGGAAAGATTCACCCTCTCTGTTTGTCCTGGTGACAACTGTCCCCAAGACTAAAAATAAAGAAAACACTCAAATTTGGAGTTGTCATCAGCAAATAAATACACTAAATTGTCAAAATTATTGGGACGCCTGCCTTTACATGCACATGAACTTTAATGGCATCCCAGTCTTATGCCCCGTACACACGGTCGGACTTTGTTCGGACATTCCGACAACAAAATCCTAGGATTTTTTCCGACGGATGTTGGCTCAAACTTGTCTTGCATACACACGGTCACACAAAGTTGTCGGAAAATCCGATCATTCTGAACGCGGTGACGTAAAACACGTACGTCGGGACTATAATCGGGGCAGTGGCCAATAGCTTTCATCTCTTTATTTATTCTGAGCATGCGTGGCACTTTGTCCGTCGGATTTGTGTACACACGATCGGAATTTCCGACAACGGATTTTGTTGTCGGAAAATTTTATCTCCTGCTCTCCAACTTTGTGTGTTGGAAAATCCGATGGAAAATGTCCGATGGAGCCCACACACGGTCGGAATATCCGACAACATGCTCCGATCGGACATTTTCCATCGGAAAATCCGACCGTGTGTACGGGGCATTAGTCTGTAGGGTTCAATACTGAGTTAGCCCACAATTTGCAGCTATAACAGCTTCACCTCTTCTGTGAAGGCTGTCCACAAGGTTTAGGAGTGTGTCTATGAGAATGTTTGACTGTTTTTCCAGAAGAGCATTTTTGAGGTCAGACACTAATGTTGGATGAGAAGGCCTGGCTGTCAGTCTCTGCTCTAATTCACCCCAAAGGTGTTCTATTGGGTTGAGGCCAGTCAAGTTCCTCCACCCCAAACTCATTCATCCGTGTCTTTATGGACCACACTTTGTGCACTGGTCCAAATCATTTGGTGGAGGGGGGATTATGATGTGGGGTTGTTTTTCAGGGGTTGGGCTTGGCCCCTTAGTTCCAGTGAAGGGAACTCTTAAGGCGTCAGCATACCAAGACATTTTGGATGGTTTCATGCTCCCAACTTTGTGGGAACAATTTGGGGATGGCCATCAGTGCACTAGTGCACAAAGCAAGGTCCATAAAGACATGGATGAGCAAGTTTAGGGTGGAGGAACTTGATTGGCCTACACAGAGTCCTGACCTCCACCCAATAGAACACCTTTGGGATTATTAAAGCAGAGACTGCGAGCCAGGCCTTCTCGTCCAACATCAGTGCCTGACCTCACAAATGCACTTCTGGAAGAATGGTCAAACATTCCCATAGACACACTTCTAAACCTTGTGGACAGCCTTCCCAGAACAGCTGAAGCTGTTAAAGCTGCAAAGGGAGAGCCAACTCAATATTGAACCCTACGGACTAAGACTGGGATGCCATTAAAGTTCACGTGGGTGTAAAGGCAGGCTTTCCAATACTTTTGACAATATAGAGTAGATTGGAAATCGTACAAAAAACAACTGTTCAAGAGAGAATTTCCCTCACATGATGGGATTTCCTCTCACTTTGTTTTCTGTCAACAGTAATCTTTGTGATGTAGAAGCGCTGGACCTTATGGAGATGCGTTATAATGCAATGGGCACCACCCCCTCTCTGTACATCACCCCTGATTTTAACCCCTTCCCAGTCAGTGTCATTAGTACAGTGACAGTGCATATTTTTTAGCACGGATCATTGTATTAGTGTCACTGGTCCTCAAAAAGTGTCAAAAGTGTTAGTGTCCGATTTGTCTAACCACGCTTTCGGGAGATAACCCTCACTGGATGGATGGATCTTCCTAAAGCGTGGTTAGGCCTTTTCATAGAGGTCTAAGTTTCTGGTAAGAGGCTTCAATATCCTCCTTGGTGGAGTGCACAGTGGTGAAGAGTGGAAGAGCTGGCTATTCATGGCTGATTTTATGTGCACAATTAAAGCACTTCATATTTTGGCACTCTATTCACTTCCTTCATGAACTGTTGTTCTTTTTTTTTTTTCTTTTGGAAGTTTTTATGACTTTTCTTTTAAGCCTCTTACCAGAAACTTACAGTAGACCTCTATGAAAAGGTCTAACCATGCTTTGAGGAGATCCATCCATCCAGTGAGAGTTCTCTCCCACAGCATGGTTAGACCTTCATATTTTGGCACTCTATTCACTTCCTTCGTGAGCTGTTGTCATGTTGCTTGAACATTTTATGTATTTATGTAATCACTTTTTTTCACGTATTAATTTGTTGTTTTTTCATGAATGTATTCATTTATTTCTCAAGCACTAGATGTTTGAATTAAGCACCATTAGACAGCACAACATATTCATTTTGATTAATTATTCAAGATTGGTATGTATAGATGCGATGAGTGCTGCTATCTTTTTTCATGATCATTTTTAGACTTTATTTGTGTTGATCTTTGGTTGTAGCTACACTTCAGCACAAGATTATTTTATCTATTTTAATCTGTAAAAAGTGACCAGGTAATTTGTTAAAGCGTAACTCCACTTTTGTTGAGAAAAAAAACATTCCCCTCTGGGTGATCTATATACATTGCAAGGATTATAACAACCTTTGTTGCAGATTCCTACCTTTTGTTATTCTGAAGAAATACATGTGTGTTTGTCTGTGCCTCTGTTCTGAGTGAGTCTAATGGGAGTGGTTTCACAATTAACTGTCAGAGCACTAATGAGGAAATCTGCTGGGCCTGCATCCCTTTAAACGTGTTCCTAATTAAAGTATCTCTAAAAAAAATGACATTTTTGTTGCAAGGGATGACAGAAATCTGACTTGTATCTTAGGCAGACTTCTGGGAAAATTGGTGAGCCAATCACACAAGCAGGAAATGATGTTTCTGGGGAGTGGTCAGGACACACTCTGTGTACAGAAAACTCCAGGTAGCCATATTGCAATGTATTCTCAGAAAATTACAGTGGCTGCTGATTGAAAAGGAAAGGAAATTTTTATTAACATTCAATTACAATATGATTAGTGTTGCAATTATATGCGCTATATTATTTTTTTTTATTTGCTATTTTTTTCCCCACGAAAGTGGAGTTACCCTTTAAATAGTTTCCTAACATTGGCCCAAAAGGATTTAAAGCCCAACTCTGAGAAAGAAACCCACCCCTATTAACCACCTTCCCTCACACCTGGCTATTTTTTTTTGCTTTTAACCTTCACAACCCATAAAGCTTACCTGAATCTGCTGTAATATGATCTCCAGGGAACCTCTTTCAGTAGTGGCAAGTATTAGCCTGAAGCTTCTCTCCAGTATTATCACTGGTTCATGACTGATGTTGTGTCCACCTCTGAGTGCTGTAGACCTTATAAGGACCCTATGATGGACTCTTGTGATAGCCATTGGGCAACACCAGGAAGCAATTTGGGCACTGCAGACTGGATCTTCTCACTATAGAGAAAAAGAAAGAAGACATGATACTGGGCTTGTCACTTGACCTGTGTTTTAGATAAGTAGATTTAGCTTTTAAATAGATTCATAAAAAAAAAAAAAAAAAAAAAAAAAGAATAAGTACGGGGGTGGAGTGGAAAAGGCAAGAATACATCAAAATAATGTAATTTCCTATAGCGGGGTCTCTAAACTTTCTAAACAAGGGGTAAGTTTATTGTCTTTTAGACTTTACGAGGGTTGGACTGTGGCATCAGTGGGAGTAAACATCGCTTCATATGGTATGAGGGGGAAGAAAACTGCCCCATCTTTGTTATCATTGGGAAGAATAGTGCTCCATTGTTGGTATCATTGGAAGGAATAGTGTCCCATTGTTGGTATCATTGGTAAAAATAATGCCCAATTGTTGGTGTCAGTGGGAGAAATGGTGCCCCTTTGTTGATGTCAGTTGGCAGAACAGTGTCTTGTATTAGTGGGAGGATGAGTGCCCCAAGGGCCAGATGAAGGCAAGCAAAGGGCCGCATTTGGCCCCCGGGCCACAATTTGGAGACCACAACTGTCCTATAGCATACATCTAGCACACTGCTATAGTTGTTGGACATGTATTAGAAAATGCTTCTTTATTTCATTTTTATTTTTTATTCACTATTATTTTTTTTTCATTATATTTCATTTTACTTTATTTTAATTATATATATTTTCATTCATTAATTTTGAATTCAAGTTTTTATTTTATTTCTATTTTTATTTGTCTTTTTAGTTTTATTTTATTTGTATTTATATATTTTTATTTTTTTCATTTAGTATTTTTTCTATTTTTTTTTATACTTTCAAACATTTTTAACCATCATAGTCCATTAAACAAATGTTATTTTTAGTTTGGAGCTTTATATTGGATTGCCTTTCAGGGGAGTATACCTATTTGAAATATCAATTGCTAATTTAAAGCGTAACTCCACTTTTGTTGAGAAAAAAACATTCTCCCCCTGGGTGATCTAAGTACATTGCAAGGATTATAACAACCTTTGTTGCAGATTCTTACCTTTTGTTATTCTGAAGAAATGTGTTTGTCTGTGCCTCTGTTCTGAGTGAGTCTGATAGGAGTGGTTTCATAATTATCAGTCAGCTGTGGCACCTGCAGGGCACTAATGAGGAAAGCTGCTGGGCCTGAATCCCTTTAAACATGTTCCTATTGGAAATATCTCTCCAAAAAGAAATTTTTGTTGCAGGGGATGCCTGAAATCTGACTTGTATCTTAGGCAGACTTTTGGGAAAATTGGTGAGCCAATCACACAAGCAGGAAATTATGTCTCTGGGGAGTGGTCAGTACACACTCAGTGTACAGAAAACTCCATGTGGCCATATTGCATTTATATAGAAAATTACAGCAGCTGCAGATTGAAAAGGAAAGGTAATTTTTAATAACATTCAATTACAATATGACTTGTATCCCAATTGTACATTCTATATAATTTTTTCTTTATTTGATAGTGAGTTCTGGTGAGTTCAAGCACCAAAGAGTGTATGTATAGCACCGATCACTTGTGTGATTTGTGATTACTACAGCACTTTGGAATATCGTTAGCACAAGAGCACTTTTGAAGAAAATTGTGTTGGGGACTGTTTATACATTTTAAACACAGACTTTCACTGGCTACATGCTTTTCATTTTTTGGGGGGATTTTTCACTTGTATTAATTTTATTCTGTTTATATATGCACAGCACTTTCACTTTAGTCATTTGTATTGCGGGTTGGCTTTGTTTGCGTTGTGGTTTGCATTTTTACATAGATTCCCTCATTGCCAGAGAAATGCTCGGGTTGACCAAAGAACTTTTGCTGTAACCTGTTGGGTGGTATATGATATTCAAGCAATGCCAGGACAGGTCAGTTGTGCCCTTTGTATTCCGATGCTAATTATTCAAGTTTGACTGCAGTGTCCAATTAATTATAGAAAGTAATGATCCAGCATCTGGCCAGAATTACATTAGAAGCTGCATCTCCCTGACCTATATACACCTTTAGAATGACTTTATTCCCATGGCTAAACCATTTTTATCCAGAGCAATAGCACCTTGGGAAGTATCATAGAAATAAAAACACAGTTATAATTGATCACACGGTTTTACTGTCTGGTCAGTGTTAAATCCCACATAAAATGGAGTTAGCGAAAAACTAGGAGAAGGTTCTGAAAGTGGAGATTTTATGGTTAGGCCATAAGAATTTTATAGCGGAGCACAGGGAGCTCTTATTAAAATAATGGCAATGATTATACTTTCTTGTTCGTTAAAATGCTGCAGTTAATCTATGGAGAGATAATGACAATGAAAAGCAAGGGAAGAAATGGAATAAAACTGGATATGCAGTGAATACGTTCATTATTCCAGCAATACATAATCACTTTCTAGGGCATCTTGCTATTGAGTAGATTCTTTGTAATGTTATCAGAATCTCTGTGTACCAACCCCTTCCAACTTTTCTACCATGCAGGATCCCTTAAAATAATTTTCAGGTCCCAAGTAATCCCTGATACAAATGTAGGCAAGTTGTGGAGGTAGGTAAGGCACAAAGGAGATGTGTAAATAGAAAGTTTTAGAAACTCTAACTGGTTGTAGAACAATCTTTTTTTTAGTACATGGCATACTTCATAGGTTCCATCACCAGCCAGCTGGTTTTGGGAGATTTGGTCTTCCCCTTCTACAGCGCCATGGTGGTGTTTCATCTCTTGGTTGTGAGAACTGCAGTCTGTATCGTAGCCTCCCTGATGGTTTTCCCAAGTGTGGCTCGGGGTTAAATTTCAGCACCATTAGCGGTAACCCCGAGCCACACTGGTGCGGTGTTACTTACCTTGTCCCCAGGATCCTGCTATGTCCCCCGCTGTGTCTGCTGGCTGTGTCCTCCTCCGAAGCCTCTCTGTGCCAAGCTCTGTTTCCTGCGAGCATCGCAATGCACGGGGGCGGAGCCTGGCGGCAAATTCAAAAAACTGTAAAAAGCATAACACATACAGTACTGTAATCTTACAGATTACAGTACTGTATGAAATTATTTCACATCCCTTTTGTCCCCAGTGCTTTGTCCAATGCCCTGCATGCAGTTTTATATTATATATACTGTTCTTTCTGAGTGGAAACTGGAGATTGTCCATAGCAACCAAAAAGTGTCCCTTTATGTCAAAAGTGGCTTTAGACCAGCTAGAAAACAGCGATAGTGAATTAGAACACTTGCAGAATTGAGCGATAGTGAATCGTGGGGAAATTTATTTTATTATTATTATTATATATATATTTTTTTAATTATTTATATTTATTTATTATATTATAATTTATGATTTTGTGTTTGAAACTTCATCATACCCGGGATGTCTACTAGACTCTTTGGTGGACAGATTTAAGTGTGTTATTGTTAAGAATTACAGGCCTACAATATAGAACGCCAATTTTCCATGCAAAATAATTGTACCGCTTTCAGCCCCTAAAATCTAAAATAATCATACCGCCAGGGAGGTTAATCACTTCCCGCCTGGCCTATAACAGATTGAGGGCCGGGCGGTGGTTCTGTTATCCTGACTGAGCGTGATATGACGACGATCAGGATAACATGCCGGCGCGCACCTGCGGGGGCATGCAGCGCAGCGATCGCTAGTGCGGCGTGTCAGTTTGACACGCCACTCGTGGTAGGGAGCCTCTGACAGAGGCTTCTTACCATGTAATCAGCTGTGACCAATCACAGCTGATCATCGCGTAAATCAGGAAGTGCCGGTAAATTGCGCCAATCAGAGCCCACCACAGTGCCAATCAGTGCCCATGACAGTGCCAATCAGTGCCCAGCAGTAACACCTGTCAGTACTGGCAGGGAAATTCTAAGCTTCTCCCTATAAGCATATCATTTCTTTGCACTTAAATGCACAAATAAAGCCCTCTTATATAATGCCAGGAAAGCGCGCTCGTTTATCTCTCCAAGTAACACAAACAGATGCTGGTATCACCTTGAGCTCAGTATAATCCCGAGGAGAAATGGCCAGGTTGCCTTTATTTATACTAAACACATGGATAACAAAAGAGCATGGTGGCTTCAAAATCAGCCAATTAGACACTTAATTCATTCAAAAGAACCAATAACACGCATGTACACATTCAGATAGAAATGCAGTAGTGATGTGTACAAACGGTCGTGTGCAAAACCATAAAATTTCCAACACAGTACCTCATCATCAGTGCCACCCATCAGTGCCATCTCTTAGTGTCCATCAGTGCCATCTGTCAGTGCCAATCAGTGCTGCCTATCAGCGCCATCGGTCAGTGCCCATCAGTGCCGCATGTCAGTGCCCATCAGTGCCACCTATCATTGCCCATCAGTGCTGCCTATCAGTGTCATCAGTGCTGCATATTAGTGCCGCCTATCGGTGGCCATCAGTGCTGCATATCAATACCGCCTCTCAGTGCCCATCAATTCTACATATCAGTGCCTCATCAGTGCCACCTTATCAGTGCCAACTCATCAGTGCCCACCAGTGCTGCCTCATCATGCCAGTCAGTGAAGGAGAAAACAAAATTGTATGACAGAAACTAAGAAAAACATTTTTTTTTTTTTCAAAAATTTCGGTCTTTTTTAGTTTGTTTGCAAAAATAAAAACCCCAGAGGTGATCAAATACCACCAAAAGAAAGTTCTATTTGTGGGAAGAAAATGATAAAAATTTAGTTTAGGTACAGTGTTGCATGACTGCGCAAATGTCATTCAAAGTGCGACAGCGATGAAAGCGGAAAATTGTCTTGGGCAGGAAGGGGTGAAAGTGCCTGGTATTGAAGTGGTTAAAGTGGAACTATAGGCAAAACTTTTTTTTTCATTTTGGATAGAGCAAGGGAAGGTTATATGTCAGATTTTTTTTCGATATCTACGGTATGTCCCATTGTGGAGATTTCCCTTCACTTTCTGTCCCAAAGCCAAACAAGAAGTGAGAAGAAATCTCTGCAAATGAAAGGAATTCTTTGGGGACCCCCAGACTATCAGGTCCACTGGGTGGATGATTACTGCATGTTTTTAGCCTAATGCAGGAAAAACATTAAGGTAAAAAATGTTTTGACTTCAGAACCACTTTAAAGGAAAATTTCCCCAAAAGAGATAAAAATGGCAATAAAAATGTGTCAGGGACTGTAATTCTTTCCAATCTATGTAAAGAGTAAAAAAGTGTTTGGTCAGAGCTGGGTTTTATCAAAAACACCATGATACATTTACAAATATATAGGGAAACTGTATCATGCCAAGCAATATCTCCTAAGAGCAATTAATTTTAAATGAAAAAATTGGGAATTTTTCGGGAGCAGCTTAAGAAGGATAGACTCTAGCTGCTTTTAAATAGATAGCACATGCTCTAGATATACCTACAGAATCAACAACTTTGTGAACAGGAGCAGACACACTATTTGTGCAAACTGTGCATCTGCTTATAGGCCTCTGGGATTATTGGCCCATTTTTACATAATTGTAGTAGGGTGGTTACCAGGATCTTTCCCGATTGTCATGTAGACCTAGACAGGCAGGAATTTCCTTTTGATGTCATAGTGAAGGAAGTGAAGTGTCTGTTTTTTATTATGAAGCCTTAGAGCAGGGGTCTCAAACTGGCAGCACCTCCAGCTGTTGTGAAACTACAAGTCCCATAAGCCATTGCAAGGCTGACAGCTACAAGCATGACTCCCCCAGGCAGAGACATTGTGGGACTTGTAGTTTCGCAACAGCTGGAGGGCCTCTAGTTTGAAATGCCTGCCTTAGAGAGATCAAGTACTGCAAAGACTACTTTCTATCTCCATTTATCTGATCTACATTATATAGCCAAAGTTTGTGAACACCCGATCCCCACACCTACAATATATGACCAAATGTATAAGGGTATTGCTAATGCTAGAGCGTTTTTGACATCTGTCTTCTTCTAACCTTGTGGCAACAGTTTCAGTAAGTCTCTTTTCTCTTTTAGCATGACGGTAACATTTTGTGCTAAGCCAGTTCCATAAAGGCATGGTTTAATGAGTTTGGTGTGGAGGAACTTGACTGGTCTGCATAGAACCTTGACTTCAACATCACTGAAAACCTCTGGGATGAATTTGAACACTGACGGTGACCCAGCTCTTTCCATCCAACACCGCACAAAAATAATTTTGGCTGAATGGGCACAAATTCACATAGACATACTCCAGAATCCTTTCTGGAAAGAATGGAGGCTGTTGTAGCCGGAATAACAATGACCATGGATTTGGAATAGGATGTCCAACAACCTCATGTCGAGTGACCACAAATGTTTGCCCATATAGAGTATCTGTTTAGTAAATAATTGTTGTACTTGGGCAGTAGTTGAATTGGGGGCCCAAAATTGTTCTTACACAGCATGACTAAGTCAACTACTGCTAGTTTACCCCAATTGGCTTTACCCAGCATAATGTCTAGAAGGCAGGGAAGATTTATTAGGTTTCAGATTCCATAATGCATTTACTGTTTTTAATATTTATGGATAATAAATTATTTACTTTTTAATGGAGGTTTGACTTTATGTAAATCGCAGTGGTATATGTAGGACAATTGATTGAGCTGTATTAATGTATCCCTTGAGCAGTATTTGTACCTAATAAATCTTTCCTGTCCTTTTGATATAGTAAAAGAAAGTTCACCCAGAGCTTACCCCATATATTCTAAATAATATAACAACAAAGGCAATCCAGACTCACACAGGACAGCAGAAAATTCTTCATGTGTCTGTACCAGATACAACAAAAAGGAGAAATATCTGGCAGCTCCCTCAGCTAATAACTAACATGGTAGGTACTCATGGGAGGAATAGTTCACAACAATTGCTTAGTCCTCATTGCTTGGTACTCACCCAGCTAGCCTGTAAAAGGAACCTAATTATTTTTCGTATTTTTTTTATTTGTATTTTCGTATTCCTTGATTTTTAATTGATTTGTTTTATTTTACATTTATATACATAATATATCATTATAATCTATACTATATATATGAAAAGTTTGTGAACACCTGCTCATCACAACTCTATGAGTTGGTTGGACATCCCACTCCAAGTCATGGGTATTAATATAGAGTTCCCTACCCCCCCTCCTTTTTGAAGCTATAACAACTTCCAGTCTTCTGAAAAGGCTTTCCATAATATTTTGTGATGTGTCTCTGGGAATTTGTGCCCATTCATCAGATAGAGCAATTTTGAGAGAACATTATTCTAGGCACAGTAACTGTATATATATCCACCTTCGAGGTGCTTCCCAAGTGATACCCAGAGCTCCCAGAAAATACCAGGTGGTTCTGGGGGAGCAAGTGACCTTCTCCCCTTCCTATAAAGATGCAGTGTTCATCCTAAACAGCTAATTGCCAATCGTGAACACTATCATGTTAACCCTGTGTATACTCCAACACAGAGCTTACTCAAGATTTAAGCTCCAACAAAGGAACAGGGTGGCGGGAACTATGCAAAGATCAATATCAGTGGTTGAACGTTCTTTCAACAACTCTTGTCACATTGCCCTAAATGGACAAAGTTACAGAGTCTCTTTAAGGCTCTATTCACACTAATGCGTTTTTTGATGCATTTTGCAGAAATGCAGGGAAATTTTTTAACATGGGTTCCTATGGAATATGTTCACATCAGTCAGTGATGGGAATGGTCAGATCTGACACCAGAGGATGCAGGATTTGCACAGTGAAGATACATGTGATGAGTTCCTCGGTTACGGCTTCACTTCAGATATACTGTTTGACCGACCACCGCAGACGAGATTTAAGGCAGCTGCCCATCAGATATTCATCCAGGCGTGTCTGACCCCCTATAATTAAGGGGTCCATCCTTTCCGGTAGGCGTACCCATACGATTTTGTATATGACATCTGAGACGCAGGAAAAGGGGACCAGTCTGTTTGTGCCCAGAAGAATTTAATATATGTCTTACTAGATGGACTTTTTATTTAATGCTTTTATTTAATGCTTTTAACAGTTTGCGCTGCACTTTTTGCTGCACTTTTTTAGTTAATATGTTCACATCAATGCATTTTTGTACCTCTGCATTTTTGGAAAGGGTTTGGGGACTTTTTTTTCGCAAAATGCAGCATTTTGCATGTAATAGACTTCAATGGGCCCGCATCCAAAATGCAATTACCGCGTTTTTACCACGATTTTGCTGCGATTTGCGTTTTGCTGGGTTCCCCGCTAAATGTAAAAAAAAAGAATTGCCGGCTAAAAAAAAGTTGTGAAAAAAAACAGTGTGTGGTCTCCCCCAGGTCCATACCAGGCCCTTGGGTCGGATTTGGAGGGGACCCCCCCACGCCAAATTTTTTATAAAAAATGGCTTGGGGGTCCCTCCAAAATCCATACCAGACCCTTATGCGAGCCAGGAAAGGGAGGGGACGAGTGAGCGCCCCCCCTCCTGAACCATACCAGGCTGTATGCCCTCAACATGGGGGGATAGGTGCTTTGGGGCAGGGGGGCTCTGCACCCCCCCACCCCAAAGCACCTTTCCCCCATGTTGATGGGGACAAGGGCCTCTTCCCCACAACCCTTGCCCGGTGGTTGTCGGGGTCTCCGGACGGGGGGGCTTATCGGAATCTGGAAGCCCTCTTTAACAAGGGGGCCCCAGATCCCAGCCCCCCCTCATGTAAATTAGTATGGGGTACATAGTACCCCTACCCATTCACCAAAAAAAAAGTAGTGTAGTGTTAAAAAATACAGTAGACAAGTCTTTTATTAAAAATATCTTCTTATTCTTCCCCGCTTCTTCCACCGGTCTTCCTCCATCTTCTCCCGCATCTTCCGTCTCCGGTTTCCTCCTTCTCCCGCTGCTTCTTCTTCCGCACTTCTTCTTTCTTCTTCTTTCTTCTGTCTTCTTTGTCTGGTGTTCTTCTTCCGCCGCTCCAGCCGATGACCCTCCTCCGAGGCTGCTTCCCGGTGATCTGTCCACGCCGATGTCAAGCATTTCTTAGATAATGATGGGGCATGGCCATCAGATTACGTCATCCAGAGGCACCGCCCCCTTGTGATGCCACAGACCCAATACATGTACCCTATACTCATTCACATATGGGGGGAGGACAGGATCTGGGGGCCCCCTTGTTAAAGGGGGCTTCCAGATTCCGATAAGCCCCCCGCCCGCAGACCTCGACAACCACCAGGCAAGAGTTGTCAGGAAGAGGCCCTTGTTCCCATCAACATGGGGGCAAGCTGCTTTGGGGTGGAGGGCACAGAGTCATGTTGAGGGCATGCGGCCTGGTATGGTTCAGGAGTAGGGGGCGCTCGCTCGTCCCCACCCTTTCCTGGCCTGCCAGGCTGCATGCTCGGATAAGAGTCTAGTATGGATTTTAGGGGGGACCCCCACGCCATTTTTCTTACATTTTGGCATGGGGGGTCCCCTCTGAATACATACTAGACCCAAAGGCCCGGTATGGACCCAGGGGGGGGGGGACCCCACGCTGTTTGTTTTCACAATTTTTTTTTTAGCTGGCAATTCTTTTTTTTTTACATTCAGCGTGGAAGCCCGCTGACAGCTGATGACTCATCGGTTGTTAAGGACGCGGCGGCTGGCTTCCCAGTCCCCTCCATAGCAACCAGCTATATACAGTGTAAAAAAAACAAAAAAAACGCAAATCGCTGCAAAATTGCAGTAAAATTGCTGTAAAAACGCGCGTCCAAAAACACGGCAAGCACCGCAAAAAGCACTGCAGAAACGCTCAAAAGCAACATGCATACAGTAGATGTGAATTGAGCCTAAAGTCTAATATCACTACACACACATAGTAGGGCAAATGTTGGCTGGAGGCCACAAACCCACCAATTGTTTTTGGATTGTTGAAAACCCATGCTAACCAAAAGAGAATATATAAACTCTATGTGGATGATATCCTCAGTGGAATTCAATCCCCAGGCTCACAGCTGCAAGCAAGAGTGCTGGCCACCATGGAATAAACTGAATAAATATATAATAAGCACATCATTAAAATCATTTTCATCTGCTTTTAAATAATGTATATGCTATACATGATTCAAAAACATCTCATTATGCAAAATGATTCACAGAATGCAATACAATATGTACAGTGGTAAAGTGGGAGTCAGGATTCTGCGAATACAGCAACATACCTTAAGCCATTGCAAAGTGTATACACATAGTAAAAGCATAGAAAAGCACCAGAAAGTAGTTCATATTCTGAAAAAAAAACAGCTTAATCAATTATAAGGAAAAACCTAATTTGAAACCAAACATCATGAAATATGTACACATTAATTTGCTGTTGTAGATCATTGTGTTTCTAATCTATGTATAAATCTATATTGTACTTAAACAATGAGACTGCCTACGAGGTACCAAGTATGCTTTGGCTTATTAAAATTCCATCTACCATCAAAATGTCTTTTTAGCTTTGCATAGGTAAGAGAGGGATTAGGTAGGTTTTGTTGTTTGTGTCCTTCCATTTCCATTCAAGGGTCACATGACAGGAATTGAGGAATATCTTTTAAACTAGAAAATAACAATAAACATAATTTGGGGGAAAAAATACACCTTCTTTCAGGTTTTGGCTTTTGTCCAACGATGACACCAATAAAGACTTGATAGAAACTCAAATTATTTTCCATTTTTCACTCATCTAAAAATTGTTTAGCATGTAATCTGACTTTAATTACACACATTTGTATCTCTGATTGTATGGCTGATTCCATGAATAAGCTCAATATGAGTAAAACTGGTCAGGGGGCCGTGTTCAGAAGGTATGTCTTGCACTAGACCAGTCATTAAACCTTCAACTATAGCTTTTAACTTGGAGAGTAACTGCTTTTCCTTTCATTAGTAAGGAATTCTGAGGTGGAGAACAAACCACTGGAGAGCCAGCACCCAACCTTGGGTATACCGGTAGTAGTATCTCTAGTGGAGTACAGCACCTTTTACTCCTTTAAATGACCACATCCCTTCCTGGTGACATGGTTTTGGGTCCTGCACAGAATATTGTGCAGGCTTGATGATACTGGAGAGAGAGGCATGCAACAAGATCGGCATAGAGAGCAACTTTGGTGGAATGCTTGGTACAACCGGGGGGCATGGGGAGCAGGATTGTGGGATCATGTGTATTGACCCCTTTATAAAAAGGAATTTATTCATTAGTGAGTGTATGTGTGTGTGTGTGTGTGTGTGTGTGTGTGTGTAGATGGGGAAGGGAAAGGGATGGCTTCTGGTATTTTTTAATATTTTGAGAGTTGGGATTTAGGCCTGACTTCTTTGGAAAGAAATTCATCCTTTGACTGGTATGCTTCCTGAATATCTGCACATTTAGACTTTTGGCAGCTGGCAATTCTTTGTCTTCTTCAACTTTATTCTGTGGTTCTATATTTTGTTATACATTTAAAGTGTATATCCAAGCAATTTTTCGTTTTATATATGCATCTAATGCGCTTAGTGTACTGCACTGTGAAAGAGCTGTGTGAATGTGGAATAGACTCCCTCAAGAGCTGGTTCTGCCCAGCTCAGTAGATTGCTTTAA
Organism: Lithobates clamitans; assembly: GCA_037952925.1. Lineage (NCBI taxonomy): Eukaryota > Metazoa > Chordata > Amphibia > Anura > Ranidae > Lithobates > Lithobates clamitans. The sequence goes on along the minus strand of JBBGZY010001338.1, from coordinate 94,939 downwards.
GAAAGGCCTGGATTCTTTCCTAAATGTACATAATATAACTGGATACTAACATTTATAGGTAAAGTTGATCCAGGGAACAGGGCTGGATTAACATAGGGGCTGATGGAGCTGCAGCTCCAGGCCCCTGCCTTAAAATCGGCCCTCACAGCTAGTAATATAAGCCCGACTTTCTCCTGCCCATAAACGTCTATGGGACAGGAGAAGCTGTGTGTAAATGGAGGGGTGTCTGGCAGCATCTGTGTTGGCTCACTGTGTTTATTACAGTGTCACAGTGCACAGTTCCCCCCCTACACAAATGGCTCTGCCTTCCCCCTCCCCTCTCTCCTCTCTCTCTGTGTGCAGTGAAGTAGCCTTGTGGGCTGGGAAATTATGAACAGAGCAACTGCAGCCGGCAGATAGAAGGTGAACTGAACACATATCTGAGTGATGAGCTTCCCATCCAAGTGTGAGCTCAGTGACTGGACTCTTATCTCCCTTCTCTCCCCCTCTTTTACCTTTATCTTCAGCAATGGCTCTTATAACTGCAGTCAATATGTAGACTCGGCTCCTTGTGCTTTTAGGTGGGTTCACACTCATTTGCTGTGTTTTGGCCCATTGCTGGTGTATCCGCAGTTTTCCTGCGTTTTACCCACAGTCCTATTGATTTCTATTAGGTTGCATGTTTTTTCTGAAAGCGCACCAAAATCAATAGGTCTGCAGCTAAAACTGCAGATACACAAGCAGTGCGGCCAAACTGCAGCAAACCAGTGTGAGCCCAAAGGCTGTACACACCCCCCTCTATAGAACTTGGTCTGATCAATACTCCTGGCATTCATTTTACACACAGCCATACCATCCCAGATCAGGAGGGGTGGGGGCTCCAGGGATTTGTTTGACTATGCAGGCCCTGTCCCTTCTACCCATCCTGGAAGAGTCCTGGAGGGAGTGGCAGGCTGCTGGTGGCAAGTGGCACACTGTATCTGGTGGCAGGCTGCTGGTGGCAAGTGGCACACTGTATCTGGTGGCAGGCTGCTGGTGGCAAGTGGCACACTGTATCTGGTGGCAGGCTGCTGGTGGCAAGTGGCACACTGTATCTGGTGGCAGGCTGCTGGTGGCAAATGGCACACTGTATCTGGTGGCAGGCTGCTGGTGGCAAATGGCACACTGTATCTGGTGACAGGCTGCAGGTGACAAGTGGCACACTGTATCTGGTGACAGGCTGCAGGTGACAAGTGGCACACTGTATCTGGTGGCAGGCTGCTGGTGGCAAGTGACACGCTGTATCTGGTGACAGGCTGTCAGTGGCAAGTGGCACACTGTATCTGGTGGCAGGCTGCTAGTGGCAAGTGGCACAATGTATCTGGTGGCAGGCTGCTAGTGGCAAGTGGCACACTGTATCTGGTGGCAGGCTGCTGGTGGCAAGTGGCACACTGTATCTGGTGACAGGCGGCAAGTGGCACACTGTATCTGGTGACAGGCTGCAGGTGACATGTGGCACACTGTATCTGATGGCAGGCTGCTAGTGGCAAGTGGCACACTGTATCTGGTGGCAGGCTGCTAGTGGCAAGTGGCACACTGTATCTGGTGGCAGGCTGCTGGTGGCAAGTGACACGCTGTATCTGGTGACAGGCTGTCAGTGGCAAGTGGCACACTGTATCTGGTGGCAGGCTGCTAGTGGCAAGTGGCACACTGTATCTGGTGACAGGCTGCTAGTGGCAAGTGGCACACTGTATCTGGTGACAGGCTGCAGGTGACATGTGGCACACTGTATCTGGTGGCAGGCTGCTAGTGGCAAGTGGCATACTGTATCTGGTGGCAGGCTGCTGGTGGCAAGTGGCACACTGTATCTGGTGGTAGGCTGTGGTTGGCAAGTGGCACACTGTATCTGGTGGCAGGCTGCTGGTGGCAAGTGGCACACTGTATCTGGTGGCAGGCTGCCGGTGGCAAGTGGCACACTGTATCTGGTGGTAGGCTGTGGTTGGCAAGTGGCACACTGTATCTGGTGGCAGGCTGCTGGTGGCAAGTGGCACACTGTATCTGGTGGCAAGCTGCTGGTGGCAAGTGGCACACTATCTGGTGGAAGGCTGCTGGTGGTAAGTGACACACTGTATCTGGTGGTAGGCTGTGGTTGGCAAGTGGCACACTGTATCTGGTGGCAGGCTGCTGGTGGCAAGTGGCACACTGTATCTGGTGGCAGGCTGCCGGTGTCAAGTGGCACACTGTATCTGGTGGCAGGCTGCCGGTGGCAAGTGGCACACTGTATCTGGTGGTAGACTGTGGTTGGCAAGTGGCACAATGTATCTGGTGGTAGGCTGCTGGTGGCAAGTGGCACACTGTATCTGATGGCAGGCTGCTGGTGGCAAGTGGCACACTATCTGGTGGAAGGCTGCTGGTGGTAAGTGACACACTGTATCTGGTGGTAGGCTGTGGTTGGCAAGTGGCACACTGTATCTGATGGAAGGCTGCTGGTGGCAAGTGGCACACTGTATCTGGTGGCAGGGAGCTGGTGGCAAGTGGCACACTGTATCTGGTGGCAAGTGGCACAATGTATCTGGTGACAGGCTGCTGGTGGCAAGTGACACACTGTATCTGGTGGCAGGCTGCTGGTGGCAAGTGGCACACTGTATCTGGTGGCAAGTGGCACAATGTATCTGGTGGCAAGTGGCACACTGTATCTAGTGGCAGGCTGCTGGTGGCAAGTGGCACACTGTATCTGGTGACAGGCTGTCGGTAGCAAGTGGCACACTGTATCTGGTGAAAGGCTGCTGTTGGCAAGTGGCACACTGTATCTGGTGGCAGGCTGCTGGTGGCAATTGGCACATTGTACCTTTTGGCAGGCTGTGGGTAGCAAGTGGCACACTGTATCTGGTTGCAAGTGGCACACTGTATCTGGTAGCAGGCTGCTGGTGGCAAGTGACATGCTGCATCTAGCGGCAGGCAACTGTGGAAAGTGATATGCTGCATTTGGTGGCAGGCTATGGGTGGCAAGTGCATAGCTGCATCTGGTGGCAAGTGACAAGCTCAGGTCCCACTCATTCTGCACGATGGTGAGTTGAACTATTTCACTATATATTACAATGTAGTAACTGAAATAATGGAATTTGATCATCCTGACACCATATCAAGCATGGTGTCAGGATGATTGATTTTAAGTACTAACACCAGCCATTTGCCTGACAAATCACCTCCACCACCGATTTCCCTGCCAACCCTGAGACTACATCCCCCACCCTCATCTTTTTTTCGGAAGAGGGGGTTGTCTCTGAATGACAGTTTGGAAATGTGGTCTCCCTATGTTGCTGCTGGTGAGAGACCGCATAGCAGGTGGTATTGGTGGTGTTGCTGCTGCTCAGAGGCTGCACAGCTGGTATTACTGGTGAGAGTAGATTTAATTCGTTTTAGCGAAAAATTGTTTGCATTTTCATTTTGGTTCCATAAAAAGGCCCACCAAAATCCTCAGCACCAGGCCCATGATGCTCTTAATCTGGCCCTGCCAGGGAATATCTGATTGCCTCTCGGAGGATCAGGAAGGAACTTTTTCAAGGAGCTAAATGGATCATGCTTTACTGGGTTTTTTGCCTTCCTCTTGATCAACTATGGGTATAGGATTGTGTATATGGGATTGTATGATATACATATATATATTTTTCTTTTTTCCCTTTTTTTGGTTGAACTAGAAGGACTTGTGTCTTTTTTCAACCAAACTGACTATGTACTAAGAGAATGCAGCACCCAATATTTCTGGATACATGAGAAATCAAGATATTACTCTATAGTGTTTTGCTTTGTTCCTTCCTATTATTCCTGAGGAGAGTGACACAGTTTATTGGACCTTATCCAATCCACATGAGTGAAAGAGACAAAAGTGGAGATGTGCAGTGGATCTGGAGGGATTCAATTCATTGGTTAAAGTGCATTTGATTCGTTATTAATATAGAGATCAAATATTTCTGTAAGGAGTTGGCACTATTGGTGGTCTGGTGTTTCAGGAGCATTGCAAGTTGACTTGTATATTCACAAGTTCTATAATTTGGATGGCCATCGGGCCCTGATTTGACACTGGGGGTGGACTATATATGCAAGTTTTCCATATTTTTTTTTAAATTATTTCCTTTATTGCTATTTTGCTAATTTTTTGATTCATAGTTGACAATTTCATATATTGTTAATGATTAGGACTAGATATTTATAGAATATAGAAATTCGGTGATGTTTGGTTAGGTCACTTTTACTGATCTGTTTAGCCACTTCAAGACCAGGCCTATTTCTTACACTTGATTACAAGTTAAAATCAGTATTTTTTGCTAGAAAATTACTTAGATCCCCCAAACATTATATATATATATATTAGGAGAGACCCTAGAGAATAAAATGGCGGTCATTGCAATATTTTATGTCACACTGTATTTGCGCAGCAGTCTTTCAAACGCAATTTAAAAAAAGCACAAAACCATAAAGTTAGCCCAATTTTTTTGTACAATGTGAAAGATGATGTTACACTGAGTAAATAGACACCTAACGTGTCACGCTTTAAAATTGCGCACGCTCATGGAATGACGACAAACTACAGTACTTAAAAATCTCCATAGGGGACACTTTAAAACATTTTAACGGTTACCTGTTTAGAGTTATAGAGGCAGTCTTGCACTAGAATTATTGCTCTTGCTCTAACGATCGCTGCGATACCTCACATGTGTTATATGAACACTGTTTATATTCGCGGTTGTTACTTACATATGCGTTTTCTTTGGCGTGCGAGCACAGAGGAATGGGGCGCTTTAAAAAAAAAAAAATTCTTATTCATTTTATTTTATTTTTTACATTATCCCTTTAAAGAAAAAAAATCTAAACACTTTTATTGCTGTCACAAGGATTGTAAAAGTCCCTTGTGACAGTAATAGGCAGTGACAGGTATTCTCTATGGAGGGATCTGGGGTCTAAAGGACCTCAAACCCCTCCACTGCACTTAAAAGTATTCAAAACGCCAAGATTGGCAGTTTTAAATAGTATTTTTTTTCTAAATCAGCACCATTTGAGTTTTTACATCGGAGACCCAATTTAAAGCCAAATCTGGCTTTGTTCAGGACTCTGGCCAGCCGGTGGATGTGCCGGCTGGTGGCTCGGTTCTCCTGGTGGGACGGGAGACCCGGGCAGAGCAGCAGAAGGCAGAGGGAGAGGGACATCCCCTCCCGCTCCATGTAATAATAGCCTTTGAAAAACATCAGTTGTTATTACTAGAAAGCTGACCGTCAGCTCTAAAAAATGGTAGCTGCAGGCATCACCCCGGTACAACCACTTGAAGCCAAATCACGTACAAGTACGTGATTTGGCGGCAAGTGGTTAAAAAGAGATTGCGTACCTTTGCGTACCATCTAAACAATTTTTTCTAGTTCTGGATATTAAAACTAAGACTTCTTCTCTGATAAAAATATTGTCACCAAGACACTGTGGGTAAACCTTCGCTATCAAAGCCCTGCATAGCAGTAAATACCCATCAGTCTGGTTGGACATTCATTTTAAGAAAAATTGCCAATGATTAATGGTTAATTTAAACAGATCATGTGATAAAAAATTGATGGTCATTAGATCTTGACATTTAGGCAGGGTCAAATTCATGGCTGCTGAGTTGAGCTGAGAATTTTCTTTGGTTTTGTTTTGCATGCGTTGCCCTTCCATGTACTCCTCGCTGTGAAGGCCAGTTACAGGTGGGGGCAGGGGACAGTTGTTTGTACTGATGTAATATTGGTGAGGAGATACACTGGACACCTTTGCTGCCATTGTGCTATGTGCTGGGTGTCCAGTGTCCCCAATGCCTTCAAGGAGGGGTGGGTTACCTCCTGGCTGACCTGCCCTATATCTATCTATTAGAATGCAGGTGCTTGTACTATGGAGGCTCTCATAAATTTACAAGAGTTAGGACTGCATAAATATCGGGGTGCCTTGGAGCGGCTCTGCAGCTTATGCATTTATTTGCAAATTGTGTTTAGAACCAAAAGGAGTGGTGATTTTTAAGGTTCAGGCATTTTTCTATCCTGGCAGACCTACCCCGCTCTCCCCTTTTTCCCCACGTCCTAGGAGATACAGGTAGGCAATCGCATTATGACAGTTAAGATGCACATGCATGTAATTTAAGCAAATGAATTCATATTCTCTGTATTTATGTTGTGTTCTAATATACAACCATTGTCATATGTTTTTCGCTAGAAGGCAGTGTACTCTGCATGTGACCAGCATCCCCCGAGGAAGCCCGACGGATGGGCGAAACATGTTGGGAACTACATCGTTTATGCTGTGTTACTGCATCTGCAATTAAATACATGTGGCACTTCCGTATATAAATCTCCTTTTTATATTTTGATGTGGAAAATATTTTATTGTATTTTCTTAATAAAGTAAAAGTCTTTTTATACAAAAATATTTGATACTTATTCAACTTGCACCTTAAAAATCCCCACTCCTTTTGGTTCTAAACACAATTTTTCTTGGGATGTAGTGCTAGAAATTAAACTTGGGTTCGTGCTCACATAACTTTGATTTATTTGCAAATGTGTGCAAGCTAAACCCGTTTTTAATGCAAACCATTAGACAGGATAATTCCGTTGGTAGCAGACTGGTTGGTGAGTTGAGCTGGGAATTTTCTTTGGTTTTGTTTTGCATGTGTTGCCCTTCCATGTGCTCTTTGCTGTGAAGGCCAGTTATAGGTGGGGGCACACTCCTGCCTCCCAATTTCTCCATTGGTCGTTGCACCCACCCATCATATAAAAAAGCCATGGAGGTGGCCCCAGATACTGGCGCCAGGTCCTGCTTGTACAAAAAAAGGTCAAAATAACTTTGGCTGCCTACATATCTGAACCCACCTATCCTTTTAACTTGCAATTTCCACTGAAGATAACCCATATTCGGTTTGAATTGACAGGTTTGCCCAAGGTATACTTTGAAGTTTTGTTTAAACAAAGCTCAGCGCGTTCCCCACTGCACCCAGGCTTCCTTCTGCTCCGGTTAAATGGATTGTATCAGTGTTAATCATCTTCGAAAATCTTGCTTTAGTTAATTCCATCCTTTGCTCCGATGAACTTTTAATTGTTCTCCACACACCCTGCCACCTCCGGGGATCCTGTTTAAACTAACATTTATTAATTTAATTTATTTTCCCAACCTTTCCTCCGCTAAATTAATTATTGTCACAAGACCTGGTACAATGTCAAACACATCCAGACATCTTGGCTGTGTTTGCTGCCTTACAAGGAGAGGAGAGGGGAACTTTTTCAATATGTTTAAAAGCCACAAGCCTTATGCAAATGCTCCTAATTCTCAAACTCATATTGTTTAATGCCTAAATTATTCAAACAATGAAAGGCCAGAGCATGTCGTGGCAACAGGGACTGCATGGATTTGGAGTCACTTTCAAAATCACAGCAGTAGGAGGAACGCATGAGATTGTTATGTTACTATTGACTTCAATTAATTGGGAACTTGTGTCCCTGCCTTGCAATCTTCATAGAAAGTTTATCGGCTGTTTGACACGGCCAGTAGCTCACACTGGTAAATTGGTTTCTGAATTCACAGCCGATAATGGTACGTTTTCGATTTTTTTTCTAGCGTAATCATCATACTGTTTCTTCTCTTTGAAGAAAAGCTGATACAGCAGGTAGGCCCCAACTGTAGTATGGTTCATTCAATAAACAGGTAAAATATAAATATGGGAGTTGTTTTACCTGCCATTGGATTTGTATTTCTGCCCATCCAGTCCTAAGATTTACACAGCGCTGCGACACAGCACAGTTCAAACATTTATTGTCATGTGGATATGAATTCTTTAAAAATCACCATTCACCTGATCTCCCTTTTTGTAAATCCCAGGATTTTGTTTGCATTTGCAAACATCTCCTGGAGTTGGGTTTGCTCTTTGGTTTATTGTTAGCCAGTTCCATTATCATGAAAGATTTCAATGTGTTTCCGGCAACCAAAAATGCATCAAGGGCTAATGGATCCCAATAATGGTGCCATGCTCCATAATACGCTCCCTTAAATTGAGTGTTTTTCTCCGAAGCATCCTCCCAGACCGAAATAATACTCAGGAAGCATCCCCAAGTTCATTCATTCTGTACAAACATCTTCAAACTATCTCAGATGATCCAGCTACAGTAACTTTACTCTGACATGTCTCTAAAATTATATTAAAAAAAAAAAATAAGCCCAAAAACCCATCAAGGAAGCCTAACTGCTGCTTACTTTTGGACAACTTGTTCCTTTGGTCATTGTTTATCCATAGCTCCAGGACCACTGGTGGGAAAAAAGGTGTACTAACGTCTAGGAAAAAAGTAGCCATCCATACTATCTGTGCTGTTATACATGTTGTGAGAATTTATGTAATTAATTTCCTAAGCCATTGTTTATTTGGCTTCTGCATAGTTATTTTACTGCCATCTTGTGGTAATTTTGGTTATTGCACCATCTTTCCTGTCTTGTTCTCCCTACCCCTCCCATATTTGTGATGTATTACCTGTTCCCTCACATTGAGTTTGTGTGGATGAAGACGGACACTTGTCTGTATGTCGCATGTAATCTGCTTGCATCTGGGAACACATTACCATGTTTTGACCTTCAAATACTCTCTTTTCATTCATCTGCCACATCTTGTTGGACAAGAAAACCCGTTCCAGGTGTCTGAGCCACAGTATCTCCTCCCCCGTCAGGTACGGGTGTCGGCTCAGTATGCAAATAGCATGTGAAGAAAGAAGTAATCCAGTGAAAATATCTTTATTAATGACAGTCAATACCACAACTGAATAAAACAGATCGCTGACGCGTTTCACACCGTAACTACTGGTGCTTACTCTAAATCTTAGGCAAATAACAATGACTTGGGCTTAATTGATAGATTAGCATATGCCTACTGCAAGTGGCAATCTGACTTTGATTAGCACTGAGATGAATCATCTTAATTCATGATCTTCATAGGTGCCATAACAGCCTCTTTGATGCAGTTAGACAATAAACCCCAAACCCTTACTTTAGTTCATACATTTCATAGTGTAAGGATTTCCCTGTCCTTTCACTGGCAAATCCTTACACTATGAAATGTATGAACTAAAGTAGGGATTTGGGGTTTATTACTATCCATCTTAAATTGTTGGTTGCTAGAATATAGAGTTTGAACTTCCAAATGATACTGTGGTTATTTTCATGCTGGAATCAACCAAGTTATAAAGATGCTATAACAGTCAACAGTACTGATGAGCAAACCAGGCAAAGTTTGAGAAACTTGGCCAAAGTCTTTAATTTCATTTAAATAATGAAATTGTTTTGGGGGTACCTTATACCCCCTCCTTATCCACTTGACTTCTGGAAGAGTTATCCCCTCTTCATGGCCAGGCCATTTTTTGCGATACTTCGCTACTTTAACTTATAATTGTGCGGTTGTGCGAGGCTGTACCCAAATAACATAAATGTCATTTTTTTCCCCACAAATACAGTTTTCTTTTGGTGGCATTTGATCACCACTGCGTTTTTTATTTTTGCGCTATAAACAAAAAAAGACAGACAATTTTGAAAAACAATGTTTTCTTGCTTTCTGCTATAAAACATATCCAATTAAAAAAAAAATCGAATTTCTTCATAAATTTAGGCCAATATATATTCTGCTACATGTTTTTGGTAACAAAAATCCCAATAAGCGTATATTGATTGGTTTATGTGAACGTTATAACGTCTACAAACTTTGGGATGTTTTATGGAATTTTTTAAATACTAATAATGGTGGTGATCAGCGACTTACAGCGGGACTGCAATATTGTGAAGGACTATCAGACTAACTGACACTTTGTGGGAACCAGTGACACTAATACAGTGATCAGTGCTAAAAATATGCACTGTCACTGTACTAATGACACTGGCTGGGAAGGGGTTAAACATCTAGGGTGATCAAAAGGGTTAACAGTGTGCCTAGCCAGTGTTTTTGTGTACACAATGTGGTGCTTTTACTAGGGAAAGAGACACAGGATCGTCCCTTCCCCCTGTCAGATCTGAGGCTGGGTTCACATATGTGCGAATTGGATGCACATATGTGAACCCAGGCATGAAAACGCGGCTGCACATGTGAACGCGGGTTCGGCAGATCAGATTGTGCTCACAGCAGAAGCGTGCTGCCGGTGGCGCGCTCCCTGCAGATGGAAATGCAGAATCACGTATATATATATATATATATATATATATATATATATATATATATATATATGGCTTTTTTTCTCGGAGAATAGGTGCAGGAACTCCCCCTGCCTTAGGCACCCCCTGTCTCTGCCCCCTACCCACCTCTGACCACTGTCCCTTGATTCCACCCCCTACCCACCTACCAGTACTGCCCTCTTTAGAGAATACAGAACCAAGTATTGTTTTGTGTGCTAAATCATTTGTATGAAACACGTTGATGATAAAAAGAAAAGCAGTAAAATAGATCCCCTGCAGTCAGCAACAATAGAATCCCAGCAATAGATCCCCACACATCAATAGACTCCCCCAGCAACAATGGACTCCACCCCAACAACAATAGATTCCCTGCAGCAACAGTGAACCACCCACAACAAAATATCACACCCAGTAACAAAATATCCATCCAAGCAACATTAGCCCCCCCAGCAGCAACAACAGATCTCCCAGCAGCCAGCATCAATAGTTCCTCCAGCAGCCAGTAAAAATAGACCTCTGCCTCAACAGTAGATCCCTTCCAGCAATATAAGACCCCCCTGCAACAAAAGATCCCCCATCAGCAACAATACACCCTCACACAAAATCAGATCCCCACCATCGACAATAGATCCCCCAGCAGCCAACATCAATAGACCCTCCAGCACACCCCACACCCCATGCTATTACATACATTCAGTGCTGGAGGTGCCGGAACTGCGTTCCCCCGCGTTCCCGCTGAAAAAAGCCCTGTGTATATATATATATATATCTGTGATTCTGCCCACAGCGGCCTCCCTGTAGCAGTAAAAGTATAGGGTGGTCAGCAAGTGGTTAAGACCTAACCTAGTCTCAGGAGATTTGGTGATTTTACTACTGTGTTTATTACTGTTCTCCTTGCTGGAGGTTGTGATATGAGGAAGCAAAGCCCTGCCTCTACCACCACAATACAGAGACACAGTCACTGTTATGCCTCGTACACACGATCGCACATTCCGTCAACGAAATCCATGTTTTTTTTCCTACGGATGTTGGCTCAAACTTGTCTTGCATACAGACGGTCACACAAATGTTGTTGGAAATTCCAATCGCCAAGAACGCGGTGACGTACAACACGTACGACGAGCCGAGAAAAATGAAGTTCAATAGCCAGTGCGGCTCTTCTGCTTGATTCCGAGTATGCGTGAAATTTTGTGCGTCGGAATTGTGTACATACGATCGGAATTTACGACAGTGGATTTTGTTGTCGGAAAATTTAAGATCCAGATCTCAAATTTTGTTTGTCGGAAATTCCGGAATTCCGGAAAATGTCCGATAGAGCCCACACACAGTCGGAATTTCCGACAACAAGTTCCCATCGAACATTTGTTGTTGGAAATTCCGACCGAGTGTATGCGACAAGGCATGGTAAGGTAATAGAGAAATGATCAGCTGCAGAAAGACCACAAACAATCCTGGTAACTAGTCCTTTGCCCTCTGCTTGCCTTTGTCTGGGCACCGTTGCCACAGTTCAGTTCCTTTATATTGCAGAAAAGCTGATCCATGTGCTGTGTACAGAGTTGCCTGCGGTGGCTCTGCCACGTGTGACCAATGCAAGCATTTAGTTAACCACAATAGACAGTAATTTAAAATGAACGAACGTATATATTTTCCCAGTCTTTGAAAAGAATCAATCAAGTTACTCCATACAGCAAACTGAGCTGGCTGTTTTATTAAATCTTGTAATCTTGAGCTATCCGGCAATAACAAGAGAGGCACTATATGTCAATAGAACAGAATCATTTAATTTTTTTTTCCCAACTTATCTTTGTGAAAAATAAAAACAGCAGGGAAGAGAATGCTGGCTTGTACAATTTATTTACATCACTCAGGGCCTTGTATAATGCAGCTTTACTCATCCATTGATTGGCTGTTTTATAATGTATTGTAGAGGAACAGCAGACAGGTGCATAAAATTGGATCACATGGAGAGCCAAGCTTGAAAAAAACCAGGATGACTAAGGATGAGTAGAGTGATTTTAGTGAAAACTATTTCACCGCTAAATTACCAATTTGGTGACAGGTTACCAATGCAGAAATTGTATTTTTAATGTATTTATTTAGTTTGATTCATGCTTTCTGGAGGGCAAATCTTTTGTATTTGTGGTTCTCCTTGTTTTTTATTTATTTGACCATTACAGTATATCTGTTATTTGTTGTTTAAATATTTCATTTTAATATTTCACATTTTTTTTCTCTTAAAAAAAGTGAAATAATGAGGCGAGTGGGAGGGCCTTATTTTGGCTCATGAACAGGTTCAACAGGTCCGTAACCCACTGGAGCCATTCAGTCTATTTCTAAGTCTATTGCACCTAAACTACCTTACTTTCAACCATCAACCTACCTATAGACTCCAATACGTGTCACCAAAACATAACTGATTGGTTGTTTTATAATTGTAGCGCTTACTTCTGCAGGAGCCGCTGGATTTTCGTGCTTTCCCCTTACACACAGCCAGGCACCTGAAATTTTGCAACTTTCTCACATTTAGGGGATACACTTGAATGAGGAGACATGGGATGCCCAGGACTAGAGAACTTGAACTCATGAGGACTTGCTAGTGTCCTGGTTGCTAAATACTAACTTCATTGGTGCTGCCGATGGGTGGGATTGATGGTACAGTACAGCTAAAATAATGACAAAAAGTTCCAGATGAAAAATTGCAGGTGCTGCTCCTTGTAAGAATGCTAAAGCCCATGGCTGCGTCTGTCCCAAGCTAGAGATGTAGGGTGGCTTCTGGTTGCTTTGTGCTGGAACTAAGCTGTCCTTTGGTCACAGACAAGCAAAATATTGCACCTTGCATCCTCTCTCTATAGGATGGCGAGGGGGGAGGGGGTAGGATAATAAGGAAGTCCCTCTTTGGTGAAGTCTGGTGTCCAAGGGGCTACTGTAAGGGTTCTGCTACACAAGCCAAATCTTGTCAGTCAGGATGGTTTCAGCTAAGCCTAGCTGAAACTGGCAAAGGGGGTGAGGCTTCCAGCTGCACCATCTCTCTTCCGCCTGCTCTCTCCTTGTTCTGTTCGTCCTTCTGCCCAGGGGCAGAGCCCCCAGCACAGTGGTCTCCACCGGGCAACTGGACTGCCAGGCTTCCAACTATTTATGGGATGTTCCCCCACTTACTGGGCCTGGCGACCCCAGGAATTGGTGGGAACTCCATAAATATTCAGGCTGCAGTGCCTGCTCCTCCACACTAGATTTTAGAACTATCCACAGAGCTCTAGAAAATGGGGGGAGGTAAGAGAACCACAGCCCTTGGACCACTGCACAGTCAAACACAAACAAATTAACCCCAGTTCCTCTGCTTATAGAGGAGATAAACTAAATTACCTACTCTTAGTAACAATGAGGGTGCTACAATAATGTATTGTAGAGGAACAGCAGACAGTCACATAAAACTGGATCACATGGAGTGCTGAGCTTGAGGAAACAACGATAACAAAACAAAAACAAAAAAATGATTTCACAGCTAAATTACCAATTCAGTGAAATTTCTAATGCGTAAACCATATTGTAAAAATTTCTTGAAAAAAAAAAAAAAAAAAATATATATATATATATTTCTGTTCTTTTTTTTAAATTTACTGTCTTTAGAGGGTATGTGCTTTCTTGGTAAATCTTTTGCATTTCTGTTTTTTAAATACTGAGCAAAGGGTCTGAATACTTAGGACCATGTGATATTTCAGTTTTTATTTTTTAATAAATCTGCAAAAATGTCAACAATTCTGTGTTATTCTGTCAATATGGGGTGCTGTGTGTACATTAATTATTGAGGTAAAAAAAAAAACTTAAATGATTTTAGCAAATGGCTGCAATATAATATAATAAATTTAAGGGGGTCTGAATACTTTCCGTCCCCACTATATATATATATATATATATATATATATATATATTTATATATATTTATTTTATATATATATATATATATATATATATATATATATATATATATATATATAAAATATATATTATAAAAATTAGGGCTGTTACTGATTAAAATTTTCGTGTTTGATTAATCGATTTTTATTTTAATCGATTAATCGACTAATTTCTATTAATTATAAGGCACATACAGATCCAACTACTTTTAGCTGATTTATTTGTTATGGCAATGGCCGAAGCCGGACATAGCGGGGCATGGCTAGGATGTCACACGTCATAAACTCAGCCTCACTGTTCCCATAATTGCAGCCTCACCGTGCCCAAAATGCAGTCTCACCATGCAAATAATCTCACACTTACCGTGCCCATAATCGCAGCCTCACTGTTCCCATAATCGCAGCCTCACCGTGCCTATAATCGCAGCCTCACCGTGCCCATAATGCTGTCTCACCGTGCCCATAATGCAGTCTCACCGTGCCCATAATCGCAGCCTCACTGTAGCGACACACAAAGAATTAAATGTTACCATGTTTTTATTGAACACACCATGTAAACATTCACAGTGCAGGTGGAAAAAGTATGTGACCCCCTAGACTAATGAGATCTCCAAGAGCTAATTGGAGTGAGGTGTCAGCCAACTGGAGTCCAATCAATGAGATTAAATTGGAGGTGTTGGTTACAGCTGCCCTGCCCTATAAAAAACACACACCAGTTCTGGGTTTGCTTTTCACAAGAAGCATTGCCTGATGTGAATGATGCCTCGCACAAAAGAGCTCTCAGAAGACTGACAATTAAGAATTGTTGACTTGTATAAAGCTGCAAAGGGTTATAAAAGTATCTCCAAAAACCTTGCTGTTCATCAGTCCACGGTAAGACAAATTGTCTATAAATGGAGAAAGTTCAGCACTGCTGCTACACTCCCTAGGAGTGGGCGTCCTGTAAAGATAACTGCAAGAGCACAGCGCAGAATTCTCAATGAGATGAAAAAGAATCCTAGAGTGTCCTCTAAAGACTTACAAAAGTCTCTGGCATATGCTAACATCCCTGTTAGTGAGTCTACATTATGTAAAACACTAAACAAGAATGGATTTCATTGGAGGATACCACAGAGGAAGCCACCGATGTCCAAAAAAAACATTGCTGCACGTTTACAGTTTGCACAAGAGCACCTGGATGTTCCACAGCAGTAGTGACAAAATATTCTGTGGACAGATGAAACCAAAGTTGAATTGTTTGGAAGAAACACACAACACTATGTGTGGAGAAAAAGAGGTACAGCACACCAACATCAAAACCTCATCCCAACTGTGAAGTATGGTGGTGGGGGCATCATAGTTTGGGGATGCTCTGCTGCATCAGGGCCTGGACGGATTGCTATCATCAAAGGAAAAATGAATTCCCAAGTTTATCTAGACATTTTGCAGGAGAACTTAAGGCCATCTGTCCACTAGCTGAAGCTCAACAGAAGATGGGTGTTGCAACAGGACAACGACCCAAAGCATAGAAGTAAATCAACAACAAAATGGCTTAAACAGAAGAAAATACTAATTCTGGAGTGGCCCAGTCAGAGTCCTGACCTCAACCCGATTGAGATGCTGTGGAATGACCTCAAGAAAGCGATTCACACCAGACATCCCAAGAATATTGCTGAACTGAAACAGTTCTGTAAAGAGAAATGGTCAAGAATTACTCCTTACCGTTGTGCACGTCTGATCTGCAACTACAGGAAACGTTTGGTTGAAGTTATTGCTGCCAAAAGAGGTTCAACTAGTTATTAAATCCAAGGGTTCACATACTTTTTCCACCGGCACTGTAAATGTTTACCTGGTGTGTTCAATAAAAACATGGTAACATTAATTTCCTTGTGTGTTATTAGTTTAAGCAGACTGTGATTGTCTATTGTTGTGACTTAGATGAAGATCAGATCACATTTTTAACCAATTTGTGCAGAAATCCATATCATTCCAAAAGGGTTCACATACTTTTTATTACAACTGTATATGTTATACTGCTGTTACTCTACACCTTCACTACTTAGTAAGTGTGACCTAAACATATGCTGGCAGGGGCAGGTATTGACTTTTCAGACTTCACTGGCTGCATGATTGTTCCAGCTCATTGGCTCACTGTGTAGTAATGCCGGGGTCAAGAAAGAAAAAAAGACACAGGCGCTTCATTCTTACTAGCAATACAGCAATGGCAGTTTCTATATTTCCATTCTTTACAGGTTCACTAGAAAAAAGAGACTTTGCTTCCTATTGAAAACCTTGTTCGCTGTCTCCAGAGACTTTAATGTGAGGCTTGGCTAAGAAAACGTGTGTTCATTTATTATTCTGTGTATTAAGGAAAGCACTCATTTACCCTGTGCTAAACTAAATAGCTTCTAATTGTCTCAGCAATTGCTTGGAAAATGATACTGGTTCCATTGACATTTGAATAAAACACTCTCAGTAGCAGATTGAGTAGCACAAATTAGGAGAGGGCCCATTAGAGGCGACTCCCTGTTTTGGAGAATTACAATGGTGACTAATATCTAGTGATTTGTCAAAGTTACAAAGAATCCCAAATTACGGGCATGATGAATGAGAATTGTATTAATCATAAAGTGGAATTTATATAGGGGATACAAATCTAATAAAAGCAGGTGTCACTTCTAATTGTTCTCAATTTGCTGCTCTGTTCATTAGAGGTGGAAAAATATATTCACCTCCAATCAGGCTGTGAAGGTTGATTGAAACAAAACTGAAAATGAAGATTTATGACCCTTGCGCGATGTCAGTAACGCTTATAGGATGAGCGTCTTAATGTCATACCGTGAATCTATATTATTAATGGGTCGAAATGTCAGCTTTCTCTTTATACAAGTAATAGATGTGTTGTCTTAAGGTAAACCAAATCACACCTTTGCAGCTCGTTTTATGTTATAGGAAAAGAGTAAACTAGGGCTGTATTTAAAAGCCCAACATAACTTTTAGTTAAAATTGGCTAAATTCATACCAGGTGTATCAAAACTAAAGTTTTACAGTTTGTATTCTTTAAAAAGCAGTCACACCCTGTCCTCTGCCAGACCCTTGCTCTCTATGAGAAAACAGTGGTCTCTATGCAGAGGTCCGACACACCATTGTTGTAGAGTGAGAGCCAAATAGAGAGCTATAAGCCTGGCTCAGTATGGGGCATGATGGACCATTGCACTGCTTCCACAATAAGGTTGCCACCTGTCTGGGATTCACCCGGGCAGTCTGGGTTTTAGCTCTTGTGTCCGGGTTTCAATCCATCTGAAGCCCGGATACATCAGTGGCAGCCCTGCGGCACCCGTTCTCCTATCCCCCTCTCCCCTCCAATTGGCTTCCAGCACTTTTAATTATATTGGTGGGTGGGTGCTTTAACTGGGGTGCAGGCTGGCCTGGGAGGATTATACTGGGGGACAGACTGACCTGAGGGGATTCTACTGGGGGACATGCAGCACTTAAATGTCCATAAGAGTAAAGCAAACGTCCATCAATCCCGAGAGGCACCCAATAGGTGAATGAACCTTGACTAAACTGATTATAAACTAGATTATAGGTGGTCAGAAACGACCAAACATCAATCCACCATGGACTGCTCCAGCATGTATCCAAGCACCACTCCTTATTTTGAGAGGTGTAAAAACTCCAGTTTTTGGATGGAGTTTTTGGACGCATGTCGTCGCTGTGCATGAGGACCGTGGCCATCTTGTCGGTTTGAAACCATCAGGAACTTTTGATAGATAGATGTGGTTTTTATAAATTCAGATAGTTTTTATATACTACACCATGAAGTGGTTTTGTTTTTACACCTTTCAACATGAGGAGTGATGCTTGGATCCATGCTGGAGGAGTCCGTGGTGGATTGATGTCTGGGCGTTTCTGACCACCTATAATCTAATGGTCCAGTTGTAAGGGTAAGAGGCTTGGCTTACTGTGGTGTTGGTGGAAGATCACTGTTCATCTTTTTAGTCAAGGTTCATTCACCTATCGGGTGCCTCTCAGGATTGATGGACATTTGCTTTACTTTTATGGACATTTAAGCACTGCATTTCTTCACTTTAAATTTGCATATTGTTGCCCACAATTTATTCTAGCTGCTGTCCACTTATTGTCTTTGTAACCTAAGCGCAATATGATTTATTTTTATATATTGGGGGCAGACTGACCTGGGGGGATTATACTGAGGGACAGACTGACCTGGGAAGGTTGTACTGGGGGACAGACTGACTTGGTAGGGATTATACTGGAGGAAAGACTGACCTGCGGGGGGGGGGGGATGTACTGGGGTACAGACTGACCTGATCGGAATTATACTGGATGATCGACCGACCTGCGGGGGCGGGGGGGTGTACTGGGGTACAGACTAACCTGGGGGGGACTGTACTGGGGGACAGACTGACCTTGTTTGATTTATCTATGCTCCTTAAGCTTCTCCTATTATGAACACAATTTGGCTACACCCACTGTTCGTCACGGGACGCTACATGCACTGCAATACTACTCTTCTTGGGGTACCCAAAGGTTTCCCAGGTCTTCTACAATCCTATAGTGTAAACTATAAAAAAATAATTGCTGTGCGCCGCTAAAGTGTTCGTGTTTGGCTTGATGAAATGGTGGCAACCCTATTCTACATAGAGTACAAGGATCCCAACTGTAGCTGCTAACAGGGGACAGGCTGTTCTAGTAAGGCTGTAGCAGCTTTAAAAAAACTAAATTTAATGGAATGTATTTAGCTAATTTACACTAACGCCCCATTCAGTTTGAACTTGAGGAAGTCGCCTTCACCACGTCTAAATGCCTAAATGCATTGAGTTGCTGCCATGTGATTGGCTGATTAGCAATTTGTGTTACTAAGCAAATAAACAGGTGTACCTAATAAAGGGGCCTGGTGAGTGTATTTTCTGTAATATGATTAACTCCCCTGATCGCCGGCTCCATCTAGTGGACATAATGGGATATTTTGTAAAATTAAGCTATTTCAGAAAAATAAGGCATTATGGCCACTAGATAGAGCTGACAATCAAAGAAGTTAATTATACAGCAGCAATACAGTAATACTTTGTTGTGCTTGTGTGAATACTGAAGACATCGGCATGGCAGATTTTTTTGTTAACATAGAACCATGAATGTTCATCAAGAGGGGATTAGTTGTAGAACATTTTCTGAATTACTGAATGGAAATGGAGGGCCTGCTGGTCTATTCTAAACCCACTTTGGTTCTTAGCTCATTTTTAACCCCAAATCTAGACTGTTCACTAAATAAGGATAATTCTGTAAGGCACAGCCTGAAATTTCTGTTGCTGTAAAAAAAAGGTCACTTTGGCTTTTTGCATTTTTATCTGAGCTACATTTGCCAGCATGCTCTCTGTTTAGTCTAGGCCGTACAGTACAGCTTCTATATACATCTGGTGCACTGTACGTTGCTTTGCCAATGCAACTAAACAAAGCATGCGGTTTCCATGACAACACACTTTTTTTTTTTTTTAATTTACAGCCAACTTCATTCTGAAGTTCCTGTGACTGATGTTTCCAGGCTAACAAATTCGTTTTATTGCCTCTGAAATGTTCTGTCAGTGATTCACATTATCTAGCACCTGGGCCTTTTGATACAGCTGTATAAAATGTGCTGAATAACAATCAAGTCTCCAGAAATAAATTGTAATACAACTTCATAGCCCGGATTTCTGCCCCCACAAGGGATTTGATTGTTTTTTGACATATTATCAATGTTATACATACACATTGGGGCTGTTCCTGCTATGTCACACAAGGTAAAGATCCTGGCTCAGATGACACCCTCTAGGTATAAGGGCATTTCATGGTTTTCTCAGGTGGCACCAAGGTCAAGAAATCAAGTTAGTCAATTCTACTGCAAACAAAAGAAACATTACAACTGTAATGGCATGAGTATTCCACTCAGTTGTTTAAAGCATTTCCCCAGGAAAAAATAGCATCCCTATCCCTCCTATCACACCCAATCTTACCCATTCACAAATAAAAATATATAAACTTCTAATACCCATTTTAACTTACACAATCTGCCATCACGTAACGCTGCAAAGTTACGGACCAGCTCACTGCTTCTTGACAATATCTCTTGACGAAACACGTAGCGACAAGACTTCCAGTTGCTCGCGCCACATTCGGTGAAGTGATTTCTTCCAGGGTCGAACGCACACTGACTCTGGTCTCCGAGGCAGCAGTAGTTGTTCAGACATTGCTGTTTGGCAGGCAATACCGGATAGGGCACCACAATATGTGAGTGGACAACGTGGATTTTATTTGTTTTATAGAGTCAAATGTGCTGTGCAATGATAATCTCAATGAATGTGTTGTGCAATGATATTCTCTCTGTGGATCTTTTGCCCTTTTCTCTGAGTCATATGTGAAGGTGATATTAATCATTATTTGGGGTCCCTCCCTTGAATAATGCAGTGTCGGAATTTGGGTTATTATTGAGCACTTATTTTAAGGATCGCATATTGCTTAGATTGCTGTTCAGAGTCATAAGCATTGGTACAGTTATGCTGCAGTCGTAAAAATTGGATGCAGGGAATGATTGGAGCCATGACTATGATGGCAGCTATCAGTGGGAATGAACCCATTGCGGTCCGTAGGTTTAAAATATGTTTTGATCCTAAACTGTTGGTTAATAATTTGTATTCCTAAGTCTAAAAAGTGTGTCTTCTCTTTACTCGCTTCATAGGAGAGGGAAATACCCCTATCATTCCCATTTAACACCACAAAAAATTGTGCCAAAGATTCAAGGCTACCGTTCCATAAGAGGAGGATGTCGTCTATATACCTGGCCCAAAGGACCAATTCAGGTCTAGCTTGGGCATAGACAACATCCTCCTCCAATTTGGCCATAAAAAGGACAAATTTAGCCCCCATCGCCACTCCCCTTTGTTGTAAATAAACTTTGTCATTGAACCAAAAATAATTATGCTTGGTAGCAAATTCTAATAGTTCCAATATAAATTTTCGTTGTGCCTGGGGTAGGGAGTCATCTAATGACAGAAAGTATTCCACTGCCCCAAAACCCAAGTGGTGGGGGATACATGTATATAATGAGGCTACATCTGCTGTAGCAAGTAAATAGTCTCCCTGGATGTCTATCCTTTCCAATAGCCTATTTTTTTCCTTGGTGTCCTTTAGAAAGGAAGGTGCTTTTCTAACTAAAGGTTACAAATAAAAATCTATATACCGTTCAATGCAGGAAGCGATGGAATCTATCCTGCTCAAAATAGGGCAACCTGGAGGGTGTACAGGATCCTTGTGTATTTTTGGGAGGTAGTACATAACAGGGACTCTTGGGGATAATCGAACTAAAAATGCCTTTTCTTTCTTGTCCAGGATCCATTCAGTAAAACCCCTATCAATCAGTTTGTTAAGTTCTCTCCTAAAGGAAGTTGTAGGATTGCTAGGTAATTCATTATAGGTTTGTTGAACACTAAGGATCCTGTACATCTCGTTTTGGTAGTCTGCCTTATCTAGGACTATAATACCGCACCCTTATCGGTGAAGCAGATAACCAGATCCTTTCTCTCACATAACATTTTTAGACCTGAGTTCACCACAGGGTGTCCATATATTTTCTTAAAAGGTAGTTTATCTAAGTCCATTAATAGCTGGAGCTGTGGGACCTGGAGGGTTGAAGAGAGAAGGATTGGATAATCCAGAGTGAATAGCTCTTGATGAGTCTATTCTTGACTGACCCACCGAGGGATTTGTCAAGCCAATCAAGTACTGCTGGATATTAATCTTTCTGATATATTTATGTACACTAATGAAGATGCTAAATTTGTCCAACTTTTTAGGAGTAGCAAACTTAAACCCCTTATCTAAAACAGTTTTTTTCTTCCTTAGAAAATTCTTCTTTTCTTAACCGCTTCAGCCCCGGACCATTTGGCTGGCCAAAGACCAGAGCACTTTTTGCGATTCGGCACTGCGTCACATTAACTGACAAATGCGTGGCCGTTGCTCTCAAACAAAACTGACATCCTTTTTTTCCCCACAAATAGAGCTTTCTTGAATGCATTAAGATAAAAAAACCTTCTGCCTTTACAACTCCTTTAAGGTAAAAAGCCTTCAGTGTGCAGCAGCCCCCCTCATACTTACCTGAGCCTCATCTCCATCCACGAGTGCCTGGGCCATCCGGGACTCTCCCTCCTGATTAGCTGAGATGGCATCATTGGCTACCGCTGCTGTCAATCAAAGTCAGTTAGCCAATCAGGAGAGAGAGGGGGGGCAGGGCCGAACTGCAGCTCCATGTCTGAATGGACAAACAGAGCTGCGGCTCAGCTTAGGTGCCTCCATAGCAAGCTGCTTGCTGTGGGGGCACTCGGCAGGGGGGGTGGTGCGAAGAGAGCCGGTGAGGGACCCGAGAAGAGGAGGATGTGGGCTGCTCTGTGCAAAACCACACAGAGCAGGTACGTATAACATGTTTGTTATTTTTAAATAAAAAAAAACAAATAAAAAACAAGACTTTAGTATCACTTTAAGGCTCAGTTCACACTATGTATGTGACATACCGTGAGGGTTGGGGACCTATGTAGATGCTACTCTGTCATAGGTCCTCTGTCTTGTGGGAGAGTGGAGAGTGGGAACAATCTACAGTTTGGTCTCTGTAGCCCTGTTTTGCTCTACAGCAATCAGTCTCTCTTCCCTCACATACCTCGTATCCGGCTTTATTGGCATTTTGGGCCATCCACGTGGTACACCAGCCGGGCTTCCTTTGGGGTTCCGCCTAGAGCTCCCTCTGTGATTTGACGATCCTTTTGAGCGGTCTGGTTTTTCCATCTCAAGTGTGTCTGCCCCTCTGAGCTCCAGTGGTCGTCCTCGAGGCTATCCTTCTTCTCAATTTGTTTTTAATGTGGATGCAACAATTTATGGCAGGTCTTCATGCATTGTGCAGGACGTATTATCGTCTTGATGTAACCACTTACCCCTGAAGAAGAGAACTATTACGATAGATTCGAAACGCGTTGGGTTTATCTCTCTTGTTACACTTGTTTTCAAGTTGGTTTATATGCATTGTGAAAATTACCTCTGTATCTGCCTTTCTGCATGCTTTTTCTCTGTGTCCTGCACTATTGTGACAAATAACTTTTTATCTCAATTAATAAATTCATATTTTTGATAATAATACTGTCTGACTTTACTGAAGCAGCGGCCCGTTTAAAAGTCCCAATCAGAGGAAAACCATGCTTATGGTACGTACACACGATAGGATTTTCCAACAACAAAACCGTGGATTTATTTCTGACGGATATTGGCTGAAACTTGCCTTGCGTACACACGGTCGCACAAATGCCGGAAATTCCGATCGTCTGTACGCGGCATTAGTGTTTTACTATACAATTTAGGGATGTGAGCCGACTAAAAACCTAAAACACCACAAATCCATACTTCCAGCAGCACATGATCCACGTTCTTTGAATACTGTCAGTGTAATTATGACTCTCAACGCTTTTATTCTAAAAAAAAAAAAAAGAAAAGAAAACAATTATAAATAATTCCTACGCTACTCATATTTTCCTGAGAGACGTTTCCTCTAACATCCCGCAGGGCTTTTAAGACAAGCGGCATCTACATTTATTGGGTCATATATCCGATAAACAGAACAGATATATAGTTCTAATACTCTGCCTGATAAAGTGCTGAATTTTACTGCCGCCAAAACTGTATTTCTTTAACAGTGGTTGTGGAAAGTGCTGAAATGACAATCCCTGTAGGTCTGGGAGCTTTGAATAATAAAATCTTGACTATTATGCACTTTGGTCTGTGCAAATATAAATTCTTCTTAATGTCATAATATCCTTGAAACACAGCAGAGAAAGAATTCGGTCTGGAGGTTCACGCACAAGGTTCTGTTCTGCATACCAAGCAGGGCCCAAAGGATCATAACTATTGATCACTTACATAGCTTTAGCTGTAAGTAGGTAGCTTACAGGCTTTGGCCGCGAGAATTGGCAGATATAAAACCTAATGTCTGAATTCAAAGTGTTTAAAAAATAAAGGCTCCATTACTGTACTCACTAAATATATATATATACTGGCTTGACGTCTAACTTCTCTGAACTCGAACAAAGAAGTGCCTTATCAGCGTCTGGAACTATTAAAGGGAACTTGGTAATGCTGGATGGAATGCTGCACTGTGATTGGAGGAGAGGCTGGCCACATGACTTTAACCACCTGCTTACTGGGCACCTAAACCCCCCTCCTGCCCAGACCAATTTTCAGCTTTTAGCGCTGTCACTTTTTGAATGACAATTGCGCGGTCATACAACACTGTACCCAAATGAAATTTTTATCATTTTTTTCCCACAAATAGAGCTTTCTTTTGGTGGTATTTGATCACCTCTGGGTTTTTTATTTTTTGTTAAAAAAAAAAAAAAAAAAATGAATTTAGAAAATAAAAAAACACAAAACCGTTTTATATTTTGTTAATAAATTTTGCAAACAGGTAATTTTTCTCCTTCATGATGTACGCTGATGAGGCTACACTGATGGGTACTGATAAGCTGCACTGATAGGCACTGATAGGCTGCACTAATGGGCACCGATAGGCTGCACTAATGGGCACTGATAAGGCGGCACTGATGGGCACTGATAAGGCGGCACTGATGGGCAATAATAGGCGGCACTGATGGGCACTGATAAGGCGGAACTGATGGGCACTAATAGACGGCACTGGTGGGCACTGATGAGGTGGCACTGGTGGGCACTAAGAGGTGGCACTGATGGGTAGCACTGATGTGCGGCACTGATGGGTGGCACTGATGGGCGGCACTGAAGGGCACTAATAGGTGGCACTAATAGGTGGCACTGATAGCTGGCACTGATGAGCAGTGATGGGCACTGATGGGTGGCAGTGATGGGCACTGATCGGCACTGGTGTGTGACACTGATAGGCAGCACTGCTAGGTGGCACTGATGAGGCACTGATTGGCATTACTGGTGGGCATTGGTAGGTGGCACTCGTGGGCATTGATAGGTGGCACTGATGTACTGGTGGGCACTGATTGGTGGGCACTTCGCCTCTTCCTGTTCGGGACCGATGTCCCTTCAACAGAAGCCGGTGATTGGCTTTTTTTTTTCCTCACGCTGTCAGCGTGAGAAGAAAAAAAACGATTACTGAGCTTCTGTTTACATCACGTGACCAGCTGTCATTGGCTGACAGTTGATCACATGGTAAGGGGTCGGGATCATCCCCTTCTCTGATCTGTGATCACCCGAATCTCATTGACTCAGGTGATCACAGCGTGCGCTGTGCGCGCCCTTCAGTGGGGAGTGGTCAGCATGCAAAGGGGAGGATGTCTATTGACGGCAAAGCAGATCCGCGCTGTACCCGTCATTCGGCTATAGTGCGGATCTAAAGGAATTAAAGGGGTTGAAAACCCTCGCTTTTTTTAAAAATAAAAAACATGTCATACTTACCTCCACTGTGCAGTTCGTTTTGCACAGAGTGTCCCCGATCCACCTGTTCTGGGGTCCCCCGGCTGCGCTATCAGTTCCTCTCCGCACCGGTTAACACCCTAGGAGAAGCGCTCTCCCTGGGGGTTACCTTGCGGGCGCGCTTCCGAGTCCAGCATTTGCGTCCATAGACACAGAATGCCAGACTCGGCCCCACCCCCCACGTCATTGGATTTGATTGACAGCAGCGGGAGCCAATGGCTGTGCTGCTATCAATCAATCCAATCAAGAGCTGAGACAACGGGCAGAGAGGAAGAGCGCGTCTCCTCCAAGGGAACGAACCGGCTCAGGTGAGTAAAAGAAAAGCCGTCAAAGAAAAGCCTCTAAACGCAACTGCCTAAAAACGACATTAAACGACCCTGTGTACATGTACACATAAGATAACACTGAATGAGTTCAGAGGCAGCTGAAAAAAGCAGCCAACTGCCTCTGAACGTCCGTTTACCAGCAGCAGTGTACATGAGGCCTGAGACCACCTGGAATCAAAGGCAGAGGAAAAAGTATTTAGTAAAAGTATCCAGGGATAGAAGTCAAAAAGACATATGATATAGATGTAGCATATACTGTATGTGAATGAAGATGATGAATAAAATCACATACCCAAGATATCAATGTCCATAGCATGCTGCACAGGGGGAATACCGTATTTATCGGCGTATAACACGCACTTTTTCCCCCTTAAAATCAGGGGAAAGTCGCAGGTGCGTGTTATACGCCGATACCCTGCGATCCCGAGCTGTAAAAATTTCAAAATCGCCGACCGCGATTTGAAAATGGCGCCGCCGGCGCCGAAATACACAGAGCCGGTAGTCGGCTCTTTCCGGCGGCTCTCATTTACTTTCGGCTCCACTCGTAGTCCCGAGCGGAGCTATCCGAACCTACTCGGATAGCCCTGCTCGGGACTACGAGTGGAGCCGAAAGTGAACGAGAGCTGCCGGAAAGAGCCGAGGACCGGCTCTGTGTATTTCGGCGCCGGCGGCGCCATTTTCAAATCGCGGTCGGCGATTTTGAAGCCCAGGAAGCAGGGACAGGGGATCGAAGGCTGCACTGGGGCAAGGCTGCACTGGGGAAGGCTGCACTGGGGAAGGCTGCACTGACAAGGCTGCACTGGGGAAGGCTGCACTGACAAGGCTGCACTGGGGAAGGCTGCACTGACAAGGCTGCACTGGGGAAGGCTGCACTGACATGGCTGCACTGACAAGGCTGCACTGAGAAGGCTGCACTGACATGGCTGCACTGACAAGGCTGCACTGACAAGGCTGCACTGGGGAAGGCTGCACTGGGGAAGGCTGCACTGACAAGGCTGCACTGACAAGGCTGCACTGGGGAAGGCTGCACTGACATGGCTGCACTGACATGGCTGCACTGGGGCAAGGCTGCACTGAGAAGGCTGCAATGATGGGCATTTAAATGTAAGTTTTTTTTCCCTTCAACTTCCCTCCTAAAAGTTTTTTTTTCCTTAAAATTCCCTCCTAAATTGGGGTGCGTGTTATACGCCGGTGCGTGTTATACGCCGATAAATACGGTATATAATGGAGATTGCTAGTAGAGGTTGTATCCTCCTACTCAGCATTTCAGGCTAGAAAGATTCACTTGCAAAAAAAAGGGGGATCTAAAAATATAAAAAGTGTATATAAGCAATGTGCTTGTAAAGCACTTATATACAGCTGCTCCAAATCAGAGAAAGTTCCTCGAAATCAGGGACTGTTGGGAGCTATGGTGCATGTGATTAGCACAGGGCCCATCAGCACTGTCCAGACAGAAGGTCAGGGGTCCTGCAGCTTCATAGGACAGTCAGAGTAGAATAATAATAATAATATAATAATAATAATTGCATTTCCATATTCTGTGTACTGTGGGAGATCAGATATAGTGAATGCAGAGTCCTGGGTTTAGTAACACTTTAATGTTGACATGAGCAGCTCATTTTACAAAGCAGAAGGAGACGGCAAGCAGGTAGCAGTGCATGTCTCTTGTGCAATAAAAGCTTGATTGCTCACTGTTTTTTACAGCAGGACTTTAGTTCTACTTTAAATTGCATACACTTCAGGTGATGGATAGGAAATTTTGCTCTAAATGCAAGTACAGTTTAAATAAAGATATTTCTAGCATCTAGCCCCATATTTCAGCAATTTAAGATTTTCTTAGTCATTATAAACACCACACAGGACAGGAGGGAATCATCAAACACAAGATGGTAGAATCTCTGGGCAAAGCCGGAACCTCGCCAATACTGAATAATTGTAACATGCACAACAGAACATTTTTCAAGTTACAGTATATGTTCGGCTGGTAATGAAAACCGCCAGCAGAATCAGGTCCCTACTATAATAATTGCAGCTTCTGTTGGGTTTGAATATATATATATATATATATATATATATATATATATATATATATATAAAAAGCCATGGAAACATTATACCCGTCAAACAATATACAAATGATAAGAGACAGAAATGGATGAACTTGCTCCACTTTGCTGCAGTTACATTGCAGTAGAAGAACAGGAAAACTTAAAACATAATCGCTGTATTCTTTTTTATTTTTAAACAACTGCGTTACGCGTTAAACTGGTGACACCACATAACCCTAGTGCAATTTCAGAAACGACAACCGCTTTTTGTTTGAGAAAACATGAAAAAAAAAAAATCTAAAAATTAAGTGTAAGTAACAGTATTCAGTATTGACTCCGCATGATTCGCCACATTAAACCTAAACTCCAGGCACACAGCTAAATACACGGAAAAAATAGACAAGTTGCTTTAGCTGCCAAATGATTTGTATTTCTGTCCATCCAGTCCTGAAATTTACACAGCTCAGCCATGCAACACTGCCAGACTGGTGACACAGCTTTTACACCGGGCGGGATCTATCCAAGCGGATCTGCCTGCTTAGCGGTGGATCTCTCTGCTGGGGAGCAGGCGGATGACAGGTCTATGCAGAGGCTGTGCAGAGCAGACGCGGACGCAGCCCGCTGTTCTCTACAGGGCGGTCGGATGGAAATGGACTGTATGTCCGTTTCTATCTGATTGTCATCCGATTCGATCAGCCCGACAGATGGCGAACGTATCCCCATCCGTCTGTTTTTTGCGGGCTGGATCAGATGATGACAGCAGACACGTGTCATCCGCCGTCTCCTAGAGAACAATCGGTGGTGCGATCGGGTCCGCCTGTCCGTTTTTCAGGCCAACCCGATCAGACCACCCAAGGTGTCTTCTCTCCACCTCCAGCATGCTGACTGGACAGTGAAAGAGCAGCAGCAGACTGATGAGGTAATCTCCCTACTCACTCTGCTCTTCTCCATTGAGCATTGTTACTTTTTAACATATTCGATTTGCATGCATTCTGCCTTATTGGCTTCCACTCCCTGCTTGGGTGCTGCTGTACAGAGGATTTAAAGATTCTGATACCAAGATTCTGGCATTAAGGCCTCATTCACACGAGGCGGACTCCGTTTCCACGGAGCCCGCCTTGGTCCGCCGGCTCAGCGGGAGATCAGTCCGTTGATCTCCGCTGAGCCGGCGGATGACAGGTCCCTCTCTGCTCACTGAGCAGGGAGGGGCTTGTTAGGCGCCGCTGCTGCCTATGGAGGGATCGGATGAAAACGGAGAGCATGTCCGTTTTCATGAGATCTCACCCGATCCGATCCGCCAGCGACGGATCTGGACGTAGGGCCATCTGTCTGCTTTTTGCGTATCGGACCAGGTCGGATGTCAGCGGACATGTCTCCGCTGACATTCGTCGCTCCATAGGCTAACACGGTCCAATCGTGTGAAAGGGGCCTTACACTGCTCACATATAAAAGGATACATTGAAGGGGATGTATTAACAAATATGGAGCTGTATTTATTTGTTTCTTTTATATCTGCTTGGAGTTCAGTTTTATCAGCTTAAAGGAAAACTGTAAGAGCCCATTTATGCACAGTAACATGCGGGGCTGGTGCTACCACTAGGCAAACTAGGCAGCCGCCTAGGGCGCACTGCTGCCTAGGGCGCCCGGCCACTGATGTACTACTCTCTTCTCTCTGCAGCAAGCAACTAAGTCTCAGCGTCAGCAGGCAGCTGGATCTGTGTCCCGACTCCCGAATAAATGGAAGCAAGCAAACATTCATTGATGGGCACTGTTAGGCTGCATTGATGGGTGCTTATAGGCTGCATTGATGGGCGCTTCATTAAAAAGGTGGGGTATACATGGGCAGGGTTAAGGGGGGTGGAGTTGGGGTGGAGCCAAAGGGGGCGGCGGCAAAAATAGTTTTCTCCTACGTTGTCAAAAATCCTTGCACCAGTCCTGGTAGCATGCATGAAAAACTTTAGTGTGATGGGGTGTCATTCATTCTGAAAGGCACCCCAATGCACCTTTCCAGTTGTTTTCCAAAAAATGCTGCAAGAATGATTTCTGGTCTGTTGAGGTGCATTAGGAAACTCAGAATGGGCTGCCCAAATGCAACTTAATGCATGCATGTCATGCATTGCAGCAGACTGTGCTGGTGTAAATATGCCGGATTGGCCTTGGGCCTTAAGTTTTTATCTGATGTTTTAATTTTTACAATATTTATAAAATCTTTCTTTTACAAGTGTGTGGTACATGGCAAAGGATTCTGGCAGCACTATGGGTTACCCTACAGAAAGCACAACATAAACTGGCTGCCTTGAGGCTGGTTTTGTACTAATGAAACTTTGGACTGAGACATCTGATAACATAGCACCCAACTGTCCCTGATTTCGAGGGACTGCCCCTGATTTGGAACAAAGTCCCTCTATCCCTCTATTCTCCTCATTTGTCCCTCATTTTGGTCTGATCTATATAGTTGTATATAAAATGCACTATTTATCTTTCAAAAAGTGTTTCCCGGTGCTAAACTTTTCATCCAATTTCTAAATGTCTGCATTTGTAAATTCCAAAAGCCAAAATAAAGGAATAGTAGTGGTAAAAAACACTTGTGGGTTTAACTAATTTTTTTTGTATAATTTTCCTTTAAGGGGCGTGGCAGGGGGTGTGTCCTATGCCTACAAACTTTTGCTTATAGGTGTCCCTCCTTACCATCTCAAAAAGTTTGGAGTTAGGTGATAAACAGAGAGTTACTGGGATGTCATGAAGTTCTGTGTAAAGATCACAAGCTTGGGCTACAGAGCTCTGTAACCTTTAGGCTTCTGAAAACAAATGGCAAAGAATCCTCTGAAAGACACTAAATCAATCCTGCAGGAACTTGCATGCGTGCATACTGTCTGGTGGTGGATGCAAAAGCATGTAATGTCCTAGAATTCACACATACTTAAATAACCAATGGTCCAATGGAATCCCAAAAAATGGGTTGCTCTTATGTAGAAATAGTGACCTCCCGTGGTTGGGGTGTGGCCCACTCCTTCCCTATTGGCCCGTGTGGCAACTGACCACAATTTGCAGCCAGTAGGAAAGCAAGGAAAGTGGTTTATATTTCACCAGTCATTTCCTATTCAACGCTATTTAATAACAGTTTAAAGTGGAAATAAAGCTCAAACTTATTCTAGGTCGGTGACTTGCTGAATGTATGAGGAAGTAAAAGGAACCTCTACTGGCCTCTTATGGCTATCTGTGTCCCCAACAGGAATTGAAGGTAAGTATTTTTTATGGAGACACAAACAGCAATCAAAGCAGCTTTCCTCCAGAAGAGTTTTTTTCTTGCTGTTCTTATTTCATTAGAAGAATTTCTCTAAACCTTTAGTTGAAAATGACGGCTATTGTGTTGTACAGAGTGCTGCGTTTTATTTTTGTCTATGATCCTATCTTTTCTCACTTCCTGTTCCTGTGACTACTGTAGAGGAAATGAGTGGTGTGGTTATCACTGAGACTTGGCAGCAAGAAAAACATTGTTTGACCCTTCCCCACTAAATGTGTATATACACAAAAATACAGTATGGCTAGAATGCCTCTTTAAAGTGAATGTAAACCTCAACTAAATTAACCATTAAAGCACTGTGTATCATGAACAATAATCTTTTTTTACGTTTCATAAAATACTAATTTTCTTACCTATTTTCATCCTTTGTTTCATCCTAGGGATTCTGATCTAATGCAGCCTCTTTGCGCTCACTTCCTGCCTGCATGTGTTCCATCAATGGCTCCATGGCATTTCTCAAAACAGGTTTCCTGATAGTGACAACAGTGGACCATGCATGTGTAATGTGTGCTGAAGTGGCTTCTTTAAAAGCCTGTGTGACAAAGTGACAACACATGAGAACAATTAGGAGACAGGGACAAAGGGTTAGAACCCTTTAACAAGACGTGGTTGAACAAGGACCCATATGTAGCCACCCTGCCCTAAGCAGGAGTATCTATTTTTTATTTTTATTCCCCCCCATTTCCTTTCTCCCCCCCTCCCTCCTACTCTCCCTTTCCTCTTTCTCCCCCCTTCCTTTATCTTAGCTCCCAACTGTCCCTGATTTCGAGGGACTGTCCCTGATTTGGAGCAATGTCCCTCTGTCCCTCTTTCCCCCTCATTTGTCCCTCATTTTGGTCTGATCTATATAGTTGTATATAAAATGCACTTTTTATCTTTCAAAAAGTGTTTCCCACTGATAAACCTTTCATCCAAATTCTAAATTGGTGCATTTTTAAATTTTAAAAGCCAATATAAAGGAATAGTTGTGGTAAAAAAAAGCTCTTGTGGATTTAATTAACCTTTTTGTTTTGGTTAATTCTCCTTTAAGAAGGTGTGGCAGGGGGCGTGTCCTATGCCTACATACGTTTGCTGGTAGGTGTCCCTCATTCCCATCTCAAAAATGTTGGGAGGTATGCCTTTATGATTCCTTTTCCTTTTCTTTTTCCTTTCGTTTTCTCTTCCTTTCTCCTCTCTCCCTTTCCCCCCCACAAGTGTGATTTGAAGTAATACCATGTGTTGGTCCTCACACGTACACATTGTTTGATCCCACACACCTCTAGTGCGACCTTTTATTGGAATAATCATATAAGTGAAATCATAGTGGTATTGTATACATATACTTATGTATGTATATTAGGGGTGCAACGGATCGTCACCGATCCGTGATCCGAACGGTTCAGCCTGTTTGGATCGGCACACATGCGCTCCGGCTTCGGCCTAGCACCCGGCGGCTGTTTACCATGTGATCGCTCCGTCAAATGACGGAGCGATCACTGGTAAACAAACCAGCGTCATGTCATGACGCCGCTTCCTCTCTCCCCTCTGTGTACTAATCTGTACAGTGGAGGGGAGAGATCAGATGGCAGCAGTGCCAATACTCTGCCATACCCTGCTAATACTCTGCAATGCCCTGCCAATACTCTGCAATACCCTGACAATACCCTAACAATACTCTGCAATAACCTGCTAATACTCTGCAATACCCTGCCAATACTCTGCAATACCCTGCCAATACTCTGCAATACCCTGCCAATACTCTGCCAATACTCTTCAATACTCTGCCAATACTCTGCCAATACCTGCCAATACCCTGCCAATACTCTGCTAATATTCTAGCAATACCCTGTAATACTCTGCCAATACTCTGCCAATACTCGCTAATACCCACCAATACTCTGCCATTACCCTGCCAATACTCTGCAATACCCTGTCAATACTCTGCAATACTCTGCCAATACCCTGCAATACCCTGTCAATACTCTGCAGTACTCTGCCAATACCCTGCCAATACTCTGCAATACCCTGCCAATACTCTGCCAATACCCTGTCAATACTCTGCAATACTCTGCCAATACCCTGCAATACCCTGCTAATATATTAATTGGGGGAGATTTTTTTTTGTTGATCCGAAAGTGATCCGAACCGTGACTCCTGATCCGAGGAACGATTCGAACCGTGAGTTTTTTGATCCCTAATTGCACCCCTAATGTATATACAAGTAGAGATATACCTATATAGATATTAACTATGGCTAAATAATTTCTCTGTTCAGGATCCCTTTTTTCCCCCCACCTCCCAGTCCATATATTTTATCTCGGACCCTTAAGGTCTCCAGCCACAAGTAAGTACCCATAGATATAATCAGTTTAAAGTCACACCATCCCATCATCAAAATGTTACCAGTTTTTGTTGTGATCTATCCTGAATAAGTGTACAAACAGGAACCATTATTGTTTTCCATCCACCATTATTATCATTATTATTATTTT
This sequence comes from Lithobates clamitans, assembly GCA_037952925.1. Classification (NCBI taxonomy): domain Eukaryota; kingdom Metazoa; phylum Chordata; class Amphibia; order Anura; family Ranidae; genus Lithobates; species Lithobates clamitans. The sequence goes on along the minus strand of JBBGZY010001338.1, from coordinate 61,240 downwards.
TTTTATTATTGTTATTCCTATTTGTATTTTTATTTTACTTTATTTTTATTTTTTATTTTATTTTCCATTTTATTTTTATATTATTATTATTATTATTTTTTATTTTATTTTTCATTTGTTTTTATTTTTATTTGTCACCTAGCATAGTTGGCTCATTGCCCTGACCGTGTATATATACACAGTTTTTCACCAGCTTATGGATACATCTTTGATACTTTCTTGATCTCAATATATTTCTCATGATTTCTTCATGTTTGTGCATACATATGTGTGTATATTCCTTGAGCTATACCATATCGTTCTACAGTGTCGTTTTTAGAAATGTTTACCAATGCCTGTTTTTGCTCAATTTTCAGATGTCCACCAATTTTTAAATGTGTATCTAATTCTAAATGTCCATCAATGTCTATTTTTATTGATCTTTGTATTGATCTTTTATATGTTTAATCTGCAGAGTCTCCCCCCCCCCCCCCCGTTTACCCAATTCCCCTGTTCCTTTTTAACACTTGGCCAGCTACATCTACATGTGGCATGCTTAAAGTTAGAGGACATTAGGACCCAGGAGCTCTGTTACTAGAGTTTATAAGCCCTTGTCCAACATGGCCCCCATTAGGCCTGAAGAAGGAGCGCATTCTCCGTAAACGCGTCGCCTATTGGTCCACTGCAAACACGGAAGTGTCGCCATCCCCTGGCTCCCTGTGTGCCCGAGGTCCAGGAAGCATCGGTAACCTCTGGCGCAACCAGCTCCATTTCACCAGTCAACAGCCAACGGGTGTACTCCTTTCTCAGAAGTTGCGCCAACCCATGCCTGATATGCCTATTTTAATCAGTTTGTGCATTAAAATTCATTGCTATACTGCACTTAGTGTGGCGCCTCTGTACTTTTTCCTCAGCCATCCCAAGAGTTGCTTCTCATCTTCACTGGGCTGCCTTCAAGGTGCTATATTATGGACTACATGGACTTATGCTTCAAATTATTCCTTCTAAAGTTCCCCCCATATATTAGGTACTTATCAGTTTGGTGGATTTACACTGAGTCTGGTGCAAGCGCCAACTTTTTTCTATGTGTATCTATTTAAATTTACTGCTGCTACACCATAGTCGGCTTAGCTGAATTTATAGTTCAGTTTCTTTGGGTTTCACCTGGGCCCTGGTTACTGTATGGGTCTGTCTGTTGCAAGTAGTTGGCACTGCTGCCTTTGGCAATAACATGAGAGCTGCACTAACCAGAGTTATAAATATTTAGTCCTCCCCAGTAGGAGTTTCCTTGACAATGGTGCATGCTGGGAGTGGGTATAAATATTCAGGGTGTGACCTTGGGAAGCCAGTTTGTTCTCCCATGGGCCTCCTGCCTGGGGGAGGGGTGTGTTGTACTGTTGAAACCTTCTAGGCCTCTACCTGAGCGGGAGACCATATGGCTTGACAGAGACCTGGATTTGGGGCCTAACCTGTGACCCAAGGAGACATGGAGGACCTCCAGATATCTTGAGGGGCTGGGAGAAGTTAGGACATGGAACAATATGGGGTTGAAAGAAAACAATGAGGGCCTCTCCAATTGGGTCCTCCCTCTTTCAGGAATATTTAGGACTATTGCGGTACAAAGGGGACATACACAAAGGTATAATAAAAATTCATCAATTTATTCAAAAATAGGATATTAAAAGGTCCAACAAAGGACACAATGTAAACCGTGACACAATAACAAAATCACAAGATAATTGTTTACAGCAATGTTAGAAGAACGGTTGTATTGGTAGTGCCCCCAAAAATATATATTCCATATATTCCATACTATTTTTCCTTAGAGGTTTTCTGTGGCTTACTTGCCCGGCTCCTATGGCCACCATTTACCCTGGGTGTGGATAGCCAGCGAATCTGCTATAAATTTTTAACGTTACAGCAACGGTGGGTATATATACATTTTTTTATGTAAACCCCCGTCTCTTCAAGCCTTCTTATTGATTCATACCATTCTGGTCAGGTGGTGGGTTCCCTGTTCATTTCTCCCCCCCCCTTTCTCTTTTTTCTTCCTTTTCCCTCCTTTTTTCCCCCCTCCTTCTCTCCTTTTTCCCTTCCCTTCCCCCCCCCCTTTTCTGTTTCCCCTTTTTTCCACCCTCCCCCCCCTGCTTTGTCTCTTTCCTCTTGCCCACGTTCCCCGCCCCTCTCCCCACATCTCCCCCCTCTTTTCCCCTTTTTCCCCCCCTCCCCTTCCCCCTCCCCCCTCTTTTCTCCCCTCTTTTTCCCTCCCCTTTCTTTTCTGTTTCTCTTTTCTCCCATTTTCCCTCTCCCTTTTCCCTGTTCTTCACCATTTTTATCCTGACCTGATGCACATGGGTGGTTGTCTTTTTTAGAGAACCCGGTCTCTACAACTGGTCATATCTTATCCTTATTATATTTTTTACAATAGCATCATCTTTAAGTGCCCCCCTGGTCCGCCCCCGGGGGAACACCTCCCTGTGGGCGTCTCACAGTGTCGCTCTAGCCCCTTGTGGGCCAAGGTTGGTGAGTGCAATATTAAACAAAGATTACCTTCTCCAATATTAATGTATGGATCTAGCTGAACACTGTGAGCAGGACGCACTGCACTAAATGTAAATAGTCTAGCTGCCTGACCGTGGTACTAATAGGATCAAAAGAACACCAGTAATTTTCTTCAGGTAGCTTTATATACTGTAACAAGACAAGCCTGCCTGTCAGTAGGAAGATAACAGGAATGGATCTAGCTGAACACTGTGAGCAGGACGCACTGTACTAAATGTAAATAGTCTAGCTGCCTGACCGTGGTACTAATAGGATCAAAAGAACACCAGTAATTTTCTTCAGGTAGCTTTATATACTGTAACAAGACAAGCCTGCCTGTCAGTAGGAAGATAACAGGAATGGATCTAGCTGAACACTGTGAGCAGGACGCACTGTACTAAATGTAAATAGTCTAGCTGCCTGACCGTGGTACTAATAGGATCAAAAGAACACCAGTAATTTTCTTCAGGTAGCTTTATATACTGTAACAAGACAAGCCTGCCTGTCAGTAGGAAGATAACAGGAACGGATCTAGCTGAACACTGTGAGCAGGACGCACTGCACTAAATGTAAATAGTCTAGAAGATAACAGGAACGGATCTAGCTAAACTGAATACAGTGTATATATATATGCAACACCTGGGATGCATATATATACACAATACACTTTAAGTGCAGCTAACTGACTGACTGTCCTGTCTAATCTAGCTAACTCAAATGAAATGACACTGTCTCTCTCTCTCTCTAAGCACACCGGAACACACTGCACAGGGCCGCCGTGCAGGCGGCCTTATATAGTGTGGGGCGTGTACTAAATCCCCTAAGCCATAATTGGCCAAAGCCTCCTTGGCTTTGGCCAATTACGGCTCTCTGTTCAGGCGGCGCTGTGATTGGCCAAGCATGCGGGTCATAGTGCATGCTTGGCCAATCATCAGCAAACAATGCACTGCGATGCCGCAGTGAATTATGGGCCGTGACGCGCCACACGAATTTGGCGCGAACGGCCCATATCGTTCGCAATTCGGCGAACGACCGAACAGCCGATGTTCGAGTCGAACATGGGTTTGACTCGAACACGAAGCTCATCCCTATTCAGCAGGCAGCAGATTCTCATTCTTCCTCCTAACTTTGTGAGAAAAACATGGGATTGTGGGTAAATCTTATACCCATAAACACATGTTTTTTCCTTGTAGTTAAGAGGGCTGTGCTGGAAGGGACCATTTGTCTTTTAGACACATGCCCCCTTCTATGATACTGCAGTGAGAGGCTTGCTTCCACTGCAGCATTTTTATTGGACAGCTGGGACCAATGGTACTCTACTATTGGTCCAAGACTCCAAGCTGTTTATTGAGCTCAATGCCTCTGACAAGAAGTGAGAGGCACTGTGAGCTCAACCTCGCAGTCTGCTGCAAACAGAGTGTGTCAGCTGTATTTAGCTTCTGACAGGCTGTGCAAGGAGCCCCATATCTCTGAACCATAGGTCATAGGAGCCCCAAATTTACCAGTGGTGAGGTAGGACCTAGGCTACATAATTTGGAGTCTCTGTGACCCCAGGTCGCTGAGCTATGACCCTCAAAGCTTGTTTTTTTTTATGTTCATGGCAGGTGAGGCCCTGCCTCACCTGACTGCACATCCCTGGTGCACCCTGGACAGCGATGTGCACTCTCCGGTCTCCCTCATGGCAAGAGGAAGCTGTGTTCTGTACAACTTGATAAAATGCAGCTCTTTCCCTTCCTTTTGACAATGTCCCTCTGGGAAATGCAGTTCAAAAGATTGGTAGCAGTAGAGTCTCTCTCCTCTTAACTATAGTTCTCAAAATGCAGTGCTGCCTGACTCCGTCTATTGAACTCTACTTGCTCAGCAGCTGGAGCTGGTGCAAGGATTTTTGTCTACACAGGCAAGGGTACATTTTGGTGCCCCACCCCATCTTCCAGCCACCCTGCACACATATTGGTGCCCAACCCCCCTCCTGTCCTCCAGTCACCCCGTGCTGGGACTGCTAGACCCCCCTCCCTGGCCTCCAGCCACACCATGCTAGTACTGCTAGACCCTCTGTCCCCAAGCCACCCATGCTTAGTACTGCTAAACCTCCCCCCATCCTCAAGCCACCCCGTGCTAGTACTGCTAGACCCCCCACTGTCTTCCAGCCACCCAGCACTGGTACTGCTTGCCCCCCCATCTTCCAACCACCCCTCGCTAGTACTGCTAGACCTTCCCCCGTCTTAAAGCGACCCTGCTCTGGTACTGCTAGACTCCTCCCCCTGTCTTCCAGCCACCCTGCTGTAGTACTGCTAGGCCTTCCCCTGTCTTCCAGCCACCCTGCTCTAGTACTTGTAGACCCCCTTCCCCATCTTCCAGCCACCCTGTACTAGCACTGCTCGACACTCCCGGCTTGCACTGCTGCACCCCCCCAATCCCCAAGTGGCTGGTAATTCTAATTTTATCTCCCCCATCCTGGCACCCTAGGGTGGCTAGCACCAGCCCTGCCAGCCATCATGGACTAGAAATGGGGTTCCTATTCCTAGGAAAGATGGGGTTGTGTATGGGGGAGATGGGGTTATCTCACTCACCAGAGTGCAAGTACTGGATCCCAACAAGCATGGTCTGGCTGGGCCATCACATCTCGTCTCTGGTTGTTGTAGTCAGTGAGGAAGATGGCACTGTGCTGTCAGCTGGCATACAGGTGACAGACTTTGTGACTTTGGTCTGCACATAGTATTGCTCTGGGAGCCGCGCACATATTGGTTGGTCCTCGGTCCCACTGAAAGCCACATTACCAAAATCCAGCATACAGCACTGCACCCACGCTCACTCTAGCTGCAGAATGGACAGGGTGATCAGGGCGCATCCTCTACTCCGTGGGCTCTCTGGGTGTGATCTCTTTATGACTGGGGAGGAGCTGGGAGATGAGCCTGTGATGTCCTCTCGGGAGCCAGAGGGAGCCTCTCATAGGGCTGCACCTGTGTGCAGTAAGCTCTTTGTCTGGGAGAAGTGTGCATCAGAGGGCTCTGTACATAGGGATGAGTGAGGGTCCTGGGAATCTGGCTGGGGGAACACTGGATTCAGCTCTGCTGTATGGGGGATGGAGAGAAGGGGCCAGCCGAACACAAAGGGTGGGAAATGTGAGCCTGCAAAGCAGTGTGGGAGGACAGGGAGCCCTGCTGCTCACCTGCCCCGTCCTCCAGCCACCCCCTGCTGATCTTGTTAGTCACTTCCCAATCCCAGAGTGACTGGGGAGTATACTGCCCCTCCAATCCTGGCGCCCTAAGGCGGCCTGTGCTGCCCTATGCTGGCGCTGGCCCTGTCACTAGCTCCCTCCTCAGACTGATATAGCTGTTAATCAGTTCAGCACTGCAGGGCAGCAGCTACAGAGAGCAGCTGCAGCCAGTGTTTCTCTCACTCTCCATTGTTAGCCAAGCACCTACTGTAGCTACATGATAAAGTTATAAACTCATTTTATTGTTTTGCATCCTAAAGTGACTGGTGCCCATCTGTTCATGTCCCACTATTGCCTAGGCAATCTACACCCTGAGGTGAATTGTCAGGCCCACCCCTGCCTCTGAGGGTACCGCATGCTTCCAGGGGTCAGGGGGATGCTACAGTATGATATGATCTTATTATTTTAATGAAAGCTGCAGATTTAAAAAAACATAGAAAATTTTATTTGACATTGACATGTTAAAGCTTACTGTATATACAAATTCAAAGATTGGAGTTGCATCTGCTTTAAGGTGTTGTCATGTTTATATATACTGTTGCAAATGTATGAAATAAATTATTTGTGAAAGGCAGTCAGTTTATGATTTCTTTTGGTACCAATAAAGCTCTAAATACATCATTTTAATCGTGTGTTGAACTTATACCATGCCATCAGTACAGAAGAGAAGGGGAAACTGCAGCCATTTGTCTCGGAGAGTCAGACCTTCACTTCTGCACAATATCCTGACCTGCTTCTGAAATTCACTGCCAGTCCCTGGGGCGGCGTGCCTTGGCTTGATGAGATACTGTACTGTGAATGGTTACATATAACGATTACATCCACCGTTCCACTATGTGAATGCAATGGGTTATGGCAAGAATAGAAAACTATGAAAAGATGCTAGGCTGACAAGATTTCATCCTCTCGGGGGCCTTTTTCCATATCAGTGACTTTCCTCCCCTCTGCACCAGTAATGTTCAATTAGCAAATATTTTACAGGAACATACTGAGTGAGTTTGCCATGTGTCTGTACAATTAGACCTGATATTTTTTGTAAGCTTGACATTTCATTGAGAGAATTGGTCAGAACAAGAACATGCATAAAAACGCAAAAATTGGGTTCTAGGCATGTACTGTTCCTTTTTTCCCACTGTATGCTTGGTTCATGGGTCAGGCTGTATTGTGTGCAATGGCTAGGGCAGGTCCCTCCTCTGTCCCATAATCCTTTAAAAGGCCAATGAGAATTCCCTCACTGGATTGTATGACTTTGGGGTGAGTATTGATTAGCACCTAATACAAAAGTTCATGACACTTAAGAAGTTTAAGTCCAAATTAATCAAGAGAAGCCATTTTGTACTGGGCACTCCTCAACACTTAGCCTAAAGTTATCTGCAATACATCTTCTTTTGAGACCATCAAAGAAGCAGCAGCCCAAGACAAGAACAAGGTCTAGTTTACACTGCTCATACACTGCCTGTCAGCCACTTTGAAGAAGGTCTGACTGTGGGTCAAACCCTTAAGCACCAATATCCCATTTATATTGGCCCAGCTCTACCATGCACGTACACACACCATCCTCATCGGAGTGTGGGAGAAACTGGAAAGGTGTCTGAGTGGGAAAAAGGTTGTGCCTGGGATCAGGGGGTTCCCCAAGCTTATAGAGGAGGACTGATAAATAATTAGGCAAGGTATTGTATTTGTCAGCAACACACCAAACATCCTTGGAATAAAGTCCAAGCATTCATTCTGAGATCACATCACAGTGTTAAGTGCAAAATTTTGGGATATGCAGGACCCCTACTGTGATGTGACACACGTTTCTGGAAAATGCAAGAAATAAGTGGGTGCTGCAGCAACTGTTAGCTGGAGACTGGAGCCATAAGCCAAAGTATACCCCACCAGCACACTTTATTTCAAGGATCCTTGGTTTGCTGGCTATATATACTTTGGCTTATGGTTCCAGTCTCCATCTGACAGTTGTTGCAGCACCTGCTTACTTCTTGCCTTTTCCAGGAAAGTGTGCGATGGTAATGTAGCACTACCCCATAAAGGACCACTGGATTTTGAGCCCCCCTTGACCTGCACAGTCAGGCAACACAAATTTTTGGCAAGCACTCCTCAGTCAATAATCCAGTCCATAGGCTTGGTTTTGATAATATATTAGGGGAATGTAACTTGGACAGGGTTAGGGTAGTTTGGGATGCCCAGTACTGAATTCAAAGCACAAACAGTGAGAACAAACTCGATAATGATTGCAGACTTCTGGCACAAAATCCCAAACTGTGCTCCTTTAAAAGAAACTTCCACATTGACGGTAGGGATCCTGAGCTTTTCCACTAGAAGGAATCTAATGCAGGCAGCTCAATACTTGAAATGTCCCCAGCAGGCATACAGGTGGGCTAGCAGTGTCCCTCCTGAAAACAAGCTAGGTCTTGCACCTGGCTTCTTCCTCCCTTTTAGGCTGGGGGGGGGGGACAAAAATAGAGATCACTCACTCAGTCCATGGTGGTTCCTGAAGTGAAGATGGCGACTTCTGTTCAGGCTTTCTGCTGTACAGGTTCCTCTTGCTAACAATGTGTCACAGCTAAGCCTACCTGAGACTGCAGGGGATGAGGAAATCTCTGGCTCCTTCTCTTCTCCTTTTCTCTCAGCAGCATACTTCTGCCTGGAGGGATAGGGATAGGGATCGCCTCCAGGCCTCTGGATCCTGGAATCTTCATCCACATGGCCAGGCTTTACAAAATTTAAGGGCCATCTCCCCACCTTCTGGGCCATCGTTACCCAGGGATTGGCAGATTCAGTCTCTAATCTATATACCCCCACCCACTAAGTTCTGGAACTTACTAGAAGCTCCCAGAAGCCAGGGAAAGGTGACAACGACTCAGCCTGCAGAGCCTGCCAGCTAAACTACACTGAACTTCACTTGACCCCAATTGAACTGACTTCACAGACTACAGTGGAGTTCAACTAAATTTGCCTGACAATCCCAACTATGTACACAAGGGGGTGCTACAGGAATATTATACATGATAAATAATTTGGATACTTTGTGGTTTCTGCTGTCTGCGTCCAGAGGCTTCTGTTCCTCTATCTACATGCGCGTAAGCAGGTAGGAGATTTCCCCTTTAAGGGTTGCTCCTGCTAGTTATGGAGTATGGACATGTGGTGCCCCTTTATAAGGTGGGGGGATTTTCAGGTTCGGGGCTTTAGCCGAGGGAAACTGCTTGGCGGCACCAAAGAGAGAGCACTGATGGGGGCTTGGTGTACTCCCCCCTTTGATAGAGGGGCGGAAGGGAATTTCTGGAAAAAGATTCAGACTGAGTAAGCAAGTAAATACTGTGGCTGAAAGTACAAGTGCCACCGTGATCCTTCTTTGCTTGATTGGGACAATGTTATAAAGTTTGCAGCATGTTTTATTCACCATTATACAGAAGCTATGTAACCCTGATTTTGTATTGTCTGTTTAAATTATTAAATTATTGTCAAGTAAAGGAACTACTTTTGCAACAAGATGCCTCTGAGTGATGGTCAACAGGGAGTAGTGTTGGATACAACCAATGCCTGGGGTGAAGAGTTGCATGCTTTACTGGTGCAATCCTGGTCAGCTCTAGAGTGGGTGGTGATAGAAGAAAAGGAGCCCCCTGCCTGGCAATGAGAGACAAACCCCTCATGTAGCATATATCAAGTGGCTCAGGCTAGGGTTGCCAACTCATCCCTTTAAAACCAAGCACATATTAATTACACAGGTTCTGGGGCTAATTTATTGCAGATAAGGCACTAAGTGAGTTTCATTACCACCTTAATGAGCCACAGAACCTGTGTAATTAATAAGTGTTTGGTTTTAAAGGGTTGAGGTGGCAATCCAAGCTCAGACCCTTGTGTCTCATGGACCTTTGGTCGGTGTACTATCTGGACCACGTGTAAAACATAGGCCTATGTGTGAGCACTCCAGGTGTCAGAGGGGTTAATGTGTACAGTGACCAGGAGGACATGGAGGAGAGGTCTGTGTGAACAGTATGTGGGTTTGGCAGAACCCAAGCATGATGTCCTGCAACTCTGCATGCATAGTCCAGTTCCACTTGTAGCGTATAGCCGAGTACAGCCGTTGATTTCTGTAAGTGGTTGTATACAGCCCCTGTGGCTCCCAGGTATGGAAATACATTCTAATTACACATTGTACGGCCTCACCTCAGGCACCTGTGTGCATGAAGCCTACCCCTTTTTAACAAAGGGATACGCTGCTATAGTTTTTCAATTTGTGACAGCGTTACTTTACCGCGTGTAGAGGCAAGGCGATGCCAGGATTGAAATCTCCTTCAAAAGGCAGCAACTGATGTAAATAGATCCAAGAACTCTATAAAGCACTATATACCAAAATACTGAAGTAAATGAATAAATATAAGAGAAGTATTTTGTGCTGTGCGGTAAAAAATCCTACACTGGTAAGATTTAAGCACAGTTCCGCTTTTTGATGACAATCGAGCGAACAGATGGCCTTTCTCATCCCCCTTTCCTCTGTCTGCCGCCCTCGTCTTTTCTGAATATTTTTAGAGAAAACTTAGGAGGATATTTATCTAGAAGAAAGTCAGGGGAATAATTGGTTTGCAGTGCAGCGCTTTGTCCTCCTGATACAAACAAGCTGTACCCAGCATTTCCTCTTGGCTCCTCGCACTTTGGTGTCAAATAGGATTTTTGCTTTAGTTTAGAAATTCTCAGACATGGCCAAATGAACTAAGGTCATATTTGTTTAAATTTAGATCTGGCACAAGGTAGACAGGAGATTGTAAAATGTATTCCATATGACAGACAACTTATTGAAGACAAAGCATGGGGATTATGAATTGTTAGATTCCTCCTTGAGAGTATTCTTGTTTGACTACATATTTAAAATGTCCGCAGTGTTAAAGTGTGTCTAATTCCAAAAACAAAAATGTGCTATGTTGCATCTTACTAGTCCTTTAGAAATGTTACCTGCATATTTTTTTCTGATTTTTTTCTGTTATTTTTACCTGGTGATTCTGTCAGGAACTTCCTATCCTAGGGTGACAACTGTACTGTATGGAGGAGTAGTGTTGTCACCCTAGTACAGGAAGTATGCTATGACTACAGAACACTCTTTTACTTATCTCCATAACATAGGAGGAACATTCTGTAACCTGTGAAGGGTTTATTAGAATGCCTAAAATAACATGATATAGCAGCCATTCTCAAACAGGGTTCATTGGAACCCTAGGATTCCTGCAGGGTTGGCTAGGGATCCTTAGACCTGTGGCTAACTGACCTCCCATCTGATAGTGCCTTTATGGTTCCAAGTCCAGTGGCACCAATGTAAGGTGCATTTTACCAATGATCCCCAATAGACTAATCTTACCAGGGGTTCCCTGAGATCTGAATAAAGGGTTCCTCTGGGCTAAAAAGGTTGAGAAAAGCTGTTTATGGTATAGATGTTCAGATGTCCTTTATCATCTCTATTCATCTCTCTCACATGTTTGATGGAGATGTCAAAGTTCAGGGGATAATATGACTCACATCTGGATACATACCTTTTATTTTTTATTTAAGATTTTGGGAGGTTATACTGAATATTTACCATAAAATTACAGGTACAAGTATACAATTCAGCCCTCAAATACTTCTTTTATCCATGATATCTGGATCTATGAAATCTGCTATATAATATATTCTCTGTCATTTTTGATGGCAGCTAGAGCTGTCATTCTCTACCTACCTGTCAATCCATACCTGGATCTATCAAATCTGCTATACAAGATATTCTCCATAATTTTTTGATGGCAGCTAGAACTGTCATTCCCTGTCACTAAAGATCCTCTCAGATTCCAACCATAAATAAATGAGCGCTTGAACTGGATGGATCTGGAACATTTGTTGGCGGCAGAACATGATAGATTGGATAAACACACTATTACATGGGCCTCTTAACTTTTATTTTGCAACCTTTTGGAGTTTTGGGATGTGACTCTCACTTAAGCTGATGTTCTTAATGGGGCCATTATGGAGGTAGGTACCCCTCCACCTCCACGACTACCCTTTCTCTCTCCTTTCATCACTTTTTTTTTTATCTCTTTTCTTTTTCTCATTATCTTTGGCTGAAAATTACTATGAAGCATTTTCTACTACATATCTGTGTTGAAGCTTATGGTTCCTTCTATTCCCATTCTACTTCTAAACTGGATGGAATCTAATTCTTGAGATAATTTTATAGAGATATTCAAAACCAGTTGTTCATTTAAAGACTTGTTACTTTACTCTATGGACCCCTACATACAGCTCTTCTTCTAATATTTTTGTCATGTTTTTTCTCCTGCAATAATTGGACAACATGACACGTCTCGCTCCATTGTAGGTTTATGCTCAAATTTTGTATGTGGACCTAAGGCTGTTACAGGGAAAATATACTTTTTTGATATGTTTTTGTATGTTTGTGGTTTGAAATCTCAATAAAATAAGACTAAACTAAAATAACTCTGTATCCAATCCAAAATATTCTCAAAGTATCATTAAAAATAATACAATGTTGCAATGTCCATAAATCATCTGGCATAGTCTCAGAAATCTAAAATACTCTATGCACTTATAGTTCATTCATACTCTCTATAGTTTAAATTAATAGTTTTAAAGTAATACTAACAGCTTTTATTTTGTTAAAATAAAAAACAATGTTATACTTACTCACCTGCTCTGTGCAACAAAATTGCACATAAAGGTCCCTTACCTCCTCTTCTAGAAGTACCCCACCAAGGCTGTCCACTCTTCACTTCTCCAGGTGCCTCCATAGCAAGCCAGGTGCTAAGGAGGCACCTGTGCACATGTGCTCCTGAGCCGGGCTCTGTGCATCCATAGACACACACAGTGCCGGTGTTCTGACGAGAAGTGTCCTCCTATCGGATAGTGTCCGCCCCGTACAGCGCTTGCGCAGTACGGAGAAGAAGGAGATGCCGAAAGTGTCCGAACTTGATCAGCTGACCATCAGCTGTACACGGCGCTTGGGCACTTAATAGTGAAGGCTTTGTAAGAGGGCCCCTCGCGGGCTCGCTTCGCTCGCCACGCTTTGCTCGCCACGCTTCGGGCATGGCCTCGATGCGCTCGGCATCTATTTATTCTGACTCTATGTCCACTTGGATAGTGGGGAATGAACCTGGACACAGGGCAGAATAAATGCGCAGGTGCCGTGTACAGCTGATGACCAGCTGTTGAATTTTGGAGACTTTCGGCGTCTCGTTTGTCCTCCGTACTGCGCCTGCGCAGTACAGGGTGGACACTATCTGATTGGGGACAGTATTCGACAAGACACCGGCAAGCCATGCCCCTGCTTCTTCCTCACAGGAGTTTGACTGACAGCAGGAGTTTGACTGTGGCTGTTGCATGATAGCAAATTTTCCCAAACAGCAGCAGCAGCAGTTCTGTTGTTCAGTAGACAGGCATTTACCCAAAATTCTTTAGGGTCCATGCACACTGAGCCTAAGAAATGTTGCTTCTACAAGAGTTTTGTGTTTTTTTCCCCCTGCCTGTAGAAGCAGCTCAATGTTATCATGTGTCCATGCACATTGGGGGTGTTTAGAGGCATATTTTGAGAGGAGAGTTTAGTGGCAGAAAAAAAACCATGACAAGTGCATTTCTGAGAGGAGTTTTAAGACAGAAAAAACACTAAACGCTCATAAATGCTTAAAGTTTATCTGTAAAAAAAAAAATCAACTTTCAAAAGCTCACTCCAAAAACTAAAAACGATAGGAGGAAAACCTATTCATGCTTCTGTATGCTCAAGTTTAAAGCTGAATTCAAGGAATTCAGCTCCTTTGTAAAAAATAAAGACACTTTATGAGCGAGCTGCATGGCACCTCTTGGGCTTAGCTCTATTATTTCATTCTGACAGCTTTATAATACTTCAAGAAGACAGCTATCTCTGTAGTTTCACGAGAGCGATGCTGATCCTTTTGAGCTCCTGAGCGCATCTTGAACAGGAGAATCGCTGCAGCTGGTATGTCTCCTGCCCATTCCCAGAAGCCTTTATATTATGTGAACACATTCACAAAATACAAAGGCTTCTGTAAATGGGCAGCACTGGGAGGGTTGGGCCTAGTTGCTCTGTGTGCCTTTTTTCTCTCTCTCAGCCCCAAGTGTAATTAGATATAAATAATAGAGATAAGCCCATAAGATGTCATACAGCTCCATGAACTTAAAGTGGTTGTACGGGCACAAGGTTTTTTACCGTCATGCATTCTATGCATGACAGTTAAAAACTTCTGTTTGCAGCAGCCTCCCCAGCCCTCACAATACATACCTGAGCCCCCTCTTGATCCAGCAATGTTCATGAGAGCCTTGCCTCTCCAAGGAATTGTACTCCTGATTGGCTTTTGGCATGGCTCCCACTGCTGTCAATCAGTCAGTAAGACAATCAGGAGATGGGTGGGGCCAATCCATGGTTCCATATGTGAATGGACACACAGAGCCACGGGTCAGAAGCGCAGTTGCTTGGGTGACCCCTGAGCAAGCTGCTTGTTGTGGAGGCACCCAGGATTAGGGAGAAGCCAGGAGCACTGGCGGGGGACCCAAGAAGAGGAGGATCCGGGCTGCTCCATGCAAAACCATTGCACAGAGCAGGTAAGTATACCATATTTGTTATTTATAAAACAAACAAAAAAAACAAGGCTTTAATATTACTTTAAAGCGGAGTTCCACCCAAAAATGGAACTTCTGCTTTAAGTGATGGTGACCCCCTGACGTGCCACATTTGGCATGTTATTTTTTTGGGGGGGAGCGGGTACCCTCTTTTTAGAGGCACCCAGCTCCCACTTCCTCCCGGGGCTCCACGGCGCCAGACTTTTAAATGGGTGGAACTCCGCTTAAACTCACAGGGGTAGATTTACTAAAGGCATATACTGTGGAGATGCGCTCTGAAAGTGCAGTTGCTCCAGAGCAAGTAAATGAAGTAAAGCTACACTTTACAAAATACAATACAATCATGTGCAAGGAAAAAAAAATTTGCATTTTTGCTTGCACATGATTGGATGATGGAAGTCAGCAGAGCCCCCTCCTATTTATTAAGCTCTGGAGTAACTGCAGTTGCAAAGTGTACAGTCTATTTGCCTTTAGTATTATTTGCCTTTTATTTGCCTTTTTATTTGCCTTTTATTTGCCTTTTGCCTTTTTATTTGCCTCTATTTGCCTTTTTACAAAGTAACTGAATTTTTGGAATTCAGTTTTAAAATCTATGCCATGACACAGCAGCTCTAGTCGTTTTGTTCCGTCTCTTGTCACTCTCTTTCCCCATGCAAGTAATTTTTTCCAGTCTGGGTTTTTTTTGGGAGATATTTCCTCATTTTCTTTTAAGAAGTGAGGGAAATGCCCTCCAATTGGAATAAAAAAATACCCCTTTAAGTACTGTGTCACAGTGTGATTAAATCCATACCAGAACGAAGGGCCTGGTATTGCCTGAGGGGGGGGGCCCACGCCATTTTAAATTTTTTTTTTTCATTTTGGCGGGGTTCCCCTTCATCCTCAGCACACAAGTTGCACCGCAAGTCGGATCATGATGATCCAACTTCTCGTGTGACTTCTTTTCAAATCAATGGGCTCCCATAGGGAACCATTCATTTTGAATAGAGGCAGAGAAACGCGGCTAAAAGCTAGTGCCGCTAAACGTGCATTGACGGCAATGCAAAACGCTGATAAAATTGCGTTTTTAAAGCAGCGTTTTCCTGCCAAGAATTCGACGTTCAGAATGACTTTTTTGAGCGTCCTGTGTGCATGGAGCCTTGAACAAGCTTAAATTAGAAGCTGATTGGCTACCATGAACAGCTGCGCCAGATTTTAAGTGCACTGGTTTTAGTGAATCTTCCCCAAGGTGTCGCTGGGACAGGAAATCAGCTTTGGATTTTAGAGGTTTGCATTAAATAGGAATTAACGTGTTTTGAAGTAACCTTTCTTGGATAAAGTTTTGAAAGCAAATAAAGGAGCCTTTTAAAACCTCATAACATCCAATTTTCTATTCTTGGCATTTAAGACTGCTGTGTGTTGTGCCAGCCAAATCACCCATGTGATTTGTTGATTGGAGAGCTTTAATTAAGTGGCTTGTATGAAAACTAGGTAATGTTGTTGTTAAATCAACATGAAAAACCCTTGAAGATATATGTTCTATGATGCTGATGGCTCAGTAAAAATTCACAGCTATCTTCAGCAACCCTTCCACTGGGAAAACTTTTTTTCTCTTTCTTTCTATCATTATATTCCCACATAAAAATCATCTGGCAGTAGCACACGTTGGAGCCATGCCATCCGTTGGAGCTAATATATACTCCTGTCTTTTAGTAAAAGATTAGAGGTACCTTTATAGGCAATGTAAGCAAATAGTAAAATGAAGAAGATAAAGAGCAATGAGATAAAGACTAAAGAAAAGGCCATACGTTAAAGCCCATCTTCAGGCATTGAATGTAAGTATTCTCATGCCTCATTGAAGTTAGCCATACCCATAACCGATTCCTCCATCCATGCTATTGTAGTGCTCACCCCCAAAAGCATACCTCCCAACATTTTGAGATAGGAATGAGGGACACCTACTAGCAAACGTATGTAGGTATAGGACACACCCTCTTCCACACCCCTTTCAAAAAGAATTAACCCCCAAAAAAAGGTTAAATAAATCCACAAGAGCTTTTTTTTAACCACTGCTTTTCCTTTCTATTGGTTTTTAAAATTTACAAATGCAGCTATTTAGAATTTGGATGAAAGGTTTAGCACTGGAAAACACTTTTTGAAAGATAAAAAGTGCATTTTATATACAATTATAAATACAGTGGAGCCTTGGATTACAAGCATAATCCGTTCCAGGAGAATGCTTGTAATCCAAAGCACTTGCATATCAAAGCGAGTTTCCACATAGAAGTCAATGGAAACGAAGATAATTTGTTCCGCATTGATTTCTATTACATGCAATACCGCATGTGGCCAGAGGTGGGGGGTGGGGGCGCCGAAGAGCCTTGGAATTACTCGGGGACAGCTCGGAAAGCCTCGGAAACACTCAGGAATGGAGTATTTCTGAGTGTTTCCGAGTCATTCCGAGTATTTCCAGACAGCTCCGAACCGTTCCAAGTATCCCCGGCGCCCCCACACTCTCTGGCCAAATGCGGTACTGCACCACCCATTAGCTTGAATTCTGCTAGTTTTGCAGGACAACACTCACAAACCGAGTCAGAATTTTAAAAAAAAGTTGCTCGTCTTTCAAAACGCTCGTTAACCACAGTGCTCGTAAACCAAGGTTCCACTGTAGGACCAAAATGAGGGACAAATGAGGGGGAAAGAGGGGCAGGGGGACATTTCTCCAAATCAGGGACAGTCCCTCGAAATCAGGGACAGTTGGGATCTATGCCCAAAAGGGCCTGCTGATTTGTCCCAAGGTTCTTTCCCAGTAGTGCACTAGCAGCCAGGCGCACAGTCTCAGTCACTCTTCTGTCTCAGGGATTAATCTAGGGGTATCCTTTTTTATGCTTTATTGAAAACCTTGGGTGCAGTGTAACCCTGGGATACTCCAGTAATGTTAGGTAGTAACTTGAGGACAACTGTCTTCCTTTTTTAGCACAGTCCTTCCAGCAGCAAATGATGAGTTGAGCTACACAGGGACACCATGAGCAATGCCCACTTTTAATACAAGCTAACTCTGATGCAAGAGGGAATGCAGCAGCACACAGTAACTGAGATCTCACATGCTGGTCTGTACTCACAAATTTCTCTGGATAGTTGGACGTCTCCTTCCAATATATTTGTTTTTTTATAGATGCAATGTGATTTCCCAGACACTATTCTTTTATCAGCCTAATCACGTGCCATATCCCATTGGTTATTTATCTGGCCTTTGATTATTTAATATTATCCTCCATCTTGTTGAGGTCCCAGTTCTGCTCCGCCTACCCCACCGCCATAACTTGGAATTGTCATCATTCTGGATTTGTTACTATCTAGGTATGTGTTTTGCATAGATAGACATCTCTTTTAAATACTGTTTGGATGTTCTATGGACATTGTCCTAACTATTATTGTTACACATACTTAAAGTTTCTGTGGCTTATGAGTCTATTCACATGCTCGCCCAGCAACGATTGCCTTGATGCCTCCATGGTGGCTGTTGGCTGACCTCACTTGGTCTCTGGAGTAAGTGTTGGTTTCGCCAAATTTTTCAACAATCACCTACCAATGTTTATCTTTTCATTAAATGTGTGTCAATCATTGTTACTGGTATTATGTTATACATATTTTGTATTGTTACGGAACTCAATCCCCTCAAATTTTCTCCTGAAGAAGCTGGCTTCCATGAAGCATATCGAGTCCAACTAACTACATGCACATCCCTTCCTTGGACTAACATTCTCTGGAGCAAGTGTTAATCACTGTGTGGATGTAGTACAGCCATATGGAGGGTTGATTTAATATTTATTGTGTTTTATATGTTTTGTAATGTCTAACAATTTTAATAACATTTTGTGATTTTAATTAATTGTGATGTCTCATATGGTGCCAAGAAAATCCTGCTGCCTCACCCTCATTTGTATTCCAATATCCTTACAATATAAGCCAGACATTTCCCCCATGTATTCGTCAGACCAGATCCCCAAAAGGGAATCCCTCAATCAGCTCCAGCAAAGTTCAATACGATATGCCCCCCCAGCTATCACAACTGGGACCTCAATGAGAAAATGAAGTAGCAAAGCTGGACTGCCCAGAAGGGCAGCAGCCCTATAGGCCAGGATCTTCTCCTCCTGGATATGCCAGAGCAGCTCCAGTCTGGAGACCATTTATGCTCACTTCCAGCCACCATCTGGGCCCCCTACCCTAGGGATTGGCTGAGACAACATAAATATTCAGCTGCTTATTTGCATAATCCAGCCCACTACTTTCCAGAATTGTCCAGAAGGCAGGGGGAAACAGCCAAAACCACAGTCTGTGAAACTCAGAGCAATCACAAGCAGCTCCGCTGATTACAGTAGAGCTAAAGAATTCATTTGCCTAACCTAGCACCTATCTAGGAGGGTGCTGCATCATACTGTGTGGATGGACACATCTCCCACTGTGAAACATGTGAAACAGAGGAACTGGATTAAAGCCATCAGTAGGGAGTCTGATTGTGTTAGGGCACAGTGGCTCTGGTAAGGCTGTTCCCCACAAAACTGGGGTGCCCCAAAAGCAGGGAGCCTAGATTTGAAGATTCAAGTGTACAAATCAGTGAGCGCACCAGTAAAAGGTCAGAGAGTTCAAACAATTTCAATATGGCATTTGCGCACCAAAGAGATAACACAGAACAGGCAATGCATTTTGGGGACTCAAAGATCACTCACTTCTACAGATGAATCAGTGGATCAATAGATCATCCATGCTGATGGATTGATCCACTGACCTTTGGAACATCAAGTTTTTTTATGTAACAAACTATACAAATCTGTTCATTATGCCACTTTAGATTCCTCCAATTTCTTTATCATATTTAAGACCTCTAAAAGAGAAGTATGGAAATAGTTTTCTTCTTTTTTAAATCATACCTACCTACATGGATGCAGCATCGGTCCGATGCAGCATCTGTCCCCCTTTGGCTCTAATGCCCCGTACACACGGTCGGATTTTCCGATGGAAAATGTCCGATCGGAGCGTGTTGTCGGAAATTCCGACCGTGTGTGGGCTCCATCGGACATTTTCCATCGGATTTTCCGACACACAAAGTTGGAGAGCAGGAGATAAAATTTTCCGACAACAAAATCCGTTGTCGGAAATTCCGATCGTGTGTACACAAATCCGACGGACAAAGTGCCACGCATGCTCAGAATAAATAAAGAGATGAAAGCTATTGGCCACTGCCCCGTTTATAGTCCCGACGTACGTGTTTTACGTCACCGCGTTTAGAACGATCGGATTTTCCGACAACTTTGTGCGACCGTGTGTAGACAAAACAAGTTTGAGCCAACATCCGTCTGAAAAAATCCTAGGATTTTGTTGTCGGAGTGTCCGAACAAAGTCCGACCGTGTGTACGCCCTATAACACTGAGAACTGAGCTATCAAACACCGCTGATCGCTCAGTTCTCAGAGCTCCGTGAGCAGAGAGCTGGTGACTGCCAATGGATTTTGTACGCATGAAACTTCTGCTATGGCTATTGTATTTTGACAGTCGACCACGCTGGCTGTCAAAATACCAAATTGGTGCAGTATTCCCATTGAAAAAGGCCCCTTGGCTGTCAAAAAAAACACAGGCATTTAGCCATACATGGTCAAATTTCAAAAGAATTTTCTTTTGAAAATCAGAAAAATTTGTGCGTTTTGTGATCCGATGGTGCCACCATTAATTTCGAAATTCGGCCAACCAAGCCTTCAATTTCACCTCATGTTGCTACAGAAAAGAATTCTCGTGGCTGGGAATCTTTTTTTTCTTTCCTGGAATTTTCTTTTCTTGCACATGCACATTTCTTTTTCAATTACATTTCTTGCACGATTCTCCCATCATTGATTAGAAAATTGTTTGTTTTTCCAAAAATTTCCAACATGTCCGATTACTCAAATTCGATTGCTGCACGAAAATCAGCTGTTGCTGCAGCCCACTAATGGTGCAAAATACAAATGAAAATTCTTAGATAGGACTTTCTAAAGAGAATTCTTTTGAAATTCGACCCATATTTGGCCTACCTTAGGAGGTGACAAAATTGCCTCCTGAATGCCTGTCAGCCACGCCTGCACCACTCTGTTAAACGTGATCCACCCTGGACAGTTTTTCATAGATGGACGCAGGTGTATATGAAGCATTTAAAATGGTTCTAAAGGCAGAAGGTTTTTTTTTTTTATCTTAATCCCCCTCAGCCCCCTTTATTCTTACCTGAGCCCCATCTCAATCCAGCGATGTTGCACGAGAGCCTCAGCTGTCCGGGACTCTCCCTCTTCATTGGCTGAGACAGCTGCGGATGCGATTGGCTCCTCCTGCTGTCAAAGTCAGTGATCCAATGAGGAGAGAAAGGGGGTGGGGCTGAGCAGCAGTTCCATGTCTGAATGGATACACAGAGCAGCGTGCAGTGGAGGCACCCAGCAGGAGGGAGGGGCCAGGGGCACCAGTGAGGGACCTGAGAAGAGGAGGATCCAGGCTGCCCTGTGCAAAATCACTGTGCAGAGCAGGTAAGTGTAACATGTTATTTATTTATTTATTTATTTATTTAAACAAGACTTTAATATTAATTTAAAGTTTACATACACTTTAAGGGTACTTGCACACGGTAATAATGTTAAGAGCTAAATCCTAGCTCTTTGCATAGAATTTTAACCTGTTCAAATTAACATTTTACACACGTACGCGTATATGTGCGCAGATTTATGGGTATATGCACGCGTAAAATACTGACCAGCAACTCAAATTTCTGTATTCTTTTTTTTTTTTTTTTAGTCATACACTGCACATGTTTACGCACCTGAATGTACAGGCACATTGAAAACAATGGGCTGCATTATTTTAGATCAAGTGCTGCATTTTTAGGCAGCAGTGTGCAAGAGGCCTAAAAAAGTTTTTTGACGTTCCCAGTGGCGACCTGTCCATTATGGGTGCCTGGGCGCCGCCCCCTCTATTCATGACTGCCACCCCCCCTATTCATGCTCTATCCACGGCCGCCACCCCCATTCATGCGTCCGGACCCTTTCAGGATGTCGGGCGCATGAATTACAGCGGCGGGGGGTGTTTTTTTGAAGCACCTGGTTAGAGCCAGAAGCTCCAAAAGGATTTAAAATAGGGTGGGCTCAGGGCGCAGAGCATTGCACTACGAGCCCACCCAGGTGTTACAACATCAAATGAATATTCGCTGTTGAAACACTGATCCTCCTCCCAGCCAATCAGAAAACGGGTCTGACACCCGTTTTCTGATTAGCCAAAAAGAGAAGAGTCCCAATTGGCCACCGAGGAGGAGGGAGGAAACGGAAGCCGCCGTAATGCCCATAGAGAGCAGGGGAAGGGTAAGCCATTGCCGAGCAGGGGAAGCCACCAGGGGAAGTTCGGGAGAAGCGCTGCCCACCATAGATAGGGTAAGTGTTCCAGACCCGACCGACTGACGGAGGGGAGTGGTGCTTGTGCTGTTTGCCCCCTCCCCCCCCCCAAAAAAAAATTACCCCTGCCCGCTACTGCGTTCCACTTGTGGCTACAAAGATTACTACCAAAAAAATGGGTTATATCACTTTTTGTTTTTTCATATGGGTAGCTATAGGTCTAAAAAACGTTTTTTGTGTACTTTCCCGGAAGAGAAAAATGATGAAGTAGGGTGGAGGTGGAAATATTTGCTAAATAGGGTCAAATTACATGTGCAATGAAAGAAAAGCGTGGTGGGAACAAATAACTACATTCTACATTCTATGTATAATATGTTTCAGGTGGAGCCGATGAAAGTTTCCTTCCTCAAAGGTAAGCGCCTGAGATTAAACTTTATCCCCTGTAATATATCATAGTGGAGCTCATTCTTCCCTCGATCCTTGTGATAGAACACATAAACTCGTGTTGGAGACAATTTCAGATTTCTGCTGGTTCAAGAAGAAAGAGGATTGATGTAGCTTGCTAGGCGTTATTTTCATTTTTACCAGATCTCTGGGAAATATCACTCTTTTTGTTATTATTTTAAGACTATCTAGGATATATAAAATTTTGCTTAAAAGTTAACTTGGCAGTTTGCAATATAAATAGAATGTTGCAATTAAAAAAAAAAAAAGATTTCTAGTTAAAGCTGAACTCTAGGCAGATATAAAATAAATGCCATGTAATGCAGCTTTGCATTCTTTTAGAAAAATGTAGATGTGTTTGTACAGACATTTAGGCAGGTGCAGTCTACTTTCTCCACTGCAGGTGGAGCTCTCCTGCAGTGGCACTGTTGATGGAGAGGAAGTCAACAGGGTTCCTCTATGGTTTCCTGGGTCACTGGGGAAGCTATGCCATTGGATGCTGCAGCCCCATGTGACTCTAGCAGCCATCTTGGGTCAGGCAGAGCCTTTTTAAGGCCCTGGCTCCCAGGTTTGGCACGCATTTTGCGAGTTGGTAGTGTAGAGACAGGTACCCCGCCTGGTAGGACGGATGTAACATCAGCTGGCAGGGATGGATCAGTGTTTCACAGGCTACACGCTCAGAGCCAACTGTTCCTTCTACAAGCCTGTACAGGGACAGGGGTCCAATCCAGGGGTACACATAATACAAGATATGTTGCCATTGCCAGAATCCATCCAGCCTACTACCAAATCCCAAGCATCTATGGATAAAGAGCCTTCTAAAGAGTAATGGAACAAATGAGATCTGTAAATTGCCCAAAGACATCAATTCTGGAGATCTGCTTTAAAGGACGCTATCCTGTGCAGGTATGCTGGGGCAGCTACAAAGCCTGAATTAAGGACTGGGGATAACTAGTGTTTAGTTGCTTGTTCAAGCAAAGGTACCCCATGTGCAAAGCAAGTGACCCTGTTCAAGTTGTCCAGCATACAAATATACATGTGGCACTGGTACTGAAACAGATCCTATAGTACTGAAGTCCAAGTGGCCAGTGGGCTAATATGCAGCCTAAAAATAGTCTATTGATTCAGGGCGAGCCTTATCAGGAAAGCAGAAGCGGTCTCCAATATATGCAAGAAAAAACAAATGCAGGCGCCTCTGAGTTAGACTGTAAAGTGTGTATTATAAAAACACATAGTAACTTATATCTAGGTAAACAAGGAATGGTACATCTGTGGGTAAACGCTCTGTGGGGCATCCATCACACTGGTCAGTATCAGGTATGTTGTCTCAGCTGTCCCAGCCGCTCTGTGGGCTCTCCCGGCCGGCAGGAAGATGGTATGGTGGTGGAGAGCTAGAGAAGAGGCTTGGAACACTTCCTGGATCACAGTGCTAGAGGGAATGACCTCACAGGTGCCCAGCATAGCCCAGAAGAACGCATCTCAGGATAGGCCTCCTATTTGACCCACAGTTGGCGCCCAACGAGGAGGGGAACATGGAGGAAGTGTCACCTGCCTACTACTACCCCTTACAAGCTGGGCAGCCAGGTAATGAAAGTTTAAACGGCTAAAAGAAAGACCAGATAGAGGGCACTTATCTGATTGAATGGCTATTTGCCTGCAGAGAGGGGCTCTCAGAGTGGTCGGGGGGGGATCGCAAGTTCCAGTTAGAGAGTCACAGAAAAACTAAACAGGTTTTGGTTAATACATTCCTTGTCCCATTTGAAAGGTGGCCCTGTGAATGATACTATTGATTTTGAGGTTGTGCAGTTTCTACATGTGTAGGATCTTATACCTTTTTGTTGCTATTTCTTGGGTATAGTGTTATGGTTGCGGTTCCCCTTTCAAAAACAGGCACCGAGTCACTATTTTGATCACTGCTAGTCCACAGGGAAAGTTTTTACCTCTTGAGCTGCCAGTGGCAGGGTTAGTATTATGTTGAGCATTGTTTATTGATAAGATGTTCCATTTCCGGTTCACTGTTTGAGATTTTCAGCTGATTCCTTCAAGTAGGATGTTTCTGTCTTTGCTCCTGCTCTTTCAGATTTTAATGATTTTTTGTGTATTATTCTGGAGTCCAATATTTGTTTGATTTTGTTTGTAACATTACAACATGTTGCTGAGCAGTTTAGTGTCTGGCTGGCACCAGATAAAAGCAAGGGGCCAACCATTGAGATGAGTTTTTTCAGCATAGTCATTGGTTCCAGGGCAATGGAGTGCTGCTTGCCTGTGGGCATGCTGACGGTGAGTTTCTGGTGGCTCATAGTTGAATAGAACTGAGACAGCCGCGGTCCCTCCTAGCTAAATTGAATATTGTCTGTTGGATTATGCCCCTGGACAGTTTAGCTAATGGATGGAAGCAACTGCTGGTGTGAAGGTTCTGGGGCATTACTGTATATTCAGTTCTGGATCACCAGGATGATTTGCTACTTTGAGAACATTTCTGGATTCATACAATAGTCAATGTGGCTGGATATTATGGTCAGTATTTGCAACTTGGAATTGTTCACCAACGTGACAAGCTACAGGGTGTATTCAGGGCCAGTTGAGTGCTAGGCATTGGCCAGAAGATTTGGCGCGTTTCTTGGGGAATTGGTTCTCCTAGAATTCTTTCTGGTCACTTTAGCAAATTGAAATTTGGGGTTTGTCTTTTAGGAATATGGAGGTAATTTTCGATTGTGACAATATGGTTGTGATGGCTATCAGCCACATCTCTGCATCCTCTCCACCGGTGATCCAGCTTTTGCGTCATTTGGTTTTTCTTTTTTTTTTGTCAAAAGCTGAACATGTTTACTTACACTGTTGGTGTGCCAAGTGTCATGTGCCATGTGTCAAGTTAACAAAAAAGGTTGTAAGCTTGTAATGAGCTATATTGGACAAGTGGATTCGGCTGAAGTAGGTATGCGGCAATATTTCAGAGGGAAAAGGGTGCATCTATACGACAGGGGAAAGGGGGACCAGGTAATGAAAAGTTAAATGGTTAAAGGACAGGTTAGAAAGATGGCACTTACCTAAATGAAAGGCTATTTGCTGGCAGGGATAGGGGGAGGGGGCTCTGAGGGTGGTCTAGAGGGAGGAGTAAAGCAAGTTCTCGTTAGAGACTTGCAGTCAGTAGGAGATGATGTTTGCCGATGTTGGATTTTGACATGGAAATCTTGGCAGCCAGTGAGCTGGCTGGATCTTTGAAAGCAGTCAAAAGGTAGTGCTAAGATATGGTCAGGGATCCATTCTGGGTAAGGTGCGTCAAAATTTGGAGTGATCTTGTTTATTATGGTTCAAAGAGTACGTGCAGGCAGTTCCCCAAGGCAGCGTGATACATAATCATTGTTTGGTTCCATAGTGTCTTCAATGACCCTGCACCCAGTTCTATGTTTATGTCCAATTGTTATTTAATTGTCATTTAAAATTTATTTTCATTTAATCATCATTTAAAATGTATTTTCATCTAATCGTCATTTAAAATGTATTTTTTGTAGTTTGCAATAAAAGACTGGTAGGCCATTTAACTTCAATTAAGTGTGGTATGATTTTGTTGCTTTAAAAGGATGTTTCAGGTTGAATATGATCAGACTGAATTACCCTAGTCATGTAACTGCTATCTGGGATATATTATATTGCCATTCCTATTTAGAGAGTTTTATAATGTATGTTTGGCCTGGAGTATATTATATAATTTCTGTCTGGAGGGAAATTATGATGTCTGCTGTCTGGGGGATATTAAAATGTCATTGCTGCCTGGAGGATTTTATAATGTCACTGCTGACAGGGGTATATTATTATGTAATTACTGATCGGAGGATATTATTATTTTATTCCTGATTGGAGAATATTGTTTTGTATTATGTCAGTCCTGATTGGATGATATTATACTGTTATTCCTGATTGGAGGATATTATTTTGTTATTCCTGATTGGAGAATATTATAATGTCATGGATGATATTGTATTGAAATTGCTGTCTTTAATAATGTCATGGCTGGCTGGGGGATAATATATTGTCAAAGCAGATATTATAATTTTTGGCTAATATTATATTGGCTAATTTATTATTATTATTACTGTTTTTTAGAAGATTTAATACAATCATTTTTTTTAACTTTTTTTAAAATTACTCTATTTCCTTTATATATTTTATATTACCGGTACTTTATATTACTATTATATTTTTCTAATTACTTTATATCCTGCCTCTAAAGCCTTCTCATGAGGAATACAGGAGTATAGGCTTGAGACATTGCAGGTGATCCACAAGGAATTAGTGCCCCATCTTGTGCCACCTGCGATGCTCAATAAATGATTTGTGTCTTTCAGGTAACTGGGGAGGCCACACACCAAAGGCTGTAATACCCTGTTTCCCCGAAAATAAGACCTAGCGCGATTGTCGGTGATTACTGCAATATAAGCCCTACCCCCCAAATAAGCCCTACCCTGTTTCCCCGAAAATAAGCCCTACCCTGAAAATAAGTCCTACAAGGACTTTAACTAGGACTTATTTGGGGGGTAGGGCTTATATTGCAGCCATCACCGACAATCACGCTAGGTCCTATTTTCGGGGAAACAGGGTACACTATCCAACCACTCATGAGAAGGCTTTAGAGGCAGTTGCCTTCTATTTGGAACGTGATTACAGTATATAGAGTATAGATTGTTTGTCTTGGATGTTCTTCAATACTTGTTGACACATAATTTCCTTACCTTTACTGGGGATTGTTTTCTCTAAAAGTGTGGAGCAGCTATGTGAGCCAAATTTTCACCATCACTAGCCAAGTTATATATGGGGTGGTGGGAATGCCACCACATATATGGTGTCAATAATCCTTTTAGATCATCCATCAAAATGTTCCATCGGTACGTAGATGATCTGATCTTTATTGTCGATGTGAAATTTGTCTCCCTGGAGAATTTCTTGTTGTATCTTAATCAAAATGACAAAAATGTGCATTTTACAGAACAAATATAAATGTATTCATATATCTATGTATGTTCGATATTGGTGTGTGTTTAGCACTTCGTTTTCCAGACTGTTTTTGGTATACTTTTGGAGCATTTTTGGGTATTTATTCCATTGCTCTTTAGTATTGTTTGCGGTCTGTTAGTCAATTATCTCTCTTTATGTTCCCATTAACCTTTTATACATTTATTATACACATGTGTGTGTTTGTTTATTAAGTAGAAAGGTTTTTGAGTTTAAAAACTTTTTGTTTTTTCCTTTTTTCTCTGTCTATTTTTGTTGTTTGTTAGTAGTCCATGAAATGTTTTTAAACATGTCAGTTGAGATGTTCTATATTTGCATGATGTATTCATTAGACATGTGCGATTAGTTGCGTACGAATCGAAAATTCGTATGAATTTCCGGAAATTCGTACATTCGTAAGGATCCGAAGTACGAATTTTTATGCATACTAATTTTGTACGAAATACGAAAATTCATTTACGAACTTCGGATAAATTTATCATAACGAACTTTCGTTATTGTTACGAAAAGTTAACGAACCTAACAGTTAAAAACCCCAGGAAGTCAGCACAGCACAGGGATGGTGGGAGCCCCTCATAATAATAAATTTATCTTAACGAACTTTCGTTATTGTTAGGAAAAGCTTAGGAACCTAACGAAAATTCGTATTTCGTACGAATCCGAATTGAATTTCAGACACAAATTACGTATTCATCTTAATACGAAACTAAACAAAACAAATTTATTGACGGCGCACATTTCAAGTATTCATCCGAGACAGGTGGTTCTGGGTTTAACCTGATTCAGGTGATCACCTTAAATAGCCTGCACGGAGAGTATATCGATGGTGTGAACAAGCAAACTACATACTTGTGAAACGCGTCAACTGCAATTCCTGTATTTGTCTGGCATTTGACAATAAAGACTATCATCGAGCAATACTACTGTCAGAGGCTTCATACCACGATCTGAATTGCGGTGTGTCAGACTGACACACAACACCTCCGACCGCTGCGTTGTTCGCCCCCCGTGGGCGCGCGTCGGCTCTGTTTTCCTGATCACGTCATATGATGTGCGGTCAAGATAACACAACCACTTTGTCGCTGTCATTTTGCTATACAGCGGGCGGCAAGTGGTTAAATATGCCACTGATGCCCCGTACACAGGACCAGTTTTTCCGACGGAATTCCATTCAAGCTGTCTTGCATGCACACGGTCACACCAAATTCCGACCGTCCAGAACGCGGTGACGTACAACACGTACGACGGGACAACACGTACAACGTCTAGTACTTGCTTCAGAGCATGCGTCATTTTTGGTACGTCGGAACAGCATACAGACAAGCGGTTTTCCTGATAGGAATTTGTTCCGTCGGAAAAATATAGAACATGTTCTCTTTCTAAGTCCGTCTGAATTTTGGACGTAAAAAGTCCGATGGGACATATACACGGTCGGAATATACGATGAAAAGCTCACATTGGACTTTTTCCGTCGGAAATTCCGACCGTGTGTACGGGGCATAAGAAGAAAACATCCATTCAAAATGTTCAGAATGTTTTATTCCAAAATAGTTTAAAACATATAATTTAATATAGTCAAACCACACAATGTTAAAATTCCATTATAGTAATGATTTTTGGGTAATGTTAGAGAAAGTGGTGTAATTTGCATGTTGGTTGTTTGATTTTCTGTTATTTTTTCAGTGTTATTTATTCTATGGTGGTATGGATGATTACAGTACTTGGTAATTTTATTGTTGTTGTGCCTTGTTATTGTGATCTTTGTGTTGCCTTGTTGAATGTAATTGTATCTTAATAATTTCTCTTTGGGAGTAATAAAGTATTCTGAATCTGAATGCATGCAAAAGGGTCATAAAACATCAACCTGTCCATCAAACATTGTTAAGAAATATAAGTGGGGTTGATGTATGTTGTCCAACGCATTTCGCAGGATCCTCCGCTTTAAGACCTTATAGACCTCCGAAATCTCCAAATGAATATATTTAAAGTGGTGTTCCAGCCGAAATGATACTTTTTAAATAAAAATACCCCTATAATACACAAGCTTAATGTATTCTAGTAAAGTTAGTCTGTAAACTAAGGTCTATTTTGTTAGTTTACAGCAGTAGTTTGTTATTTTATAAACGTACAGCAGGCCGTGGCCATCTTAAGTGTGGGCATCTGAAGCCAGACTGCATTTCTTCCTGGATCTCATCCTTGTAGATCTCGCACATGCTCAGTGCGGCACAAGCAGTGTAATAGGTTTCAGGTCAGGTTTCCATAGCAACGGCAGTTTCAGAGGAAGTTGCCGCCCCTTCCCAGAAGGCATTGCAAACAGGAAATGATGCGATGGGCCACGGCCAGGGAGGGGGAAGTGAAAAATGAATACAGCAGATATACAGTAGGTGCTGAGAGAAAAAATAAAAAAATATCCAATTCGTTTACAGTGCACAGTTTAGTGAGGGATGCTGAAGAGTTGTAAAAGTGGGTGGAACTCCACTTTAATACTCCTCATCCACCTTTCCTCATAGAGCTCATCCCGGACCGGGGAAATGATTGACACTTCCTGAAGTTTTGGTTTCAGTGCAGATTTGAGGAACTGTGGCAGGAGGAAAGTTGAGGATTCACTTTCTTCTTCTACAGTTATTGATTGGTTTAAATATCTGACAATAATGACACAGTCACTTCAATCTAATCCATGCAATAATATTAAATACACTCACTGGCCACTTTTATTAGGTACACCTTGCTAGTACGGGGTTGGACCCCTTTTGCCTTTAGAATTGCCTTCATTCTTTGTGGCGTAGAGAAATCAGAGATTTTGCTCCATATTGACATGATAGCATCACGCAGTTGCTACAGATTTGTCGGCTGCACATCCATGATGCAAATCTCCCGTTCCTCCACATCCCAAAGGTGCTCTATTAGATTGAGATCTGGGGACTGTGGCGGCCATTGGAGTAAAGTGACCTCATTGTCATGTTCAAGAAACCAGTGGTGAGATGATTGGAGCTTTGTGACATGGTGCATTATCCTGCTGGAAGGAGCCATCAGAAGATGTGTACACTGTAGTCATAAAGGGATGGACATGGGCAGCAACAATACTCAGGTAGGTTGTGGCTTTTACATGATGCCCAATTGATACTAAGGGGCCCAAAGTATGCCAAGAAACTATCCCTCAAACCATTACACCACCACCAGTCTGAACTGTTGATACAAGGCAGGATGGATCCATGCTTTCATGTTGTTTACACCAAATTCTGACCCGACCATATGAATGTCACAGCTGAAATCGAGACTAATCAGACCAGGCAATGTTTTTCCAATCTTCTATTGTCCAATTTTGGTGATCCTGTGTGAATTGTTTCCTGTTCTTAGCTGACAGGAGTGGCACCCGGTGTGGTCTTCTGCTGTTGTAGCCCATCTGCTTCAAGGTTCAATGTGTTGTGTGTTCAGAGATGGTATTCTGCATACCTTGGTTGTAACAAGTGGTTATTTGAGTTACTGTTGCCTTTCTATCATTGTCTGCCCATTCTCCTCTGACATCAACAAGGCATTTTCCTCCACACAACCGCCGCTCACTGGATATTTTCTCTTTTTCAGACCATTCTCTGTAAACCTGAGAGATGGTTGTGTGTGAAAATCCCAGTAGAACAGCAGTTTTTTTAAATACTCAGACCAGCCCATCTGGCACCAACAACCACGCCATGTTCAAAGCCACATAAAGCGGAGTTCCTCCGAATTTTGTTTTCTTTTTAAAGTCAGCAGCTACAAATACTGCAGCTGCTGACTTTTAAAATATGGACACTTACCTGACCAGGGCGTCCGTGATGTCCTCACCCGAAGCCGATCTGTCCCTCGGCTCTCAGGTGGAGGCGCCGCCATCTTCGGTAAGGGAATCAGGAAGTGTAGTCTTGCGGCTTCACAGCCTGATACCCTACTGCGAATCAGTGCAAATCAGTGCCCACCATAGTGCCAATCAGTGTCCATCACAGTGCCGATCAGTGCCCAGCATTACCACCTGTCAGTACCTGCCCAATCAGCGCTGCCCATCAGTGCCATCTATTAGGGTCCATCAATGCCATCTGTCAGTGCCGCCTATCAGTGCCGATCAGTGCTCCTGGTCAGTGCCCATCAGTGCCGCCTGTCAGTGCACATCAGTGCCACCTGTCAGTGCCCATCAGTGGCGCCTGTCAGTGCCCATCAATGCCACCTGTGAGTGCCCATCAGTGCCGCCTGTCAGTGCCCATCAGTGCTGCATATCAGTGCCGCCTATCAGTGCCCATCAATTCTACATATCAGTGCCTCCTCATCAGTGCCCATCAGTGCCAGCTCATCAGTGCCCATCGGTGCCGCCTCATCAGTGCTCATCAGTGCAGACTCATCAGTGCCCGTCAGTGAAGTAGAAAACAAAATTTTATAACAGAAACAAAGAAAAACTTTTTTTTTTTTTCAAAAATGTCGGTCTTTTTAGTTTGTTTAGCAAAAAACAAAAAACCACAGAGGTGATAAAATACCACAAAAAAGAAAGCTCTATTTGTGGGAACAAAATAATAAAAATTTAGTTTGGGTACAATGTAGTATGACCGCGCAATTGTCATTCAAAGTGCGACAGCGCTGAAAGCTCAAAATTGTCCTGGGCAGGAAGGGGGCGAAAGAGCCTGGTATTGAAGTGGTTAAACTAGTAATGGCGGCGATCTGCAATTTTTATCAGGACTGTGACATTGTGGCAGACACATTGGACAATTTTGACACATTTTTAGGGCCATTGGCATTTTTACAGCGATCAGTGCTATAAAAATGCATTGATTACTGTAAAAATGTCACTGGCAGTGAAGGGGTTAACACTAGGGGGCGATCAAGGGGTTAATTGTGTTCCCTTAAAGTGGAGTTCCACCCACTTTTACAACTCTTCAGCATCCCTCACCAAACTGTGCACTGTAAACGAATTGGATATTTTTTTATTTTTTCTCTCAGCACCTACTGTATATCTGCTGTATTCATTTTTCACTTCCTCCTCCCTGGCCGCGGCCCATCGCATCATTTCCTGTTTGCAATGCCTTCTGGGAGGGGGTGGCAACTTCCTCTGACACTGCCGTTGCCATGGAAACCTGACCTGAAACCTATTACACTGCTTGTGCTGCACTGAGCATGTGCGAGATCTGCAAGGATGAGATCCAGGAAGAAATACAGTCTGGCTTCAGATGCCCACACTTAAGATGGCCACGGCCTGCTGCAAGTTTATAAAAGTTTATAAAATAACAAACCACTGCTATAAAGTAACAAAACAGACCTTCGTTTACAGACTAACTTTACTACAATACATTAAGCTGGTGTATTATAGGGGTATATTTATTTAAAAAGTATAATTTCAGCCGGAACACCACTTTAAGTGTGTTCTAATTGAAGGGGGGAGGGGACTGTGTAGGGGAAGAGATAGATCGCAATTCATAATCTGTATGAACAGACGATCTGTCACTTCCCCCTCAGAGAACTGGAAACTGTGTGTTCACACACACAGATCCCGGTTCTCCGTGTGCCCCGAGTGATCGCGACCGCCGGGCACTCGCATCGGCTCCGTGGGCGAGAAGGCGGCGCACACGTGCCCTTAGTGGCCACAGGGCGAAGCGACGTTACATAACGTCGTTTCGCCCAGCCGAGCCATTCTGCGGCGGCTGGTGGGCAAGTGGTTAAATCCCCTTTTTTCCCCATTCTGATACTCGTTTTGAACTTCAGCAAGTCGTTTTCACCACGTCTTAATGCTTAAAGTGGTGTTCCACCCTAAAAAAAAAAAAGTCATGATTGTGCCTAAAAAAAAAATAAAAAAAAACATTTGGATATATATTTTTTTTTTACTTACCTCTAAATGCCTGTTGCTAGGGGGTCCCTCGTAGTCTGCCTCTTCCAATGCCTGGGCTGGTGACATCACTTCCCCCTCGGCACAGGAAGGGCTCAGCTCTGCTCCCTCCCTCCTGTCAATCATCTGGGACCCATTACAGGTCCCAGGTGACTGAGCGGCCAATCACGGCACGCGGCGCCACTCGCGCGTGTGCAGTGGGTGCCGGGCTGTGAAGCCACAGCCCGGCGCCCACAGTTGCGCCACTGAACGGAGGGGGAGACGAGCAGGGCTTCGATCCCCCGCATCGCTGGACCCTGGGACAGGTAAGTGTCCAATTAAAAGTCAGCAGCTGCAGTATTTGTAGCTGCTGACTTTTAATTTTTTTTTTTTTTGACTGGCCCTCCTCTTTAAATGCATTGAGTTGCCGCCATGTGATTAGCAATTTGTGTTAGCAAGCGATTGAACAGGTATACCTAATAAAGTGAGCGGTGTGTGTGGTGAGAATGTCCAAATGCTCCCAATGATATTACACCGTACTTTCTCTTTAAGCCATTGGCAAACGAACGAATGAACACGTGAATGAATTTGACAGAAATTCAGCCTTGCACATGAATATGGAGTTAATCTAGAAAATGGCCGCCCCCACTACAATCCGTGAGGGATCACAAACGTAGCGTCTCGCTTCTCGATGTCCTTTCTTTCAGGCTCAGTTTGGCGAACGGTAAATAGGCCGAGTATCTTTGTCTGCAGACCTCCAAAGATCAGCTCAGGCTCCCGGCTATTCCGCATCGCCTCACACACAACGCGCTGTGTTTAATGAGCTAGAAATCTTTCTCCAGTTGTTCACAGCGAACGCAGGGCTCATTTTTTCTCATTGATTACATGAGCTCAGTGTCTGTAGACTTATTGGATCCTGAAAGCCGCACTGCTCTGGTATGCGGCTTGTGAATTCAGCTTAATTGAAAGTAATGCAGTGCTGCAAGCCTGTCAGAAATGTAAAATCATTGGCGGGCTCCGTAGATCTTTAGTAAAAGCTGTGAGAATCCGCGGTGCGCTGTATTTTCATGCAGTATTTTCCAGGCCCGTAATAGAGATGAATGGAGGAATGGAATGCAGCTATACCATTGGAGGAGAGAGGAAAATGCAACTGCCATCAGTAGCAACCAATCAGGTTATTGTTTTTATTTGTGACCAAAGAGAAGACAATTGCAGCTTGAATCTGACTGGTTTAACCGCTTCAGCCCCGGAAT
Source organism: Lithobates clamitans (assembly GCA_037952925.1). NCBI lineage: Eukaryota > Metazoa > Chordata > Amphibia > Anura > Ranidae > Lithobates > Lithobates clamitans. Next base: position 26,987 of record JBBGZY010001338.1, on the reverse strand, counting down.
ATTTTACCCCCTTCCTGACCACAGCACTTTTTACGATTCGGCACTGCATCGCTTTAACTGACAATTGCGCGGTCGTGCGACGTTGCACCCAAACAAAATTGACAGCCTGTTTTCCCCACAAATAGAGCTTTCTTTTGGTGGTATTTGATCACCTCTGCGGTTTTTATTTTTTGCACTATAAACAAAAAAAGAACAACAACTTTGAAAAAAAAAAGCAATATTTTTTACTTTTTGCTACAATAAATATCCCCCAAAAATATATATATATATATATTTAGGCCGATATGTATTCTTCTACATATTTTTGGTAAAAAAAAATCACAATAAGCGTATATTGATTGGTTTGCGCAAAAGTTATAGCGTCTACAAAATAGGGGATTTTTTTTGGCATTTTTAATTTACATTTTTTTTTTATTAGTAATGGCGGCGATCTGCGATTTTTATCGTGACTGCGACATTGTGGCGGACACACCGGACACTTTTGACACTATTTTGGGACCATTGTCATTTATTCAGCGATCAGTGCTATAAAAATACACTCATTACTGTGTAAATGACACTGGCAGGGAAGGGGTTAAACACTAAGGGGCGATCAAGGGATTAAGTGTGTCCTAGAGAGTGATTCTAACTGTGGGGGGATGAGCTTCAACTCACATGACAGCGATCACTGCTCCTGATGAAAGGAGCCAGGATCTCTGTCATGTCACAAGCCAGAATGGGGAAATGCTTTGTTTACATAGGCACTTCCGCGTTCTGCGGCTCCGTGACACGATTGCCGGGAGACCGGTGGACATCGAGTCCGCCGATCCTGCGGGCACGGTCACGCTGTACACGGCACGCGCACCTGCTAGCCCCGCCAATTAAAGGGGACGTACAGGTACGCCCATTTGCCCACCGCTGCCATTGTGCCGACGTATATCGGTGTGCAGCGGTCAGCAAGTGGTTAAATCCCAACTGAAGTTACAGAAATGCTGTCTGATAGACATTGTACTAACAACATCCATTTTCATGATCTTACCGCCACTTTCTTGTTACAGAAGCTGTATAGCAGGGGAAGGCAACCTGGGGCCCTCCAGCTGTTGCAGAACTACAAGTCCCATTATGCCTCTGGGAGTAATGGTAACTGCCAGCCTTGCAATGCCTCATGGAAAGTGTAGTTCCATAACAGCTGGAGGGCCTCAGGTTGCCTACCCAAACCTCCCAACATTTTAGATGGGAATGAGGGACAGCTACTAGCAAATGTATGTAGGGATAGGGCACGCCCCCCTGCCACACCCCCTTAAAGGAGAATTAACCAAAAAAAAAAGTTAATTAAATCCACAAGGCCTTTTTTTTACCACTACTATTTATTTATATTAGCTTTTAAAATTTACAAATGCAGCTATTTAGAAATTGGATAAAAGGTTTAGCACAGGAAAACACTTTTTGAAAGATAACTATATAGATCAGATCAAAATGAGGGACAAATGAGGGGGAAAGAGGGACAGAGGGACTTTGTTACAAATCAGGGACAGTCCCTCAAAATTGGGGACAATTGGGAGCTATGTCTACCCCTGCTGTATAGGATGTAGAAAAAGGAATGTGTAGTATGAGAGGCACTAGAGTTCGAGTCATACCCAGTGCACTCAGTAATTAGCACCCCCAAGGGAGGGAGGCCAACCCCTAGCAATGGACAAGGAGGACTGTAAAGAGCTGATGCTGGAGCTGGGGGAGAGTCAATCCAGAGCACTAAGGCTCTGTTCACATCTCCGTGTTCCCAATCGCGGGCGGAATTCGCAATAGCGGCAAATCGCGGGACGCCCATGCGCTCCCCGTGCGTTGCCCATCAATTTCAATAGCACTTTAAACGTTGCGTGATTTTCCCATGATTCGTCGGGCGAAAATCGCAATAAAATCACATGAACAGAATCACTGGACGCCTGGTCTTACAGTGGTTCAAGCAACTGAGGGTCTAATGCAAGTGCACTTGGTCCCTCCAGCTGTGGACAGCGGAGCACTGCAGGGAAGCGTTGGGTATCTGATGTACCTGACGCTTCCCTGCACCACTCTGCGCTCTGAGACCGAGTGTGCTGTATTTGAATCCTCAGCCGCTTCCATGCTTCACTTTGCTTGGGTATTTAGCCACCCCCCAAGCTCACATGTGAACAAGCCTTTATACAGTTATGCATAGCTCCCAACTGTCCCTGATGTCGATGGACTGTCCCTGGTTTGGAGCAATATCCCTCTGTCCCTCTTTCCTCCTCATTTCTCCCTCATTTTGGTCTGATCTATATAGATGTATATAAAATGCATTTTTTATCTATCAAAAAGTGTTTTCCAGTGCTAAACCTTTCATCTGATTTCTAAATTGCTGCATTTGTAAATTCAAAAAGCCAATATAAAGGAATAATAGTGGTAAAAAAAAAGCACTTGTGGGTTTAATTAATCTTGTTTTTTTGTACAATTCTCCTTTAAAGGGGTGTGGCAAGGGGTGTGTCCTATGCCTGCATATTTTGGTGATAAGTGTCCCTCATTCCCATCTCAAAAAGTTGGGAGGTATGAGTTATGGGCAAAACAGGTGTTCTTATCAGAAGATTTCACCTAACTTCCTGTTTGATAACTCTATTATTTTTGTAGTTAGATTTTCTGTTATTTTTTTTTAAATTAGTATTATTTATTCTATGTTGTATTTTAATTGTATTGATGGTTTATTAGAGTGTAGAGTGTTTATTTGGTGCTCATGGCTGTTATTGGGGATTTATTTGTGTTTTGTTCTGTTCATTGTTAGGATCTTGTGTTGTCTTTGTTGAGTGTGGCATTTGTTGCATAGTTCCCAACTGTCCCTGATTTCGAGGGACTGTCCCTGATTTGGAGCAATGTCCCTTTGTCCCCCTCATTTGTCCCTCATTTGGGTCTGATCTATATAGTTGTATATGAAATGTACTTTTTAGCCTTCGAAAAGTGTTTCCCAGTGCTAAACCTTTCATTCAATTTCTAAATGTATACATTTGTACATTTTAAAAGTCAATATAAAGGAATAGTAGTGGTAAAAAAAAAGCCCTTGCCGATTTAATCATTTTTTTTTTGTTCATTCTCCTTTAAGGGGGTGTGGCAGGGGGTTTGTCCTATGCCTACATATGTTTGTTAGTAGGTGTCCCTCATTCCCATCTCAAAATGTTGGGAGGTATGTTTGTTGCAATAATTTCCCTCTGAGATTATTAAAGTATTCTGAATCTGAATTCTGAATCTGAATCTGAATTGTGTATTTCCCATCAATAAAAACCTAACAGGGGTCACCAGCCATAAAAATCTTGCACATATTATAGGCCTTACCTACAGTATAAAAAAACTAAAATTTAAATGAAAAAAAAATCATTAAAGGAAAGAGACAATTCATTATTACCTCTCCATCAGGGAGTAAGTATTTTGAATACCTGGTCCTCCTCTGTACTGTGATTCTATCCACCTACACCTATCTTACCACTGTGCCCCAAAGCCACAAAGGCTGATGGAACCAAAGAGTGGGTAACCAAGCGTCTGACACACCCGGAAGTGTGTCAGATGCAAAAGGTTCATTGTTGGCCGTGGCTGTTAAAAAGAGTGACAATTGGAGTCAATGGTGGCTGTAAACCTTAATATTGGTCATTGTCTTTTGTATGGAGCTAATTTTCTATTTTTTTAATGGCAACAGAATCCTTACTATAAGCAGGGCTTTTTTTTTCTCAGAGAGTAGGTGCAGGTACTCCCCCTTTCCGAGTCACCCCTTATCTCTGTCCCTCACCCACCCCCGAGCACGATCCTTTGCAGCCAGCAATATTAGACCCCCCCCCCAGCAACAATAGAACTCCCCTAGCAACAATAGATCCCCCAGCAACCAAATACCACCCAACAAAAATGGAGCCCAATGAAAAAATACAGTCGATCTCCCTAGAGCCAGCATCAATAGACCCTCAAAGAGAGCAATAGACCCCTCCCTCAAGAGTAGGTCCCTCCCAGCAACAATTGACCCCCTAGGAACATAAGACCCCCACCCCGAGCAAAAATAGATCACCCACCAGCAACAATAGATCTCGCCCGCAACAAATTACCCCCCCAGCGAATATAGATCCCCCAGCAACCAGAATCAATAGGCCCACTAGCATACCCCAGCACCCCATTCAGTGCTGAAGGTGCCAGATCTGTGTTCCCTCACGTTCCCACTTAAAAAAAAAGCCCTTCAGGATGTTGTATTTCGTGTATCTTTGCCCTTCATATAAATAAAAGATTTGAAAAAAAAAAGCCCTGCCTATAAGTGAGGAATACAAAAGGTGGATGAGCTTATAGTCAGGGTATATGGAAAGAATACAAAACATAGCTGGTGCATGAAGAGTTTGGTTTGGGGGCCCAACGAAACTGTTATGCCAAGATCCCTGTGTGGTCAGAATCTCACCCTGGTCCTCTTGACCTTACACTAACACCCATGGCCAATAAAGAAATCAAATGACAAAATTGTGCATTCAGTCTATCACGACCTTCTATAAAAATGAATGTCTGAGACTAACACACCAAACAACTCTTTTCATTACGTGGTTGACCTTGCGGAAAATTTGCAAGTGCAAAAAAATTTGATGAAGTCAAAAGCAATAACATTTTCTTTTAATATAGGTTTCCACTCCACTTATAGACTGTAAGTGCTGCTCTCACTACATTACCGGGTAACTTTCTAGATAATCTCCTTTAATGGAAAGGAGGACAAATAGCAAATATCCATCTTGGGACCAGTCCAAACTTTAGTCTTGAGTCACCTTACTGCACATCCTGGAAGATTAAACCCATGTATAAATTGACCTGAAATATCACTTTATCTGCTCTGCTTTCATCAGCAGTTCTGCAAGGACTATAATTTAGGAGGAGTGAAAGTATCTGTATGACATCACCCTTGACAAATCTGTTTTTTCCCTGACCACTGCCTGCACCGGCACAAGGACATTGCCGAGAGCATTAATAAGATGATAACTGTTTATCTGGGAACAAAGAAAGGGATGTACCTTGCCATAAAGGAAATGGCAAATCCTGTCCTCCTAATGCTTAAAAGGATTGGGTCAACTATGATATACATCATATATATATATATATATATATATATATATATATATATATATATATATATATATGTATATATATATATACGGTATATGTATATATATATATATATATATATATATACACAAACACACACACTCACTATCCATTTTTTTTGTTGGGGGGGGGGGGGGAGTATATCCAAGTAAACCTGCTGCATAAATAAATTCCATATTTTATAAAAAAAACCCAACTTTGAGATCAACTTTTATTTTTTTAAATAGGTCCCATAGAAAAAAATAACAGCTCTGGCTGTAATACTCACCTTTAATCTGGAGCTTTCCCCTGCAGTACCTCTTCTTGGCCACAAGATGTGCTTATTCTTCTACTTTAAGTGGTATTAACCCCTTCCAGTCTTGGCCAACTATCTGACATCCCTCTTTTACATGTAAAAAACATAATTGTTGCTAGAAAACTACTTAGAACCCCCAAATATGATCTATACTGTATATTTTTAAGCCCTAGGGAATAAAATGGTTGGATGTTGCATATTTTTAGGTCACGATATTTGTGCAGTGGTTTTTCAAACGCATATTTTTTGGGGGGAAAAATACTCATGAATTTTAAAGTGGTTGTAAACCTCATTCATGAAATTTGACCTAAGCCCATATATCTGTATTGTTTACTTATCTCTTTCCAAAGCTCTAAGCGTTGTTTCTCTCCGGTGCTTCATTCCTTTGTTATCAGCATGAGTCATTTTTGACGAGTTCTCTGACAAATGAGATAACAGCAGCTCAAAATTTGTCGGGGGGGGGGGCTTAGAGGGGGATTAGCAGGGAGCTTGTCTATTCATAATACAGCTCTGCATGTTCCTTCGTTCCTCTGCCTATAGTATCTCACAAAATTGAATACTCCCCGCACATTTTTGTAAATATTTTATTATATCTTTTCATTTGACAACACTGAAGAAATTACACTTTGCTACGATGTAATATAGTGAGTGGACAGCTTGTATAACGCCCGTGGAACAGAGCCAAGCTACAGAACCTAAAAATCTCCATAGGCGACAGTTTAGAGTTACACAAGAGTTGTAGAGCTAGAATAATTGCTCTCACTCTGATGTTTGCAAAGATACCTAACATGTATGGTGCGATTGCTGTTTACATATGTATGCGGGACCGACGTGCGCTTTCGCCCCTGTTCGTGAGCACAGGGGAACGGGGGCACTTTAAAGCGGTCTTTAAAGCGGTAGTAAGCAGCCGAAACAACCTCCCTCCACCAAAAAGAAAGCCTGCAAGACAATAGCATAATGTGCTAAAATTGTTGCAGGGGAGGGGGGGTGATAAGATATATATGTTCCATCCAGGAACATAGGAACTCCCCTTCCTTACCCACAAAGACCCCCAGCTAGGATTGTTGCGGGGGGGGGGTGATAAGAGGGGACCCCCATCCAGATATACAGAAATTTGCCTCCCTGCCCCCTCCAGTTATAGAGGACACCCAGTCAGTAGGACTGCAGGGGGGGGGACCCCCATCCAGGAACATAGGTACTCCCCTTCCTTCCCCACAAGTTAAAAAAAACCCCCAGCTAGGAGGATTGAAGGGGTGATAAGGTGGACCCACATTCAGGAATAGGTGAGGGGACCTTGCTAACACCCCTCTAGTGGAAAGAGGCCACTGGTCAGGAAGAATACTCCCTCTTATATATATATATATATGTGTGATTCTGCACCTCTGCCTGCAGGGGGCTTCTGCTGTGCTTAATCACAGCAGAAGCAGATCTGTGGGTTCCGGACACTGGACATCCTCCGGAACCTGCCGACTGACAGTGAAACACACTGAACTGAGATCTGTGTTATGTTAACAAGGCAGATCTTCGTTCTGACAGGGGGGAAGGGATGGATTTCGTGTTCCTGCAAGGTAGGGACAAAAAAAACATCACTTCCCTTAGTAAAAGTACCTAACACAGTACACAAAAACCCTTTGATCACCCTAGATGTTTTCTTTTTCTTTTTTTAAATTCTTGATCTTTATTAAAAATGTTTTATTACAGATAAAAACAGAAAATACAAATCTCTGTACACTTAATGCCATTGCTCAAAGGCAGCATGCGTATTTAAAACGTTTATAACTGTAAGGAGAGACGGGGTACTGTCTGATTTCTTGGTCGCAATTAGAACATGGGCGATGAAGACATGAAATTCGCATGGCAATATCCAACCCAATGCCGAAAAGAGATGTTTCAGGTGCCATCAAGTGGGTTACCCCCAGGGCTGGTGCTTGACTACTGCGCACCCTAGGCAGGGCACCCCCCCCCCCAAGCCTGACCACCAACATTTAGCAGTACCTGCCCATGGGCCATCTCACTGAATCCGCACCCAGCCCCCCCACACCTGTACGCACTCAGCCCCCCCTCACTCCTGTATATATGTCAGCCCCCCTCACTCCTGTATATATATGTCAGCCCCCCTCACACCTGTATATATGTCAGCCCCCCTCACAACTGTATATATGTCAGCCCCCCTTACTCCTGTATATATATGTCAGCCCCCCTCACACCTGTATATATGTCAGCCCCCCCTCACACCTGTATATACTGTATGTCAGCCCCAGCCCCCCTCATACCTGTGTATATGTCAGCCCCCCTCACACCTGTATACATATCAGCCCCCCTCACACCTGTATATATGTCAGCCCCCCCTCACTCCTGTATATATGTCAGCCCACCTCACTCCTGTATATATGTCAGCCCACCTCACTCCTGTATATATGTCAGCTCCCCTCACACCTGTATATAAATTAGATTAAATTACACACAGATGGACTCTATTTACTAATTAGGTGACTGAAGGCAAATGGTTCCACTAGATTTTATTTAGGGGTATCAGAGTAAAGGGGGCAGAATACAAATGCACGCCACACTTTTCAGGTATTTATTTGCAAAACATTTTGAAACCATTTATTATTTTCCTTCCACTTCACACTTATGTGCCACTTTGTGTCGGTCTATCAAAACAATCCCAATAAAATACATTTACGTTTTTGATTGTAACATGACAAAATGTGGAAAAAAGGGATATGAATACTTTTTCAAGACACTTTAAATATTTAAATATACACATTTTGCCTAACTAAGGATATACAAAGGCTGGCAGGACTTTTGAGGCACTGTACAAGAAAAAAATCTTTTTCATAAAACACAGATTTTTATTTATACATTCGTTTTAAAAGAAGAGCAACCTTATTCAAAATTTCAGCAATATTAATATTGTTAAAAACATGAACCCCATTACATCATCCATCACCCACTTAGAATATTACAACTTAGGTAAGCATGAGATCCTACCATATACAATATTTGTAGGTTTACTTGTTGCAATGCAATGGAGTGTTGTGAAGCTCAACGCGTTTCTTAGATTGTGGGACTCTACTTCATCAGGAGAAAAAAAAGGGGATCACCAGGCTAAAAATATCAAAACAAATAAGCAAATTATTAATATTGCAAACAGCTAATTTATAGTATTTCTACATATGCATAATGCATTGAAATACCTCTCCTCCGTCCTTTAATTACATACAAATGTATATAATATGTATATAAAAAAATAAGTATTTATAATGTGATTGAAAAAAAATATATACACTCACATATAATTCCAAAAGAAGGGATGAAACACAGATATTTTTTGCTCTTTCTTTGAATTGATTTTATCAAACACGAAACAGTAGAATGACTGTTTTGGACATCTATGCACATGGAAACATTAGTATATACCAAGGGTCTCCAAACATTATACACAAAGGGCCAGTTTACTGTCTTTCAGACTTTAGGGGGTGCGGGCTGTTGCCAGTGGGAGCAGAAAATCTCCCAACATCAGTGGGAGTAAACAATGCCTCAGTCTTGGTGGTCATTGGGAGTAAGAAAATGACTTAGCGCCTGTAATCAGTAAGAGGAGCAATAGTGTCCCATCATTGATGTCAATAGAATGAATAGTGCCACATTGTTGGGTTGGTGTCAGTAGAAGGATAAATGCCCCATCAATGGTGTCAGTGGGAGAAATAGTCCTCACACCTGTATATATGTCAGCCCCCTCTCACACCTGTATATACTGTATGTCAGCCCCAGCCCCCCCTCATACCTGTGTATATGTCAGCCCCCCTCACACCTGTATACATATCAGCCCCCCTCATACCTGTATATATGTCAGCCCCCTCACTCCTGTATATATGTCAGCTCCCCTCACACCTGTATATATGTCAGCCCCCCTCACTGCTGTATATATGTCAGCCCACCTCACTCCTGTATATATGTCAGCCCCCCTCACTCCTGTATATATGTCAGCCCCCCTCACTGCTGTATATATGTCAGCCCACCTCACTCCTGTATATATGTCAGCTCCCCTCACACCTGTATATATGTCAGCCCCCCTCACTCCTGTATATATGTCAGCCCCCCTCACTGCTGTATATATGTCAGCCCACCTCACTCCTGTATATATGTCAGCTCCCCTCACACCTGTATATATGTCAGCCCCCCTCACTCCTGTATATATGTCAGCCCCCCTCACACCTGTATATGTCAGCCCCGGCCCCCCTCACTCCTGTATATATGTCAGCCCCCCTCATAGCTGTGTATATGTTAGCCCCCTTTACTCCTGTATATATGTCAGCCCCCCTGACTCCTGTATATATTTCAGCCCCCCCACTCCTGTATATATGTCAGTCCCCCTCATACCTGTGTATATGTCAGCCCCCTTTACTCCTGTATATATATCAGCCCCCCTCACTCCTGTATATATGTCAGCCCCCTCAAGCCTGTATATATTTCAGCCCACCTCACTCCTGTATATATTTCAGCCCCCTCACTCCTGTATATATTTCAGCCCCCTCTATCCTGCTCCCCTCACACCTGTATATATGTCAGCCCCCCTCACTGCTGTATATATGTCAGCCCACCTCACTCCTGTATATATGTCAGCCCCCCTCACTCCTGTATATATGTCAGCCCCCCTCACTGCTGTATATATGTCAGCCCACCTCACTCCTGTATATATGTCAGCTCCCCTCACACCTGTATATATGTCAGCCCCCCTCACTCCTGTATATATGTCAGCCCCCCTCACTGCTGTATATATGTCAGCCCACCTCACTCCTGTATATATGTCAGCTCCCCTCACACCTGTATATATGTCAGCCCCCCTCACTCCTGTATATATGTCAGCCCCCCTCACACCTGTATATGTCAGCCCCGGCCCCCCTCACTCCTGTATATATGTCAGCCCCCCTCATAGCTGTGTATATGTTAGCCCCCTTTACTCCTGTATATATGTCAGCCCCCCTGACTCCTGTATATATTTCAGCCCCCCCACTCCTGTATATATGTCAGTCCCCCTCATACCTGTGTATATGTCAGCCCCCTTTACTCCTGTATATATATCAGCCCCCCTCACTCCTGTATATATGTCAGCCCCCTCAAGCCTGTATATATTTCAGCCCACCTCACTCCTGTATATATTTCAGCCCCCTCACTCCTGTATATATTTCAGCCCCCTCTATCCTGTATATATTTCAGCCCCATCAATCCTGTATATATTTCAGCCCCCCTCAATCCTGTGTATATTTCAGCCCCCCTCAATCCTGTGTATATTTCAGCCCCCCTCACTCCTGTATATATGTCAGCCCCCCTCACTCCTGTATATATGTCAGCCCCCACTTCATACCTGTATATATGTCACCCTCCCTCATTATTTATTGGGGTATTTTTGACCAAAAACATGTAGCAGAATACATATTTACCTACATTTAGGAAGACATTTTTAGCAGAAAGTAAAAAGTATCATTTTTTTTTCAAAATGTAGTGGTGATCAAATACCACCAAAAGAAAGAAGAGCCAAAAGTACAGCGTCGCACAACCGCCCAAATGTCAGTCAAAGTAACACAGTGCCGTAATGCGAAAAATGGCATGATCATGAAGGGGGGTAAATCCTCAGGTGGTTAAATAGGACCCTGAGATGTCACATGCCCATCCTAAAAAATTTGAGAAAGGTAAAGCCAGCGGGGGCCTCGTGGTGGTTTATATGGGGGTGGCATGGAGCCCAGAGTTGGTTTTTAAGCTGGCACCACCATGGGAGTTACAATAATAGCTATCTGTACAGTCAGTATAGCTCCATTTACCTCTCTTCTTGGACACAACTTCACATATGCCAGTTATTTTTATTTCACTTCTTTCCAAGCTAAAACAAGATTATGGTGAATATGCACATGGCGGCATTTCTGCTCCCCGTCAATCATTCCCTCCTCTGACAGACATGCAGGAAGAGCTCCATGAAGATAAGGGTCTGTCTATTCTTCGCTTTAGATGTTTTTTATATTCAAGCCTGGGGCTGGGAAATACATTCCAAACTTTTTTCTAATCTCTTTTTTACCTGGACAATTTGAAATAATCAACGTATTCTCCACTTCCCTCTCTCTTGTGACTACAAGGATGGGATTTGCTAGGCTATGCTGAGTTTAAATTAGAGAAAAAACACCATTAACGTTAAATATCAGGTCCTGTAAACTTTTCTGTGTATGAAATTCAGCAGCACCTGCTTTATAGCCATTATTCAGTCCCACGGTCAAGGGAAATTTTTATTAAAAAGTTTTTTTTTTGTTTTGTTTTTTTTGGAGGGTGGGGGGTTATTGCTGGTTTACCACTTGCCTGCAGGGCACTTTCACCCCCTTCCTGCCCAGGACAATTTTCAGCTGTTGCATTTTGAATGACAATTGCGCAGTCATGCAACACTGTACCCAAACTCAATTTTTATCATTTGTTTGAGACAGATAGACCTTTCTTTTGGTGGTATATAATCACCACATAATCATTATTGAAAAACAAACAAAAATACTTTAACATTTTTGAAAAAAAAAGGTTTTCTTAGTTTCTGTTATAACATTTTGTAAATAAGTAATTGTTCTCCTTCGCTGATGTGCGCTGATGAGGCTGCACTGATGGGCACTGATGAGGCTGCACTGATGGGCACTGATGAGGAGGCACCAATATGCAGCACTCATAGGCAGCACAGATAGTAAGCCCTTATGGACACTGATAGGCAGCATGGATAGTAAGCACTTATGGACACTGATAGGCGGCACGGATAAGCGGCAGTGATAGGTGGCACTGATGGGCGGCACTAATAAATGGCACTGATAGGCAGCATTGATGAGGAGGCACTGATGGGCTCTGACAGGCATCACTGGTGGGTACTGACAGGCAGCACTGGTGGGCACTGGTTAGCCCTAATTGGTAGCACTGGTGGGCACTGTTGGGGCTGCACTGATAATCAGGACACTAGTGATCAGTGCCCGAATTGTCAGTGTAGATGTCCCCACTGAGGAAAGCCGCTTACTGGCTCTCCTCTCCTCACACACTGTCAGCGTGAGGAGAGAAATGCTGATAACTGGCATTTCCTGTTTACACTATGATCAGCTGTGATTAGACACAGCTGATCACATGGTAAAGAGCCTATGTCATAGGTTCTTTACCATGATCAGTGATGCACTGTGTCCAAGGGACATGGCACACCACCAATCGCAACGCTGCACACCCACCCAGGCGCGCATGTGCGACAAGAGTGGTTGGCCATCATATGACGTCCCCTGAGAAGGAGAGTGCGTCTGTCCTGCCATCATTTCACTATACAGTGGGTGGCATTAGTTAAAGAAGAATTATCACTTACAGCTAGGTGCCTTCTACCACTAGTTATGATGTAGGACATAGGTGGACGGCCATGTCTTGGTAGGTTTGCAGTTGTGTCATACTCTTTCCATTTTTGGATGATGGATTGAACAGTGCTCTGTGAGATGTTCAAAGCTTGGGATACTTTTTTATAACCTAACCCTGCTTTAAACTTCTCCACAACTTTATCCCTAACCTGTCTGGTGTGTTCCTTGGCCTTCATGATGCTGTTTGTTCACTAAGGTTTTCTAACTAACCTCCGAGGGCTTCACAGAACAGCTGTATTTATGCTGAGATTAAATTACACACAGGTGGACTCTATTTACTAATTAGGTGACTGAAGGCAATTGGTTCCACTAGATTTTATTTAGGGGTATCAGAGTAAAGGGGGCTGAATACAAACGCACGCCACACTTTTCAGGTATCTATTTGCAAAACATTTTGAAACCATTTATTATTTTCCTTCCACTTCACACTTATGTGCCACTTTGTGTTGGTCTATCAAAACAATCCCAATAAAATACATTTATGTTTTTGATTGTAACATGACAAAATGTGGAAAAAAGGGATATGAATACTTTTTCAAGGCACTTCAAATATTTAAATATACACATTTTGCCTAACTAAAGATATACAAAAGCTGGCAGGACTTTTGAGGCACTGTACAAGAAAAAATATTTTTCATAAAACACAGATTTTTATTTATACATTCGTTTTAAAAGAAGAGCAACTTATTCAAAATGTCAGCAATATTAATATTGTTAAAAACATGAACCCCATTACATCATCCATCACCCACTTAGAATAATACAACTTAGGTGAGCATGAGATCCTACCATATACAATATTTGTAGGTTTACTTGTTGCAATGCAATGGAGTGTTGTGAAGCTCAACGCGTTTCTTAGATTGTAGGATTCTACTTCATCAGGAGAAAAAAAAGGGGATCACCAGGCTAAAAATATCAAAACAAATAAGCAAATTAATAATATTGCAAACAGCTAAGTGATAATATTTCTACATATGCATAATGTATTGAAATACCTCTCCTCCGCCCTTTAATTACATACAAATGTATATAATATGTATATAAAAAAATAAGTATTTATAATGTGATTGAAAAAAAATATATACTCTCACATATAATTCCAAAAGAAGGGATGAAACACAGATATTTTTTGCTCTTTCTTTGAATTAATTTTATCAAACACGAAACAGTAGAATGACTGTTTTGGACATCTATGCACATGGAAACATTAGTATATACCAGGGGTCTCCAAACTTTATACACAAAGGGCCAGTTTACTGTCTTTCAGACTTTAGGGGGTGCGGGCTGTTGCCAGTGGGAGCAGAAAATCTCCCAACATCAGTGGGAGTAAACAATGCCTCAGTCTTGGTGGTCATTGGGAGTAAGAAAATGACTTAGCGCCTGTAATCAGTAAGAGAAGCAATAGTGTCTCATCATTGATGCCAATAGAATGAATAGTGCCACATCATTGGAAGGCCCAGATTTACTCCCTTTGCCGCCCCAAGGCCGGGTCCATTAATGCCACCCCCCTCCAACACACACCCACACCACCATTCTCAGACGCTGATCGCTGGGGGGGCTGACAGGGGTGCAGGCGCTGATTGCTGGGGGGGCTGACAGGGGCGTAGGCGCTGATCTCTGGGGGCGCTGACAGGGGCGCAGGTGCTGATCGCTGGGGGGGCTGACAGGGGCGCAGGCGCTGATCGCTGGGGGGCTGACAGGGGCGCAGGCGCTGATTGCTGTGGGGGCCGACAGGGGCGCAGGCGCTGATCGCTGGGGAGGGGGCTGACAGGGGCGCAGGCGCTGATCGCTGGGGGGGGCTGACAGGGGCGCAGGCGCTGATCGCGGGCGGCTGACAAGGACACACGCAGCGATCAGGGTGAACACTGCACCTGTGACTCCAGGGAGAAGAGTGCATGCTGGGATTTGTAGTCTTGTATAGTGAGAAGGAACTATCCAGGTGCACAGCTATGAAGGATGGCCGCCCCCCCGTGGGCTCTCCAGGCTTCTTACCTCGTTATCAGTGCTGTCAGGACGCGGTGCTCAGTAGGCTGTGTATACAGAAGCCCCGGGTTCCCCTCACTTTCTCTCACCCTCTAATTGGAGGCAACACAACCCAGACACAGAGTCAGAATACCCGCCAACAATCCGATGTCGCCCCCGCCCACACCGGGCGTCATGACATTTGGCGCCAATCCCTCCATCAACTCCACTTGGAGCTATACACTGGGCCACACCGGGGGTTGCCTAATCTGACAAAACACCTGAGTGACCTCACGGGCGCCATTTTTACAGCTGGCAAGAAGCCCTGAAGACGGAAGTGTGTAGGCAAGCTGCCCTCCCAGTACATGTGGGCGGGGGGCGGCCGCGAAAGCCAAGAAGTCGCTGCAGGAGTGGCGCCACGGCCGCCCCTGCACCACTGCCGCCCCGAGGCCTGGCCTTGGTGGCCTTATGGGAAATCCGGCCCTGATCGTTGGGTTGGTGTCAGTAGGAGGATAAATGCCCCATCACTGGTGTCAGTGGGAGAAATAGTGCCCTATTGTGAGTGTCGTGGGAGGAATTATACCTCACTGTTGATGTCAGTGGAAAGAATCGTGTCTCATTAGTGTTGTTATTTGGTGAAAGAATGAAAAATATTACTGCACATCTAAAGTGGGATGTGAAAATCTGCTACATAATAATGTGACAACGATTGTAACTAATGGATGGTGAGGGATGTAGCGCTAAATGTTAGACATGTATAAAAATATACAAATAATGAAAAATCAATCACGCAAAAATCAATCAGAAGTGAATAGAAGTGTAGGTGAAAAAAGTCCAATGAGTGAAAGGGTCCTGGAGAGGACGGGTGTAAGTCCACTATTCGGTGGTGGTAACTCGGAGGTGGAATACACTGGCACTGGCCGGCATGTAGAGCATTAGGGATGGTACAACCAAAAGGAGAAGTATATCTACTCTGACCGGAAGTGGTGGACTCGAGTGTCAGCGACAACAAATCAGTCAAGCAGGGGTGCCATGATCGTCAGATCAACAGATCTCCAAAGGGACCAAAGACCTCCAAACACGACTCCAAGGGGTGTACAGATAACCGCAGAGCTGGAACTCGGACGTGGAAAACACCAAGGCTGGAACTCAGGCGTTGAAAGCCAATCTGGACGGCCAAGGAACCCTCATCCGGGGGGTATGGATTGAAAAAATGCCTCCATATGGTGTAGGTCAAAAAGTGTGTTTTTTATTATAAAAACCAACATACACCGTTAAGAATAAAAAACCGTGATCACAGAATAAAAAAGTAATGTGGGAAGCAGAAAGCTTTCTGCTTATCGTAGCACCCCTGCTTGAATGCCTCGTTGTCGCTGACACTCAAGTCCACCACTTCCAGTAAGAGTAGATATACTTCTCCTTTTGGTTGAAGATGTACCATCCTTGATGCTCTACATGCCGGCCAGTGCCAGTGTCGTGTGTACCACCACCATGTAAGTTGGTGGAATAGTGCCCCAGGTGCTGGTTAAAGGCAAACAAAAGATGGCATCAAGCCCACAGATGCCAGAGACCACTGGTATAAACAAAATGATAACAATAATATTGTTAAAAGTAAATATTAAAAAGTTGAGAGGTGATAATACTTCCCTACTCTATTTTATTACACTTTAACCCTGTTAGAGACTAGAGAGTAAAGAGGACCTGATGGAACCTGGCTGCATACAATTGCAATGCCACCATCTCAATGTGCTTGTTGCAGTGCCCAGTTATTTGCTTTTTTGTTTTATAGATGGTGCATCCAGAAACAAGAATTGACATAAGTAAATGGCCTTTCACTTTAAGAGGTTACCACAGGATTTTGTGTTTTCTCCTTAGTTCTCTTTTTTTAGTTCGATCCTTACACCTTGCTATAAATATGCTATAAATTTGTTCTATGTAGGATGAAATTTCAAAGTGCCAGCAGCACTGAACGTCTGTTTTCATTGAGCTGTCCATAGATCCAACACAGGTCCACTCTCAAAATGCAGATGAAAACTGGAGGCCACAGACATCACAACAGTGACATCAGTCCTGTTCAGCTATGATTCAGCAGGGGATCTGTTCACACATTCCCTGCCTAATGGAGTAGACAAAGCTCATATAAAAGGACCCTTAAACAACCTGTCAGTTTCTTATATCTCTTGGGAACTCTTTTGGTGAGATCTAGGTTTGCACACCTGCTGTGACCGTTATGAAGGCCCCTACTGTGTCTGTTGAATTTTTTATTTTATGTTTCTCCTTAGTTCTCCTTTAACTCAATCCTTACACCATAAATGATATAAATATCTTCTATGTAGGATGACATGTCAAAGTGCCAGCAGCAATGCTTGGTGAGCTGAGTCAGCTTTTGGCTTCTTATATGTCTTGGATACTTTCTATGTTATGTATGAAGAATGGAACAGGAGGAGCTGGAACACTCAAAATGTCCAAGTGGACAAGAACAGAGTTGGGAATTAGACCTCCCTGCCATAATTCCCAACTCTGTTCTTGTCCACCTGCAAAATGTGGGTGTTCCTGTCCATCTTTGCGTGTTCCAGCTCCCCCTGTTCCCTTCTCCATAACAGAATAAAAAGTATCCAAGACATATAAGAAGCCAAAGGCTGACTCAGCTCACCAAGCATTGCTGCTGGCACTTTGACATTTTTTGAAGGCCTTCTCTTTTGCTTTTATATGCATCTCTACATTGGAGTTAACAGAAGATAGCTGGGAAAGCTCATGTATTTTTTGAAGGCCTTCTCTTTTGCTTTTATATGCACTTTTACGTTGGAGTTAACAGAAGATAGCTGAGAAAGCTCATGTATTTTTTGAAGGCCTTCTCTTTTGCTTTCTTATGCATTCTTTCATTGGAGTTAACAGAAGATAGCTGGGAAAGCTCATGTATTTTTTGAAGGCCTTCTCTTTTGCTTTCTTATGCATTCTTTCATTGGAGTTAACAGAAGATAGCTGGGAAAGCTCATGTATTTTTTGAAGGCCTTCTCTTTTGCTTTTATATGCACTTTTACGTTGGAGTTAACAGAAGATAGCTGAGAAAGCTCATGTATCACCCTCCTCTAGTTAGGGTGCTAGGCTAAATTCAGCTTTTGACTTTACTGCAATCAGTGGAGCAGCAATTGATTGTTTTTGTCTGGTCAGGGTTTCCAGGCTAGGTGTTTGATTTTTCCCACCTGCTTCCAGAATATAGGTCAGGGAGAGTCAAATGACCAGCATGAATATTTATTATGCTTCATCCAACCCCTTGAAGGAAGCGTCCAGAAGATGGCTGAGGAGGTGATAAATGTTTGCAAGGCCTTTCCAGAATGTTCTTTCCTCTCTTGAGAGGGCTACAGTTCTTCTGAGGCTGTTTTCCCTAGGAGAGAGCTACTGAGACAAGAAGTTGCAGTCTGGGCTGAGGGCCTGGAGAAGATTGCTAATGAACTTTTGTTGGAGGGCACTGTCCTGAAATCCTGGGGATCATTTATCTCCCTCACTAAAGATCTACCGGTAGATGCTTGGTGGCAGACAGCTCCTTGGACATTGTGAGTAAGACCTGATTCAAGACTGTAGTGTGTGCTGTTACCGTAATAGATTTCTACTAAGAAGTAGTAGAAATTTGTCCTCCCAGTGATTGCTATTATTGTTTTGGAGTATCCTGTGACCTTAAACCCCTCTCCTGTTCAAGTTCTTCATCTATAAATACAAAAAATGCATCCCCTTGACTGAGCCTGTATTGTAGGTGTGCATGGAACTGTGCTTGTGGATAGCAGCCTTTGTTCTAGTAAGGGGGACCTGGGTATATTTTCAGCAGGCCCCGCCGGGGGGGGGGGGGGGGTTAAGCGCTACACTGATGACATTGTTTAAGATTTCATTTCAATACACAAAACGTTATATGTATGCTGGTATACTGATAGGGTCAAAGGGTATTTTCTGTAGAAGATGTACTTCATCTGAAAAAAAAAACTAAAGCAGCCACCACATCCAAGGACTGGTAAGCTGCAATATATTTTATAGATATTATAACATATACAAAATGTATAACAATGTATTTTTTATTGGGTTTAGCTATAGTTTTAAATCAGCTGGGCGTTAGAGTATTTATGCATTCATTTACCATCTGCTAATTCTTTTTTTTTTGTATTGAATGTGAAGTAGTATTGCATTTTTATATGTATCTCTTGAATATAAAAAGACATTTTTACATTTTAGAGAAAACACGTCAGAATTCCCAGTTCTTTCTTCCCCCCAAATAAAAGCATTTCATTATCACAGTCTAACTCCTTTGATATGAAATGGACACACACATTCTTCTTGGCCGCCAGCAAGCACCAACGATTCAACATCCAGGTGAAAATTTACGGTCATTATGCAAATGTGGCTTTAAATGAAAGTCTAGGACACAATCCCTTGTTTATGTATAACTCTAGCAGTAAGACAGGTGAGCAGAAAACAGAATCTGGATGGTGGGAATATATTGTATGATTATAGGACAGGCTTATTCTGAAAGGGCTAATTCTCCAAATAATTGGGTAGGGAACATTATACACCCAGGTGAAAGAGTAGTTCAGTAGCAGATGTTCCTCTAGCTGCCTTAATGCATCAATTCCCATCAAAGCCCCCCCCCCCCAAATTGTTTCTAGTTTTAGAAATCCGCTCTAAGAAATGATTTGTTATGTCTATTATAGCTATATTTAACACTTTGCATTCATTCAGAAAATGCATGACTGGTGCTTGTGTTGAGGTGCCAACCTCCTGTATTGTGTAATAAGGGAACAGTGGCTCCCTACCCGTGCAAATTGATAATATATATAAATAAATTATAAATGAGAAGCTGCCCGTTCAAAAAGTTAATAAACTAATGTGATGAAAAATATATATGGTGAACCGCGCTATTAATCTAGTAAATATCTAATAAAGTGCAAATTACAAACCACAAGATTCACCCCAATGGAGCATAGACAACAATTAAGATAATACCAAACATAACAACATCTGCTATGCAAAGTAAAATATATATATATGTGAATTGAATAAGTGCAATTGAGCAAAAGTCCTGCATCAAAAATCTCAATCAAAAACACAGGTCCAAAAAACACATAAAAAAACGTCCTATGTGTTCAAGTGCAAGGTGACTTTTCCAATGCTTGAGTGAATAGGGAATTCCTCCACCAACACCAAGCAAACAGCCTACTCACCAGATGGAGATGATCCCCATTACAGAGATCATAAACGCCTTTAGGTTATCAAACTGCTTCCAGGAATCCATCACTGCCGATTTAAATAGTGTCTCCAATAAAAGGAAAGGCCACGCATATCCAGGTTAGACATAGGATGAAAAACAATCTCCCATGGTGAAGTATGTCAAAAAACGTGGTTTATTGCTAAAAGATGATGCCAAACGCCAACTGGCAAAATAAGTTTAAAAAACAGACAAATGGATGCCAGGATGCCATGGTGCGCACCATCTGCTTTCCATTATGGGCAGAAGTGACGTATCACGCTTAGACCACACCCTATGTGTTTCGTCAGAGCATCTGACGTCTTCAGGGGGTGGTGGAGGCTGTTTGCTCGGTGTTGGTGGAGGATTTCCCTATTCACTCAAGCATTGGAAAAGTCACCTTTAACACTTGAACACATTGGACTTTTTTTGTGTGTTTTTTTTTTGGACTTGTGTTTTTGATTGAGATTTTTGATGCAGGACTTTTGTTCAATTGCACTTATTTAATTCATATATATATATATATATATATATATATATATATATATATATATATATATATATATATATATATATATATATATATATATATATATATATATATTTTACTTTGCATAGCAGATGTTTTGTTTGGTATTATTTTGATTTTCGTCTGTGCTCCATTGGAGTGAATACGGTGGTTTGTAATTTGCACTGTTTGCACTTTATTAGATATTTACTAGATTAATAGCGCGGTTCACCATATATATTTTTCAACCTCCTGTATTCACAAGGCATAAGGCACGCCGCTCAGTAAGGTCTGCCTATGTAAACAAGACAGAGCTCTGTTCTGTCAGTGTAGATGTGGTAGATTTTGTTTCCCTGCAAAGCAGGGATTAAAATCCACCATGTCACTTAGTAAAAACAGCACATAGAAAACACAAAAACACTGGTTAGACACCCATTCAACCCTTTGATTGCCCTAGATGTTTAATCCGTTACCAGCCAGTGGTGTTAGCACAGTGACAGTGCATATTTTTAGCATTGATCACTGTATTAGTGTCACTGATTCCCTAAAAGTGTCAGTTAGTGTCCTATTGTCCACTGCAATATCCCAGTCCCGCTATAAGTCGCTGATTCCCGCCATTACTAATATAAAAAAAATAAATAAATACAAATTCCAATACCATAGTTTGTAGACGCTATAACTTTTGCACAAGCCAGTCAATATACGCTTTTTCATACAGATTTTTTTTTTAATAAAAAATGTAGCGGAATACATATTAGCCTACATTTATGAAGAAATGTGATTATTAAAATCTATCAGATATGTTTTATAGCAGAAAGTAAAAGATATACAGTATATATATTTTCTTAAATTGTTGGTATTTTTTTGTTTATAGCGCAAAAAGTAAAAAAAAAAAACAGAGGTGATCAAAAATCATCAAAAGAAAGTTCTATTTGTGGGAAAAAGGGATATAAATTTAATTTATGTACAGGGTTGCATGACCGAACAATTGTCAGTTAAAGTAATGCAGTGCCAAAAAGCAAAAAATGGCCATGGTCATGAAGGGGGGGGGGGGTTTAAATCTTTGGTTAACACACATTAACCGCTTCAGCCCCGGAAGATTTTACCGCCTTCCTGACCAGAGCATTTTTTGCGATTCAGCACTGTGTCGTATCTAATGGCGGCGATCTGTGATTTTTATCATGACTGCGACATTATGACGGACACATCAGACACTTTTGACACTATTTTGGGACCATTGTCATTATACAGCGATCAGGGATATAAAAATGCACTGATTAGTGTATAAATGACACTGGCAGGGAAGGGGAACACTAGGGGGGGCAATCAAGGGGTTAAGTGTGTCCTAGGGAGTGATTCTAACTGTGGAGAGGATGGGCTACAACTCACATGACAGCGATCACTGCTCTCGATGACAGGGAGCAGTGATCTCTGTCATGTCACTAGGCAGAACAGGGAAAGGCCTTGTTTACATAGGCATCTCCCTGTTCTGCGGCTCCATGATATGATCGCCAGGACACCGGCGGACATCGAGTCCGTGGGTCCTGTGGCCTGCTAGCCCCGCCAATTAAAGGGGACTACAGATACGCCCATTTGCCCACCACTGCCATTGAGCCGATGTATACCGGCGTGTGGCGGTCGGCAAGTGGTTAAAGGGGTTGTAAACACTCATGTTTTTTCACCTTATTGCATCCTATGCATTAGGGTGAAAAAACTTCTGACATTGACCGGCCACCCCGTTTAACTCACCTGAGCCCGTTCGTTTCCTCAGCGGAGACGTGCTCACCTTCTCTTCCCGGGGTTCTCAGCTCTTGATTGGATAGATTGATAGCAGTGCAGCCATTGGCTCCTGCTGCTGGCAATCAAATCCAGGGGAGGCGGGGCCGAGTCCACCATTCTGTGTCTATGCACACAAATGTTGGACTCGGCAACGCTCCTGCAAGGTAACCCCCAGGGAGAGCGCTTCTCCCAGGGGGTTTACCGATGTGAGGCGGAGCCATGAGCGCCGCCGGGGGACCCCAGAAGACGAGGATCGGGGCCACACTGTGCAAAACGAACTGCACAGTAAAGGTTAGTATGATATGTTTGTTTTTAAAAAAAAAACAAAAAAAACGAAGGTTTACAATCATTTTAAAGCACCTACCGCTTCAACTTGTTTTTTATGTGTTTTTGATGCTTCTGTGATGCTTCGATGATGCCTCAACAATGCTTTTTTGAAGCTTTATTGAAGCTTGGCAAATGCCCTGTATGCATGTTGATTTTCTATTTGCTTTAAAGGGGCCCAGTAGAACCCCCGGCTCAGTAGTACCCCCACTAAGCAGATCCTCATCTCATTAGTACCCCTGTTCAGCAGATGTCCAGCTCACTGGTACCCTCGTTCAGTAGATTCCCAGATCCCCTACTCAGTAGTACCCCCAGATCTGCTGATCCACTCACTCAGTAGTAACCAACAGCTCTGCTGATCCCGGCTCAGTAGTTACCCCCAGCAAGGGACTTCTGATGATGTCTTTCTGGTTCACTTGTTGGTTTGCCAGTGCATCCTGGGATATCTCATATCTGCAATACCTCCAAAACAAAGCAAAGCTGACTCAGAAAAACAAAAACCTGTTAGCGATCTTTGTCATAGACTTCTATGGAGGCTTTGAAGATGCTTTCAAGCACCAAGAAAGCGACATGGGGTATAGTTTTTGAAGAAAAGCAAACACAATGTGTAAACAGGACAGTAAGGTAAACATTTTATCTAATGACAGGGGCTTTGACTGGTATTCAGAGAGCTTTAAAAAAGTGTGTCCAATGCCACAGCGGCATTGGCCAGTATGTCATATACATAGTTATGAAGCTAAGTATATCATGCCAATGCCTGGAATTACTCTTTACCCCTTCAGGCCCGGAAGGTTTTATCCACTTCCTGACCAGGCCATTTTTTTTCGATACGGCACTGCGTTGCTTTAACTGACATTTGCGCGGTCGTGCGACGCTGTACCCACATAAAATTGATGTCCTTTTTGCCCACAAATAGAGCTTTCTTTTGGTGGTATTTGATCACCTTTGCGTTTTTTATTTTTTGTGCTATAAACAAAAAAAGACTGACAGTTTTGAAAAAAAAAATAAAAATGGCAGCGATCTGCGATTTTTAGAAAGACTGCCACATTGCGGCAGACAAATCTGACCCTAAGTGACACATTTTGGGGACCAGTGACACCAATACAGTGATCAGTGCTAAAAAATGCACTGATCCCTGTATAAATGACGCTGGCAGGGACAGGGGTTAACTACAGGGGCGATCAAGGGGTTAAATGTGTTCCCTGGGAGGTGCTTTCTAACTGGGGGGGGGGGGGGAGTGGATTCACTGGAGGAAAAGAGAGATTGTGATTCAGCTTAGCTGAAACATGATCTCTCTCTTTCCCTCACTGACAGATCAGCGGTATTTAATCATAAGAGTCCCCCTTTACATCTGAATCCATGTATCTGTGGCTGCTTGGCTTCACATTTCCGGCCCCCACTTTCCTTTTCTGAGGCACAGCGCCAGGGATTGGAGTGTGGGCAGACACAGAGTGATAGGGGCGGGAGGAAGAGGTGCAGATTGATCCCTCTCTCCTCTCCCATATGTATGTGTGGGGTGGGGGGGTATTAGTGCTGGGCAGTGTGAGAGAGAGTTTCACACTTCTGGCTTAGACAACTGCAACTGGAAACCCTGCTGGGAAGTCATAGTCCAGTGTGAATAATGTGTCCGGGTTTCAGACAGTCTAAAACCCAGACGCATGATTCCAAACCCAAACTGTCCGGGTGAATCCCGGACAGGTGGCAACCCTAGCCCCCTCTCCTTCTACCCGTGGTTCCCGGGAGCCTGGGACCACAACTGCGGGGAGAGGGGAGAGTGTTGTGTGAAAGAGGCATGCCTTAATTTCACATGTAAACAATAAAACTGGAAGCGATGGTGATTTAGACACATTCAGATCCACCATTTCCTGACTGATACAGCCAGGGGGCACGTCCAACCAAGCCAATCTTTGCTTAGTTGGATGCTGTGAAGGGCAGGAGAGAGAATGTGGTCTCTTAGACTTCTAATGTCTCCAAAAAGAGTACCTATCATCTGCTCAATGCTATCATGAGGCAAAAAGGAAGTTCTGGACAGCTACACTCCAGAATATAGCCTTTATTAGTAAAAAGTCCAACAGATACAAGCCACAGCAAAAAATGGGACAAATGATCTGACGCGTTTCATACTTAACAGTGCTTAGCCATCTGCTCAATGCTATCACATGGGGGTTTATTAATCCCTTGTGATAGCAATCAAATACTGTAGATACATAAATAAAAGGAAAAAAGTTTAAAAAAAAAATTATAATAAAATGTATAAAAAAAAATGTAAAAAATTGAGTAACCCCTAGTTTCCCCGCACATATGCAAACACAGGCCCAGGGTACGCATGCTTATGTAAAGCTCGGTCGCACCACATGTGTGACAAATCGCTGCAAGCCTCAGAGTGGGAGCAATAATTCTAGCAGAGCTCCAGCTTAACTCTAAACTGATGAGCCGTAAAAGCTTTTATAGCGTCACCTATGGCAAATTGTGGGCACTGTCGTTTTTTCAATATCATGGGCGTATGCAATTTTAAGACTTGGCATGTTTGATATATATTTTCTCAACGCAACCTCGTCTTTTATATTCTACCAAAAATAGGTATTATATTGTGTGTATTTAAAATTTAATTTTTTTCCTGGACATTTGTATTTAATTTGTATTTAATAAACAGTTATGCAAATATCACGTGACATATGCTTTCAAAAAATATATAATGTTCTGGGGGATCAGGTAATTTTATTGCCAAAAATGAAGATTTTTACATCTGTAAAAATGAAACAGTTGGTCTATAGCTGAACTGGTTAAACAGGTATTAAAAATACAAGAAAAAACTGTCACTTCCAACACTAAAGAGGTCTTTTGTGATTTGAACAGCAACAAGGACGTCAGTGTTCCAAAACCAGGCGGATGCTGCCCTCCTCAGATGGGGTAATCCGGTAAAACTTTTGTTCTGTTTTATGGTTAAACTTGAACGTGGAGTGATTGCTAATCTCTCATATTGCGCTTATCCCCCAAGGAGCCGCTGGAAATTACCCAGGTTTTTTCTGCAGCAGGTTGCCCCGCAGCCGGGCACACGATCACAGTCACATTTTGGCTTATTAACAAGTCTAATGCCCCCTACACACGGTCGGACTTTGTTCGGACATTCCGACAACAAAATCCTAGGATTTTTTCAGACGGATGTTGGCTCAAACTTGTCTTGCATACACACGGTCACACAAAGTTGGTCGGAAATTCCGAACATCAAGAACGCGGTGACATACAACACGTACGACGAGCCGAGAAAAATGAAGTTCAATAGCCAGCGCTGCTCTTCTGCTTGATTCCGAGCATGCGTGGCACTTTGTGCGTCGGAATTTGCACGAACCGATTTTGTTGTTGGAAAATTTGAGAACCAGATCTCAAATTTTGTGTGACGCAAATTCTAATGGAAACTGTGGGATGGAGCCTACACACGGTCGAAATTTCCGACAACACGCTCCGATCGCACATTTTACGTCAGAAAGTCCGACCGTGTGTACAGGGCAATAGCCAGTGATGGCGAACCTTGTGCAGTGTAGTTGAGCATCATGGGAAATGTAGTTCCAAAACATCTGGGGTGCCAAGGTTCACCATCACTGGACTAAGCTCTTCAGGACACCAGCCAATGTCACCTTTGGTCAATACACACAGTTGAGCCTCTAGCACAGGAGGAGTGGCAGCAGCCCAAAAGTCTCTAAGATCTCTCACAGCAGTCTGTGTTCAGAAAATGTCCAGGGAAAGTTGATTGCTTCCTTCCAACCTCGAAGCGACACCTTTCTGCAAAGATACCAGACTAGATCTTTAGCAGATAACCCCTCAGTCAACGCTCCTTAGCTTCAGCATCCAGGCCTCACAAACAGCAAGCACATGGCAGCATTGCCCTGGAGGGCAGCAAGCCCTCCAAACTGGACCTTCCTTTTGCAGGCAAAGACCCAGCAGCTCTGTTTCTCAGACTATTTATACAGACTCCCAGCAGCCTTCAGGGCCATCCTCCCTGGGAATGGCCAGGTCTGTTTAAATATTCATGCTGCCATTTACATTGCTTCACACCTATGTTCCAGAGAGTTCTCTAGCTCTCTGCAAAGCAGAGGAAACAGTCAAAACTGGCAGCAGCTGAAAACACTGAGCAGACCTGACTAACCACATGCAGCTGCACTGATTACAGTAAGCACAACTAAATTCACCTAACACAACAATTACAGCCACACTGGTTACAGTGAGACAAGCTAAATTTGTCTAACAAACAAAAATACAGCTCCACTGAACACAGTAAGCCAGCACTAAATCTAACTAATCCTAGCACCTATCTAGAAGGGTGCTACATTTGCATTGAACAGTAAATATTTATAATGGATTGGACACTATAGTACTGTGATT